>VXBP01010050.1:596441-1196441 GCA_013400115.1 Rhinopomastus cyanomelas
TCTAGGTGATCTTGCTGTGGTAGGGGAATCGGACTGGACGGGGTTTAAAGGATTTCCAGCAGAGCCATTGAAATTCAGCTTAGTGGTCACCACTATTTTGAGATGCAGTTTACCATGAAGAATGGAAGAAGCTGTTTTCCTAGTAGAGCTCCAGAAAGGTGACACAGTAACGTACAGCTTCAGGAATGACCTTGCCTAGGAGTAGCTGGAAAAAGGTATAGTGTAAGAGTGGTTTCTGTCTACCTGTACACCTACTCTGAGGCCTCCTCTCTCCTCTTCATTGATGGGGAGCTGCACTTGCTTTCGTTGTCTCCATCATGCAATCCCTGCATACATTTCTTGTGGGTGAATTTCAGTGTCTTTCAGTGTCTTTTGTTCTAGAAAAAGAGAGCAAATCCTGGCTAAATATACAGCCTACATCCCTCTCAAGCTTGTTGAGAATGTGAAACTTGAATCTTACACAGTCCCACATTAGGAATGTCTTCCTCTTACTATAGGTCTACTCCAGGATGCGTTGGAAGGAGCAGACATGTGCTTCCATCCAAACTCATCAACACAGAGAGACTCAGTTTCTTGGATGCTGAGGGAAGTTTAACACCCAGCTCCTCACAATGTTTTACCTGTTTAGCACCCACCACTGTTACAGCTCAGGCTGTCTTCGTTTCGTCTTGAATTGTTCCTCGGAATGTTCCTTCAAATAAATACATCCTGTGGCTTGCATTGGCAACAGGCAACAACTGATTATTTGGCTCTCTGTCTGTGAAGGGCCAAATCCAGCTCTTCTGCAAGTGGGTACAATTCCAGAGAAGATACTACAGCTCCATTCACTGCCACAAAAAAGGAATTTAGCCCATCATCTCTTTCCTTAGAGAGAAATCACATCCTGGCTTTTGTTCCTTCTTGATGGATTTGTTTCCTTTCCTGCCATGTGTCCGGGCAGGTAAGAAGCAGGATTAGGTTGTAATGAATACAAATGGATTTACATATTGAGGCTGCTGGACATAGATAGACTCAGCTTTTCCACCTGGCTTTTCAAGCTGCCAAAGGGATGGCATCTGCCAGCTCTGGTTTTTGTCACCACCTTGAACGTCCATCCTGAAGGCAGCAGTCACTGAAGGGGTGATGCTACACTTTCAGCTGCCTTGGTTGTGCCAGAGAACTGTGCCTTGGCCCTTATCATTATTGTTCATGCCTGTTTGGGGGATTTAATTTTCATTGTACACTGTGGGCTTTTTTTTCTCTTCTCTCAAAGCGTCAGGGATTCTCTTAATAGAAATGGAAAATTAATTTCTGCTTCAGAAGTTGGTTTGAAATGGACACTAGGCTGCAATTTGAGTTTTGGTATGGCATCTTTCCTACGTACTGAGTCCACATTGCAAAAAACAATGGAGACTATAGTCTACCCACCCCCTTGTCCCTCCACCCATATCTTTTTAAATCTTAGAAAATAGCCTGAGGAGTTAGTTCTTCGTACCCACCATTTAGAATCATTATCATCAAATCTTTTACAGGCTGGACATTATCTTGTCTTAGCATCACTTACCAAGATATAAACCACTAGGGGGTTAATAGTGTAGAGGAACGTCTTGCCTACCAGAGCTTATGGACAGACTAGTTAAATGACTCGGTTATATTCTCCATAAAAAGAGATTTTCATGCATTACTCACAGCACACTGAGACACGAATGTGTCTTACTGTCTACATCTTGAGCTGTCCTTGAAAAGGTTTCCCGTGACAGGAAAGATTTGTTCTGTGAGCTTCAAAAATTCACATCCAGGAAAAAAGACAGACGCAACAGCAACAACAAACGTGTGCTTGGTACTGAGACAGCAGGTACAGCAAATGAGCCTTGTATTTTCACAGATGCACTGTTCTCAGGTAGGTAAAGCTGAGAACTCAGAAATGGAGAGTCACCCGTTCAGATATTACTCATTCTTTCTTAGCACTTCAATGCCTGGCTTCAGTTTCTGTGCCAGATGGCAGCGACAGTACTTGCATATCTTAAAGGTGAACTTCTAATTGGGTCCTTCACAAGACTCTTTAAGAGTACTTAATGATAAAGAGCATCTTTATTGCTACTTCTCAAACTGCAGCTGGTTCTAGCGAATTTACAAGTCTCAGAAACACTGTGATAGAACCTGCCACTTGCAACAAAGGTGAGGATGTTGGAGGTAGCTGTTATTATACAGGAGAGGTAGAAGCAATGGGGAAAGCAAAAGGAACAAAACAATTCCAAGATTTCAAATTCTGCAAGATGTAAAATCATTGTGGCTTGGGACACAGCAAAAGACGTAGTGAAATCAGAGCTGGCTTTTAGGCATGCAGAAATGAGGATATACTGTGGTGTAGTATCCAAAGTGAGACAAATGAAAGAGCAAATCAAATACTTTGCTGAATCATGGGGGAGTTCTGTAGTGTGCGTGACTGTCATCGCAGAATGGGTGGGCAGCCCTTAATCAAAGCAGTCAATTCCAGTCAATGCATCACAAAGAACATTAGGACTCCTGGAAGGAAAAGGAACACCCGAGTAAAGCATTGACATTGCTGCCTTCAGCTTTAAAAGAATTGGTTATAAAGACTAGTTTAAAACCTTAACCTCAGTAAGAGTTGAATAAGGGAATCTAATTAAAGAGCTCAACCTCTATAATGGTGGACCTAATGTCAGCATTATTCATACCTCAGTACAGAAAATTTGTCAAAAGAGCACAAATGGAATTTAAATTGAAATGAAGACACAGGGAAGCATCTTTTCTGTCTGTACATAATAAATGTTTGGAAAGAACTACCTGGCAAGGTTTAGGAGGTGATGACACCAAGGGCGTTTTCAAGAGGCACCTAAATTTTGCTCTGTGGAAACAAGATATTAATATGGATGAGCTCAGATCAGCCAAATAACCAGTTCTCATTCTCATATGTTTGCTGCCAGCACCAGCAGCTGCTTGATCTCTAATGAGCAGGAGATTGGCAATGGTAAATACTGTCCTCTTTTAGGCTGATGGCACGAGCAAGACCCTATAACGGGTAAAGACGTGTTTACCTTGGATTAATGTTTGATGTATTATTTACTGTAATCTTTACGAAAATGCTTTTCTCACTGGGGACATAGTACTTCACTGTCCTTGGCATATTCTAAACTTAAGGAAAAAAATAGTTAATTTCTTTCACTAAAATCAGCCCATTTGTTGCTATTTCTTCATAAAATGTGATATAAAAAATGAAGATGGGGAGGAGAATGTTCTCTAGTCCACTTTACTGAAACATATTTTAAAGATCAGGTTTTACCATTTGCTGGCTTTTCCTGACACCTTTTCTCACACATTAGAGTTCAGCATTGATCCTGGATGAAATGCTGCTCATATTGGCACTTGGGCTGTCTTTTAAAATACCTACCTCTGTCATGGGTTAGTATGTCCTGCTGCCTCTGTTCTGGTTTTGTGGTTCTTTTTTTTCCCCTTTCTTTTCCCCTGCTAAAATTCTATTAATCTCACAGAGGAATTCCATGTAAGGACAGTAGCTCACTTGACAGCTCTTTGAAGATGCAGAATTAAAACAGGTGTTCTAGAGGAATTGCACAGTTTCATTTTCATCCAGTGGAATGAAAAATGGTTCATCAACTATCACTGGTCATTGTGAGCTTCCAAGAGAAAAGTGTGGGTCATAAGCAGATCTCCTTTTTATTATAAGGTCAACATTCATCTTTCTAGCTATACCTGGAGAGATGTTTCTGATGACTCTGATGAGTGTTCCTGGGTATACAGTGTGAATTGTGTTCACTGGAAGTGAACATCTCTTTATGCAAATTTCAGTAGAAATGCTCCCAAAAGTCAGCTGTTGCTGAAGTGAAGCAAGGCCATCTAGTGATTAGCACAATGGAGCATGAAAAGGGATTTGGGCGTTGCATTTTGCCATCTAAATATTTTGTAACTGTGGATTGAATCTTAAGAAGAAGCTCTTTCTTGAGAGAGTGGTTGGGTGCTGGAACAGGATACCCACGGAGGTGGTGGAGTCAGCATCCAAGGTGCTTAAAACATGAGCACTTAAGGCCATGGTGTAGGTGTTAGGGAGATACTGGGATGAGGGCTCCTCTCCAGCCATAATGATTCTATGATTGTTTGTGGATTTGGGAACAAACATAAAAGGCTAATAAAGTCAGCCGATGTCTGATTTCAGCAGGCTTTGAGAATGGAACCTGTTTTCATTTGGATCGATAGATATTCTCACGTTGACTTTTATTATAAAGTTATTTCTGTAAACTTATTCTGGATTTCATGCAAAAATGTGAATTAACTGCCTTGAATGTCTCTCCTATTTTTAAAGCACACTTGCATGCTTCATTAATTATTTGACTGTCTAGATAAAATTTCATGAGAATCATCAAAATGCCTATTTGGGGAGGATTTAGGAATTGACAGTGGTAGTTTTTCTGCCAAAATTAACATACAAGTAGGACAAAAGAAAAGGACGTCTAGTTGCACCAGAGGAAGTTCAGAATAGGCATTAGGAAAAACTTCTTAATTGAAAGGGTCATCAAGGCTCTGGAACAGGCTGCTCAGGGAGGTGGTTGTATTGTCATCCTTGGATGTATTTAAAATTAATGTAGATCTGGGGCTCAGGGTCATGATTTAGTGATGGGCTTGGTAGAGTTGGGTTAATGATTGGACTCAGTGATCTTGAAGGTCTTTTCCAGCATAAATTATTCTGAATCAAACTATTCTAATACACTTGGTTGTTTCCTCAGCTGCCATACAAATCAGCATTACATCCATCTGTATGTGTACCAACATTATTTGTTCCAAATAAGCCAATTCTGAACCTGTGTTCAAGTTCAGACTCGTGTGACATGCCCATGGTTTGCATGCAACACGAGGACTAGCACAGTGCCTGCACTCGAGGGCTGAGCTGCAGCCAGACTAACAGGCTGCCACAAGCTGCATTGCTGCAGGACAGTTTCCTGTGGTAAAGTCTTTTCATGAGCCTGTTCTTAATCCACTCGTATAGAAATAGCCAGGAATCTGTAGATCCCAAGGATATGATCTCTCACAGCTCCTGTAAGAAATTAAGGTAGATTCTAATCAGGCCCTTGAGTACTTTTATGCAATTGCACGTTGCACTGGTATCAGCTAAACTGCATTTGTTATGATGCTTTCAATTTATGTTCTACAGCTCTGCTCTTCTTGCAGAAATTCCCCATAGCCCTAAACACCGAGTTAAATTGCATCTTTGTCATCCAGGTCCTTAGAGGCTCTACACAATATCACTGCTTCTGTAAGTCTGGTCCTTTATGAAATCCTTTAGATTGTTCAGTAGAGCGGGAGACAAGATTGTGTAAGGAACAGCCATTTCTAAAAAAAACCTGTTCCTTTGAAATTATTAACTCCCTGCAAGATGTATTTTTTGGGCAGGCAAAGTGTGCAAAGTGTAGCTTTCAAAGAAAACAAATTAAGGTCCTATAGAAAAAGAAAACGTTGCTAAGGGAGGCTGCAAACGCAACAGAACAACTTCCTACAACTGATTTCTATTTTTAGTGGATTTCTGCTTTCAGTTTGCAAGAGCAGAACTAGTAGTTCAACTGCTGCTATACTTTGAATTTAATCACCTTAATTTATTCACATTGACCAGAAACAGAAGTACACGGTTTGTTAATTAAATAATAGTCCCACAGAATGGAGAAAAAAGTCCATAGGGGATTATTATTCCACCTCTCCTCCTTCTTTCAGTAAGGACTGTCGAAGCCCTCAAGTCACTTATGGTCCTTTCCTATTAATGAAATGATTAATAGAACATCCTAATTACTCTTTAACAAGGCAAGACATACTTCCCTCTGAGCCAAGGGAAAAAGCAAAACAAAAGTTGTTCTAAAAAATCTGGTTGAACAAATGAGAGGTAAAGAGAAAAATAACAAAACCCCAGACCAAATCACATCAAATTCAGGTATCAGATCCTTTAAACTCTTCCTTCACAGAAGCCACATGAAGGCAGTGGTTTCACACAACCTCTTGTATTTCTGCAGGATGATATGAATTATGTTGAGGAATTAAATTTTAGCATTTACTGGAAATTACTAAATTTCCACACTCTTTCACCTCCATTTTATTTGTTCATTTTCTTATTAAAGGCAGACTCTATGACTACTTAAGCCTATGAATAAGCAGTCAATTTGAGCTTTCAAACAATGTTCTGACAGAGGCAGCCAGAAGTTTGACCTCTGGAAGTCCTAAGAAGACATAAGCTTGGTCTGAGCTTACCAGAGGTTGTTCTTGTGTTAACACAGAACCAAGTCCAGGCTAATAAACCTGCCACATGCTCACGTGTTAACTGTGCCTGTAGTCATGCCGAAGGGTTCTCTACTCTGTAAGTACTGTCACTACAGCCAGTGGATCTGAACTGTGCAGCTGTAAATCACCACAGCTTCACAGCAGTCACTGGTCCTCTTTATACCAGCTGAGGCTTTATTTGTTATATCAAGAAATCACAACCTTGACATCAGAAGGCTGTGTATGAGTTTAAGTAAAATACCCTCTGCTGCTTGAAGCCTGCAGATCCCCAAGCGTAGTCCTGTCCATCCCATGGATAATAGAACTCATGCCACGCTCCCATTGACCTCTTTGGGGTTTCTAGTGCAGTATGACCCTGTGCTGTGAGCTTGCCATACCAGCTATGATGGATCAATTCTGGAACTCAATAGCCAGATGCTGAAAAGCACCTGACTCTTGTGAGTGCTGCAGAAGCTGGGAGTGTTCTATGATAGACAAGGTAAAGCTGCACTGATCTGTAGAACCAAGAAAGTTATACAGACCTCTGGAAGCAGTGATGTGCTAGACTGAGCGTAGCTATGAAACTTCAGGCACCAGGAAAATTCTTGTGCTGGCTCACTCTGTAATTGTGGGGCAAGTCACTTAACCCCTTCTGCCTGCTTGTGTCATCCGCTGACTGGTAGCTAATGGCATTAAATGAAAGATTCTGGTGCTAAGGGTATTATTTAAAATAGCACAAACAAGAGCGAGTTAGCTCACGCATTTCATGTTTTATATTCCTGGGTGGTGCCCTACAAAAATATCATGTCTAATAGGCAGTCTGTCTCCAGGAGTCACAAATTACTACAGTTAGAATGGATTATAAATCTCAAGTAAAGCCTAGTCAATTCTACAAGTGATATATTTCTTTTATTACTGACCCTTTATTGCTTCTTTCTCTCACATACATCTATCTTTTTTTCTTGGGCAGAGGGGTGTCAAGCTGCATTAATATTCTTCTCAGCAGCTTTTCTAGTCAGCACCATTTTCTATCCTCCTTGCATCAGAAAACATGAATCTCTCTTTTTTAACCCCCCTTCCTCTAGTGCTTGCTTGTCTGTGTAACAAAAGCTGGAAAATTCTAACTTTAAAATCCCCATTTTTTCCCTAAAACACAGGAATTCATTCACTGTCACTACATTTACTGGGTTTTTTTTTTGGTGGGAGAAGAAGGGGTTCACTTCAGTTTAATTTAGTGTCAGAGTGACAAACCTTTGATTTAGAGAACACTACTATAATGAGTCTGTGTTGAAATTACAGGAATTAAATAATTGGCTGTTTCTAAATAAACATTTCTACAAACATTTAATCCCCTGAAAAGGATTTCTTTTCCAGTTTTCTTCTTGACTGGAAATGAGATTAATCATGTCTAGGTGTGACCAGTGTCCAAGTCTATTAGCTGCTTATGGCGCTTGAAGGAGTGAGTTTCAAGAGAGATGGGGGCTCTCATAGGAGTCCAGATCTAAACACTGAAGATCTAGGATGTGATGGCTTCTCTGGTGACTGTCCTTGTGAGCGATGAGCTCTGGACTGATTATTCATTGGTGTTTAACAACCAGGTTGGACACTAGGTCTTGAAGCCTGAGCAATCAGCTGCTAAATTAAATCTTGTAGGTGTTGGAAGAATGTGTGAGGTCCAGTCTCTACCACATAGCGGGATAGATGGAACTCCTCATGCCAGGTGCATGGTGTTGAGGGACAATATAGACCCTTCCTAGTGCACAAGTAAATCTAGGTCTGCCTCTGCTAACAGAGAGGAAAGTTGTCTCCAAGTCCATGGTATTTTGACGTCTGAGTGTAAAAATATCTTGAAACAAATATATGAAACATACTATGCTGGAGAGAGACAAATCTCTCTTCCACCCTCAGGGACTGAATGCAACTTACAACTGCTGAGTGAATAATTAGTGGTAATTAGCACAAGAAATTGATGCCTTTGGAGATAGTCTGCCAAGTTTTTAAGCACTTTAATACTAATGGCTTTTTTTTTCTCTGGGATAAATCTTTATAGAGGAAGCAAGTGCAAATTGATTTTTAAAGAGCCTGTCCAATGTTGAATTTATCTTATGAAAACATTGGGTTTAAAAACAATTACATTTACGTCCACTGTATTTTAATTCTGTTTCCAGGGGGTTCATTTCTCTTTAAATATTTTTGCTGTCACTTTTAGTCTAGTTTCTTGGAAAATGAGTGTATGGAGTACATTTGTGTCTTTAGAAGGTGTTAGGATAAAATATGACACTGTGTCAAGCTATTTAGTTCCTAAATCATTTGTCAGTTATGAAGAAGTATTCTGCTTTAGTGATAATGGCAATGTAATGACACTTGGAATTGGAAGAGGAAAGTTTGCAGAGCAGAGGCAAAGACCGAAGCATTAACAGCATTGTGCATGCAATTTCATGCCTTCACCACCCAAACAGTTGTTGACTGAGCTCAGGATCCTTATTTGGGGTTTTATTCAGATCCTTCTGGCTAAAAGGCAGTAGCAGCTTGAACAAGGAATTGAAACCACAGATCAGATTCACACAGCACAAGGAATGTGATCATTTCCATGGGGAAGTCAGCATTAAACATGTAACTAGGACATTACAGCTGGTGCACTGACTCGTCGAGGATTGGCAGATGAGGCTTTTATTGCACTGCTGGTTTTGGGCAGGGATAGAGGTGCTGCTGGGTGCATTGTCTGCTTCTGGTTGCTTATCTAAAGAATTAGACTGAAAAAGCAAAGATAAATACAGTATCTAGCTTTCAGAAGTTTTGACCTCGACTTCTCCATGAAGTTTCTGAGAAAGACATATATTCATAACCTCCAAACTCTAACTGGAGAAAGCACAGGGATTTTGCAGGCAGTTGATACAAAAAACTCCAAAATAGCATCAAAACAAATCTGTCTTATTGTATTGTGTCATAACCAGGAGTTGGAGCATTGCACACGTGCAGTAGTTCTTTGGTTTTATTACCAGCAATGCGCTGAAGATATTACTGAAGAAATCAAAGCTGAAAGGAAGGTTTGAAACACACAGATGCTAAATATTAACTACATTAATTACTGCAAATGCATATAGCTTTTGTAACAGGTGGTGCATGGATGCAGGTTCGGCAGAGCAGTGTGCTGTGTTCAAATAACAGCCTATGTTCAGACAACATACCAATCAAATTAATTTGCTGCAGCAAGAAAGAAGGGACAATTTTTATTTACAAGGGAAAATGGTTATTTTTTCACTGTTGGCCTGAGACATCAGAATATTAGTTCGTGGCAGTATAAATAGGAGAGTCACAAAATGAACAGAGGCAGACAACAGCCTCCCTGCTCCTCCCTCCTTTCCACATTTAGAAAAGATGTATTTTCTTACAGGTTACGATCCAAACTCAGCTCAAATCCATAAAATTCCACCAGTCATTCCTACATCTTTTGGATGAGGCTTTCTTTGAAAATGACTGCTTAATCCACAAGAGTAGATAATTCTCTGACCCCACAGAGGACCTGCGTAGGCTGGCTGCATTTGCTATAATGACCAATTGAACTTCCATTCAAGTGCGTAAAAGAGAGATGAGGCTCATAATCTATCTTGTGGACTGTAGCTAGGTTGGATTAAATCCTGTTACCCAAGTCCACAGACCACTGTTTGTTAATTGAAGGCTGTTTTAGTGTTTGTCTCCTAGATGAGACAAAGCTGGGTGGTGTCGCTGACACCCCTGCAGACTGTGCTGCCATTCAGCGAGATCTGGACAGGCTGGAGAGCTGGGCTGAGAAAAAATTAATGAGCTATAACAAGAGTAAGTGCAGAGTCTTGCATCTGGGCAAGAACAACCCTAGGTACCAGTATAAGCTGGGGACTGANTCTTCACGGTGAGGGTGACGGAGCACTGGAACAGGCTGCCCAGGGGGGTTGTGGAGTCTCCCTCACTGGAGATATTCAAGACCCGACTGGACGGGTTACTGTGTGACTTGGTTTAGGTGATCCTGCTGCTGTTGGTCTAGATGATCTTTCGAGGTCCCTTCCAATCCGTTATGATTCTATGAATGCAGTGGACACTGCAGTCTGGTGCTCGGGTAGAGCTGGCCC
Source organism: Rhinopomastus cyanomelas (assembly GCA_013400115.1). NCBI lineage: Eukaryota > Metazoa > Chordata > Aves > Bucerotiformes > Rhinopomastidae > Rhinopomastus > Rhinopomastus cyanomelas. The sequence goes on from VXBP01010050.1 coordinate 606,803, forward strand.
AGTCAATGTGTAGGCAAATGTTGGAAAACTCCACTCAGAACCCTCTGTGTTCATTTTCTGCAAGAAACACAAATGGAGAGGCCTTTGAAAGCCTTTAGATTTATTTTAAAAAAAAAGGTAATTCTGAGAGACACTGACATTCTGTGTGTTTTCAAACTCTGAAACACTATAATCCTCTGTGGGAATGCATGTAGTTTTGAGTTGTGTGCACACTTCAGAACAGCACTGGGACAACCCAGGCAAATGATGCCTTCTCCTCACTTTTTTATTTTCCCCTCTTAAAGCCTGCATACAGACAGCCATGACTTGCTTCTACTGTGGCTACAAATTGTCAGTACAATGGATATTGAACTGTTTTTCTTATGCCAGCTAACCCCGGAGACTTTTGGGATCACACATATGCTGCACTCTGGCACTGGGAAATTCACCAGCTTATCAACATTTAGGATTTGCAGTCTTCTCCAGAGTGTTAGGTTTTCTTGTTTTCCAGTGAAAACTTGTACTGAGATCCAGCACTCTTTGCTCCCACCTTTCCCTCTGCTGCACCCCTCCCTCTCCCCCATTCGATAGTGCCCTTTGCTCAGCGGGTGTGTTAAGTAGAGCACAATTACTTTAGAGGTTATTTTCTCCTTTTTTATTGCTTTTGACTCTTTATTACTGCTCATTAGAATGTTATTAACTTGGCCTCAGTTATGACAATATTCAACATCTGCTTCATATAACAAGCCCATTTCCTTTCCCGTCCCTGGCATTGCACACCTGGGCCTTGTATTATTCCCTTTGGCTGAGTAGAAAGGAGTGTGGGAGAGCAGGTCCTTGATTTTTCTGAGATAAGAGGCTTTTAATTTGTGACTCGACATGGATCCTGTTATTATTGATTCTGCAGTACGCTCTTCATCCTCACCCCGTGTAGTGACTGACACTGACAATTGTTTTGGAAGAGCAGTGATGCGAGCGGTATTTCGATAGGAAAAAGCAGAGGCAGGGTTTAGTCTGCTTTTAACTGAACTGGGTTGTCTGCTGAAAAATCTGCATGGTGAGACTAGAGACCTGTACTGACCTGGCTGCGGCTTGACCAGAGTGCGTGATGTACCAAAGGCCAGCAGTCCTCTGGAGCTCGAGTGATGTTTTTCTCCCAGCGCTGTTATCAACAGGTCAGGAGCAGAGGGGTCACTGCTTTTGGTTACTCAGAGAAGGCTAAGCAAAAGCCAGGGTTTTTCTCCTTGTGCTTCTGAACCTGATGCTATGAACTGCTAGTGAAACAGAGACGTGTAAGAGAAAAGAAAATGCAGGAAAGGAATGGAGAGCATCAGAGAGGATTATCCTGTGATAACATATGTTGTTATTTGAAAACTGCATGTGGAAAGCTGCATTGTTTGGGACTGTATGGCAGAGAAATGCTTCCTCACCTCTCTGATGATGGTTATGGCCTACAAATAAAGACCACAGCTGTCTTCTCTTCAGGGTTCATGCTTTTCCCTTTCGTTAGTCTGAGGTTTTGGGTTCTCAAGAAAAGAATGAAATCACAGCAATATCCCACAGAGAAGACAGGCAAGGGAACAGGAACAAGTTATAAACATACCCATACAATTTAGGTTTTGTTTTTTCCAAATTATGAAGTACCAGAGCTTCTGCATCTGCACCAGCAGTGCAGCGATAGTCAGCATTGGCATGGAAATAAGAAACCGTTAAATTTCTATTTTTAGTGGAAGTCGTAATGAAGAGTAAGTTCCATAGCCCCTTCCACCCATTAAAATTAACCATTTGCTTAAACAGGTCTTGGATCTGTTCTGAGCTCCTGTACGTATGAAATTCAATTTCTTTTTCAAATGTTGCTCTTACGAGCCAGTTTTCTCAATCTGAAGGAAGCTGCACTTCATCCTAGGGTTTCTGGGGTTTCGTAGGGTGCTTTTTTGAAGGAAAAAAACCGGGATCACATTCAAATATGCAAATAATGAATTACTAAGTTGTGTGGTTTGGTACTGTAAGAAATGCAGAGAAACGAAAGTACTTTGGGCGTGTTTCTGAAAGGGCCCTGCTGTCAAAGGAGTGTTGACATTTCCTTGGTAAACTGAAAAAGTGAAATTTGAAGTCAGTGCAGATAATCTGCTATGAATTAGGTTATCTTGAAATAATTACGCAAATCTTAGCTACTCGACATTTCTAGCTGACGAGTCACATTGAACTGAAAACAGATGTCTGGGCAATGTAGACACTAAATGTGTATTTTTTACTGTTCAAGAGTGGAATGGTTGAGGTATATTCAAGGCAAATTAGCAAAAAGCTATGGTTATCAGATGTCTTTTTACTAATTTGTACCCAATAGCAGAACTTGTCTGAATAGTCAAGCATATGAAATGTGATCTTTTTCAAATCCCTGGTTCTAACAAAAGTAGAACCCAAACATCGTTTGTGGTTATAGCAAACCTGCTGAAATCAAGGGGATGCTCCTGTAGTTTGTCCTATTTATACAACAGTTGAGGGTTCAGAATTCAGCCGAAGCTACTGGTGATTAGTAAACTCTGGAAGTCATCCTGGAAAAACTGCTGTAAGAAGGAGGATGACTCCTGTTGATATATGGTTTGTTTTTTGAAAGAGGAGTTGACTGAATTTACTGCTTGTCTGTTTATGTCATAGGAGTGGAAACACAAGGTGTTAAAATATGTGGCCTCTGTGTGTAGATGCATATGAATATAGAAGTCATTTGAAAACAGTGAACGTGTGTATGGGGCATCTAGCAGACGGAATTTTAAGTTTAATAGCAAGTTATGGGGCAGCTTTTAAACATTCTGCTATTTGTGGATGCATCCGTTTTCTAGGCACTGTAAGATGATAAAGAGATCGCAAGTTTTCTTTATAGTCTCAGCTCTTTGACCCAAGCTGGCCATACATCTTGATGTCCAGAAGTGTGAAAAGATTCAAGGCAGAACATTTTCAACCCAGGTCAAGTTTCTCTAGTACCTAATGCATACAAAGGAGGCCTTCAGGAGGTTTCCCACACACTGGAGAGTGATACTGGCAAGTGTGTGCTAATGACAGCTCTAAAGGTAGCATTTGTCACCTTGAATCCCTCCCAGCTGCACACTCCTTCCTGTTGCATTTCAAAGGACAACCAGGAAAGGAAATCCTCAAACGACCAACCCAAGCTGGCACTAAAGGTCTCCTCTCCCCCAGGTTTCATGAGCATAAATGCTCTTGGACTTACACATGTAACTGTGTTAGCCATGAGTATTAATCAATGTTTGCCCATTCACTGAACAGGAATTAGCAGTGGCCTTTCAAACAGAAATCTCTCTCGTTAGATGTCTATTTGATAATTTTACTTCTGCCACCCACCCACAGTAGCAGTGATTTAAGTACTTGGTTCTCTTTGCATTTCTCAGCACCCATCTTTTGCCCCCATTCACTCATAATGACGCGATTATTAGTCACAATAATAGCTGGAGTAACTGATAGTGCTGCTGTAATTGAGGCGATACTGATTTTTCAGTAATGAGCTGCTTTTTTTTTTCTCTAGGCTGTAAGTCAGCCATGAAATAGCTATGAGTGAGGCAGCAGAAGGTCATCATTTGGGAGAGCCTTCTATTTTTTAAAGAACTATTGATACAATGGAATTGATTGTTTTCAAGTTAAAAGGAGGCAACGGGCACATTTTTGTTTGTTTCTTCTCTTGGATGAATATCTTGTCTCAGCCTAATGATGGTGCTTTGTTTTTTGCCCAGAAAAGGTGATTTCGTTTATCCTGAACAGCTGTAATGCTGATTGTTTTAAAAATAAAATAGTTGTCTGTGGAGGTAAGGTTTTTTTAAAGGGGAGAGATGCATGGAATTGTTATGTAGTATTATTGAAAAGTAAATTGTCAGAGATATCTGTATGTAGTCAGCAATTTGACAGCACAAGGCTCTGAAGCCCATGGCTGGGATGGGTACACTCTCCACACAGTTAAAAACTGTCTTGATGACAGACAGTGGTTGTGAATGGTGCCACATCCAGTTGGTGTCCAGTGACCAGTGGTGTCCCTCAGGGATCAGTACTGGGCCCAGTTCTATTCAGCATCCTTGCTGATGACCTGGATGAGGGGATCAAATCTACCCTTAGTAAATTCACAGATGACGCCAAGTTGGGAGGGACTGTTGATCTGCTGGAGGGTAGGAAGATGCTGCAGAGAGATCTGGACAGGCCGGGTCTATGGGCAGAGGACAACTGGATGAGGTTTAACAGGGGCAACTGCAGGGTCCTACACTTTGGCCACAATAACCCCCTGCAGCTACAGATTGGGGCAAATTGATTGTAATAAATTTGTCTTCTTTAAATCCAACTTCTGTAATTCTTCAGTGAATCCTGTAGCTGTAGCTAGGTACCGCTAAAACTCAGAAATGAAACTCCTCAGCTGGCTGAAGCAGACATGGATTCAGTGGCTTCTGTGAAGCTCTTGTTATTTTCCCCAGCCACATGTCTGTCAGCAAGCACAGGAATTTCCGGGGCAGAGCAAGCATGTTGTGAGCCAGTCAGTGCTCAACAGCACATCCCAAGAGGTTTGTAAAGGGCAGCACAAGGCTAATTGTGTGTTTCAGCATGGCTGAACGATGCCGAGAAGCCCAGTAACACAGGACTGATGATCTTTTTACTCACTCCACCATTAGAAAAATTCTTGAAGTAGCAAAGGCAGCCATCAGCGTGGCATCATGACTAAACCGACCAACAACATGATGATAATTAGGCCATGAATAAGCTGCACTTACAAATTGCTTGATGTTTCCTTTAGCAAAAGAACCTGGCATGGGTACATTGTGGAAGTAAACGGTCTAATCTGATAAGTATCATCTATTTGAGACGTAGGAAAATACAGCAATTAGGCAGTAAAGCGCGTGTGTCTACACCGTGAAATTTATCGGGTTGGTACATGGATGTATCTAAATATTTATTAAGGAAAAAGAAAGAGCATTGCATTTGTTTTGTGATGCCTGCAGTCCAGGCTGAACAATAAGCAGCTGTCATTATAAAATGCTCGCGGTACATTAAAGGCACTTTTAATGTCCATTCTGTTAGAATCATATTAGCACTTCTGACTGCGTGCCTGGATCACAAATTGACTGATAGATCTGTTCTTGATTTGGAACATTATTCCTCATTTTCACAAAGATATTTGCTGTACCTTATATCACATCAGGGGAATGAAAACACATCCAACAGCTTGTTATTTCTGTATTTTTCTCGCTGCATAACCCACTGGTTGGTTGTTTCTTTGGAAGTGTAATGAACTTTGTAATGAACTAATATGTATTACTTCAATTGGTTTCAGTTATTAGAGTATATTGTAAATTCATCCCAGTTTTCATTACTGTCCTATTGTGAAATCTTAGTCTAAAGGAAGTCTTTGGGAGTTACACTCCCTGAAAGGAGATGGGAATTTTATCCAAGGTATCCCGAGCTTAGTGTCTTGGCTTGAGATGCAGTGCCACAGAACAACAGAACATTAGGGATTGGAAGGGACCTCGAACGATCATCTAGTCCAATCCCCCTGACACAGGATCACCCAGACCAAGTTGTATGGGAACTATCCAGGTGGATTTTAAATGTCTCCAGAGGAGACTCCACAACCTCCCCCGGGCAGCCTGTTCAGTGCTCTGTCACCCTCACTGTGACAAAGTTCCTTCTCACATTCAAATAGAACTTCCTGTGTTCCAGCTTACAGTCATGGCCCCTTGTCCTATCACTAGGTGACATTGAGCAGAGCCTGGCTCCACCCTCCTGACACCCACCCTTCACATATTTATAAACATTAGTCATCTGTAAGAAAAACAACACTGCACAAATGTTGTTGAGGAGAGCCTGGCTCCATCCTNCCAAACTAAAGAGACCCAGCTCCCTCAGGCTGTCCTCATCAGGGAGGTGTTTTGCTCCCTCCATCATCTTTGTGGCTCTGCACTGGACCCTCTCCAGCAGTTCTGTGTCCTTCTTGAACTGAGGAGCCCAAAACTGGACACAATATTCTAGATGTGATCTCAACAGAACAGAGGGGGAGGAGAACCTCTCTTGTTGTACTAACCACCCCCATTCTGATCCACTCCAGGATGCCATTGGCCTCTTTGGCCACAAGGGCACATTGCTGGCTGATGGTCATCCTGCTGTCCACCAGGACCCCCAGGTCCCTTTCTTCTACACTGCTAAGCTTTCTGCTTTCAGTTGAAACAGCAGTGAACATCCCCCAAGCACGTCAGGCCTAAATATCTCGTCTCTCCAGAGCTGCTGGTTATATTGTACATTAGGCAGTGCCTGTACTATGGGATTAATTACCCAGTCTGCAGACTGAAGCAAATGGCAGTTTTGTGTCATGGGAAAGAGAAAAGAACGTGACACACACAAGAAACCAACTTAAGAAAACCAAAAAGGGGGGTAAAATATGAAATAAGATGTACTGCAGATGCAGTTGTTCAGAAATTTCCCCAAATTTCTTTTTTGGAGAAAGTGTTATCTGGATTTCTTACACTTGAAATATTTGTCCTGTGAGCCAGCTACCTGCCTGTTTTGAAATCCTTCTGAGCTCTTTGCCATATGTAAACTTTGACCTCGATACTGTGATGTGAGTCTGTGCTACCACTACTGAGACATCCAAATACAGGCTTGGGGAGGTGTTGCTCGAGAGCCATGTGGCAGAGAGGGACCTGGAGGTTCTAACAGACAACAAGAGGAATATGAGCCAGCAGTGTGCCCAGGTAGCCAAGAAGGCCAATAGCATCCAGGCTTGTATTAGAAATAGTGTGGCTAGCAGGAGTAGGGAGGTTATCGTCCCCCTGTATTCAGCACTGGTGAGGCCACATCTTGAGTACTGTGTTCAGTTTTGGACACCTCAATACAAGAAAGATGTGGAGGTGCTGGAGGAAGTGCAGAGGAGGGCAAGTAAGCTAGTGAAGGGCCTGGAGAATAAATCTTATGAGGAAAGACTGAAAGAGCTGGGGCTCTTCAGTTTGTACAAGGGGAGGCTGAGAGGAGACCTCATCACTCTCTGCAACTACCTGAAAGGACATTGTGGAGAGGTTGGTGCTGGTCTCTTCTCACAAGCAATTAATGACAGAACAAGAGGGAATGGGTTCAAGCTACAACAGCATAGGTTTAGACTTGATATTAGGAAAAAATTTTTCACAGAAGAGGTGCTCAGGCACTGGAATGGGCTTCCAAGGAGGTGGTTGAGTCTCCATCCCTGGATGTGTTTCAGGATCATTTGGATGAGGTATTGGGGGATGTGGTTTAGGGGTGAACTTGTAATGTAGGGTAGATGGTTGGACTTGATGATCCCAGGGGTCTTTTCCAACCAGAGTGATTCTGTGATCCACTTCCTACCTGAGCAGATGGAGGGATCATTTAGAGAGACCTCAGCCACTCAGTACTCTGAGCTTTGTGCCACTACATTACTGAGGGACTCCTGGTTTCTTGAGACCTATTGATTTATAGGTTGCTCTGCGTTGTGATGTGCTGGACATGTCACACAAATAGGAATTTTTTGTAGCCCCACTCATTTTGTGTGCATCCAACTGGACTGTGTTTAGAAAGCCCAGCTTAAATGTTTGAGTTAAAAAGGACTTTTTATTGTAGGTTGAAAAGCTGATGATTTTCTGTTTTCCCTTGGAAAGGATGTGTAGAATTTTAGGACAGCTGGTTTGTTAGCTGCTGTGTCGATGCCAAAATATCAAAGTAAATAACAGTTGTGTCCACCTTCAATTTAAGATGCTTTTTTACTTTCCCACCCGTGTTGGTTTTTTTCCTGAACACCAGATCTCTAGAAGCCCTCATCCTTCTGACTACTGCCCCTGTGCCTGAGTGTGTCTGAATTGCCTTGTTCTCTTGAAAATACTTCTTTTCACAGATCATTGTTTGATGTAAGATGGGGGCAGGCTTTAGTCATTCATGCAGTATCTTGTCCATCCTGTCCTCTGTTGCATGGATATTCCAGACAATAGACATGTCAGACTCGGGGCTCTGAGAGCATCAGGTGTCATACAGCTGATCCATTTCCTATTCAGAAATCCGCTGTCTTGTCTGTGCAGTGCCCCTTTTTTCCACCCCATAATTCAGTGGGAAATAATTGGTTTTCTGCATAAAGCACCTGCAGATTTCTAAACGAAGCAAAAGTACCTCCCCAACAATACCGACCAGAAGTCTTTGCTAGTCCGTGCATCGCGTGCAGTATGAAAGCATTTGCCAGCTTTTGCTCCTGGCAAATCTGTAGGCTGACACAATGATGCCACAACTATGGGGCATATTTTCTTTTTTTGCTTATTTTCTTTCTTTTTCACATGTTTCATTAGGTTTCACACAACACAGGCATGCAGGACAAACCAGGGACAATGGCTGGAAGCCTAAATCACTAGAGAAAAGCAATGTTCTCTAATCTGTAAAACAAACACACGAAGAAAGGCTACCTTAAAGATTACATTTTGTTAGTGTCTTATTTTCTCACTCTTTCCCTCTGTCTCTTCTGATTCCACAGAGGAATCTGTTCATTGATTATTTTTTATTTTATTTACCTGGAATATCTGCACAGATTCATGTGCTGCATTCCCAGCCCTCCTCCCAGGTACCATTTCTAAATCCTTAACTGCAGAGTTCATAAAATTAATTTCTTTTCCTATATGTGTATTTTCTAATGCTTTTTGCTGCAGCGATCATAGCACAATAATGCCTTCCCACCAGAAATGTTCATGGCAAACTGTATTATTGTCGCAGAAACAATCACTCCATTTTGATTCGTATGAGGAATTGACACATTTCCTGCAGACTTTATTTTCATTTCCCTTAGATATCATGAAAGTCAAATCAAATAAAATTGCCCCCAATTTATTACAGCATTTAACAGCAACAACACCCACTACTCACTTACATGAAACTGCTTTTTAAAAGACAGTAACACCTCTCGCCCCCTCCCCGCTTCTCCTTTGAATAAAGCAGTAACCATAAAAGAAACAAGGATTCAAGTACAGGAGGATAATTTGAACAGCTTCTCACTCCGCTGCCTGAAAATTGGCTCCCCAGCCTATTAAAGGGAATTGGAATCTTCCCAGCGCCATTGTGTGCTCTGGGTCAGACCTGAATTTTCTGGAATGTGACATCTCCGGTGAGCAGGCTGGCTGCATTTGCATGGGAGAGTTTCATTTACTGCACCTTAACCGTATTGTTTGTCAAGCTTAATATTTTTTCCTCCATTTTGATATGTTTGAAGTGTTTATCAGACAAACTTACAAATTAAATTTTATCAGTCTTTCAAATGCCAAGACTCTTTGTGTTTTCCCTGCACACGTACACAGAATAAAATTACTGCAGCGAGCGGTGCTGGGAGATGAGCCAGAATAGAGCTTTGATTAATACTTTGAACCCATTCCTAGATTAAAAAAAAATAAATATATGAAAACATTTAATAATAACCTTTCTCCTGGCTGAGTTGACGTGCTCTGCATTTTATTCTCACCTGTCTGGGGGCAACTGGTTTGATTTCTGAGGTTAGGTTTTGAATGCTGCATTTCTCAAGCCACACAGATACAGACGTTATTTTAGTTGATGAGCTCTAGGAAAATGTATTTGCAGCTGTAGTAGAATGGTTATGGCAGCGACACAGGTTATTATTCACGTGGTCAGGTGGTGATGCGGTAAACATGACTATAAGTTACTGTGCTGCCATCGTTTTTGTCAATGCAGTAGCTGGGAGACATTAAAGACTCCCTGCAAAAATAATACGAATCATTTCACAGTAATTAATCTAACGCGCCAGCTTGGATCAGCAGCACAGCTCATCTTTGCTTTCTTTCCAGCTGACACGTGTAGCTGTACGATGACTTTGTACCAAGACAACCAAGAAAGGGGAGCTCTTGGTCTGTTTGTACTTTATAGATAGAGCATAGGTGGTTGTGAGAACTCAATGGCCCAGGAAATCGCCTGTCACTGGATGGATTTAAACAGAAGAGCAGGTTATGGTACGAGAACGTCTTTCCAGCAGAAATTACAACACTTCACGTAGCGTAGCTTAAGCAGGGACCCTGGAAGTAGGGTGGCTTACAGAGGTGAGCAGGTGTCTCAATGCGGGGCCAAGGTGGAGAGACTTCCCACCTCTGAGCTGTGAATCAGAGGCCACTTTTGGAGCTGGAATATTAGATGTGACAGGCTTTTATCAGAATGACAGGGCAGCAAGGTCATCACCTGGCATAAGCTGTTGTACAACAGACCGTTTCCTTTACTAGACATTGTGGCTAAGCAGGGTTGTTAATAAAAGGTGCTAGTTAATGTCACATAGTGGGAGTGTTTGTGCAGAACCACGTGTGTCCCCAGCTGTAACCCAGGTGACTTGGATATGCCTGATACTGGTACCACACAAACTTCACAACTTCTCTTCCAGAACTTTTGAAGTGTTAAAATATTAGACAGATCTGGCTAATGCGAGGAGCTCACAGATTTAATATGAAGCCTGAAACACTTGCAAGAAAGAAACGTTAACAATATTATTTCTTTACTGATAAGATCCCCAAATCCCTTGCAGTTGAAAAATTACAGGGGATTTAAAAGTCTTCATGCTCCAGGTTATAAATTGACAGTGAGCCAGTCACAGTGAGAAGTTCCTTCTTACAGGGACACTGAACCACTATTACTTCAAGCTTTTCAATTCTCTGCAACCTAAGTCTTGACAGATGACTGCAAAGAGAAGCCAAGAATGTCACTTGTTCCACCCCCTATCATGGTTTAGTTATTTACTTAAATGCTTCCTACACCATCCTCCCAGAGAGATGGAAGAATAATGAAAATGGAATGGAAATCAGTCTTCAAAACACTGCGAGCTCCTCCTGAGAAGCTGCTTCACTGAAGCGCAAAGGTGATTCCTGAGGGAGAAAAACCATCTGGTTGCTACACTGAAGGAGAAACCACAGCAAAGAGGGTGTTCTCCCTGCGGGGCTGCAGCAGCACAGACTTCAGGGTAGGCGAGCAGAGAGTGAAGCCAGTGCTATAGGCTGAAGCCAGTCTAAAACACAGCAGCCACTAAAGGACACAGTCCCATTACGAGGACCTGGTGCACCAGTTCTGCCCATTAGATCTTGTGTGTTTATGTGGTGATAGCATCTAGATGAAAGTCACCCCTGCTCTCTTGTGGTGGTTTTATATAATAATGGGCAAGATCTACACTAAAAGCAGGAATAAATATTTACTGTAGCTTTCCTTCATGCAAGTCTCCTTTTCTGCTCATTCATTTCCAATCACATGGCTAAAAAGATCTCTTAAAAGAGTTTTTGCAGTTACACAGACTTTTAAAATTGCTTCCAGGCCCTTTATTGCTTGAAATAACATTATCCTCTACCCAGGTGAAATGGGTCCATCAACTGCAGACTCTAAGCAAGAGCTCGGGTGGTGGTGAGCTGTAGTCATGGCACTGAAATGAAAGCAGCTGTGCTGACCTGCACCAGCTGAGCACCCAGTGAGGTGGGTAGAAATGGTTTCTTTAATTTAAGCAGTAGCTGGGATAGAAAAAGCCACTTCCCTGAAGCCTACAAACTCCCACTAGGATCATTTCTCGCTGTGAGAGCAGGGAGCTATTCTATGCTGCATCTCAGCTGCAGTCCCTAAAGCACAGCAAGATCTTCAGGCAAGGTCTCTGGTGTGTTGAGTCAACACATCAGAACTCATGGGTCTGTTCGAGAAAGCAGAACTTAATGATGCACAGCCGCTAACTTCTGCATTTATGAAAAGGGGAATGCTAATTTAATGAGTGCATGTGTCTCATATAACCAGCTTCCTCCATGGTTTTCTTTCTTATTGGTATTAGTTACACTCTAACTGCCTTAAGCGCATTCTTATTCTAGCCCCACGAAGATGGTTATGTTCATAAATGTTTTGCATTCATCTATTTCATATGTAGATATAAAACAAGTGTAGGCCACCCCAGAGGAAAAGAAGAACATTATTTTGTCTAAAATCTTTTTGCACATGGGTTGCTACCCACATACACTGGCTGAGCTGACTCATGGCTTCTATAGGTTCATAAGGGCTTGGAGCACAGCCCATATAGGTAACCTTAACCAGGCTCCTTAACAAGTGTTTTCCCTTAATGAGTAAGAGAAAGCATGTGGATCAGAGACCTGAACTGTGTGATCATTTTCTGCAGGCTAACCATGTTGGTGTAGTTAATAGGCTGCAGAGATGGTACAAGGTTAGGGCTGTTGTACTGGGGTAGAGGTGATACGAACCCGGAGTGAAATGGTTAGCTAACAACTCGTAAGAGTTGGTATCTCTGAAAAGTGTCTGTGCTATTCTTGGACTTAATGGTTATGTTTCCTGCTCTTTGGAGGACTTGGATGAAAAAGCAGGTGTTTGGGTTATGGATTTCTTACCTAGCTCTCCATTAGAGGTGAGTGCAAATTTAAATCAAAGCCTTATGTGTTGCCAGGTCTGTAGTTTGTCACCCAAATCAGAAAGCTGAAGTTGGGAGACAGGGGCAAAGTGTCTATTAGCCCCTTTAACTTGGCTTTGTTTTTCTCATTTCTGTTGGCTTTTTCTGAAGGATTGTTTTTCCTTGGGAGTATAGAAGATAAAGTTACTTATGGATAATTTATGAACCAGAGTCTGAATGTTTGGATTAAAGGTTTAAGATTTTTCTAAACAATTTAATGAAATGAGCAAATAATATAAGTGTATTTTTCTTCCCATGTCAATCATTCTCAGAGTTTGTTTAGCATCTTAATTTTTTTCCCATGTTAATGACATCTCATTATTCCATTAATGGCCTGCAGCAGGATTATCTGTGTTTATTTTTCCATTTCTGCTTCGACATCTTGGTGTGCCTGAACCACTAGGAGAAAGCTAAGCTCCATCTTTTTCTTGGAAACCTGGGAGAGCTGAAGCTTCTTGCAGAAGTTTTATCAATATGCGTGTTGTGTTTTATTTTCCTGTAAATGTTATTCCTCAATTTTCCAGTCACTGAGCAATTGGGAAATTAGTGGGAATAAGAGCTGCTCTGGTATCTAACAGCAGTCTCCAGGGCAGAGTTTTTAAAGTGACCCCTGAACTGGAGCTCTTCTTACTTATAGCTGTTAGAAATCTGACTCCTGAGCCGGTAAATTTCCTACAAGTCTGTACAATCTGCTGAAGTCAGTTGTGTTTGTGGAGTACTTCTAATAGGAAATAGTGGAGCAGAGACACAAAGTTTGACTTATGTGGTAAAAACCAGAATGATGTTCAGTTTTGTTTTGCATTTCTTGCTGAAGACTACTCTGGAATCCTCACCGAGACAGAGTGTAATATTCTCCCTTGTGCTCTCCTCTGAGCAAGTGCTTCCTTGTCTCAGCACAAGATTTGATGAGATCAAAAAGCTGCTTGAGCAGGTACATAGATTGAAGTCAGTGTTACCAGCTTGTAAATGTTTTCTAAACTGTAAAAGAATAACTATTCAGGAACAATTGTGCTAAAACCTTTAGCACAAGGAGGTGAAGGTGTTGAAAATACCCAGTGTGACCATTTCAACTCGGCGATGCTAATTGATGCTTAAAGGTTGTCGAATGAGGAAGTCAGAGCGGGTGACCTGAACTGTGCTCTTGTCACTGAAGCAGAGTTACTTGTCACTTTTGAAAAAGAGGGCCTGCTGGCTTTTCCAAGACTTTACAATAATAATGAAATATGACATTTGATAGATTATTTCTCAGCATGCTTTTTTCATTATAATTTGCTTAGTTATTTTTCCCTTGTGTAGCAATAAGGTTTCATTTGATGTAGTAGAAATTAAAACCTCTGCAATGATTTAAACTTCACTTAAGCAAGTGGAGACTTAGTCTGGACAAAAGCTGTTTTTCTCTTGGCTGCTGCTATGTTTGGAGAAGGATATTAAAGTTCAGTCCATGAGGAAGTTTCCTGCTTCAGACAGGAACTGAAGCCAGTGTTGAACATGTTGGCTAGTCCGAAGCAATGTTACTTCAGTAGTACTTTTGTCTTGACTGATGACGAACCCTTTGTTAGACTAAATCAAAATTGTTGTTTTTAGACACAAATGCCTGTGTGGGTTGGGACTGCATTACTCAAAACGTCTCTTGGGCATTGCAATAGGTACAGAGACTTGCACTGGTTTGCTGCTGCGTTTGTCTTAAGCAGAGGAAAGGTGGTGCTTTGTGTTAAGAAGCCTCAACTGTTTAGCAGGCTTTCATTGACTTGCGCATACGCAAGCGCGGTGATGTCTCTGTATTGGATCCTATGGGTTATGTCTGTAAAAGAAGACTAATATATGTGGTCAAGATGAACTGTATGTTCTGTATGTGAATTAAATTACTGGCTTTGAGCAGGAACACAGACTTTCAAGAGAGAGCTTCTTCAGTAAGTTGTTCTCCTATGACCTATTTTGAGGCTTTTGTAAAAATAGGTTCATGACTGGTAAGGATTCAGTGGTACTATTATAGGAAATCAGTAGAACACGGAACTTTTCGTCTTAAAACTTTCAGCTTTTCTTTCAATTCCTTTACAATATTTCTCAGACTGACCTTCCTTCCCCTCCCTGTGTTACACAGCTCACTTTCTACAAGTTAACTAGACGTTAATTTCCTTGGCCCCATTGATTTGTGGTATTTTTGTTCTGTGCGTCAGCTGTGAGGTTTCTGTGATGCCTTGGAAAAGCACCTCCTTATTTATTCTGTCCATTTATCAAACGAAGCCCGACACTGGGTTTGACTGCTTTCATTTGGCTTTGCGTTAGTTCAGTTATATTCTTTGGCAATGTGTTGAATGAAATTGGCTAAAGAGGGTTTTTTTTAAGGTTTCTGTTCTATTTGGCTTGTAAAATATTTAATAGAGGATTTACAGCCCGACCCATCTAACCCCTTTTAAATTTATGAATGTAGCATAATATTTTGTTGGCTTTCTATCTAACCTCTTTGAAGTGAGTCCTGAAGTCTTTTACGCACTGCTAGTCCTTCTCTTCCCCATTGAACACATGAGTTGCTCTTTTCCTTCTTCACCTCTCTCTCCACAAATGGGCTGAAGTCTTGGAGAAATGTGCTTTATGTATGACTTTTGACTGTAATAAAGAGAGGTAAGTGATAGGGAGAGGGGTGGAAAAGAGATTCTGAGAGACAAACGTAATGGGCACAGAGAAGGACATGCTCATTCATGTTTGGTGACCCTCCAGAAGGAATGGTCAGCTTCATTGTTTTGAGAAAAGATTCACCAGGATTCTGACTTTCTATAAGAAGTTTAAAGCTGAAGCTTGTTCAAGAATAAAAATCAGAGTTAATGTTAACTTTTTTAAAAAAAAAAACCATAGTCCAAGGTGCTTTGACCTTTAGCTTAGAGTAGCCAGCAGGGCCAGTGAAGAAGTGACTGTAGTAACACAGCATTCAAAAACTCCAACACCTCCCAAACCACCTTTTGATCTTGAATGTAGACTTTATGTACCAAAGCCACCCATCAATAAGCTGTTAATGTTGACCATGCTTACAAAATTTCCGTGCTGTGAAACCACCTCTGACATCAAGAGTCAGTCTGATGGATAATTCATTCTTTCAGTAGGGTTTGGGCTAAAGAAGGTCTGAATTTACTTTCTATAAAAAAAAAAAATCAGAGCCGGTTCAAGGCAAGTTCAAGGTGCTTTTTCTGTCAGATTTCTGGTTTTGATTACATCTGATCTGTAGGTTATTTACCTCCAAGGAGATCACAGAATCATTAGGGATTGGAAGTGACCTCGAAAGATCATCTAGTCCAATCCCCAGATGGGTACTTCCTTTCCTGCAGCATTATACAGTACCAGAGGGCATTTTCCTGTGACCTTCTCTGGCACTATGGCGGTGCCTGAAATCTGAGGGATAGCTAATTCGCTTGGCTAAGATCTGTGACTATCTTTAAAAGCTACCTCTCCATCGTGAGGAGCATGTGACATTTCAGTGTGACTCAGCAGAGATTCCGACAGAGTGGAAACAAGTGTTTTTATGGGAGGTGTTGGTTATTCCAGAATCTGCAGTGCAAATCTCAACTAGCGAATGGTTCTTCGTGTCTAGGTTTTCTTTCCTGGATTGCGTTCCTTCATGTGTCTACTTACCTGTAGTGTTGTGTTGGGGCATCAGGAACACGTCAAAAATGAAGTTGCATCAAAACAAAACTGTTCTTGCCATGAAAAGCTGCAAAATTTTGCAGTATACTGAGTGAGATTATAAAGCCTCTGAATGTTGACTGTGTCAGAAATGACAGAACCGCAAAACATGTCCTACAAGTCAGCACCTCCTGTTCCTAAGAACGGTTTCAAAGAGAGATAGCAACACATAAGTGTGTGACAGAGCTACCCAAGGCGGGTCTTTGACTGTGACAGAACAGCACAATGAAAATGAATGAGAATTCAACATAGAAATGAAGAAAAATGCTTTCCTGGAATAAATAAAAAAAACAGAGAAAAAGAAAATTGTCACTCTGTCAGTGCACCACACGTGCATGAGCCAGGCCAATGTTTTCAGCAATATCTAAAGGATCTAATGTTAGACTTGCCCCTCTCCCAGCTGAATTCATCAAGCAGATAGACTTCCTCACAACCCCCTCAAAGGAAGGTGTGCTAGGAAATATATGGGAAAATACCTGTAGCTCTGCTCCCTTGCTGCAACATTTGAATAATTCTTCTCGACTGCAGTGGAAAACAATCAGATTTATTGTACATTTCAAAAGTACTCACCACCTATCTTTGCAGCATTCGTTTTTTCAGTAGCAGTAATCAGCTGCACAACAAACTTATTGGACCGTTTTATCTCTCTCTTTGGCTCTGCTTTACATTACCGCGGAGCGTTTACTGAGAGATGATTTTTACCTATCGGTTTGCAGAAGGTCCCACAAAAGCTGTAAATAAAGAGCAGGCCATAGGGCATCGTGGAATAATTCTACCTTTACCTCCTGAGTAAGGAAGCCAACCTAATTAATGACTTCCCTCCAACTGGAGAGGTGCAGAGTAGTAATTTGGATACTGGCAAACCAGGGATTTATTGTCAATTCAGAAGACTGACTGCAAGCTTTGCAGTTCTCTACATCTCTGCTTACAACTGGGATCAATACTGCACTTGCAGCTTCCTCCTGTATATTTTATTTATGGAGCACATATTTTGAAACCTTTTTCCCTGTTGTTTTTAAAGAGTTACTGCCACTACCCACTTTGATTTTTGGCTACCCAGAATTTATTTTGCTTTCTTTTGGAAGTGAGACAGCAACTGCTTGTGGTAACAGATGCGTGTGGGGGTATGCATGCAGGTTCTCTTTTTCCTTGTGTGTAGATAGAGGTGTAACATGACATGTAAATCTGTCAGTTTGGATTTCATTTAACTTAATATCTCCTTCACCCTCTCCTGGCAGTGCTAGTGCATGCTCATGTCATACATGAGCAGCAGAGTGGAGTAAAGCCCTTGGCATTTGAGGGGATGATACTTGGATACATCTGGAAAATTCCACAGACCTTTCTGTGGGTGACTGTGATCAATGGTGTTGAGGTGCATTTAACTAAGGTCATGGATCTAAATCCCCCTGTCCTCTGGAGCTGAGGTCAGCATCTCATTCCAGTGGTCCAGCTTTTTCTGTGATGTGCTGAGAGGACACTTACAGGTTATACTTGATGTTATAGTTACTGAGGATCACTGAATGATCACTGAAATGGCAATCATTACTTACAAATCCTCTGTGGGGTGTGTGTGTGTACACACAAGCGCAAACACACGTCTTCTGGAGGCATCTAGGTTCACAGTGCTCTTTGCTCTGAGTTACAGAGGCAGTGCCACAGTAAAAAGATACTGTAGATGTTACTCACTGGATGAGAGGATCACATAATGCTTCTATTTTTTTTTTTAAAAAAAAAAAGTCTAGCATAAAACTTCCTGGTGAACTCTGTGTGAAAAGCAGAGGATTTTAACATAGAAGCGGGATGAGGTAGACTGTGCAGTCAAACAGCAGAATGACACTTTGAGTGGAAGGAGGAAAATATGTTAAGGTTTATCTCACTTTTATTACGTAGATGTGATTTCTCAGGGTTGCTGCTGATGCCAAAGTATGTGAGTAGTGCTCCAGCTGGAATTACGTACCAGTTTGCCTTTATGGGAGCTCTTCCTCCTGTTTTGTGGGTGGGGGATTCACACCAAGCAGCCAACCCTATCGTTCTATGTGCTCCGCTGCCCTCTCTCATGGTTTGCTGGTGCAAGATGAAAATTTCTGTGCCATGTTCTGGCAGAATAGTCCATTAACTACTTGCCATAACTACTTCTTGGGACAGATAAAACTTGACTGTAGGCTCCTGGTAAATCAGGAGCCTGTTGACCCAGGAGCAGGAGCCCCAGCTGCCAAACTTGTTTCATATTTATTGTTGAATAGAAAAGAATCTCTGTGGGCTACACTTCAAGCAGCAACACAGAAACAAACCTGTAAACCAGCCTGTTGTGAAAAACAGCCTGTTGTTAGTTACCTTTGCTCTCACATGACAATGCCTTGGACTTAAAATTATTTCACAGAATTTCCATCTCCCAACTATCAATGTTAATTGTTTAGTTTTTAGAGTTAATTAACAATCATCCAATTCACCGATTTCCAGGAGGTTTCTTGTGTTTCAAGTTAGTTGCACTACCATGGCACATCTGTGTGAGGCTTCATATTCCCTGGTTATTGTTCTCTATTAAATGCCTGTGTGTTGTGGTTTGGGGCTTGGGTTTTTTGTGTGTGGGGGTTTCAGTGTGCTTTTTGTGTTTGGCTTTTTTTTGAACAGGCAGGAAGTAATAAAAACTGAGCAAAATGGAAATTGGGCAGGTACATTTATCATCTGTGCAGCTAATGCATTCACATTCCCTGGATTTTTGTGCTTGTGACAATGACTGTGTTCAGGCTGGTTGCAATATCCCTGGATCTCAGGGCTTCAGGAAAAGCAGCTAGAAAAGTTTAATTAAATCCCTCTTCTTTTCTTTTTCTTTCCCCCCAGACTAAATACTCTGCTATCACCACCCCCATAGGGTATTTTTCTGGTTTTCTGTTCTATAAACCACAGGCTATCAGCTTAGCTGTTGCCTAAAAGGTAATGTGATGGAAGCCTGGCTGTAGACGTGATATACTGCAGGAAGGCTGCATTCATGAATTGTGAATAAGAGCAACAATTTTCCAAATATATATTGTCAAAGCTGTTTTCTCTCCAATAACATTGCACATAAAATGCTACAAGTGTAATGGCTATTTTACTTGCAGTTAAAGCGTGCGTGTGATTGCAATACATCAGCTGTTGTTAAAATGACATCTGGGAATAAAGGAAGGGGTGGGGTTTTTTCTTATCCTGTTTCAGATTTCCTTACTACTGGTGTTTCCCCTTAAAGGTTATTACTATTAAAGATTTACTAGAGAGAGGGTGGCACCTACGTATGTTTGTGTGTATACTTACACCTCCTTACGCATGGAGATACATGTGGTTGTATGCACTCTTGGCGGGCATTAGTACTTGCATTTAATGCACGTTACTGTCTATTGAATGGCATGGAGAGAAGGGACTGCTTCATGGTGAGGGTGACAGAGCACTGGAACAGGCTGCCTAGGGGCATTGTAGAGTCTCCTCCTCTGGAGACTTTAAAACCAGCCTGGACATGTTCCTGTGCGACTTGGTCCAGGTGATCCTGCTGTGCCAGGGGGATTGAACTAGATGATCTTTCAAGGTCCCTTCCAATCCCTGATGTTCTGTGATTCTGTGATTTCTCTGCTGTTCAAACAGTAGATCTCACTGTACACTTGCATCTGTCAAATACCAACTGACTGTGGTTGGCCTCTGGACATGCTGAATAGCTGCTTGTTTTGAAGTTTCATTGAGTTAAATGGTTGATACAATGGTTGATGATTCTCTTCTCCAAAGTTCACAAAACCACAGTGACTGATCTCATTCAACTCATCCAGCCAAGCCAGTGGCAGTTAAATTTATTCCTCAATTACACTTCAAAGGTATTCTAATACCGGTTGTTAAAAGCTCTAAAGGTCTGACAAAGAAATGCAAAGTGACTTATACAGGATTTCTCTGTTTAAGCAGACAGTGCAATCCTTGATCAGTTGAAGACAAATGCAAAGCCTTCCTTCTGCTGAGGCCAGGATTTCACCCACGGTGTGGGATTTTTGAAAAGTTCTCATTGGAGGTGTTTGAAGTCTCGTGTAGGAATACCAATGTTGAAAATCTCTTTTAATATTCTGTGCATCTGGCACACGCAGAGCGTGGTGTTCCTTCTGCCCAGCCTTGAATAAGTCATTGCTTGAACTTAAACCTCATTTCTGCAGTTTCTCCTTGATCCTGTGTAGGAGTCTGTACTTGCAGAACACACACCAGTGTTTCTGAAAGGATGGATCTGTGTGAGCTGCCTCCACTTTGGACTGAGGCTTTAGAAGGCAAATCCTTGAGAGTTGGAAACGGCATTTATTCTTTTAGAAATGTGAGAAGTTCCTCACCTGAGCTTTAGAATTTGCCTGACACTGAGAAATGTGGTCTGGGGCTACTGAATTATCTGACTGATTATTCTCCAAACTTCTGCTTGACCAGCAATACTGGCCTTGCAAACACAGGTTCTTGCTTAAGATGACTGTAACTCCCTTCTGTGGTCTGGGATGGAAATGCAGCTGAGCTCCCTTGATCAACTGTATTTCAAACCCTAGAAATGAGGGAGCTAACAGCAAGAGTCTGTTATGGAAGTAAGTACAGCTGAATATTCCTGCCTGGTCTGAAGTGGCTGCTTTGTCCTTCTGCCTGCATTTCCAGAGAGCTTTGATGGTGCAGCATGCACTTCATGAAGCTCTGTTCTGAGCTGGTAATCTCATTAGCTTTAATGTTTGATTACAGAGTCATTAAATACTATGTAAGTCGGAACACCAACAGTTCTGCCTTTTATTTCTGGTAATGATCTGAAAACTGTTCCTAATGCGTGTGAATACACCTGTGTCATTTGCAGGACAGAGGGAATGAGGTTTCAAAAATCAATTCTAGCCAAACATTTGGGGACTGAAATGACTAATCTAAGGACATTGCTACTAAATTTCTAATATGATACTTGACAGCAAGTTATAAGTAGACTGTTACACTTTTAGACTCTTTCTTGTGTTGAATGGAAAACATTGAGTTTTATAGGATTCAGTCATCCTAAGAGAGAAGCAGCAGAAAGTGGCACAAACTGAGTCAGGGATATCCACAGGACAGTTTGTCACTGACTGCGTTCTTGAAGTTTCATTGTTCTTTTTCCACTTCAGCTTCTTTCCTCCCCCTCCCTCAGAAAAACGGTTTTCCTCAAAATAGTTTAATACCATCCATTCTTAATATAATTGTGCTGAGCTGATGGGAAAATTGAGCTGTGATCAAAGGGCTGTGGGCTATTTTGGATAATGAATTACATGTGCTCCTGTCGGATGAAGTTGTTGCTGCTGTTTTGTGGAATGCTATTTTAATGGTGCCACTTGCTTTTTAAGTTCTGTTGCTGAAACGCTTAGCTGGGAACAGTATGTCCTGTGATCCTGTATGTCTACCAGAGAGGAAGCCCTGGGGAAGAGATCAGCGGTTAACCTTGAACCATATGCTTGTTTAAACTGGGATGGCAGGTTGAGAAAGAATGATCCACTAAATCCAAAGGCAATAAACACCAAGGTGTGCTGATACCACCTAATGTGCACAGTGGCATGTAACCATACCCATATATTGTGCTCTGCTCCTGCCTTCTGTGGTCAAGGAGAAATGAGGAGCCTCTGACAGGATCAAAAGGGCTTGGGTGCATGATTTCATCTTGCTGTGCCATCTTTCAGTGGTGGGGCAGCTCTTCAGAGTAGGTAAGAGGTTAAACGCTAACAAATGTGACTAAGGTGAGAGAGGAACATGTGCTGTCCCATTATTCAAATGCTACTTCCTTTTCCTAACAGCCAGAGGCTCTATCTGAATCATTTGTGGCCGCTTCTCCATGCCCATTTTTCATTTCAGTTGCTGTGTTTCAGTCAGTCCCTGTTTCCCTGCCAAGCAGTGCAACCAAAATTGTTTGTACCTAACCACTTGGTTTTCTTACTTCAGTGGGAATAGGACCAGCAATATCTGGATGCTTGTGGGCTGGCTAGTGAACCTCAGTATGAACATTAATAAAACATGTGCAAAGTGCTGGCTCGGGTCGCAGAAGTGTCTGGCAGGGAAGAGAGTATATTGCCTTGCTGTAGGGATAGTTGCTGGCTTGAAGGGAAAAATCCATACAGTAATAAGCTTTCTGAAAGGTGGTTATTGTGGTTCTTGCATAAAAATGAAGCCCCAGAACCACTTTTTTGTCATTGTATTGAAAACAGGAATAGAAGACACTTGTTCCTGGGCAATTGAGAGGCAATAGGTAATTTGCAGAGGTGGCGGAAGATTTGATGCAGATGAAGCTGTACAGGAGGGCGGCAGGGGAGAAGCAGGTTTTGCATTCACAGACAGCAGAGGACCTGAAGAAAAGATTATACCTGAGCATGGCAGGATGTCCATTTCCTTCGCGATTCTGCATAGCAGCCTCTTTCTCTGACCACCCTCCAGCAGTCTGTACTGATTCTACAGCAGCCTGCAGAAATGTCTGCCTTGCTTATAGGATCAGAGCTTTCCAGCCTTTAGTAACGAAGTAAAAACCCCAGTCATTGCATCTAACTATGTGTTGTAGAGCAGTTTAAGATAAACAACAGCAGTTCAAAGGTTCCTACAAAGAGCTAGGTCATAGTGATGGCAATGGAATGGTAGGGGTGGGGAAGGCCAAAGCTGTGGCTTTGCTTATATCTTAAATTGAGGCATGAAAGTTTCTAGTGAGAGAAGCACAGAAAGAATCTTTGTTTAAAAAGCATTTGCTCTAAACCGGTATCTGTCCACTGAACCAGTTTCAATTGCAAAAATTTGCTCTCATGTCTTGAGAGTTGTTCTTGGTTTTGGTTTGTGGTTAAAAATAGCCGTAAATCCCCTGCTGACAGACTGGTATGGAAACCTTTGAGAAACAATATGACCAAAGTCGGTTGTTTCTAAGAGTCTCAAGAGCATCAATGGTTTTGAGTGTTTTGCTGACAATATCAAGTAACGCTCAACTTGTACTATACAGGAAACTGTATACTGAGGGGTTTTTCTGGTCATTAGCTGAGATTTCTGAATTTCAAGAAGCTATGAGGAATAACATGACTGCAACTCCATGTGGGTTTATGTTTGTCGTTTCTTTGGTCTGCGGTTTCTCCAAAGAGGTTTTCCAAGTCTCATGATATTGCCCAGGTTCACTCACTCGATGAAAAAGTTCAGATGTTCATGGGGTGTGCTGTGTCTTTTGCTGGACATCTGAGATTTCACTGTGGTTATGCTTTCTTGTTGATGCCTTGCATGGTCACAGGTCTCACCTTAAAGGTCAACTATACACTCCCTTGCTTCAGTCCTTTCCCCCGAACCAAGCTCTGACTACATGCTCATCTTTTTCTCATGAAAGCAGTAATTTATTTATTCCAGATCACTAAAAGATGAAGGCCACAGGTGAAATAAAGAACAGAGGAATACTTCAGTCTCTCCTAGCAACAGAAGGTCCAGACAGTGGCAGAGAGGTGGTAGAACTGGTGATAATTCAGTCTTCTCTTTTAGTTGTAGAAAAGACATTTTAACTTTATAAGAACTGGCGTCACAAAAATGACTAAAAAGTTTGATTAGCTAGGGACATCAAATATTTGTGCCAAGGAGGCAAAGCAGAGATGAGTACAACATTTCTGTGAGGAATCCTTCTAGCAGTAACAAGTAGTGCCAGGGAAGATAGCCACAACAAATTCAGAAGTAGGTTCTGGTCCAGAAGGAGGGAAGGGGCATGACTGAATGCACATGCCTAGGGTTGGTTGGCAAAGATGTGGTTGGCAAAGCACTTGAACTGCAGATAAATACCAAAGGGGATGTAAGGAAGTAGTGATGCTGAGCTGGTAGAGAAGGATGTGTTACTAAATATAGCCAGGTACAAATACTAAGCTGATGCTCTTAGTTTACATATTTCCTGGCCATCACCCAGGGAAATGACACATGGGGTAGGTGCTGGGTATTTGACAGTCTGGCCTTGCATCTTGCTTAGGCAAAAACATCTTGTTACACTTTGCAAGTAAGAGAGATGCAGTGGGAATAAAGCACAGCAGATGCAGCTTGTGATTATGCACCAGGCCCATAAAGAACTGCTTCCTTAGATGGAGAGAACAGAATCATCAACCCAGACTATCTATCCTTTGCTCTTGGAGAGGCCTGAACTTACTCTTGCTTCCCTGTGAAACTCTGTGTCCTCACTTTAGTGTGAACAGGTGAAAGAGAGGAGATCTGGCAGTACTGCTGTCTGTCTTCTCTAACTTCCTTCAGGTGGTGATTTTTAATGTTTGAAACAACTGCTACTGCACAGCTGGTGCTTTTTTGACAGGTCCAGATGGTGGGTAAGACAACTTCATCTTGATGGGGCCAGAGGAGCTTTGAAGTTCAGCTAAAAGTCCCAACAGGGGCTTGTCAGGAAAGGTGCTCTGGAGCTACCTCTGCATTGTCTGACCCTTGTTGAGGTCCCTCCTGTCACAACCATAGTTAGTGCAACACCTCAGCAGTCAGGGGAGCTTGGAGGCCATATGTGGTGACCACAAAGGACATGGGTGTAGATAACTGTTCTCTCCTGTCTCTGTTTTCAGCCACAGAGCAGCTGGGGATGGTAAAGAACTTTCTGAACCAGATCCTTTATGCCAGAGACTTTTTGGGCATTGAAAGTGAATTGTTCTTATATAAGAGTGGGGAGGGTAGGAAACTGCCTTCCTCTATAGGAGGAGAGGGTAGGTTGAAGATAAAAGAGCATCTTGAGATCCTTGTAGCAGTGCAAAGCCCCTGAAACAGTCTCAGGGCTGTGCAGCAGAAACTAATGTTGGTGCTTGCAGTTTTTCTGAGGGAAGGGCTTCTTGGAGGGATGTTAATTAATTGGAAGGCAGGTTACCAGCAGTCTGCCAAAGGAGCTGTTAATATTGTTTGCAACTGATTGAATGTATTTGTACTGTCTCTGCTCTCCCTGTTTATTTTCTTTTCTGCTAGATTGCTGCAGGCTCCCTGAGCATTAAAGCAGCAGTTTGCTTGTGATATGAAATTGTGCCCAAGCTAGAGATCAGTAAATTGGCATCATCAACATTCTTACTCCTTAGCATGAGCTGCTGTACAGAGTATGTGAAGTCAACACTGATGTTGTTAAAATATTACAAACGCACGTTTGTTGGAACCACAACATTGCTCTGATACCACTTCTTTTCCCTCTCTATGGCAGGTGGCTGCATGGCAGCACTCCAGTAGTCATTTTGATCTCTTCTTTCTCATGAAGCCTTTTTTAACGTCTTTTTCTGACACATACTCAGATTCCAGATTACTACCTTAATCCTTTCCTTTATCATTCTTGAGTGCTAGGGATTCACTAACAGCCACTCGGCTAGGAGACTTGGCCACAAGGGACTGGGATTAGCAGAGTCATGCTGGTCACAAGTTCTGCTGCGCTCTGAAGGCTAAATAGTTCCTGTAGTCTCTCTGGCACTGTGTGGCAAACAGAAGCTAGAGCAGGGGCTCTCTATTAATATAATTAACTTTTGGTGCTGGGCAATAAATGATTGTATTCTCCCACCCCTGACAAAAATAACAAAGCCAGACACAGAAGAAAATAGAGAAAAAATTGTGAGAATATAAACAGCAAAGTACATCTGAGACACTTGAACTGAAAGTCTCTGCCTTATTTTTTCTGTTACCATAAGTTAGTCTTAAAACTCCTCAAAATAAATCTGTGGAGAAAGGCCGCTGTTTCCACGCAGATTTCCGTATGTGTGGACAGCTTTTCTCAACAAACAGTCTGGTGGCTGACAAGATGTTTTGTCAGTCTGACTACCTGAAGTAGTAGTAAGGCTTTCATCAAGGCTGTTTTTCTCATTTGATTTTACTATTGATCTTTCTTTTATACGGAGTTTGTAAGTGAGCTGATGCTCCTCATGCATTAAACAGCAGCTGTATTTTTGTGTGGATTTCAGGCTAATGCAGGTGTATTTGGGTACTGAACAGCTGAGCAGCTTCTAAGGGATTTTAGAATCAGAATCTTTTAGGATTCTGAGTTGCAGCACTGACTGGTGAGGCCCTAGGGCACAGGTCTGTTGTAGGATATAGAGCAAGTGCTGCCAAAGGTGGGGTGTTGCTTGGTTGCTTGTTTTCAGGACTCTGCATGATCTGCTGCAGATGTTTGCTTAAGGTCAGCTGTGGGGAGGGAGGACAGGACCAACATTTCAAATCTCTCTGCCATTGCAGAAAGCATTGCGATAAGAACAGTGAGCATTAATTGGGGGGTCTTGATAGGTTTCTGAATGAGGCATTACACAAAGAAAAGCTTTTAACTCTCCCAGTTTGATGGAAGGCTGAGCAGTTCTTGTGTGAGAGTGAATGTACCAGTAATGCACAAGAGATGAGGACAGACAATGAACTTGTGTTCTTTAGATTTACTTTTTTCAACATAAAAAAACATCTAGCACTTCAGTTACATTACATTCAACATACTAATTCTGAAGTGGTCCTGGCTTTGGCAAGGAGCACAGGCTCCATCTAACTGATCCTTAAAATGCTGGTTGTTAAGAGTCGGGGTGCTCCACAAGGAAGGATGATTCAACTTATTTTCTTACCCACTTTTCTAAAGCACTAACCATTTGCTGGCAGCAGAAAGACGTTCCTGGACACGTGACAGCTATAGATGTAAAGATCTTTCTCCTGAAATTAGAGACAACTATTTTTTCTCCAATGTTTTCCTTCTTTTGGGTGTGTATCCGGGCTCTTTTCACCTTCTTTTCCCTGTTTGTCTTTTTAACTTTTTGACACATGAGGAGAAATAAAGAACAAGGAAAATAACGCAGATCTTGAAGAACGAAACACTTCAAAAGCTTTCCATAGGAAAAAAGTATTTCTTTTTCGACTTGCGCTGCGTAAGGGACTGGGCTGATATGAAGCTGGCTCATCCTTGCTTTGTGAATCCTTGTCATGGGATCAGGAGTTAATGACTCTTCTTTACCTATAGAGGCAGTGGCATATTGTATTTACTGTTGTCCCTTGTGCAGCTAGAGCAGGAGGGGATGAGAGAGGATGGGATAATCTCTCGGAAGGCAGCATTTAACACCTGTCTGGGAAGAGATAATTGCTGCATTCCTGGGGGATTAGCTCAGTGGAACTTTATTACAGTCTAGTGAAACTGCACCCAGCTATCTGTGGCCAGGAGGATGTCAGACTGTTTTGTCGCATAAGACACAGAGCACAGAATGACAGATGTACACACGAAGCAAGTTTGTGCTGCTGAAATGTAGTTTGTGCCGTCCCTCCTGCTTCAGAGCTGAATAGATGGTTTTTCCTCACTGTTGTCCTCTTCAGAACTGTTTGAGGAACGCTTGTGAGTGACTGAAGTGGTGTCTGTATTGCAGTCAGCAGTGATTGTATAAAAGAGGCACCACTCTGTTTTCTGGCCTGCTGAGCAGCTAAAGCAGTGTTTGATGGCCATGTGGCTTTTGGAGAGGTAGCCCAGAAAACCAGCCTCAATCATAGGTTCATGTCATTGTGCTTGTGTGGCTTTCAGCTGAGACAGCAAAGTTACAGCCTGGGAAATGTTCACTGCGTCTCTGGTCAGCTCTCACTGACGCCTCTGGAGACTGGTACCAACCAGTGTTGGTTCGGTGCCCAGTGGTCATGAGCCGCTTGAGGAGTGGCTGTTCATCATCTGCACCCAAAATGGTGTGTCTCTCTTGATTCTTCTTTGTAGACAGAGCTTGGCATTGTGCCACTAACTGTCCTACTTTCTGTGGCACCCTTTAAAGTGTGTTGATCCTTATGTCTACACGTAGAAATGATTATTGCCAGGTAGATACTGAAAACCTGGAGCTTTCCTCTGAGAAGCAAAAGCAGGCCCTTTGGACCTGGTGCTGTGAGACGGAGGGTGTTTGTGCATTTTCAGTAGTTGTAACCTGCCTACGGTTGGATCCTCAGCATGGAGTTCTAACTGTGTTAGGCACTGTTCTAAGAGCCAAATAAAACGTACAGAACGGAAAGGAAAAGAAGGTGAGAGTTTAATAGTGAGAAATGCAGGAGTTGGTTTATACTCTATAACCTGCAAATACACCCTGCTGCTCCGAATGCCCGTCCCTTGCATCAGCAGGAAGAACAAGTTGAGAGCTCAACTCTGCTTTCATTTGCTGTTCTGCAAATGGGTTATGAAACACAGCATTGCTTTTTCTGTAAGCCTGCATGTAGAGTTGTTTCACTCGTAACCACACAGCACACGGGGTTTAAGTCTGCCAGGGAGTGCTGATCCCTTAGTCTGATCATTTAATTGTGCCTTGATATAAAGGAAAGTATTGTGTAAATTTGTTGTCTGCCCTGTGACATGTTCATGCCTTTAAATTGGATGCCCAATATGAGGAACTCTTTAAGGCTTGCTTTGCAGTTCTTGTGCTGTGCTGAAACGCTGCTTCAACAACAGAAGGTGGTAGTTCTGACACTTAATTTGCAGTACAGAACTATGCTGAGAATAGAGTTGATTTCATCTACCTAATGAACTTCACTATATATAACAGTCTGAAGACTGAAAGTTACCAAGAGATTTGTGATAGCAATGGGATTCCAGAGGAGAAGAAAAATAGTTTACTAGTGTTCCTAAGAATAAACGCAGAGCAACACAACTTTTGGTGCACAGCATTTGAGTTTAATGCAGCTAAACTCCAGCAATAATTTACATTAGCCTGTCTGGCTGTGTGACCACGGCTAGCACGGTGCTGTGTAACGCTAGCGCTCTTTACCTGCTAAATCTAAACAAATCTCCATGTTAATTGGCCTGCAAAGAGCAGGGAGTTAGGCTATAATCATTATGGTCCCTTCCAACTTGAAATATCCTGTGAATCGAAGGTGTTTGACCAGCTAATTGGAGTGGAAGAAGACAGTCTGGCTCCTGGACTTTATCCTGATTTGCTATAAATAATACACAGAGTTGTGTAATTTTATAGAGATCTTTTGAATGCAGGCATCTGAAACATGAAATGTGAACCCTGATGTCCTGGCTGTATTGGGTAATATGTCTATACATGGTTTTTGATGCCATCCCAAATGAAATCCCAAACAGAATCATAGAATCATTAGGGATTGGAAGGGACCTCGAAAGATCATCTAGTCCAATCCCCCTGCCACAGCAGGATCAACTAGACCAAGTCATACAGTCAGTCTGTGTTAGAAGGGACTACAGGATCATCCAGTTCCAAAACATTCTATGAGGGCCAGGTGAGATGAGTAATCTTTATCCTGAGATCTTTTTAAAATCATCTTCCATCTTGCCGATGTGTTGGGAAATGAGTGCTGTTCAGCAGCACAGCAAGTCGTGACCCGACGTACCACTGTGGCCAGAGAGCACCTGACATTACAATAAAGTTTGAATCACAGTGGGGAGGCAAAACCAGAACTGTTTGTGTTCCAGTCGCTTTCCTGTCACACAGAGTGAATGGTGTTAATAGAGAGGGGACCGTAACTACCAAAGGTGTTTTCAGCTAATGCCTCCTGCTTTGCATTTGCAATAGGCCAGGAATATGCAACAGGAACTGCTTATTGCATCACGGCCAAGCAGAGCCGCTTTAAACGCGTCAGCTGAGTTCCTCATTACCACATGGGCATAAATGGAGATCACTCTCCTGCCTTCACATGCTTTTGAAGACATTGGCTGCATTTTTTATTTAAACTCACCTTCTACCATGTTGGAAGCATTCGGCACTTACACTAATTTCCTGTGAAACCAAATGATCAGAAAATAGTGAATGATCTAGTAATCAGAATCAGCAAGTGGAGTTTAATTCATCTGCCTGTAGAGTGCTTGCCAACACTGTCATGTAGAGCTCGCTGCTGTTCCAAGAGCCACTTGTGCTTATGATAATTAGAGTTCCAATGATCTGGAACTGCTTGATTCAGCTAAAGTTTTGGCAGGTGGTTGACACGCTGTAGCATATTTAAACACTGTGCTAGCCTTGAAAAAGTCACTTCAAATTATTTGCATGCCTGTAATGCTGCTAGAGCCATTAAAAAATAAGTGTCCAATCCATCAGGTGTGGAAGTGTGGTTACCATTTTCTGTCACATAAAACACACAAATTACTGGATTTGGGGAATAAATCGATTGGGAAAGCTAAATTGGTTAGTTGCATTAAAAATGCTACTATTATAAATTAAATTGTTCCTCTCTTTATTTTGATGTATGATAGTTCTTGCACCCTTAGCACTGTTAGTCATCATTCGTAACTGGAATTGTGCCTGATGAGCAGATCTGGATGTGGAATTACCAGAAACGTAATTAACTCTGTGTACTTCCTCTTCTAACACCAAAGACAATAACGAAAAGCTCCTAATAAAGCCTTCATTTAATTTTTGAACCTCAAATTCACAAAGCCTTATTTATCACAAAATGTCAAGTTTGCCACCAGATGTCAGTTGAGACCTAAAGAGCTACAGTTTTCCTAGACTGCAAAACCTAAAGGTTCTGTTGAGATGATTTGGCTTGTGCCAGTTTCTAACAAACACAAATACCCTTTTTGGAATTCTTTCTTGACTGAACATCAACATATCTTTAGGTGAAGCACAAGATAACACTTTTTTCCCCCTCCCCATATAATTGGTGGCCATTCAGTTACCTGTTTTTTGCCACTGTGTTTGTGTAAGGTCATCTCACACGAGCTTTGAGGATTTGCTTTGTCTTTCTGCCTTTTTTTTTAATGCTACTTTCAGAGGACAAAAATACTGCAGAGTTGTTGTTCTTAATGTGTGCCTGAGAACCACCAGAGTTTGACCTAGAGAAGTTAGATAGGCTCTGACCGTGATGAATTTCACATATAGTTGAGAGGTTTAATAGACATGAACTCGCTATCTGCTCAGCTCCTGGAAATTTAATAAAGATAAGAATGTTTGGTCTCTTTGTGTTCAAATTCCATATTCCAGGGTTAATGAAATATTGGTTACACAGGAAACCAGTGCAATGAGTGTGACACACTGTGCTGAAAGTGCATCAAAGTGTATTTCTTTAGGGCAGAAATGTTCACACCAGTTACAGAGGAGTAGTTGGCGTAAGACACAGAGAGGGGAGGAAACAACTGGTGTAGAGCTGAGATGACTGATGGCGCTTTACTGGTTCCACACTGGCTCTTTTTAATGTGATCCTAAACTTTCTTTTTGTTATCCCATGGAGTACTCACATAAAAATAACTAACAACTATTGACTGAGGAACTGGGGACCTCAGCCTTGAAGTTCCCTCTTTGTGAAATCTTGTAACTCTGTTCCCTGTGATTAATTCTACTATGTGAAATCATGGTGCTGTTTCATTTGCTGTCAACAGCCTTCTGTGATGTTGTTTACTCCTCAGAGTTCTCTGGGGGGGAGAGCATTCAGAGTGCTTTGCATTTCTCACCCAAATAATTTGTTAGCAGCAATAGATGCATATTTAGGAGAGCTATAGGCAGCAGAGAAAATGAAAAGCTTTGTGCTTTTTGGGGTTTTCAACATGATTTTGATTTAATTTTTTGTTATTTTGTCTTAAAGGCTCAAAACTCAACACGAAGCCGAAGCGAAAGCGGCTCGTTGCTACATTTCCACCTAGAAAAAAGAAATTACATAGAGTTTTCCATAATAAGTGTTGAACTGCTGAAAGGCACGAGGCAGTGCAATTAAGAACTTGCTATGCAGAGATGCCTGTTTTGTGGCTTTTTGATACCTGAGTCATGACATAATGTCTGCTCTGTGAACTGCTGCTGTCCACAGGCGCTTTATCAGGTTCCAACAGGGGTGTTTCCTGCGCCTATTAGCAATATACCTTTAATTAAAAACTGTCCTAATCTACTAATCACGTCCTATCACCTTGTAAAAGTCACCGCTGAAAATATCACCACTGCATTGTGCTGGTGAAGTCTGTGAAATGCTAATGGGCACCTGTATTTCAGCTCTTCTGGCCGTGCGTAGAAGTCTGCACCCAAATTTGTTGCAGCACAAGGCTTTCCAAAGCAACATGTCTTGTTCCCATCAGTAACAAGGACATTAAGTAGTCAACAAGCAGATGCAGATTATAGCAAGAAGTACTGCTTTTCAAGACTTAAGTGCATGGAAAAGGTAAAGGTTCAAAAAAAAAAAAGAGTTCTCTGAATGACTCCAGACTCTAGGACTCTAGTCCAAATGTTCAGTCATTCATTTATGATGAGACATCTGGGGAAAAGACACCTGACAGTAGACAGTCTTTGATGGAAATGGATGACAAGATCCAGTGACTGGGGCTGGAAGTAAATAAAACCAGACAGACTTTAGAATGCATGACTTTTCTAAGGGTGTGTTAGAGCTTCAGCAGACATGAAGAATGTGAAACAGGAGTTGTTTGAAGGTTCTTGAGCTGTGTCTAGGTAAATGTCTGAAAGAATGTGTTCTGTAGTCTTAGGATCAGTGAAGAAAGCTTGGAGTAAATCAATTCAGTGTTGCAAGGGCTATGCTTCTGCAGTGGAGAAGCCTAAGGTACTGCATTCCAGGATTCAGCACCGCTCTTCCCACAGACCTTCTGGTGATGTTGGACAGATTTTCCATTGCCCTGCACTTCAGACTTTTCTCTGTAAACTGAGCATAGCATCATCTCTTTGATGTCAGGCTGTGGATGAACTGTGGAGGCTGGATACAGGAACACCAGGGTTGACTCTTGGGTTTCAGTTGTCCTTAGAAGTAAAAGTCTCCTGTGTGCAGCCTGTTACTTGCCATGTAAACTTAAGATGCTCAAGTCAGTGGTGATGTGGGAATCATACTTCAACAGACCTGACGGTGAGGCTGATCTTTCTCTGCTCCGGTTTCCTCACTGTGTCCTCCTTGTGTCTCTTTCTACAGAGATTTTTGCACTGTCGGTGTTTTCCCTTTGTCTAACCCTTTGTCCTAACCCTTCCCTCCCTCCCTGGCCTGCATAATAGAGAGTTGATGGAGATGTGAAGTTAACTACAGTCATGGTTATGGAGCACTTACACAGATTCTATTGTGATAGTGTGTAAGTACCTGAGAGTGATAGGAAGACACACATAGGCGCAAGACCTCGTGACACGCGTACTTATTCTGGGTACCAGTAACATCTAAGCTTCATTCTTTACAAAGCCTGGTTGTACAGCACAGCAGCTTCTGCAGTCTATTATCCATTCTGACTCCAGTACTCTCTGAAGAAGCCACTTATTCTGTCAGTGTCGTACCCCCAAAGGAAGGAAATGTAAATCATGTCTCAGTAATGATATAGAAGTTGTCTAGTAAAGACCTGAAATGGAGTTTGCAAATGGAGTCTCTGTAGATGTTGTGATGGTTTTTGTGCACATAAATATCAGGTTAAACATTACTGGAGCTGAGCTGTAGTTCTGCAAATAAAGCACCAAGGGGCTTTCCCATGCACAGGAAGAGGGTCAAAATCTTTGTTGTCTGCAGTGATCCATCTCGGCCTTAATCACAGAACGTTAGGGATTGGGAGGGACCTCGAAAGATCATCTAGTCCAAACCCTCTGCCAGAGCAACATCACCTAGACCAATTGACACCCAAACGTGTACAACCCATTCTATGCACTCAGTGCAACGGGAGTGCACGTTTAGAAAGGCAGAGGTGCACAAATGGACTGAACTAGATTTTTGTTTAAAACTCAACTCTTACTGTGTACCATTCTAATCACTAAATACTGACTTTAAATAGAGCTCTCTTGATGGTGATGATGAAATGATTAATGAAGTGGTCTGAAAGGTAGTTCAGAGCTTCTCTCCAGGGAGACTTGCTTTGCCAGTTTTTGACAAGATGGCCTCCTACAGCAGCTGAATCAGAAATGCCAATTGTAATTGAAGTTTTTAATTACGTTTCCTACTTTATTTTGAGGGAACTGCATTTTGGTTTTGTTGTTTTCTTTGGATTTTGGTAGTGCTGAAAATGCATACAGGCTTCCTGCGAGCCCTTGGCTTTCTGTGAGTAGTAACAACAATGGATGAGTACAAAGGCAAAATGAGTCCCTTCCACAAATAACTACCGTGTTTTACAAGCCTTTTCAAAGTTCTGTCAGACCTTGTCAGGCATGCTAGAAGTTTACTTAAATGCAGTCTCCAAATTTCACTTCATGTTAAAGGAAGGTTTGAGAGAGTAGAATGGTGCAGCTGAAAAGAATAGCGTGTGCACAGGCTCTTCAACCCTCACAGCATGAACCACGTCTAAAATCATAAATCATGAAGAAAGGGCAGGAGGAGACAAAAACAACTAAGCCTTTTCTTAGTGAGACAATTTCTTTGCTTCTTGAAAAAGGTTAACGCTACCATCATCCTTGTCAACACAAAGGAACACAAAAGGGCCACTGGAAAGACTGCTGATGTTACCAGGGAGAGACCAGGAGCCTGGAGAAAATAACTCCTGCTGAGCATCTAGCAAACATTGCAGCCTGGTCACCAGCTTTCCTTACTGGCCTGGTATCTTGACTGCTTTGCTGCTCTTAGTCATAATGTCAGGTTTATGCCAAATCAGTCTGAAGCTATTTGGGGTTTGCCTAGCCCTGACATAAAGATAGTACAGTAAGAGGCATCTCCCCGAACTGGTTTTCCTCCTGTTGCCCGTATAAGCAATATGCAGTTCCTTTACTTCGGTTACTCATGGCTGTTTTTTGCTCTGAGTGAGCTTTGCACATCTAACTGGTTTGAATGTCTCTCAGATGTCCTAATGATTTTAAAAGATCGATGGGTTAAAAAATTAAGCAAGTAGTACTTTTGATATTGAATCTGGCCCGATAGATGTCCTTGCTGCTCACACAAAGACCTGCTTGTTAGATTGCAGCAGGACCGTATTAGCCTTTGCTCTGTTCTTACATTAGAGTCCTGTGACTTGTGTCCTTTTGTCTGCTTTGTGAGAGCAGAAGACAGGGGAGATGAGCCTGTTTTTGCTTTGCTTTCCCCCTGTTTTCTTCTGGTTCACACAAACTGTCACAGAATCTCTGCTTTGGAGACATCTGTCATATCCTCTCTTCAGCAGCAGCAGATATTCTGATGCTCATAAGCGGTTGCTCTTTTCAGATCTGTTTCTGGTCATACTTTTCTTCTGGAGATTAATAGATTCAGTACTGGCCTTAGTAAATCTACATCTGTCTTCTGCTACTGTGCTGATTAACCTTTCAGGCGGGTTTGGTTCTTTTAGTCCTTTTCCTACTGAAGTAGAGCAGGCAAAGTGGAGACTTTGGCCTGAAGACCTACTGACTTCTTTTATAGTTTGCAATAGAATTTATCGTGTCAGAAGTCATTCTGGCAGACTGTTGGCACATGGAGCTATTGGATGTCTTCCTGAAGAACTTCCCTCACATTTGTATTTGGGTTGTCGGTGGCTTTCAAACTGAAGACCTGAATTGTTTCCTTAAGGAAACAATGAAAAGTGTCACTTCTGTGATGGTTGTTTGTTTGCGATAAAGCTGATGGCAACATTTCTTCTACATAGCAGGGCCAAATTCCTTCCTGTGTCATTCCGCCTCAGAGATGTTACCACAGAAATCTCCTTCAGGCTGTGCTGTCAGAAGATCTCATCTCCTGCTTGAGAAGAAGAGTTTCTGAATTTTTTAGAATTTTTTAGAGAGCATTGTAGGAGAAAGGGACCTGGGGTCCTGGTGGACAGCAGGATGACCATGAGCCAGTAATGTGCCCTTGTGGCCAAGAAGGCCAACAGCATCCTGGGGTGGATCAGAACAGAGGTGGCTAGCAGATAGAGAGAGGTTCTCCTCCCNTAAAACCCAACACTTTAGCAGGTAGCGTGGAAAATACTCTTTTTTTTTCCCCCTGAGAACTTGAAATATAAAAACATTTCTATGCTTCTTTAGAAAAGAATTCTAACTTTTTTTGTAATGGCTTGGTTTGTGCTTTGGTGTTGGCTTCTTTGAGATGTCAACTGCAGCAGAGGCCCTGGGGTGCTTTGTCTGTGTTTTGTTGTTGTGTGTTTTACAAAAGAGCTTCCTTTTGCATGACAAAGATGAGGGAGGTTAAATCTCTGAAATTGTGTCTCCGGAGAGGTGGTCATTGGAGAAAGCCTTTTGCTGTTCTAAGCAGATGTGTTGTGTTTGCTCTACATGGCTTGGTGTGGGTAAACCACGTCAACACTTTAGCGCTTTCCCTGGAAAACCTTCTTGTGTTCTCACCAGGGAAATAATTAGTGACCGCAGGGGGACACAGTAGAACTTGTGCTGCTGCACACAGCAGTGTCTGTCAGTGGCTGCTTTCCTGTCATCCCTCTACTCTGCCAAAGGGTGATGCAGCACTCCACTGTCAGAATAATCCTTGCCTTGCTGTGCCTTGCTGCTGCTGTTTCATTAACGCTTAGGAGAGGGAGCATGGGGTGGCTGGAAGCTGCAGCCCGGGCAGCAGCCCACGCAGTGTTGTCCTCGCTGCACTCTCAGTGGCCGTGTGCTCAGCAGGTGCCTTGGCTGGGCTGTCTGAAATGTGTTAATGAAATCTTCTCCCTTCTCTTCAGAGCACAGTTGCTACTATTTTGTGTGGGGGAACACTGCTTCCTGCCTCCTTAACATCTAATAAAGAATTTATCATTTTCAAATAAGAATTTCCTTTGGAGATGAATGAAAATGGAGCTACGAGCTTCTTTCTTCGATGACGATGTGGCAAACAAGTATTTGTGAGACTGCAAATGTGGTTTTTATTTGCTGGTGTTCTCATTTCCCTAGCAGAGCTTGCTGTGCCTCACCTGTGCTGTGTGCATGATCGTTCTTCAAACTGAAATGAAAAAATGTGTTTAAGGTGAGGCCCCACCTTGAGTACTGGGGGGTGGTTCTGGACCCCTCACTTCAAGAAAGATGTTAAGGTGCTGGAGCAGGTCCAGCAGAGAGCAGTGAGGCTGCTGAAGGGACTAGAGGGAAACTCTGTTGAGAGGCTGCTGAAGGGACTTGAGGTGGTTTAGCCTGGAGGAGACTCAGAGAGGACCTTATCACTCTCTATAACTACCTGGAAGGAAGCTGTAGTCAGATGGGGATTGGGCTCTTCCAGGCAACTAGTGACAGGACAAGAGGTCAGGGCCTGAAGCTGCCAGGGAAGGTTTGGGTTGGACGTTAGGAAGCCCTTCCTGACAAAAAGGGTGATCAGAAACTGAAATGGACTGCCCTGGGAGGTGGTGGAGTTGCCATCCCTGGAGATCTTTAAGAAAAGAGTGGAGGTGGCACTTAGTGCCCTGGTCTAGATTGTGGTGGTGTTAGGTCATGGGCTGGATGATCTTGGAGATCTTTTCCAGCCTCTATAATTCTTTGATTCTGTGAATTTTATTCACATGAATGCAGTACTTTATCCTAAAGCGACAGCTGCAGGTTCAGGTTTAACTGTGAGCGGATGGAAAATGTAGAGAAAGGAAGCTGTAGGTTGTAAAAGAAACTTATAGTGCTTGTTGCAAAAATTACTGGTTTATAGCTTTTTCATACATTCCCTCTTTTAATTTTTTTAATTTATGCTTACCTTGGACACTCAGATCTTATTTTTCCTCTACAGTGAGTCTGGAACTTGCAGCCTTTCCCAACCATCCTTGCAGGTAACCTTCTCAAGAAGCTGCAGCAACATCCCTTTCTTTCCTTTCTTTTGCAAAGATCTTTATTTATCATCCCCTTGGACCATGTCACTGCTCTCTTTACATTCCTCCTTTTCTGCTTTCTTTATCACATCAAATCTCTCAGTCTCACTTTTAAAGTGATTTACAGACTTGCTTTTGCCTTAACCCTTATCTCAAGGCTGGTATCAGAAGTCAGGTCCAGATGCCCATCCTTATATCCAGCTGTTAAATTTTGTGAGCAAACAACGTTGTGCTTCTCCCTCACTCCTGCAAAAAGATTCCCATGCTCACAACAAAGCCACCTCTTGGTTCTCTTTAAAATGTCTCATATAAACCAGATTTCTTTTCTGAAACTCTTTGTTACAGTGCCTTCAGAACCAAGCAGCTGCTGCTGAGACAGGCCATTGGCATGTGATGTGGATTTAGTACTGCCTTGTGGTTTACTGCTGTTCCTTTATCTGTCTAAATTAATTGGCGTTCTCCTGTGCTGGATTCTTGGCGTGGGCCATCTTTTCCTTTTGTGTCTGTGTGGAATCTAACTGGCCCTAAGCTACACAGAAACGCAGCTCATGTGTGCAAGTAAAACAAACAGAAAGGCCTGTCCTCTCCATGCTACCCCTGAACTCGTGTTCCTGAAGTACCTGTAATGTTAGACTGGAAGGATGTTCTTTGCAGCATGAAATTGCTCCTCTTTCTCTAGAAGCCAAATGTCACCGTTTCAAAGATTTTAATTGCCTTTAGGTCCATTTCAAAACACCAGTATAAAGCCATTCGTCCAAGCTGTGTTGGGAAGCTAGTTTTTAGCAGCTTTTCTTCCTTCTGCTTTGTTTGTTTTCAGGATGTATAGAGGCAAACAAACTATTAGGGAAGCACAGGAGTGAGGAAAGCTGCTTCTTTCCTTGTGTTTGTGTTCCTTCCCGTGTTTTTCACGACCATGTGTTTGCACACAAGTAATAGAAATTATCTGGTTGAGCAACAAAAAGCCAGCAACTAAAATAAGCAACAGGCACACAAGCTCTGCTGTGACTCACCAGGAGGTTGTGTGACTGGTGCAAGCGCAGGGATGGGGTGGAAGCAGAGCACCAGGCAGAAGGCGATCTCTCAGCCCTTGGATTACAGCTATTGTGGACTGCAGCTGCAGACCAGGATGTCATGAACTAGGGAAGATGGAAACAGCAGAGGCACAACAAGCATGGACTTATGGACTGGGTGGTGTAGCCACCATCACAGTGTTTCTGCAGTGAAAAGTAGCCAGAAACATCCATCTTGGCATTCAGTTGTCACTTCTGTCTCTGGCATCTCTGTCTATGGTCTTTCCCCTTCAGGGTCAAACATGCTTTCAAGATCTGTTAGATGGCAGGCTGCTTCAGTGCATTGCTTAATCTGACAAGGTATTTCATATTACTTAACATCACTTTTCCCAGCTTTTTATAAATTTAAAGATTCCATCAGCTTCTCCTGCTGGTTTGTTTTTTCCTTAAGGCTTCACAGCTGCATTTGACCACTGACAAAAGATTGGATGTATTTTTGAGACCTCTGAGCCTCACTCGAAGTTAGTGTAGATGATTGTTCTGATTGTCCTTGATCTTCCAAGCTTCTGTAAGACTTTGTGTGTCTCCTCTGAAGACATGCACATGCTTAAATAATATGCAGCTTCACAGAAGATTTTTGCATCTTTACTGAAGTCTAAAGATTTAATGAGTAGGGGAAAAAAAGGAGGAAAGTTTGATTTCAATATGCAACATCAAGTACTTTTCCAAGTCTTCCAATTCTAAATGGAAAAGGATTTCATTGAGAACAGTTTCTGCAGCAGGAGGGGTAAATGGGTGATTGAATTTTTAGTTAGGAATTCAATCACTGTATAGATTCTCAGTAGGCCTTAATTACACTCTTCCATGCATGATCCTGCAAGCCTTATGCATCCAAACCTTCATTAAAGTTGAAGACAGATTCTCATAGCGTGAGAATTACAAATTTAATCTGTTGGTATGCATTGATTTCTCTGTTGTTTAGTTTTGTGTGGTCTAGGGGTCTATCCAATACTGCACCTTTTTTTGAGCTTTGTGTTTCAAACACCTGGGTCTGCTCAACCTCTATGAGATAAAGGAGAAAAATGCAATTTTTCAGAGAGCAGTGAGGCAGAAATAATGCCTGGCTATTGCTGCTGATCATTAGACTTTGTGTCTTTGGAAAAAACATGCATGAAACTCTACAATTTCCTACATTTGTCAGAACATTCCTCTGGTAGAAGGAGGCAGTAAAGCAGATAGAGAAAATTAGTGGACAAGACTGTTTAAGAATAAAGGCAACAAAATGATAAAAGGAAGCTAACTCAGATTGTAGAGATGGAGCAGTTTGTTCTATGTTGCTGTAAATCTCTTGTTAGTCTTCATACAAGAAGTGTAAATTAGCAGCAAATCTTGTGAAGTACTCAGCCTCACAGGGACTGCAAACTAAGTGTTCAAGTTCCCTGCCACGAATATCTGCACATTTTCATTTTCCTATATAAGGCTGGGAAGAAATATTTGGAAAACATTTTTTCAAAGGTAGAACACTAAAAATCATTAGTGCCTCTCCTCCCCGTTATAAGGTAGCCTTATTTTCTGAAATTGCTGAGGAGAAAAAAGTAAAATTGACTGTTTTCACCTCCCTTAATGGTGGAGAAGGAATATTCTTGATAATCTGTGTACAAATAGCTTTTCTTGTATGAGAGAGATGCCATTTTTGGACTCAATTTTCAAATCTACTCTCTTGGCACATTGGCCATAGGATGGCAGGGTGTGCATTCAGGACTCAAGATGGAGTGTTTGGTTTGAGTGATCCAGTTCTGTCTCTGTTTTCTGATTTGGATACTGCATTCAACAGCCCAGCAGCAGCAGTAATAAATAACATCGATGTGTTTGGTCTGGCTAAAGTTCAGTGCCTCTGCTCTGGAACGAATTGCATATCCTGTAGCATTTGCAATTGAAATAATTTGGAAATTATTCACATAAGTAATATCCAAATAATTGTGTCTAATTGAATATATTCAGTAAAGTCGTGATTAGAATTAGTTAATTTGCAAAGGATGAAAAACAGGAAGAAGGATAATGGTTCCCTCTGAGATGCAGAGTGCTCACATAGCATTGACTTCAGAGGAATGGACCTAAGGATGGGGCAGGTCAAGAAAAGTATCTGATCAGGTGAAGTTTGTGTGGATCATGGGTAAGTTTGCAGATGACACCAAGTTAGGTGGGAGCGTTCAACTCCAAGAGGGTAGGGAGGCTCTTCAGAGAGACTGGGGTTAATGGCAGGAGCTTCAGTAAGGCCAAGTGCCAGTTCCTGCACTTGAGCCACAGCAACCCCCTGCAACGCTACAGGCTTGGGGAGGTGTGGCTGGAGAGCCATCTGGCAGAGAGGGACCTGGAGGTTCTAACAGACAAGAAGATGAATATGAGCCAGCAGTGTGCCCAGGTGGCCAAGAAAGCCAATGGTATCCAGACTTGTATTAGAAATAGTGTGGCCAGCAGGACTGGGAGGTTATCATCCTCCTGTATTCGACACTGGTGAAGCCACATCTTGAGTACTGTGTTCAGTTTTGGGCACCTCAATACAAGAGAGATGTGGAGGTGCTGGAGCGGGTGCAGAGTGGGGCAACTAAGCTGATGAGGGGCCTGATGAGGAAAGACTGAAAGAGCTGGGGCTCTTTAGTTTTAAGAAGAGAAGGCTGAGAGGAGACCTCATCAGTCTCTACAACTACCTAAAAGGACGTTGTGTAGGGGTTGGTGCTGGTTTCTTATCACAAGCAATTAGTGATAGAACAGGAGGTTCAAGTTACAACAGGGTGAGTTTAGGCATGACATTAGGAAAATGTTTTTCACAGAAAGGGTGGTCAGGCACTGAAATTGGCTTCTCAGGGAGGTGGTTGAGTTGTCATCCCTGGATGTGTTTAAAGACTGTTTGGATGAGGTGTTGAGGGGTGTAGTTTAGGAGTGAACTTGTAAGGTAGGGTAGATGGTTGGACTTGATGATCCCAGGGGTCTTTTCCAACCAGAGTGATTCTGTGTGGCTGTTCTTGTCCAACTAAAGCATTGCTCTGGCATCTGTGTTCTACATTGCTTGCAAAATACGCTTCTGCCTTTGTGCCAGCACTTGAGGCTTGTGAAGAACACGAGTTTGTGAGCTTCCTCATCACTTGGCTTACTGGAGATACTGTCCTCTCCAAGGAGACGTGTTAGCTCACTTAGTATTCAATCACCAACTGGTGTGTTGTTTTTCCTGGGACTTGAACCAATTAGAGCTAATCAGTATTCTTCCCCATGGAAGCAGAAGCAGTGCCTGTCAGTCCCTGTTTATTAAGTCAAACTGTAAGAGACCCTTTGATTGGGAGGCACAGACACGTACCTCTTTCACGAAGCTTGCTGCCTCTGGTATCTTTGTTTCCCCTTGGTTGTTAACTTCTGTTCATTGCATTGCTTTTCCTTTTCTGAAACAGATGTTTTTACAGGTGTTAAATCCAGCTAGAAAGCTAAAAAAAGGAAATACACCAACAGTGTATAGAGGCAGAGCGCCCTGTTTGCTTGCCTGGCCTGAGCTTACAGTTCTCACTAATATTTTATAGCCTGATTCTACTGATTCACCCACTCTGAGAACAAGCGTCTTGCAAATGGGGGAAAAAAAAATTCCTGTGGTTTTGTTTTAATCGATTGTGGGCTTAAATCTTTAAGGGAAATGGAGCAAATGTTTCTTATACCAAGAAGGAAATGCTTTTTTACCCATAGGTCAAACTTCAAAGGGGAGGATAAGAGCTTGGTATTGCTTGATGGTTTCTTTTCCTGTTGTTTCTCACGTTACCTTTCTAATCTGTGGTAAGCAACCCCTGTCACAAAAGGAAAAGGCTTTCATGCAGCTCCTATGTGGGGATTTAAACCATGGCACAGGGTTTCAGGCAGAAATGAGCTTGCAAAATAGTAAGTGGGGAAGACCTGACTTTGATATTCTGTCAACGTTGCTTAGAACAGAACTGTTTGGTGTGGCACAGAGGAAGTCACGGCTACTTAACCTGCATTTTAGTATTTCGTGCTTTCTCCTTTGGAGTAACTTAGAGTTTGTTATACGTCATCAGAAGGTCCTGTGTCTTGGGGTTAGACGGTAAAAGACTTAATATTGTAGAAGTTCCTTGCAAGATTCCCCTGTTTTCAGCCATGATAAGGTGTCTGTGCAGTAGGAAAAAGGAATCCCTGTGTTGCAGTGGAAAAGGAGTAGCAGCTGAGGGAGGAACTGGAAAGAGATACACAGTGAAGCCCTGTGGTATTCAGGTTGGTGCCTGAAGCAGGGCAGCATGCATCCTACACCCACCATGATATGCTCAGTAACTAATGACAGAAGTGCAGCCTGGCATGGAGATGCCCACAGAAGTGGCCTTGGATTAGCACATGGCTATAGCTCAGTCTTTGCAAAACCTGTCTGCTTGAAGGGCACTGGAAATAGCTGTCTGGTTGCGCTCAGTGCACTTTCTTGAGGGCTGTTTATTAATCCAACTCCTGTTCTCAAAACTCTGGAGACGTGGCTGAATGAATTCTTGTTGTGTATTTACTCACTGCTCAGAAAAGGTCCCGACCCACTGTAAAATCAGGTTAATTCTGACAGATCTGCTTTATTTATTGTTATAGTCATTGACAATTACTTTAGTAACTGTAACTACAGACTAATTAGGAAGAAGCACTATAAAACCACTAAATAGCTAAGGGAAGTAGAATTCTTCTAGCTTGTCAAATTGGTCCATTAAATCTGTGTGTGTGTTGTACCTGTAATTGCAAAGCTCCAATTATCATACACTTAGTGAAAGGAGTGATAAGGTTTTCTGGAGTAGAAAGTGATAAGAGATAAAAGTGAGAAGTTGCCTAATAATAACTTTTAGTAAAAGCTATCAACAGCAAATGTGTACTTCTGATAAGAAGCCAAGAACTTTAAATCCCGATTATCTCCAAGCAAACAAAGTGAGGGAAAGTAGAAGTTGGAAGGAAATGTCATCACCTCGTTTATACAGGTGTTTTGAACAATGTAAGACCCTCTAGTCTTGATGTCCTACTCATACTTCTCCCGGTAATGCTGTATTGGTGTCCGTGCAGCACTAACATCAAGAAACCATGGACTTTGGAGAAATTTACTAAATAATCATATCTAGAACAGAGTCATCCTCCATGAAACCATTAGAAGAGGCAGGATCTGACCTAGGCTGACATTGTTATTCTCTCTGGGGATTAATTTTTGATTGTAATCATCCTTGGAAGACAGCCGCCTCGTAGGAATGGTTATAGTTTATGAAATAGATAGTTTGTGGTTATAGGTTATGAAAACAGTTCTGCCTTACAGGCTCTCTTGAAAGTGTTTGGGGTAAGATGGAGAGGAACGGCCAAAATACAGGTGTGAATTCAGGTGCTGGTAAAGACTGGAGTTTCTATGGAGGAGAAAGGGAATTAGTATTGCTCCTATTTCTACCGTAGTTCACAGTGGTGGAAAGTTGAGTCAAGGTGTATCCTGTCTCAGTGCCTTTCTGTTGATCTGAATCTTTGAAGTGGGAGCTGGAGAGATTTTTAGAAAGTCTGGAATCAATTTGTGAAGGGTTATAAAAGTGAAAGAGTGTGTGAGGGACTAATAATTCTGAGAAACACATTAAAGGGAAAGGGTGGCTTTAAGAGCAGGCAAGAGAGAAAGGACTGTGCTGTTAAGCAGAACTTGCTTTGCAGAAAAACAATAGTGAACTGACTGCTATTGGTGAGAAGGGGGGAAGAAAAAGAATCATTCTTTTCCAAGAACCCGAGAGGCTTTATCCATTTAAAATCAATTCAGTGCAAAATGAAGGCAAGTGAGCATATGTATTCTAAATGGCACTTCAACCTCTCTCCAAAAAAAGTCATCAGCGTTAAAATAGGCGTCATTACTCTGTGGTGTTGCTTGCTTGCTTTCTCCGTTGGTGGATTCAAGATGACTACCCTTGCTTCCAGCTGGAT
Source organism: Rhinopomastus cyanomelas (assembly GCA_013400115.1). Taxonomy (NCBI): domain Eukaryota; kingdom Metazoa; phylum Chordata; class Aves; order Bucerotiformes; family Rhinopomastidae; genus Rhinopomastus; species Rhinopomastus cyanomelas. Next base: position 651,387 of record VXBP01010050.1, read on the forward strand.
TTAGAGATACCGTTTGCAAAGCTTTGCATAGAAAGGGAAGGAAGCAGATTTTTTTTTTTCTATTTATGCCAAAGGGAAAAAAAAAAGAAATGGTACAAATAACAGACGAGAAAAGGGTCCTAATTTCTGCACTCAAAGTGGCTGTGGGAATTTGGCTTTAAATGAAGGAATGTTTTCTTTTGAATGGTTGAAATTAAGGAAGAAATCATTTTGGGAAATCAAAATGGTTGCCCCAAGTGAGGGAAGACTTGTGGTCAGATGTTTAAAATTACACTTTCAATGACTTAAGCTGTATCCACTCGCCCGGTGTCAGTCACGTATTTTACTGGGGCCTTATAGGCAACTGGAAGGAAAAACAGAGTGCTGGGGGAGAAGGAAAGTAAAACATGCTGTCAGATTCTGATATTTTCGGGGTGTAAAAAGAAATGGATATACCCAAGACAGAATTTGTGTCTTAGAAACTGAAATTTTGTACGAAGGACTAAGAAGGATTAATCGAGTGTCGGTGACCTAGTGCAGAAGGTGTAGTAGATGGTCACAAATTAGTCTGTCAGTCAGAGAAGTTGTCAGTTATTGGTGACGACTGACTTAGACTTTGGTCTTGAAAACCATATTTGTTAAAATGGAGGGTTTGTCTATCAGCTGTAGAGGGTCTATGAGCTGTAGAGCTGAGGATTGTAAGAGGAAACCTGCCCATTCTACCTCCTCTGTAATTGAGCCACTGATTTGCTGCCTGGGTCCCCTTGTTGTCTGCATTCCCTCTTCAGTGTCCAGTTCTGAGACGTGTAAAGCACCACCTCCTGTAGGAAAATGGGTAAGGGAGAAAGAATCAGTTGATTTTCCTCCGTGCACGTGTTTGAACCAGTGCTGGCCATCACTGTTTTGAACCAGTGGTAGTGCACGTGAGCAGTTTGAGAGGAGGTGTAACAAAACAATCACCCTTTAATTGCTTCAAAGTGATTTTATTTGACTGGCACATCAGAACAGTCACTTAGAAAGCATCTGCCTTCATAAAAGGACCACTTATTAGGAGCAGACTAGATTAAGGGTTATTAGATGGTGAAAGCTGGGAAATCTTAAATTTAATTGTTTCCTAAAGTGATGGGAAGATCTGGTCAGGTTGTGATTTATGCTTGACAGATTGCTAACGTCCTATGTGACAGGACAAAGGGGAAGGCAATTACTCAACTTTTAAAATTTTATGATACCTTTTCTGTGTCTTGGATCGTGCAAAATGGTTATTGGGGTAACCTAGTATTGACTTAAAAGAATCCAGACATGGACAGAAGGGGTAGGTGGTAGGAATTGGTGGAATGAGAACATGTCTTCCCAGCACGAAGGACTGTCCAGGTCTGTGCTCTGCAAGAAGCAAATAAGTATTGAAGGAAGCCACAAGCTATAGCTCTTGCAATATTGTCTTGACAGGAAGGTTTCCACATGGAACAAAGAAGTGCTTGAGAAAGGAAAAGAAAGCACTAGTTTTCCCCCTTATATGAGGATTCTGTTTTTGGCTAAAGCAGGTGTATTTGCTGAAACAGCCTGAGTAACTTCTATTAGCTGTTGTAAAATGAGATGTCTCATTACTCCTTTCCTCACTGTGAGCCTCAGTGTTCTGAGCAACGTGCTTTACTCACACCAGTAACAGTGTTGTCTGTGGCTTAAGATTGGACTGTGGGATCCGCAAGTGCTGACTGCTCATCCACCCCTGTTGCATCTGCAGGAAGCAATTTGTTTACATGCTTGGAGATTCTGGAGGATAAAAGAACTGCATTGTAAAAATAATAATGCCTGGGAGGCCTGGAGGGTCACTGTGGCCTTTGATTTTATTAGCTAATGTTTATTAAGTGTGAATTAAAAACTAAGCCCTGCATCAAACAGAGGTTTGCAGTGACACTTGCAACAAACACTTCTCCAGGATAAAATAGTCTGTCCTGGCCCATTACAAAATTAAAAGAGTCTTATGTTGAAATCCAGGCGCTTTGTTTGCACTTTTTTGAGCAACACTTAGGCTGTGCTTAGGAAGTGAAGAATGACTTCTGATCGTATAAGAGGCTTCTTCAGGGAAATCAGACATTCTTGGAAGACTGCATGATCCCTTCTCTGAGCTGCAGCTGCAGAAGGAGGGCTTCAGAATATTGTGTCATGGTAAATGTTCACAGCAGGAAGAGAGCCAGGTACTTGAACTGACATGATGGATTCCCCCTTCACCTGCTGCCTCTATCTCATTAAACTACTGTGATTAAAGAGTTATCAAAATTTAATACTTCAAAATGACTGCACAAAAGCAACCCCTCCCTATGAGGGGCTGTCTTTATAAACTGTCGCCCACGTACACAGAATTTCTCCCACAAATCTCTTCCTCCACGCATGGGCCCCCTCCTCCCCCTATCCACGCAGTCAGTCTTTAAATTTATGAGGAAGTGGTGAGACCTTTAGCCAGCAAGAGTCACTCCTGAGAACAAATATGGGCTTTAAATTATTTGAGCCCATCGGGCATATTGGTTATTAAATCTCATCTGGTGCAAGAGGGCAGATGGATGTGCTGTGTCATTGCCAGCTATATTAATTGCATGCTAAAGATTTCCAATTTTTTAGGTAGAAATGTGGATCAGAATTATACCAGGATTATTCAGGTGGCTTGGACAAGCTGTAGCTTGAGAGATGTATTGAAACAAATTAGGAGCGGCTTGGCTTGATCAGTCATTGGGTGTTACCTTGCTGCTTTTTTGATTTCTCCCTTCTGTGTAGTCCAGGCACAGGTGAGATGAGTCCAGTGTAATACAGACATTAGAATTTCTTGCTAAAACAACTAATTGTTAGCGTCTTTTCCATCCATTTAGCAGAGTAGATCTGCCCTCCTCCCCACTACTCAAGAGCAAAGACTACAAAGCCAAGCGAGTTGCCCAAAGCCACTTGGAGAGATGTGGCAGCCTTAGGTGTAGAGTCTGTTTATCTTGGATCCCAACTCTTTGCAATATTTACTAAGCCATGCTGTTCCCTCATAAAACTCACCAATGCAGAAAATTACCTTAAGAGAGTGGTGCCTGGCATGAGGATCAGTGCAGACCATGGCAGCCAGTGGCATGGCCCACAGACAGTAGTGCTTGCTTGTGCCAGGGAGAGCAGCTTGGAGTTCTCTACACATCAGCTGAAGCAAGGGGGTGAAAAAGTGAGGGGAGGGGAAAAGCTTTGGCGTCTCCAGTTCTTCAAGTCTGCGGGCAGCTGACATAATGTGAATTTTTTTTCCTGGATAGCAGTAGATTCTGTGAATTACGATCAAGTGCCTGGCAAACCTCAGCTGCACAATCTGGGTGCTGATAAAGATGACCAGGTGGGATGGGGTTCCTCAGCGCCGCAGGCTGGATGCCTTCTGTGGTTAGGTTTGTAACATCTCCATTAACTAAGCTCCTGATCTAGTTCTGCTGTATGTTGTCTTACGTTAGAAAGAGCAAATGGGTGGAATGAAGTTCATTCTGTTATTTACCTCATACAAATGGCACACAACCAAACAGCTTGTGCAAGTGTTAGTAAGCAGTGGAAGGTAAGAAACACTGGGGAAGCAGTTCCTACCTCTCTGATGGGAATGTGAAAGATGACAGACTTATTTTCAGTCAAGCTCAAGGGTAGTTTTTGTGATCTGTTACCTGTCCGTATCTCACAGAAGCTGGTTATCCTTTTTCTGAATTGATGGCACTTATTTGTGGTACAGGCTTAGAGGGTCATTAGGATGAGATATCCATCCCCTGGATCTTATAGCCAAGGGGCCTGACCTTGTCTGGCACTAAACACATTCAGTCTCCCATAGGTCATGGTGTCATAGAATGGCTGGGGTTGGAAGGGCCCTGAAAGATCATCTAGTTCCAACCCACCTTGCACAGGCAGGGACACCTTCACTAGAGCAGGTTACTCAGGGCCCCAGCCAACTTGGCCTCGATCACTTCCAGGGATGAGGCAGCCACAACTGCCTTGGGCAACCTGTTCCAGCATCTTGTCACCCTCACAGGAAAGAATTTGTTCCTCATGTCCAACCTCAATCTCCCCTCTTCAAGTCTGGAACCCTTTCCCCTTGTTCTCCAGCTACGCACCCGTTGCAAAAGCCCTCCCCCAGCTTTCTTGTAGCCCACTTCAGAGATTGGAAAGCTGATAGAAGGTCACCTGGGACCCTCATCCTCTCCAGGCTGAACACCCCCAACTCACTGAGATGTTTCACTCTATCCAATTCAGCCCACTTGCTACAATGGCAAAGGTGAAAAGTTTGATGTGTTTATCCATAGATGCCTTTAACTCCACTTGGGAAGCACAGAGGATCCTTGAGCACAAGTGTAAATGACCCTGTCCAACGCACTACACCAACGTGCAAACTCCTCCTGGGAGAACTGTACCTAATAACGGGTTGTGAAGCTCCTGAAGACCAGTGTTTTCTGCTATAGAGTGAGTTACAAAGATGGTTACAAATGGTGGCCAAGATGGCCACTGAGAGGCTTGTACAGATGCGGTGCAGGAATTGCTAACTGTTGCCTGCTTGCGTTGTAACTTGTTTTACTCTGATCAAAACTGAGGGTGCTGCTGTTAACTGATCTCAGAGCTGTTGACTGTAGATATGAGAGTTGTAGCTCTTTTGTGCAATAAGAAGCTGCACGGAAGCAGGAGTGATAATAACAGCATGAATATGCAAGCAGTTCTCAGTGCCAGCATCAGCACCACAGATGTTCTCATGCATCTGGGGTCCATGCACAATTCATTCACTTTGCACATGTTCCCACTCAACCAACTACTCTGAATATTTTCACCCAATGGGGGATGGCTGATTGTTCAGCCTTTATCATATTTTCCTCAAGTTTACTCTGGTAACATCTGTGTACAGTCATTATAGACCTGGCGCTGGTCCTGAGCTGGTGCTAATTTTCCTTCTTGGTGACAGGCAGTGCTCTCTCATTCTATGCCACTGAACATGTGGAGGGAAACTGCCAGGCTACACTCATCCCACTGTAACCCTGAAGTGGTGAGTTGTCCCACCACCTCTTTGAGAAGCTGTGGAGCACTAGCGTCTACTCTGCCAGGAGACCCAGGCTGTGCTTTGGCTGGTGTTGCCCTCGACCTCGGTTTGTCAGTGGGATGTAACACGACAGTGTCAGAGCATTTTCTTAGCTTTGAGTGCATGAGCCACTCGGTACAAGACCCGTTGCAACTTAACAAAATCATAGAATGGCTTAGGTTGGAAGGGGCTGCAGAGATCGTCTAGATTCCTCCGTCTGTAGGGTATCAAAAAATGAAGGCAATCAGTTGGCCAAATGGTTACAGACTTCTTCTGGCCTGTAGGTGTGGTGGAGTCAATTTTGGGTAAGGAAAGCCTAGAACAACTGTTTCCCTGTTTTGAGAGCTGGTGAGTGATTTACCTTTAAGGTAGTTGTCCAGAAGTGATCTGCTGCTTCTGCCACACTGTGGAGAAGTGACTGCAGTAGCTGTCAGCTCAGCATGACCTTATCCTGCCCACGTTTGAGTTTGGAAGCACCTCCAGTGGTGTTACAGGGGCCTGTGAAGTCTTGCAGTGAGATGTCAGGTGCCAAACTAGCTGTGAAGTTTCTAAGCTCTGGCAGTGACTATAAATGGAAGATCTGCAGCATTACCTTGTGTGCTGACTAAAGTACCTACCTTCCTCCTGGGCAACGCAGAAACAGCTCAAATAAAGGAGCTGAATGGCTTTGAGAATTCCCTATTCCTATGTGCAAAGTTGGGGTGAAGTTATTGAGTGCAGTTCAGTTATCAAAATATGTTTGTAGGAGTTTGGCTGTTTGGGGAGGAGATTGTTCCTGGCTTCCTTGTTAGTGGTGTGTGTGTTCCGTGAGCAATAATTGAGATTAAACTTTCTCGAGGGAAGTAAGTAATTTATTTTGTGGTAAACTGATATCTGTTGATATTTTAACGTTGCTTGCGTTATTTATATGTAGATTTGCATCCATGAACTGGAAAATATGATTTTATTTTATAAGAAAAGTAATCTAATGTTAAAAATTTAATAAAATATTAATTACATTTGAAAAGGCTTCTGTAGCACAGAATACACACTGTATATTATTACAAATCGCTCATGCTGAAGAAATTGCTTTGCAGAGGAAATGGAACGCATTAGCGCAAAATAAAAGCGCTGGCGGTTGGCTGTTCTGTTTGGTAAGCAAGCTACACGTGTGGGTTTGTCTCCTGCGCGGCAAAGCGGGAGAGAAATCGGTGCGTCGAGCCCTCTGCCCTTGTTTCTGCAAAGGGGTCTGCTGGCTAAAAGCCTCCCGGCTGCAAAGCTCTCTATCACTGCGATATACAATCGGGATTATGTCTGTATCATGTAACACAGAATTGGTTTGTCTTTCCTCTCCTCTCCTCTTGGAATGTTTGAGGACTTGAAGCAGGAAATTTTGGGCTTCTGTAGCAGAGTTTTCCTGTTCATCAGAGCCCTAATGATTCAAGCCACAGTGTAATTGCGCAAAGAGTTGGACAAATGTTGTGACAATTAATTTAAGGCTGTCGTGCTTGTCAGATGAAGGACAAGTGTGTCTGGCATCAGTGGAAGTGGTTAGATGGTACTGGGGGGAGAGAATGATTTTCTATCAACAATACCAACGTTCTCTGTTTAGCAACAGACTTCCTTGACCCCATCAGTACACAGTTGTCCCTGGATTGCACATTAATTTCTATGCTGAGTCTTGGCCTCACTTACTGTTTTATGTGCTGAACCAAGCGACATCTGAAACAAGTGAATGGCTTCCTTAGGTGGCTAATCCCCAGCAGTAAATGCATCTGAACATAGTTTGAATACTGTGCATGCTCTCGGGCAGAAAAACCTGCCTGGCTTTCATATGGTTGAGAAAAGTCACAGCTTTTAACTTTGCATTGCTTTTGGTCAAGATGATTTATTCCGAGGAAACATTCTTCCCTCGTGCACCCTAACCTTTTGTGAACTTGTTCCATTACACCTTCTTAGCCTTTGCTACAGGAATGCTGGTTCTCCTTCCAACATTCTCTGTGGCAAGGTCACGTTGTAGGGTTTGTGACAAAGTTGAAAGTTCTCTTCAAGCCTCTTTCCCCAGAGCCAAAATGCCGTAAACCCAGGGCTTTCAAGCTGATTTTTGGGTAGTTTTTGAAGCTGCAGAATGTTGAGTACCCAGATAAAGAGCACACTTCTTTCATTGCAGCAACCATAAAAAGGTGAGTGTACTTGATTCACGGGCACTGCCCACATTTGGGACTGTCCTGCACCTCCCACAGCTTTTCTACCAACATTTTGATACTGAGCTCATGTGAGTGGTCTTTATTATGTACAGGCTGTGTGTTTCTGTGGCTGGTGCTTGAGTGATTAATAATTAATACTGTGTATATTGCGTCTGAATATCTCAAAGCTGATGATTTTTGCAATATCCTTGAGTGCTTTAGATTATCAACTGTCAGTTAAAGTTTGTGCGCACAAAGCAGTTGTAAGTTTTATGGAAAGAGGCCTGGATACTAGGGCTGCAGCTAAATACACTTTAATAGCATCCTCTCCCAAGTGACACAGTAATATACATATTCAGCGTGTGCAGCTGTCTGTGTCCTTTCCGTGTCTTCCCAAGGGCCTCTTAGGTCAAGGCTCTTTGGTGCGCGCAGTGATTCATCCGGCTAAGTTCACTGTACTGAAATGGTTTTCCGAGTTTCTCTTTGTATGCTCAATGGTAAAATTCTAGTGCACAGCTTAGCTGTGATTCAGGGTGATCCTTGCTTAGACGTCTCTCAAAGCTATCAGTGTATTTCATCTATATTTCCTCCTTGTCTCTCTGAGCATTCAAGAACGATGATGAATTCTGCTCTTAAAAATACGCTGTCATCTGGCAACAAAACCATGGAAAACGTTGACTCTGTAGAACATTATGACTTTCAGGAGGTTGGTGTTACGTATCTAGCTGCCCACAAACTGTGTTCAGGGGTGGAAACAGTAGGTGCCTTGTTAGAGCTGAAGTTTGACTACAGCAATACTGAGTCACTGCAGACAGAAATTCCTTCATTCTGACGTGTTCTCAAGAACATACTAAATTAATATGTACCCCTCTGAATCGACATGTTCAGATCCTTCCTCACAGCAATGCTGCTGGGAATCTCTGTGCCTGTCATAACATTGATCCAGGCAGTCAGTTCCAATGGATTTGTTAAACAGGTTTTCACATCAGCACATAAAATCAGGAATTTACAGCTTGCCATAAGGCATGCAAAGTGAGATTTCAACTCCCTGTGGTGCACAGCACATCACACATCAGGAATGTCACGATTCCTTGTCGTTTCTACTGCTCCGACCTGCTGCTAAAATGCAATTGTAGGCTGTGCTTCACGTATTTCAGGGGCTAGGATAAGACAAGAAGATGGATAAATCGCTGTGGGGTGATGGCACAGAGGTCGTAAAGCCTATAATTCTCCAAAACTTCTTGTAATTCTGTTTCTGTACATGACCCTTTCTAAAATAACTCGTGATAACCCCTGACTGTTCAGATGCCCACAAACAGAGCGCGTTAAGAACCGTACAGTCAGAGCGCTCTTAACACATTATGAAAATGAGTGATGACATTTAAAAAGAGCAACAAATAAACGATTGATTCTCAGCCCAACATGAACTTTTCTTTCATGCCAACAAACTCTTCTGCAAGCTCCATTTGCATATGGCACCTGATGGTGACTGCTGCTAGGAGAACTACTTGGGATGTCCTCCAGCACCTCTGCCCAAGGGCCCATTTCAGTTCTGAAGAGCAATTTTTGTTCCCTGCACAGCCAGCAGCAGTTACCTAGCAAAAGTCCCGGCAGGGCTGGTTTCAAAAGCTCCTGACAAGACTTTTTACAGTTTCTTTCATCTGCTCATGAACTCCTATCCTAGTGCTTTCAGTGACAGTAGCTATTGTCACCAGAGACACTGGGTGTCATTGTGCTTTAAACGTCTCACAAAAATACCCAGATTTACTGCCTTTAGCCCCAAGATGCTTCACAGAGCTTTGAACGCGACCACCACTGCGCCAGGGAGGCTGCAGTCAAAGTGACTCTCTCTTCAGAGATGGAGAATGTAGTGATGTTGATGCTTTGGGATTGACAGCTGTAAACTCCTTTGTGTGGGTTTTGATTGCATGTGGTCTGTGTTTCTCATTGAGACAAGGCGCCAAATCCATCTTCACGTGCGTCCAACGAGCCCTTGAGTTGACTCCTGTTTTTCTAGATGAATTTCAGCCTTGTTTCACTTTCATTTCATGCACCATTGTACAAATTTGCTATCAGCTTCTTGCCCGGGTAATGCATGTGCCACGCTGCAGAGCTGCATGTCAGGGTAGTGTGAAAATGAAGTTGTTTTTCATTGGCTGGGCTTCTGGGAAGGCTCTGAAAACCTGCTCTATCCTGGCTTCCATTTAATATGGTTTTTTTTATATCAAGAGTGACCAAAATCAAAGAGTTGCCTGATGGCTGCTTGACACCTGGTATGAGGAGGACCAGTAGTACTTACTATGCTGACAGTTAACAAGTCCTGTGCCTCTTACAGAATCACAGAGCATTAGGGATTGGAAGGGACCTCGAAAGATCATCTAGTCGAATCCCCCTGTCACAGCAGGATCACCTAGATTCCAAGTTCTTTAAACACTAGCTCATCTCTCAGATGGCTAAATTTCAAAGACTTTACAGATGCTATCATCACTGTCCTTGTAATCACTTATATACACCAGCATCTTCTGTTGATATATAGCTTGGTATCTACATTTTTATATGGTCCAACTTCTCACGAAAACTGCTACTCTGTCCCTCTTCCATCATACCCCATCTCAAAGTTTTCAATTTCAAGTTCTTCCCTGTGCTCTAATGTAAATGGACTGGAGTGACAGCAGTTAGGATGCTGGCTTGGTATTGTCTGAGCTTTGTCTATTCTTCTGCTTCTCCACCTCTTGGGCTCTTTCCAACAGATGATGTTTTCTTCCTTTCAAAATATACCCTCCCTTTTACACTGACAACTCACCTGTCTACTGGAGGAGGACAAACCTGGAACGGAACAAGGGCTGGATTTTGTACCATCGTCTCACATGATAGAGGGTCAGTGATTGTGAAGTTTGGCTTCCTTTAACCAGACAAGGGTTCTAGCCACTCGTTAGCAGCCATCCTGCTGAGCAGAGAGGGTAGGATCTATCTCCTCGTGCTCTAGATTGGGGATACATTTCCCTTGCTGTATTTGTTCTTCAGCTGCATTTACTATAAAGGCACAAGAAATTACAGGTTTGCCCTCTGAAGTCTGGCTCCAGCCTCCCACATTAATGGATAACACAGTTTGAAAATAATCCCATTGTTATTCCCCGTTATGTAACTCCTGTGTGTGTCTCATTTATTTTGGCATTGATAAAAACTGCTGGGAGGCTGCTGCATCACCGTTATTTGGTTCAGTTTCAAGAGAAACCTACTTGATTGAGGTTTCAGTGCTAAAGGCAGCTGGGCTGCCCTGCTCAGAGGGATTTCAAATTAGCCTGCCAGCCTTTGCCTGGGTCTGTGCTCTGCTTCTCAGACTCCAAGGCCATATTCCAATTACTCCTTCAGTGGGGCTGATTAAAGAATGAGCATAGGCATTTTCAGCAAAAGGCAAACCAGCATTTTGTAGCTTCCTAGCTAAAATCAGCAGATCTGATGCTTTCTGGATGTGTGGCAGAGTAGCCGACTGCAAGAAATATCGAATATTTCCTTACTGTGGCTAACAGGCTGTTTTGTACAAGGCAGGGAATAAAGAGGACCGGGTTCAAGCAGAAAACAGGAGGCAGAAGAGTCAAAGGTTACCCCGAGTCCTGTCAGCCTTAGTCATCCCTATAACACAAGCTACAGCTGGAACACCCAAGACCCAGGGCTGTGAGGATCAAATAGTGATGCTACATGCTGCTGCCAGCTGAATGCTGCTGGCTTCTACAGTGCAAGCCATAATTGTTCTTTTTTTCAGTTGAACTGATGCTCTTGTGTAACTTTTGCTCCATCTCAAGCTATAAATATAGAAAGAGAATATAGCTGTAGGACAGAACAGACGTGGCGAAAGATCGATCAGGACTTCTCTAGGCAGCGCCTAAGGGAGCTTACGAGGGATTGATGACTGTCATGTGTCTGGTGAGGTTGCATAAAATCAAAACATTGTGTAAGATACCATCTACTTGAGAAATGGGAGTTCATCCACCTCTATCCATTGGAGCAATCGCTTCTCTGCTGTTTTCATTAAACAGATAGGAAGAGAGAAACTCTGGGAAGTGATGCACTGGCAGAGTGCCAGCATTCCACACTTTACTGCTGAAATTGCTGTTTGCAAAGGTTTGGCCCAAATAACTCCAACAGGTAGCCTGCTTTCTGCTGTTCCCTGTATTTAGGTCTATGGGTCTGGAAGACGTTTTTCTCCTTTTGAAGGTTTCATTGTGGTCACACCCCTTATCAGACATCAGAACCCATTTGGAGTGAGTTCTTGGGGTTGTTTACATGGTCCTGTCAAGGTTTCCATCTTTACTAGAGGTCATCCACTCGTAACTGTGACTTAGTGGCCAACAAAGGTCTGGCCCACAGCGCCTTCTCAGTGGATAACCTGTATAATACGATATTTTTCTCTCTGTGTGCTTCCTCTTTTCATAAAGATTACAGGAATTTTGTGTCTTTGAGACCTCTCCCCCATCAAATTGGATCAAAGCTTGATGGACAGGCTTAAAAGCTGTTTATTGGAGGAAAGACAAAGTTGTACACACACTCTTACATTATTCTCTGGTAAGTTACCAGGCTAAAATCTACAAATTGTAGGAGCCACTCTAAACTTGTCAAGTTAGCTTTGTTACAGAGGGAAAGAAGGGGAAAACATATCTGTTTATTCTCGGGATAATGTTTCAGCCATCATTATTCTTGGAACCCCGTAGTTTGCCACATCAAGCAAAACATCAGTTTCTAGACACCCTGCTGACCACGCAAGGAAGAGTGCCAAGTCCTTCCCAAACCCAGGACCTTCACGCAGCAAACAGATGTGCTGCCTGCGGTGCTGAGCCACCGAGTATAAAGGTTGGATCAGCTTCTAGGAAATTAACATTATTTTAGCCTTGAGCAGAGAAGTCCCATCCCTTGTACCCCTTCAATACTATTTCTGGTAGTCTCTGTTTCATTCAAATGGATTCCCTGGTGTCACACCTAATTGTTGTATCTGTATGGAATCCACTGTGGAGGATCAAAACAGCAGAGGCTGAAAATGCCAACATATGAGCATGGGTGATATGGCAAACAAGTGCAGTCTCCTTACGCTGTTGGCTCCTGCTCTGAGCACAACAAAGAAAATCACTTTCAAAATACAATGCAATGACTGTCTGAAGCCTATTCAATTCAGGACAAACCTCAGAAGGGCCTGAGGGTTTGTTTGGCTCAGATAAGCTTCAGAAAGCATCCAACTGTTTGATGATTATCAGAAACTCTTCCATCTGCCAGAATGGGCTGGAAAACTTGTAAGAAGCTCCCAGCTTTCTTAGGAGATTTTTGCTACTACCTGCTTTGGGCCAGATGTGCCCCTCGAAAGGCCTTAGTGGTAAACATTAGTAGAACAGCAGAACTTAACCTGTATCCTTGGCAAACACGTCATAAGTGACTTGGAGACTTTGCAATGAAAAGTGGTAAGAAGTAGTAGATTAGTAGGGAGTAGGCTAAGGTGAAGCTTGGTAATGTGAACAGCCACCTGCTTGTGAGTAATAATTGCATTTTTAGCATTGCTAATGCTGAACCTGACTTCTTTCTTGTTCACAGTTGCAACAGGGATGTCTGTAAAAGTTATAACAATGCCATCCTCAAAAATTCAGTTGGGGATTTTCTGCTAGCTCACTCACAAGGACTGTTTGTTTTTAAACACAACACATGCTGTCAACTCAGACTGAAATTAACTGCTAGGAATAAAAAAAATAAAATGAATCTAATTTAGATTCTTAATTACCTGCCTTCAGGTATGCTCATGGATCATCAGAGGCTAAAGAAAATCCACAATGATTGTGTAATAATGTTGGACTTGCAGTACATTAAACAAATTATTCAGCCACAGAGGTTTACTGAAGCTGTTGCCCCCGGGACAGCTCCCCAGGCTACTGTGTACGTGTGCAACCTCAAAGCCACTTGAACTGTTGCAGGTCTCTGGACGAGAACAGATATGTGCCTGCATAAGAATTTAGTCAAGAGAGACACAGCTCATGGATGCTTGAGTGCAGAAGAGCTTTGTAGGTTTTCATTATTAGCACATCACCATGTTCAGTTGCGTCAACTCACTAGCTAGTTATGCCTGTTCATCGCTCTGCTGGTAGGTAGATAAAATTCTACACCACCTCCCTCAAGGGAAAGCTATTTAATCAGCTAGTCATTTGTGAGAGCAGTCCTGCTAATTTTGCCCATGTTGATAGTCTCCTTATCGTTAATGAGACAATTCCTGTTGATGATATACTGGAGCATTTTTTTCCACCAAGAAAAAAAAGATAGCAACAGATCCTGCTGTGGCAGGGGGATTGGAATAGATGATCTTTCAGGGTCCCTTCCAATCCCTGATGATTCTATGAATCTACGAATCAGACCTTATTCTGCTTGGCTGAGCACAGTACTGCAGTACATTACAGCATCCCTTTCGTTTCGAGATATTAGATGTACATGGTCATTCTAGTAATTAATTTTTAGCAGTCTAACAAAGCTGTTGAAGCAGGAGGATCTTGAATGTATTGCTGCAAGTAGGCAAAGAGATCCAAGTGTGTGAGAGCACTGCACTAGGACCAGTGAGTTCCTTTGTTTTGTTTCTAGGATCAGCCCAAATTGGTGCCTCATGATGGGTGAAGGGTTTGTGTGTATTTTATATCTTTTCAAAATATGTGGGATGTAGACAGCCTGGAGAGCTGCGCAGGGAGAAATTTGATGAAATTTTACAAGGACAAGTGTAGAGCCTGGCACCTGGGCAAGAACAACCAAAGCTACAGGTATAGGTTGAGGACCAACCTGTTGGGGAGCACTGTAGGAGAAAGGGACCTGGGGATTCTGGTTGCCAGCAGGATGACCATGAGCCAGCAGTGTGCCTTTGTGGCCAAGCAGGCCAATGGCATCCTGGAGTGCATCAGAAGGGGGTTGGTTAGCAGATCGAGAGAGGTTCTCTCCACTCCCTCTACTCTGCCTTGGTGAAACCACATCTGGAATAGTGTGTCCGGTTCTGGGCCCCTCAGTTCAAGGAGGGGACAGAACTGCTGGAGAGAGTCCAGCGCAGAGCCACAAAGATGATGGAGAAAGTAGAACACCTCCCTGATGAGGAAAGGCTGAGGAAGCTGGGTCTTTTTAGCTGGGAAAAAGGAGACAGAGGGATGACCTCATTAATGTTGATAAATATGTGAAGGGTGGGTATCAGAGGGATGGAGCCAGGCTCTGCTCGTTGACACCCAATGATAGGACAAGGGGCAATGGGTGTGAGTTGGAACATAGGAGGTACCACACCAATATGAGAAGGAACTTCTTAATGATGAGGGTGACAGAGCACTGGAATGGGCTGCCCAGGGGTTTGTGGAGGCTTCTTCTCCGGAGATGTTTAAAACTCGCCTGGATGTGTTTCATTGAGAAATTAAATGAAGCTACAGTGAGGTGGGTTTCCTTGTAGCTGACATCCTCTGCAAGCGCTGAGTTACATAGGATAATCAGTGATGACGCTTCATGAAGCTGTAGGAGGCTACACAGGACTTTTGCAGTGATTTACTGAAGTCCCTGTTAAAACACGACAGCTGATTAAAGCATGTCATCTTAAATGAGAGAGCCTAACGAGGGTCCGAGGTTTAGGATGTACTGTTAGATGGTGATTAAATGTAATCCAGCCCAACCAGGAGTGAGGCAGCACCGAGGAAACGATGTTCACAAGGACAGGTTTCCTCCCAGACACTATGCAGAGCTGACATGTGGTATTGTCACACTACCCATCATGCTGAACAGCTCTGTCTGCTTTTGCTCTGACTCAGTTGTAAGATATTTACACACATCTGATTGACTTGTCGGGTTGGCAACCTTAGCTGGGCATAGAGGGGGAGTAGAGTGAGATTGTGTTGTGCGATGACTACGTGCACACCTCTAATCTCTGTTCGGCTATTGTCTTTTTAAAACTCTCTAGGACTGGAAGTAGTGTTCTAGGGAGCTGTTAAAGATGAGGCTACCTGACCCTGCTGCAACACACTAATTGTGTGGAATAATATTTTACTTGCAAATGCTTCCCCATTGAATCACTTGGCTAAATTCAAATTAAGGTCTGGTTCAGTGTGAATAAGGATGACAGAACTTAACCGTCAGAGAATGTAAAAAAATCTACCATATAAATTGTACTCACTATCACTTTCCCACTCTTCTGCAGAAAAATGAGCTGCTTGTGTTGCTAAGAATAGCATGCTCTGAGATACTCCAGCTGAAGCACGTAGTGTAGGAGTTGGGCTGAGGTTTGTCTTTGAACAAAAAGGTTCATTAAGGTCTACAAAGTGGTGCTGAGTTTCAAACAAAAATGAAACAGGGTAAAAGTCTTCAATTTTGGTGAGTTGTACTTTGAATTTTAGGTGCACCTTTAGAACTTTGGGTATAGGAAACCAATCAAAGATAGTTACTAGGTTTATATGAACCCATTCATATGTGAGCAGTGATCACATAATTTAAAGGCTTATCCAAAGGCCACGGGAGTTGATTGGAGTTTATTCCATTGACTTTAGCAGGCTGAAGGGTCTGTCATAGTTGAATCTGAAAATACATTTCAGTGAAGCAAGCCATGTTTGCTAATACGTGCCAAGTAGCATTTTACCTTGTAAATATAATGAAATATTCAATTGGAACAATAGTTTAGTTTAATTGAGCAGTTATCTGATAATCTGCACATGCTTGATGGGGTAAATGTGTGAGGCAGGTGCAAAAAAAATTAAACTAATACAACATTCAGTGAACTAATGAGGTGCTGTGGGAGTTGCATCTCAATTAAAAATCCATGAGGATATAAGCAACTTATGTAAGTTGTTTGTTAGTTCTGCCTGCCTTCAATGGAAGGGAGAATCAGTCATAGGCTCCTTAAACACACGACTGAGTTGGAAATGAACATTGAAAATATGTTTTAATGAAGATATAACGGTTTCTCTTCCAACTGCATTTGGCAGTCCTACTTCTCAGCAACCTGCCTGGCCTCACATAGAGCCACTTGGATTTTTCTCATAACGTTTTATGAAAGGGCCAACTGCAGAGAATGACCAACATACGTCTCAATTCCTACAGGCACAGTAGAGACTTACCTGTGTGTCTGAGAAAACCACTAGGTTTATAGACTTTAAGAATGAATAACCCTTGATATGCTTGCAATAAACTAAGGGGATTGATCTTTAATAGGTTTCCAGATATGTTGAGAGTTACTCAGCAATTTGAAACTCCAGAGGCTGCAGCCAAAGTGGCCAAGAATAGATTTGATTGTCAGCCTTGCTGAAGTCCAACGAGGATACAGACCATTTGTGAGAGCAGCACGTTACAAATGGGCTATTTGAGGAGAAGCAAAGCAATAGGGAGAAGATGCAGCAAAGGGAGTGCTGTTGGCAGGACTTCTGTGAGCCTGAGCCAAGGTTCTTCGAAGTTTTTGAGACACTTTCCTATTATTTTAATGGGTCTTAAACCAGATGTCATCGCTCTTCCATGATGGTCTGACAGTGCTTTAATGAACTGTAATCGTGCCTCTTGAATTGCGATTACAATAACGTTAACTTATCACCAGTGTGTAAAATGGGGAAAAGCACTTGTGTTTTGTTGAAATGGATGATGTACTCTTGCATGTAGTGAAACTGTACAGCGAGCAAAGGGATCCTGAATCAGCCTGGAGATCCGACAAACACCAAACAGAATGAACAAAATCAGCCACCTCATGCAGAAGGCCTTACTGAGAGAGAGGGGTGGCCTGCTAGTGTCTTAGAACCAGGGTTACTGATGTTGATTGCTCTGATGTTTTGCTAGAGAGCAGATTCCCAAATAGCAGTAAATAATAATCCTGTCAGGTCTCATCTTGATGTGCCTCCAGATATCAATCTCATTCTCATAAATTACAGGTTTATTCCCAAAATAAAGCAGGGAATCTAACCAGAGGATTTCCCCAAAAAGCATCTAATAGCCTTCTAAACCCTCAAGGCTATAAGGGCATTCTTCTTTATCAGAGAATTCAGCAGTCACGAGATTAGGGAGTTTGGAATTTGCTGTTACTTGGTTGACCTGAACGCTTACACAACCCAATTGACGTAGGATTGCTCTTCACAGGTGGACAAGTAATTCAGCATACAACTTTCTTTTTCTTATTACAAAAATAATGCTTTACACCAGGAGGAAATTATTTGTCATACTCAAGGTGTCAAAAGGTTTGGAAAGTTGCCCAGAATGTGAGTTAACAAAACACCACCCAACATTAGTTTTAATGTAAATTACATTAGTTGCTCTGTAAATTACACAGTGGTCTTGCTTCTGATATCTCTATTGGTTTATCCCAAGAGTACGTCAGTGTGAACGTTGTGGTTTGATGATGCAGTAGTCAAGCTCTGCAGAGATAGGCAAAAGCTGTGCTTTTGAATAGGATGAGACTTCAGGCTCTGCTCAGTGGCATCTAACAATAGGACAAGGGGCAATGGATGTGAGCTGGAACATAGAAGGTTCCACATCAATATGAGAAGGAACTTCTTCACAGTGAGGGTGACAGAGCACTGGAATGGACTGCCCAGAGGGGTTGCGGAGTCTCTTTCTGTGCAGGTGTTTAAAACCTGCCTGGCCATTTTCCTGTGCAACTTGATCTAAGGGATCCTGCTCTGACAGGGACTGATGGGACTAGATGATTTTTTGAGGTCCCTTCCAATCCCTAATATTCTGTGATTCTGTGTAATGGTTCTCATCCCCTGTTCTGCATGAGCCTATCTCCAATCCCATAGTCATCAGAGGAAAAAGGTGTGCTAGCTTTAGTGGCCATTGAATCACACAATCACTGAGTGTTAGAAGTTGGAATGGATCTTGAATGATCATCTAGTCCCACTCTCCTGCCACAGCAGGTCACACGAGAACACATCTAAGGTGGGAGGGTTAATCCATTCAGAGAAGGAGACTCCACAACCTCTGGGCCACCTGTTCCAGTTCTGTCATCCTCGTGGTTAAAAAGCTTTTTCGTGTGTTTATGTGGAACCTCCTGTGCTCCGCTTGCACCCATAGCCCCTTGCCCTGTCATTGGACACCGGTGAGCAGAGCCTGAGCATCTTCCTGAAAACCATGCTTTCTGTTTTTATAAGCGTGAATGAGGCCACGTCTAAGCTGAAGACGCCCAGCTCCCTCAGCCTTTCCTCGTAAGGGAGATGCGTATAACTTTCCAAAAATAGCTCTGTTTTGGTCCTTTTTCTGAAATCCATGAGAGAACTCCCAAAGTCTTCATCACGGCTATCGTTTTAGATTCTGAAAGGTTTTTCAGCTTTCACATAGGATGAATGAGACTTTCATGCAGCCATCAACATCACAGGCTGTTTAAAGATTCAGTGCTGCCTTGAATCGTAGTCTGGTGTTATTTTTTCTTCTCTTCTTTTTGCTAGTGCACCTCTTAGCCTCAGCGATTTTTCATGTCAGGTGGGCGTTTGCATTCTTACACTTAGCATCAACATCTAGTCTTCCTCAATATGTTACCTGACACAAATAGAGTCGAAAATATCGATTGGTTTTGGTGGTGGCAGCACGGCAAAGTGTTATAGAGATACCTGCAAGTAGTCCGTGGAAGCAGGTATTTCAGAGGAAGCATAATTCTCTTTGATGAAGTGCTTATTTTAAAGCCAAGACGTTATCTGCGCTGCAGCCTTGTATGCTTTGGAGTTTTGCATAATTTCTAGCAATCTCTGTATCGGAATTGTTCTCCGTTACACATTCTGCTGGTTAATTTATGAAGTGTGGGGGCAAAGCTGGTTAAAAATAAATTTACCTTGGTGATCCTTAATCTTTTTCCACAATACGCGCCGCAATTAACATATTAATCTGTAACAAATGCTGAAAGTTTCTTCCTAATCGCTTTGCCATACATTTCCGTTGACATTTCAGTTATATTTCACTGGCTTGCCCCACGAGCATCAAGCGATAAAAAAAATTCAATGAGATTGGACACATTCATAGTATGAATCTGATTTTTGTAGGAGATTAATTTGATCTCTGTGAAAAGGCTCTGTAGTCGGGAAGAGTGTGACTTACATGAGCAAAAATGCCATTTGCTAAATGCCAGGAGGAGGGGATAGAGGGAGAACTTGGAAGTGATGATGCAATGTTTTAGATACACCCCAAGCTGTCTCTGTAGAAGTTAAGTGAAAAACATTGCAGAGGCACATTCAGCTGCAGCTTTATGGGGGATAAAAAGCTTGCGAATCACGAAACCTGCTACGCTCTGGAAATGAATGTCTAAACATGCTGGCATCACACCGAGCTGTGGGTCAAATTCCTCTCTCAGCACAACAGTCCTGCTCAGTTTAACTTTGGGAGCAGTTTGAAGAACTTTAATAAGATTGATTGAGTGATTTGTTTGGTTACAATGACAGCAATATTCGGGGTTTAGCTTTTCCTTTCAGCGCTGGGAATTAAACACGGCAGCACAGAGCTGAATCTGTAAGAGTTACAGAAGCAAGGTGATCACAAAAGGGCCTCATTTAGTTTCATCAGCGTTGTGTTGTATCAGCTCTTCTCTCTAATGGCTGACAGCATTTTGCTAGACAAATTACTGTAGTTATTTTATTGTTTGTATTGGAGTAGCAACTTAATATGTTTGTCATGGACAGCGTTCCACAGCCATAGACACGGCAACACGAGACCAAGGGTTGGCCTTGCTCAAGTAGTTTGCAATCTACTCTAAAACAGCAGTAGGAAACCTTGTGGTAGAGTACTGAGGTGGTACATATGATACAAATTCAACATGGAATACCTAACTAAGCAAACTAATTAATCTATTTATTAATTTTAAATCTGTTCCACTAAAGACTCTGCAATAGATGTTTCAATTATCACAGAAGGGAAAATCCTTTCCCCACAATTACAGGAGATGTGCTTCATTAAATAGGAGCAATGAAGGGCTAAGAGCCCAAATTCCACGTTGTTTCTCCTGCAGGAAAGAAAGTCCAAAACTCCAGGTTGTTGAAATATCTGTTGAGCTTTGATCACATCCCAGCAATTATGTTTTTCATCAGTGAATTATTTACAAGCAGAAGTTTTAATCCAGGGCTGGAGGACTATGTGTGTAGGCAAAGGCCAGGGTTCCACATCCTGACAGGGATTGGCTTGACAGGCTTGAGAAATGAAAATTACAGCACAGTAAGGATTTGTTCTGTTAGTGGCCACCTCTGTCATTCTTTCCTCAACTTTTCTTGCCTTATCGTCCTCTTCCTCACTCTTCACTGAGGATTTGTGCCTGCGGGTGCCTGGTGAAGGTGGCACCTGGATGCCAGACTGTGATCTGTGCAGGTGCACCTCAAGCCATATCTGCAGCATAAACTCTTCATCAGCATCTTCAATAATTTATGTTGCTGTGTAGGAATTATTGCTCAGAAGCCTCACTAAATGTGAGATGTATAATGTCTGCTGCACTATACATTAAGCCAGTTACCTTGCCAGAGACGGAAACCAGATGAGTTTGACATGATAGATCCTTGGAAATTGTCAGCCATTTCTTGTCATTTCTTTATTCCCTGGGCACTGACAAATTCATTCTCCGGTAATTTGTTCTACTATTTTTCTGGACAAGTTAAACTAGTCCCACTCCAGTTGTCTGCATCCTCCTCTTTGTGACGTTAGATGTGATATTTGCTCGTCTTAATCTTGTGAGGCCTCCCCTGGTCTTTGAATGGGACCTGAGTTAATCATCGCTGACTGACTCGATGGCTTGGTCTAGGTGATCCTGCAGGGGGCATTGGACTAGATGATCTTTCAAGGTCCCTTCCAATCCCTAATGATTCTATGATTCTATGATCCCATTCTGGCTTAGAGTTGCCACTGCTGTATGACTGGCATTTGATCCAGCACTTCTCTGATATGGCATTTGAGGACGTAGAGAAGAAACTGCTCTCTTCTGGTAGTTAGTATTCAGGGAATGAGTAGAACAGAATAGACTGAGATGTCCAGGCTTAGCAGGATTATAATTAAAAGAGAACAGAGAATCTGAGAATGAAGGTGAAAAACAAAGGTCAGAGTGAGAAAGAAAAAACCCGCCAAATCCTGAAGTGCCAAAGACTAATAACAAGTGTATCTCTCAATTTAAATCCCTGGTATGTTTTTAGGCCATTTTTAGCTTGAAGTCTCACTGTTCTCATCTTAAAGAAAGTTCTTATCTTAAAAAGGAAAAGGAAATGTTACTGCATGAAGTTCCTGAAGAACACCGGCGTTGGGATTCCCTTAGGCCACGTCACTGGGGTGTGTTGTACGTCCCTGTACAGACGTGTGTTTTATAAATCAGTAAATACGGCTACAGGCACGCCCACCAATGCTGATAACTGCTTACGGTACCGCTAAGTCTCCAGCCTATGCGGGAACAGGTTGTACTTGGGACACTGGCTGCAGCTATGGCAGTGACTGCACATAACAACTCGCCCCAGGGTTCCTGAATTGCAGTTCACTTGCTGAAAGAAAAAATCCTTCCAGCTTAGCTCTGGACAGCTGGTACAACCCTTCCTTGGCAGTCGGTTGTTACAAATCTCCTCCAATATTCTGCCTGGAAGATGGCTGCCAATGTACTGGGCACCAGCCCAGAGAGCAGAGAAAGCTAGGGGCATAAGTCCTCACCTCTTATGTGATATAATGTTCTGTGATAAGTGATTTGGCTCTCTGTGCTTCAGAGGAAGAAAATTATTCTGTTACTGGTGCATTGGTAACCCAAACACCATCTAGTGAGTTCAGTGATGGAGTTACGCTTTGTTCTTACACTAAGAACATTGAACTGCTGGGTTGGATGGGGTCTGATTTGATTTTCTTCTTTGTTTCATGACCCATTGTCTAGATTTATCGATATATAGATATATAGACTTCTCTACGTAGACTATCTCTCTGTGTATATGTATGAATTTTATTTCCAGTACACTGCACTTATCAGTTGAAGGCCAATTGTTCACTGTTGTTTAGAGGGAATATTCTGTATATCTTCTAAAAATCTCCATTAAGAAAAGGGCAACCTTCAAAAGGATTATAAATATATATAGATTATCCACTTGTTCTCTTGGTTATGGTCTCCTACGTGTTTGAATGCAGAAAGGGCTTAATTTAGTTACTCCAAGTGTTTCTGTTCTGTGTAGTGATACCACATATAGTGTTACTATCACCAGTGTAGAGGACCATCTAAGAGCATCTTTCCAGTTTACTTTTGGAACACGTGTCATACGTCTCCCAACAAGAGATGCTCAAACAACTTTGGAGACCTACGTTGCCTGAACTCTGCTCTTGCATTTGCGTGATGCTTCTGGCTTATTTGCAGAGACGTTTTTAGCAGGCTAATGACGTGCCCTTTCGTGGTCGGCAGGGATGAACCCCACTGAAAGATCAGGAGTGGTTATGGTGAGTTATGAGGAAAGGTGGCTAATCTGAGATGAGCACGGGAAGGAGAGCTGTCACGCCGAAATCCTGTGCTTTAGGAATCGGTTGTCTGGTGGATGGAGTTGAATGCAGGTCACAAGTGACAGAAATGAAGCCACAAAGAGCAGCCTCCCGCTGGGGGTTTGTGCTAGAGTTTGCAAGAAGAGCTTCTCCTTTCTAGACAGAGCAGGGCTGTAAAGTAAAGAATGCCAAGGTCAAAGACTGTCACAGACAAGACAGGAAAGGCTGGAGGTTCTGCTGAGTGGAATGAAAAGAGAAAGATGTCTAGTGCAAGCCATGCTCTACCTGCATGGCCATGCAGTGGGTGGCCCTTCCCCAGCGGTGATGGGACCTTATGTAGAGCAGAGCAATGTTTGTGACCTGAACAGTGTGTTTGCTTGGGGTCCCAGAAAGAGCAACTGTTTTCCGCTCAACTTTCCTGAAACATCTGCACATTGCTGTCACGCATCCTTTGTCAGTAAGCTGAAGAGCCTTCCGTTATTTAACGAAAGACAATCCATGCCTCTGTACCAGGTGCCCTTCTTTGAACATATCTGATCTGCTAAATCCCTCTAGTGTAAAACGAGGCAGGGAACCAACCGGCGAGCCAAAAGGGAGAAGATGAAGGCTTGATGACAGAATGCCATGCAGTGGGCACAGATACAAATTATGAGGTTGTGGCTGTAAAGACAAAAATATTGAGGTCTGATTGCTGAGTGATGGGGTAGTGCCAGAGATTTTTGTGTAGCTGGAGCAACTTGTACCTTGGGGTAAGGTGCTGTAGTGTCTTCTGGGTGGAGACAGAAAATGGATAAAATTTCTGGTGTGACCTGGTTCACCAGTGAAAGCTGAGAGTTGAACATTACACAGAAATACAGTGAAAAACTAGATGTCATTGAAGATACGGAGAGGAGGAAAATCATTATGTAACTCCCTGGAGGGAGAAGCCCGATTATCCTTGCCGATGTGTCCAGCAGCTGCTAAAGTATATACTGGGTGATTAGAGGCATACTATAGTCTTGCATGTGCTTTTGGAAGTGGTTATAGACTTGGGAATTTGTGAAAAGGCTGCTCTACTATCAGGAAAAAGAAACTATAGTAAAAAAAGCTGGAGAAATGAGTGAATAAGCTTTTAGGGAAATCAGGTGCAGATTTATCAGCCTATCTGTGTAATGAGTTTGGAATGAAGGGAGAATAACATCAAGTAACTGAAATTTGGACTGGGGGAAGGCTTCTCCAGCAACAAAACCTGGTCTGCCCTTCTACGTGGTTGTGCTGCACAGTACCTGTGTCACTAGGCAACATTATCATGGGGCTTCAGGCAACTTAATTCCCATCATCCTCTTAATTCTCATCTCAAAGACATTGCAGAAAGCCTTCGGGCTGTTTGTGAGAACATTTTTACTTTATTAGGAACTTGAACCAGGGGAAGCAGGATTCTCTAAAGTAGTGAATCTCGATACAAGGAGTGAGGATGCTCCACAGGGACTACAAGAACACAACTCTGAAGTGGAATCGACCTAAAAAAACCACCCCATCTGTCTAACTGCACCAAACTGAACGATGCTGGACAGATGAAAAACCAACATAACGCTGTAAAAATCAGAGTTCTGAAGGCAGAGGAAGGTGGGGAGAACAAACTAATTTTGCAGGCAGTGGAGCATCGGTGTGTGGCCTTTGGAAGTTCCTATTTTAACAGTTTATCTCTTTGCACATGGAAAGCACACGCATGGAACTCAGTAACTGGTCGCACGTGGTTTGTACTGAGCTAGGGCACAGATCCGTGCGTTAGTTCAGGTAGTAGAAGGAAGTGAAACTGTAGCCAGTGCAGGCTTTTGATCATAGAATCATTAGGGATTGGAAGGGACCTCGAAAGATCATCCAGTCCAATCCCCCTGCCACAGCAGGATCACCTAGACCAAGTTTATGCCAACAAAGAGTAGAGTTACTAGCAGAAATTAGGAACTGTGTGGCATTTAAAACCCTGTGCAACTTGGTTTAGGTGATCCTGCTCTGGCAGGGGGGTTGGACTAGATGATCTTTCGAGGTCCATTCCAATCCCTAATGTTCTGTGATTCTGTGAATTTATAGGTGAAGACAGCTAAGCATCCAAATCAATTTGAAAAAATACTGATGTGAGGCTTGTAATATGTATTTTTCTTAGAAAAAGCTCTTGAATGTCAAAAACCTAATGTCTTCAGGGCAAATGAATATCTAACACAAATTACTGTAACTCCAGTGTTTCTGCAGAGATAGAACATCCCGTATCAGCTAAATAATATGCCTAATAATGGAGTGAAACTGGCAACTGAAAGGAAAAGTAAGACATCCTCACATTCAAACACAACAAAATCAAACAACCGTTATGAATAAATATTTAGAAATCTAAATTTGCTGCCAAAATACAGCTCATTAAAACAGTGATTTATAAAACGGTTGTAAGATCTGAAATTGCTCTGATTTACTGGTTTCATACACTTCTTTATTTTATGAATTTCAGCAAATATTTCTACTAAACTGTGTTAAAAATGACAGGGCCAACCTTCACCACCCCCCTGTTCTTTCACCCCTCAGAGAAACTGAATTACATTCAGTGTCGTCAGGGGCTGAAAAAAGACCATGTACTCGGCATCAGCCCCCATGTCACTGCGCTGCATTCTGCAAAGTTAAACATCCAGAAGAACTTTCTGGCAGCACTGCAGAACTTCCGAGGATGATGCGATTTTCACAAAAAAATGCGGTGTTCGAGGAAAAGCCGTTTATCATAGAAAACACATTGTCTAACAAAGTTACCATCTCTAATGAATACAGGAGATTTTGCTGCGTGTTGAATCCCAATTTTGGAATTATCAGAGAGAAAGGTAATTAAGGATAAAGCTGCTAGAGATAAGTAACTCTTCAGCCATCTTCTGGGTGACATATGAAAGCATCTAAACACTACTGTGAGCAATTAATCTTCTATAATTCACACAATATGCAGATTAAGAACAGATTTGGTGCTGAGCTACACACACGCGCTGAAGTTTTGAAGCTGTACGTGAAGCCAGCATCACATTTCAAGTTTTGCCTTAGTGGGCCTTCCATTAAAGGTTAGTTCTGGAGACAAGAAAAATAATATATGCTGTTAAATTGTTTATTAGCCCAAGAACTTCACACAGTGGAAGAAATGATTGTTTATTGAAACAAGACCTTCAAGGGATCTTTAATTATAAAACAGCTTGATATTTTAAAGAAAATGACACAGACAACAGAAAGAACAATTTACTGTGGGTGGCAGGTTTACTGTAGCTTGGGGCCTATTAATCAGTCATGCACAACGAGTCTCCTATAAAGAAATTGATATAAACATAGAGAAAATACTGCTTCTGCAGGAGGATCCAAAGAAACAGCGCTGGGTTTTCAAATGTGCTTAGCAGTTGCATCACGCTACGTTAGGAGGAGCAAATGCAGTGTGCATTTCACAGCAGTAGATGAATACAATGAAGAATAAAATGATGATGTGAGTTCTCCATCTTTGGAACTCTCTGAGAGAAGGAAGAATACAGACTTCTGAAGAAGTTGGAGCTTCTTAGCTACATCTGCTCAGTGGCTGCAGACTTGGTACTGTCCCAGTACCAAACTGACAGTACAAAGCCAGGCAAGGCTTTGATGAAGAGGTTTGTTTTGTGGGGCATCTCCAGCTTCAAAGCCAGAGAGGTGGGAACAGAGAGTTTCGTCTTGAAACTTTCTAGAAAATAAACATGGACCCATATCCGTTACCTTTTAGAAACCATAGGTCTGAGAAGATGTGTAAGTGCTTGATAAACAGAAAGAGGATGCCTTCCTATCAAGACTGTGACCAGTGACACAGTAAATAGAGACGTGAGTAGGGCAGAGTTTTCCGTGTGTTGAGCTGTTTGTGTCGATTATCTAAGTTGCTGTTAGTTTGGGGCCCAGCAAGGCTGATCAGTGGGTTGTGATTAAACCCTGCGGTCAGCCCTGCAGAAGCTTTTGGGAGTTCTCCGTTACACTAGGCCACAACTCTGAGAAATCCAAAGGAAAAGTGTTATCTGTCGGGTCTCTTGCCCAAGCGCAGGACATCAGGCTACTTTTTGCAAAGGGCATTTCTATCTACCCATGGACTGAGTGGCAGAACTGCAGCAGGGTCAGGGTCTGTTCGCTTGTGGTTCCCAGTTAGGTACATAATATTCCACTTAGCATTGTTGAGGGTGTAGTGTTTGGTTGCCAACATTAACATGAGAGGTTAGATGGTGCATTGAAGTTTCTCCACAAAGTGTACAGAGAATCCTGAGAGATTTCCCACGTGATGGAGTGGAACCTCTTCCATATGAGGAAGGGCTGATGGAGCTGGGTCTCTTCAGCTTGGAAAAAAGGAGAACGAGGGGTGACCTTATTAATGTTGATAAATATGTGAAGGGTGGGTGTCAGGAGGATGGAACCAGGCTCTGCTCAGTGGCATCTAGTGACAGGACAAGGGGCAATGGGTGTGAGCTGGAACACAGGTTCTACAATGATATGAGAAGGAACCTCTTCCCAGTGAGGGTGACAGAGCACTGGAAGGGGCTACCCAGGGTGGTTGTAGAGTCTCCTCTGGAGATGTTTCAAACCTGCCTGGACATGTTCCTGTGTGACTGGATCTAGGTGATCCTGCTGTGGTGGGGAGATTGGACTAGATGATCTTTTGAGGTCCCTTCCAATCCCTACTGTTCTGTGATTCTGTTGCAGCAGGTGGTAATGGATGCAGAGGGAGCAGCGCTCTAACACTTTGCTGTGGTTGGATGTATTTCTTCTGGACATGTTTTTGCCGTAGCCATCAATAAGCTGGGCAGCCAGCGCAATATAGTCAACAGAAAGAAATTGGCCACTCCAAAGGGCAGTTGGTGCCATCCCTAAAATAAATTAGATTAAGTGACTCACACTGGGTGCATAGGAAGGCTGTGTAATTAGCTTAGATTCAGCTCTTGGTTTCTTGTCTGAAGTTAAGCTGGGCTGAATGTCTCTCTGATAATTTTGTGAAAGGGAACAGAGCGTGAAAAGCCGCTAACAACAGCTCTCCATTGATTATCCGTGTTCACGGAAAAGTGGCGCTCACACGTAGAGCAAGTTGTGAGATTCTGTGGCTAAAGTGCTTAAGTGCTGGTAGCTAAATGCTGAAAATACCATTTCTGGCTGCAATTACACATCCTTCAATAAATCAAACCAGACTAATGCTTGCCTCAGCGTGTGTAGGATGTGTAACTGTAGGGGATGACAGTAGGTGCAGCAAATTCTATGGCCAAATGTAAAAATAAGAAAACAGTCTTCTTGGTCCCTCCTGACACAGTGGTTGGTCCTCGTTCAAGACACTAAAGACTTCAAGAGGTAGGACCAGCCTGTTTGCAGTGGTGCTTGCCCTTGGTCAGGATAGAGTTTCAGCCACTCTTGTTTGCAGCATCTCCAAATTGGATGCATTTTACCTCATTAATCACTGCTAGGTAATACCACATTTTATTCACCCTGAACCCAGAGTCTGAGCCCCATCATTAACTGCCATCTGCTACTTGGTGATAAAGTTATCCTCAGGCTTCTCCTGTCTCAGTCAAGCAAGAATGTCAAAATGACATTATTAAAACTGGAGAGGCTGTTTAGTCATTAACACGACTAGAATAAGGGATGGCGCATAAAGCGAGGAGGGTTAGGCTGTTCACAGGCTGCTGTTTGCTTTTGCTAGTCACAGGAGGTAGCAACAGACACCCCTGACCTTCAGTCTCTTGCAGGCCTGTTGCAGAGGCCAAATCCCCGTATCGGACTACCAGGGAGGGTGATGCAAGGACTTGTAGTGTGAGACTTGAACAGGCAAAACGAGCCAGCAACTGGTAGCACTGTGCTGTATGTCCCTGCAGCCTGGTACAGACAACGTCATCGTCAGCAGTGACAAATCTTCTGCCAGTGGCTTCATTTCAGCCCAAGGAATTTTCTTGAGTCCTGTGCAGCATGTCTGGTAATACTGAGTGATGCGTACGCAGCAAAAGCCTAGCAAAGAGCCTCCAGTGAGCTAAAAATGGTAGTAGAACATGAAATTACTGATCATCAGGGGAGAAAACAGGCAACACAATCAAAAATACCATAAGCCAACACAAAAGCAGCACCGTCGACACTGATCCCCTGGTAGGAAAGAGTGAGGGGTGCTCACAGAACACTTCAAGCCCCTGATATGTGTGGATGGCAGCACCAAGGAGTCTTGGGGGTTGAAGGAGTCTAAGAGGGGGTTGAATCTCAAGTAGCAGGGACTGGTACTGGGCAGCGTACTCTGTGCACCACAGTTTTAATGGCATTGGTAATTCTTGCTCCTTTGTCCTTTAATCAAACAGCTGGCAGTGTTGTGCAGGTGACATTTTAACTGGGCTAGTAATGTCTTTAGCCTGATTTTAATTGGAATAGCAATAAATTCTTGCATTACTGCATCCTTGTGTGAAGTGCTTCTCCTTTTTGTCTGTAGCATGTTTTTAAATGTGACCACTAGAAGGACCTCTGGAGCCCTTTTTCAGTCTCGTGCTACTACAAGTATGCACCATCTCTTTTTAATAAGCTTGGACAATCTCTCCTGGAAAGTAGAGTTTATAAGGCTTTTCTCTGCATCTTAGTAAAGAGAGGTCATTTCTTTTTCATTTTAGTATTTATTTGTAACTATGAACTGTCTCCTGATAGGAGAGGGATAGATCCTGTCCCTGAAAGGCTTGAGTATGTCCACTGAGCACCTGAGAGCTCTCTTCCATTGTGTGAAGTTAGACACCAACACTGGAGGTGGCACTTAGTGCCATGTTCTAGATGATTGTGGTGATGTTAGGTCATAGGCTGGGCTTGACGATCTTAGCAATCTTTTCCAACCTCAACAATTCTGTGATTCTGTGATACGTGACAGGATCACGACCCTGGACAGGGTAGGTGAACCTGTGCAGCGAGTCTGCCCAGTGCCCTGCAGTCATCTCCCACAGCTCTACCTCCTGAGAGTTAGTGATTAGCTCCTATCGACACATATAGCTTCAACAAGCTGAAACTTCCTTAATAAATTGTAGGATAGACTTCAGTGTGGAATTACAGCGTAGGTCTCCAGCCGTTATAAAATGAATTACTGTTCCTGATGTAACTCAGCAGCAGAGCACTCGAACAGCAATGGCCTGAGCTAATTCCCTCAAAGATTAGTCTCTGCTCCTGGAAGATAAGTGCTCCAGCCTTGTTTCCTTACGTTGAGTTTTTACAGAGCACCTTGTGTAGCACTGCACCATTCCCATCTGCATGGGGCTGCATCGGCAATATCAGCGGTGGTGTTATATCCCACCTAATTTGGAGAGACTGGGTGCAGGTTATCTCTACCTGAAGCAAAGATACTGCTGGGCTGAATATAAAGCTGTTAGAGTAATTTCTAATGAATAATGTATTAAACAATTTTACCTCTCCTCTCTCTCCCCCTCTGTGCACGAACTGTTGGAAATGTTTTTAAGAAAAAGGGAACTATTTAGTAACGGAACTAGAATAATGTCGACCACGTGGTTAGTTACAGGTGGCAGATCCAGAGACAGGCTTTAGTCTGATTAGGTACTTCAGACACTCAAACAATTAGCTGCTATTGTTTGCTGGCAAGTTTGGACTCGCAGGTTGAGTGAGCTGTTACAAGCACTCCTGGCACTCCAGCTGTTTTGACTGGATTCTCAATCACCTCCTGTCATTTTTCCTCCTGAAATGGCTAAAATGGATTCATTTGCACTATTTTCAGCCTGGCTGGGATACAGAAGTGCCTGTTGCTCTGGTAGCCATTCCTGGTTTATTAGCAGTACTGCTTAAAGCTAGGAAAGCTAGATGATCTTTTGAGGTCCCTTCCAATCCCCAGTGTTCTGTGATAAAATGGGTAAGAGGTGATGTTTTTGTCAGAATATGGTCTTTTGTTGATTACAACCTTTGCAACACCTAGATACCTCTTTACAGGAAGATAAGTAGAAGAGGTTCAAAGACAGAAAAAGTCTATGGAGAATTTTGTTGAAGTGCTGGAGGATAGGCTGTGCTTGCAGAAATTCACAGAATCACAGGACCTTCTAGATCCCTGTGTCCAGCCATACGCACAACAGCTAAAAACCTAAGTACCTGAACACCTGATTGATGGGCAAGCACAAACTAACCCCCTTCCCTGCCTGCTGCTATAGCAGGGCATGAAGCTCCATAACCGCATGTTTGGAGCTTCATGCAGTGAAGGGATGGTGACTCAACCACATCTCTGCGAAGGCCCTTCCAGTGCCTCACCACGCTTGCTGTGAAGAATTTCTTCCTAAGATCCGATGCAAACCCAAACCTGCCCTGCCTCAACTTCAGACCATTTCCCTTGGTTTTGTCATGACTTACTAAGGAGATGAGGCCAACAGCCACCTCTCTACAACCTCCCTTCAGGTAGTTGTAGAGGGCAACTACAATATTCAGTGATATGTAGGAGTCTGCAGTGTTCTTGGTTTTATGATCAGTCTTTTTATTAGGATATTTTACCATCCGTGCTGATGTGGTCACTTGAGGCTTTGGAGTCCTGGTGAGTGAGGGCTGTGGGCTGACTCTTCGTCCAGATCTCTTTCACACTTAGGTACGAGCTGATCTGGGTGCCCTGTCTTGAACCTGTGAAGCAACAAGTTCCCTTTCCACAGTCCAGCTCTCTGGAAGTGTTTCAGGTTCTCAAAATTTGGTCCTGAGGGAAAAATAACAGTAAAGAGAGAGAAAAAAAACCTTCCTGTGTGAAGAGAGAGAAGCTTATCTCTGCTTGCAATTTTGTCAGGCTTGTTCAGACGTAATGACCTCAGCAACTGCAAGTTGCTGTAAGTTTCTTGAGGAAAAACAAGAGTGCAACTGCCTTCAAAGAAGTGGTTAGATATTATTTTTGTGATATCTTCCCGTTCTAAGCATCTCGCCTTAATTTTGCTAGTGGCAGCTTCACAGTGGTGCTTCCTCCCTTATGCTGTGCTCTTTTTGTTAAAAAGCTCAAGTTTAAAATTGCTGATCGCACCTATTCTTGGATGTGTGTGGTGTGTCTTGTAAGGTGAGATGGATTTAATTAGCATCGTGTGCAGACCAAGCTCATATAGGGGCAGTGGGTGTCAGCTGGAACATAGGAGGTTCCACATAAATATGAGAAGAAACTTCTTCACGGTGAGGGTGACAGAGCACTGGAACAGGCTGCCCAGGGGGGTTGTGGAGTCTCCTCCACTAGAGATGTCTAAAACCCACCTGGACATGTTCCTTTGTGACTTGGTCTAGGTGATCCTGCTGTGTCAGGGGGATTGGACTGGATGATCTCTTGAGGTCCCTTCCAATCCCTTATGTTCTGTGATTTTGTGATGCAAAGATCTGACAGGTTTCATTTATATTCAAAATTTAGTCTGCAAATGCACTTCATTCTTCTCCAGTTTAAGACATACAAATATTCCCAGTTAATACTCAACATCACTACAATATTTTTATGTAGTTTTTACTTACTTTATAATTTTTGTATAATTTTCAGGCCAATACATAAGAATTCACTGAAAGCAATTGAAATGTTGATGTTTGTTGCACGTCCCACAGCTTGAAAGAGGCCTGTGCGTTCTTGCATTGGGAAGGATTTTCTTAAACTCCATCTAACCTCCGAGTATGTTGGGTGAGCTTTGTCAGACCCATTCACCACCCCTTAACTAGAGTCAGCCTCAGCCTGTTAGTCTTGGCGCACCCTCCAGTAACTATTAAAAAACCAGCCAGCCATAAAATTCTTATTCTCCTAATTAGCGCTTTGGATTCTCTCATCTTCTTTTCCTTTCAACTTTCAGCAAATTTGGCATTTGAGCCCAGCGCTGATGCATAGCCTTAGGCCTATTGCCTAATTTTCTCCCCCTGATGGGGATAGCATTCCCTCCAAACCAGGGTGCTAGCAGTGCCGTTGACTCCAATGCAGCTGCTGACTTCACTTACTCTTCCTAACAACTAGCACTAACTAATGACTTGGCTGCTATTCAGCTCTGGCTGGCGTTAAGTGCCCAACTCAGTGAAACGGCTCCACAAGCCCACAGCTGTCTAAACCCCGGTAATCTTAAAACTAGATTATACTTCTGTCTTCAGAAAGAAGTTTCGTGTAATGAAGTTTACTTTTCTTGCAGCTGTCAGAGAAAGGGCTGAAGGATTTCACCCCGGCTGCGTCCTGGTTTCATTTACTCTTTAGAAAATACACACTTTGGGGATTTAATCTAGTGGCTTTTTCCAGAAGCACTAAGCTTGCTTGTAGATGGATTTGGAGAAGGAAAATTCTATTTTGAGGTGTTTCTTTCCTTGGGAATTTTTTTGGTTTTGTTTCACTTGAGGTTCTGTGGTGGTATGTCAGCTAATTAGTTTTTAGGCAAATTAATCTTCAAGTGTGATACTAGGAGGTAGGAAGTTAATTCTTAATTCTCACTCATTCCTTGTTTCTTTATGACTATCTAATTATTCATGAAGGTTGCAGGGGTTAGGTTCTAGAAAGGCAACTCAGCATGGGGCTAAGCAGCGCCCGAACACAGGAAGAGGAGTACAACATCGGCGTGTTTGACAGGCATGCAGCTGCTGTGAGGTTGTCATTCTCCAGTGTCCATTTCTGTCCTCTTGGTACTGTAAATTATTAATCAAACAACCACTACCCCAACAATCCTCTGGATTCCCAAAAAGCTTTGCTATATGAACTAAGGTACCTGTCATGTGCTCAAGAGAATTATCATCTCAGAGCCAAGTTTTTCCTTGCATCCTGCTCACACAACTTCTTAGGAATCGAGGACTTTGGTCTCCAGGAAGATGCAGAATTATATTGTGAAGTGAACAAAGAAAGACTTTGATACAGGCTGCGATAAGTCCTTTTAAGAACCAAGGAAGAAATGCTGTCTTGGGTGGGCATAAAGAATCTGCACACTGTAGGGAAAAAGGGAAAAGAAGTTTCTGCTGGTTTAAAGACAAAACTGGGAGTGGATGAAAATAATGAAAGAATGTGGGTCATTTTCCAAAGGAGGCAAAGAGAGGGTGTTGAAGAAATAAAGTAAATGAGACAAAAGATGTGCAAAGTCTCACTAGTGTATTGTTGAATTTCGAGGATATCTAATGCAAGAAGTGTATTTGTGGAGAACAGGAAAAAGTGTTTCTGGAGAATAGGTGATGTCATCACATGAAAAGAAAATTGAAGGCAGGCTCAGCTGCAAGGTCTGAAGATTCTCTGGAAAGAAGGAAGATGAAGCCAAACAAGCAAGATTGGGAAAGGCTTGGGTTTACTCTTTTCATTTACTTTAACAAATATGAGAAGAACCTTCTTCACAGTAAGGTTACAGAGCACTGGAAGGGGCTGCCCAGGGAGGTTGTGGAGTCTCCTTCTCTGGAGATGTTTAAAACCTGCCTGGACACGTTCCTGTGCGACTTGGTCCAGGTGATCCTGCTGTGTCAGGGGGATTGGACTAGATGACTTTTCAAGGTCCCTTCCAATCCCTAATGTTCTGTGATTCTGTGATGGAGTCATACTTGATCTGCAAACAGTAGAGATGGTCAGATGTGTTCAGTGAGTAGCAGAAGTAAGGCCTCCGACAATGCAGGCTCAGTATTTGCCATCAGAATGCAGATGGAGGAAATGCCTCAACATAAACAAAACCTTTCCCCAAAGGTAAGTGTAAAATAACCATACTAATTTGGGGGAAAATATGGGATATATTTAGTTTCTTTGAACTTTTCCAGAGAGATTTATTACTTCTCTGTAGTCCAGCAAACTTCAGTGCATTTCTTGTTTGCAGTAAGTTCTGGTTTAAGTCCCTCTAGGACATTGCTCTTGTAAAGCTCAACTCTGCTCCTTAGCAAGACCGAGACACAGGTGTTGGAACTGTTATCCCCACGTTGTACTGCAGAATCTGCTTTTCCTCATTGATTTCTGCACTTCCAGTTGCTTTACAAGATACAAGAACTCCTGCTCCTGCCAGAGGGCTTCACCTGGGCTGTTTAGATGTACATTGAAAACCTTCCTCCAACCTGCCCTACAGCAGAAAGCAGCGCACAAACCAAACAGCTGCCATCCGTCTTAGAAACACTTCCCCTCTTGCTTTTTACAACATTATGAAGCAACAAATTGGAGCATTTTGGTTAAAAAAAGGGACAAAATTAATAAAAACTTCCTGCTATTGCTTGGCCAAAAGCCACTGCTCATTACATGATTTACACTGTGATAGTTTGAAGTTGGTTTGTACCATAGAGGTACTGAGGAATGGCCATGCACTCATCGCTCTAAGGAAGCAGACGGTTTGCTGTCTCGGCTCCAGATCTAAGAACTGTACAGACTACAGAAGCAAAACAATTAGCACCAGCTTTCTCTTTGTCATTTTATTGTGATCCATCTCGGGCCGAATTTATTTTGAAATGGAGCGTATCCAGCCTACTACATCCTCCTCCCCTTGGCAAAATCAAAGCAGTGCAGCCTTCTCAAAAGATGCAGAAGCACAGTATCTGGGTGACTTCTTAAGAGATCTCTCTTCTCACAGTTACGGGTATGATAGCAAGGAAATTGATGTCTCTTCCTTTCTTCTTTGTGTGTTCTCGGTAGTACCACAAGCTGTGCACAGCATGCTTTCAATTAATTTAAACTAACTTTCCATCTGCTCCGACAAGTGTAGGATTTGAGTGAAAGACACTGTGATGGAGTGATAAGAAATACACTAATAGCAACCACGAACGCCAAGGCCAGTCTTCTGCAGAAAATGTGATGTCCGCAGTGCACTCTTTCTACGCCGTGATAAACCCTCACTTCAGTGAAAAGTGATTCTCGTTTTCAATAGTTGCCTAATCAAGATGGGAAACAAAAGCTTTGGTGATGGAGACAGGGTAACGTGAAGAACAGGGTGCATCACTTCGATTCTTTTCTAATTGCTGCTTTCATCAAGCTTTACGTTACAGAATTAATTCATTATGTTCCTGCACTTAAAACAAAAGAACACAGACGCTGAATATGATTAGAACTCGGAAAGCTTCATTGCCAGCTCGATCAGAATACTGTCTGTTTTGCAAATATTTTATTATTCCTTGGCAAATTAAAGCTCTGACAAAGGTATTTAAGTTAGAAAAGCCAAGGCCGCAGCAAACGGGCTACAATGGCTGCGTTCAAGTAATGACACAGACTAAATTATAGTCACCACGAACGACAAAAGCCTTTTGCTGCTAAATGTATGCACTTTGCAGACATTTCTGTAGTCTTTTGTGTGTGGGTTTTACTGCAGGGTTTTGTGTTCTCTGGGTTTTTGTTTGGTTTTTTCCTGGCTTTGGTTTTTTTTAGTCTGAAGTAGGAACCTAACTGTGATTCTGGCACCAGCCTTCAAGCAACAACCATTTAAAGCCCTGTGGTAATTAAATTCTACCTACAGCCCAACCTTGTTCCCAAGTGAACCCTTGAGGATAAGGTGATGGCCTTTTGAAGTAGCATGTGAATTGGAAAAGTGGGATTTATTTTGGACCCTGGTTCTTTCTCCCTGTTTCTTTTAACCCTGGTTGAACCAGTTGAACAGATCAACTGGATGCAAATCAGAATTCTGGACTTGGTGAATCACAGAACGTTAGGGATTGGAAGGGACCTTGGAAGAGTCCAATCCACCTGCCACAGCAGGGTCACCTAGACCAAGTCAAAAAAGGAACATTTCCAGGCGGGTTTTAAACTTCTCCAGAGAAGGAGATTCTGCAACCCCCCCGAGCAGCCCCTTCCACTGCTCTGTCACTCTCACTGGGAAGAAGTTCCTTCTCATATTGGTGTGGAACCTCCTATGGTCCAGCTCGCACCCATTTCCCTTGCCCTATTGTTAGATGCCACTGACACCCACCTTTCACATAGTTATCAATATTAATGAGGTCATCCCTCAGTCTCCTTTTTTTTCAAGCTAAAGACACACAGCTCCCTCAGCCTTTCTTCATCAGGGAGATGCTCCATTCCCTTCATCATCTCTGTGGCTCTGTCCTGGGTGAGATACCCTGGAAAGCCCAGAGGCAGCAGTACTGCAAACAGTAGCAACTAAATGATGACAGGGTCACTACTGATGATTTGTACCTCACAGTCAACAGCTCTAGCGCTTAGACTTAGCATCCAGAGAGGACAATTCTCCATAATCTTGTGCAGATCTATGGAAGATGATGTAAAGTTTCATGGCAAGTATATAGCGGAGTCAAACTTGCAGTAAAGGTAGATACCTCTCAGCTGCTGTGGTCTGTAGCAGCTACCTCCTTCTAGGTTAAAATTCCTCAAGCACTGACAGCTTTTTGTTGTGTTTATCTTTAAGACGTGACTGGAAGCCCTTCATTCTTGGGAAGGCTGAGCAAGAGCTGTTTTGCAGGTGTCCTGCCTGTAGATCAAACAGCGTAAGATACCCAGTGGATGTAGGAGAGGCTCCTTCAGAGTGAGGAAATACATCTTTCTTCCCCTGACACTTACATAAGCGTGTAGCACTTCACATCAGCGTGCCCTCATCAGCGATCCTTGGCAATCTTGGCAGGGACACTTTGTGCTGGAAATTCGAGAGTTCAGTGTAAGCACCGTGGGTGATGTGTGAGTGGAAGCTGTTTATTTTCCTTTCACTCCTTTTAGCTGTCTTCAAACAGACCCAACTGTGGAAAAGTCTGTCCATCAAACAGATGCTTTTCTTCATTGGGTCTGCTTTAGACATAGTTGGTTTCAAAGGCAGCAGGATATGAGACAGGAAAGGTTTATAACACCTTTATCTGACCAGCTGAGACAAGAATGGCTGTTCTTTCGGTCGCAGAGTAAAACCTCTTTTCACTGGCATTTGGGAAGGGTCTTGTATGTCCAGAACCTGCCTGTTTTCACAATCACATCATGTGGTGTCACAAACTGTATGAACTTTCCTCACAGAATCACAGAACATTAGGGATTGGAAGGGACCTCGAAAGACCACCTAGTCCAACCCCCCTGCCACAGCAGGATCACCTAGACCAAGTCACACAGGAACATGTCCAGGCAGGTTTTAAACACCTCCAGAGAAGGAGACTCCACAGATCTTTCCTTCTACAGCACATTTGTTCGCCCACAGCAGATAATGTCCTCGAGAATTTATATGCTCAGCCTGAAGCCCTTGTAAGAGAAGCAATTAGACAGGCTTAATTAGCTCTGGCATGACAAAATATGTGTCAGTTAACCTGCGCAATTGTGCCCAGAAAGGCGGTTTCAGAGGGCTCTGAGTGCTCTGGCAGTTGTGCTCATTTTTCAGGTGGGGTGTACAGCAGCACAATATTTAACCCCCATTACAGTTCTTTCCAGTTGGGCCTGTTTCATGCAGAACACAACCATTTCATCAGTCTGTCTCCTTCATTGTTAGATCACGGCTGGTGCGACTGCAAAGAAGTGAGAAGAGAGGAGAGAATGTGATGCTCCATTAGACAGCGCCATCCGTAAGTGCCAGATGAAGTTATTGGAAATTAAGGCAATGGTGAATGATTTTGGGGCTATTTTATTTTGCGCATAAATGGGATCACTGGCTGAAAAATAATCGCTTTGTCCGTCAAAGACATAACCCAGAAATGAGGGGAGACAGAAGTTAGCAGGGGATGAGTAATGGAGGTAAGAGATCAAGCACACAGAAGGCAGGGACGACGGCAGGAGTTACTCAGCACAGGAAACAGGGGCAGCTGATGGTGACTAGCAGGGAAGCAAATGCATTTTCCACTCCTAAGTGTGGTGTTGGTGACGGTGTGACATGTGTTAATGTGGATTTGGGTGAGAACAAGGATCCAGAATGCCAACAAGAAAGCGGGTATCATCGGAGCATCGCTTATTATGAGGGCAGAGGGGGAAGTCCAAGATTAGGGCAAGAGAAATCAAAGAGCAATGTTCAGAGGCAAAACGTGCAGCCTGCTGCTGCGTGTGTTTCTAGATCTTTCCTGCGCTCAGCAGAAGTCCCAGCTCTAGAGGTCAAGCGATGTAATTTTTGTGTCTGCAGGTTCCAAATTACACACTGACGGTCACTGTTGGAGAAACAATGACTTTGTCGTGGGACTAATGTCACTTCCAAATGCATTCCCTTACGTCTGCACGTAAGGGAAAATCGTGTCCTATCATGCAGAGACCGACTGTTTCTGGTTTAGTGTGTGTCAGCCAGAACTCCTTCCCGTGCTGTACCGCATGTGGTGTCGGCATGGGCTCCCTGTTATGTGTGGGTAAGCGTGAGCTGGCAGAGATGAAGCCATATTGTATAAAAACCCTCCTTCCCAAAGCTCAGGAAAGAGGATTTCCTCTCTCTCACGTGTGAGCATGAAAGCCTGTGCATGCCTTGGCTTTATCTAAGCTCTAACATCAGGAGACCCTTTCTAGATTATCCAGATGTTTGATAGCCATAACAGCTCCCTGCCACGACCTGTTTGTAGCTGTGGCAGAGCAAAGACCTGACTTAGTGCCGTTGGTGTATCTTGCAGTGGTAATGCAGTGGTCTCTATCCCTTTGTGTGCGGGCGTCTGTATAACTCTCAGTTGCTCCCTGGGCAGTCTCTGCCAGCGGGAAGTATTTTCAGACACAGAAAATACTCCGTGTAGCGTGCGAGAGACAAGAATTCAGCCATCGAGTGTTCAATATTAGTCACTCAGTCATGTGGAAGCAAATTATCTCTCTCACCTCCCCATCCGTAGGAAAGCTCATTACTTGAAATAATTCTGTGTCCCGGTCCTGAAGGATAGGATTTAAGATTAAGTATGGCTGTTTGTGACTAGAAAGACATGTCAATCCTGAAGTGTCTAGGTTCAGTTCAGAAGCTAAATTTGTCTAATATTATAGTAAAACAGAAACGCACCATCCTACTGTTGAAGTAGTTAAATATTCAGGAGTAAGACCGTGGCTAATAGGACATTAATCACTGACCATTATTCAGAGACGGTTTGGATCAGGCTGGAGGGATTATGAGGACTATAAATGATCTCTGAAAAGAGCCCGCTGAGTTTGGCTGCCAAAGCTATCAAGTGGACAGGAAGGAAAAACTAATCTGTCGGCAGCTAAGATTTGCACAAGTGACAGACCCATGGACTGCAATGAATGAACTGCCCCCTGGCTGATTGATTTACTCAGATGTTAATAAACAGTTTGGTCTCCAGACTTGTCCACTCCACTGGTCTGCTGGGAGTCATTCACTGACAGACTGGCCTGTCTTGTGGCAGCAGGCGGGAGAGGCCAGGGTATCCCAGCACAATTCCTTCTTCTGTTTGAGAACACCCTCTTCAACATGAGAGCACTCTGCCCTACAGGTTGCCAGCAGAGGCTGCACAGATGTTGTGAAGGCACCCATAAAAGTGGTCAAGCCCCAGATCTCATTGTCAGCTCCCGATGAGCGTGTGAAACCTCTCCAGAGCGGGAGATGTTCATTCTGCTGTTCATGCAATCCAGGAATTATGCTCCTGCAGAGCAACACATCATTCCTGAGGGGATGCAGACGCCTTTCACAGGAGGCTGTTGGTAATACAAATGTGTTTATAACGCAGGTGGTGGTTCAAAACTTGCAGTACTTGTTAAATACGCGCGGACGTCGCATTTTTGCTTCCAGATCTAAAAACGCTGACCACAAATCTTACATGTCTAAGGCATTCCACTCTATCTGGGAAGCTTTTCTGGAGTGCCCAGCTTATTCATAGTCCATGAGAAAGCAAATCTTCCTTCCCCAATTGTAACGCCACAGAGGCAATTATTCCGATGAAGCACCCCTGGCTCACGTAAACTGTCACCTCAACTCACACGCAAGCACATCAGAATTGCAACAAACAACAGAGGTTCTTCTAGAGTCCTTCTAAAATGTCAAGTTATTTGTGTTCCTCACATCTTCATATCCCTTGTTTTTTGGTTTGTGAAGACTGGTTTTAAATTAGTAAATGGGCTTTCAAAGCTCATGGTAGGTCTTAGACAAGGTGTGGAAATGATGCTAAATTATGTAGTGATACTGAGTGCCGATTTAAGACCTTGTTCCCCATGGAACAGGTGTCTGTTGTTTCCAGTGAACTTGAGGTGATTGTTAATACGCTGTTAGCAGGTTCCCAGGAGCTTCCGTGCAGCTCATTTCACACTTGGATGTTGCAACAATTCCTGGAGTTCACAAATGTCCAGGAGACTTTGGCAGGAACAGCCAAGCAAAATGCTAATAAGGAAAACAGAGCAGAGGTCTGAGCCAGGATTTAGCTGCTGCCAAACTCCCTCGGCGCTGCACAATGTTGATGTGAAAAAGAAGAGGTTTCAGTCTCGTACAGCCACGAACCATCGGGGAGTTCATTCATTTATTAGCAGAGAAATAACAAAATGCAATTCAAGGGAGGGCCCCAAAGAAGCCCATTGTGTTGGGCTGGCAGCATCTCTGTGAAACGAATGAGCATCCGTGAATGGGCTTTGCTTCACAACACAGACATGTAACGCAGCGATGTACTAGTCACACCAGTGTTTGTTACCCAGCAGAATAATCAACAGTGCTACAAGCTGGGAATAAATACTGGTGAATCAGAGCTGCTCCAGTTCAATAATTGCATACAAGATGTAAAGCCAGACTCAGCCTATTAGGCTTGCAAAACCTTAAGTCAGAGAAATCACCAGCTTGTGGCTGGACTAGCAAACAGTAAAGTTGTGTTGTGTCATTACAGACTGACCTTTGAAGGCCGGAATCAGAGTAGGCTTCTTGTGAAATTCCCACCAAGACGTAGAACAAGACCCAGGGATGCAGTTCATGAGCCACCGACACCATCAGGAAACTTCAGTTTGGCTAAAGCCCATCCTCAGTTTGGGTGTAAACAGCTGCATTTAGCAAATCTCTGCAACGGGCCCCTCTGCCACCTGGCTGTTCACAGGATGCTGGTGCCATCTAACGTGAGCAGCAAGTTTTCCAAGTCTTGACTCACTGGACATCTTATTCCTGAACAGGTTAACTTTTGGATCGAGTGCTTAAAAAGCAAAGGCTGCCGTCAGACTCCTTCCATGGAGTTTCCTTAGAGGTCTGGTGTCTTTATTTCATCTCTGGTATGACAAAGGCATCAAAATGCAAGTCTGGTTTATAGCTGGTAAATGTCTTCTGACTCATGAAGTCTTGTAAGAACGCTTCTTGACAGAGCGGCCTTTGGTGAGAACACACTAACAGATACCTCCCACAGGGAAAAGACAGCTGAAGAGCTAAGCAGGCTGAAAATTTTATATCGCTAAGTCTTCGGGCATTTCAAATACATTTGTGTAGAGGAGAGATGCAGAGTGCCAAGAGCAGGTCTCTACAGAGTGAGAGTTGACTGCGTTATGGGTGCAAGTCATACATGGACCCATTATATTTTCCTTTCTAAGGAGTACTTTTGCACACTTGGTGAAGACCCACGTTAGAAAACATTTTCTTTTCCTCACAGGTTTCCTTTGAAACTGGACCAAAAATATAGTCCCCTCAGCAAAACCCTAAAGCAGCAGCAAAATCCATCTGCTAGGCTAATGAAGATGACTGGTACGAGTCCGTACTGCCTGCTGCCCCCACTTCCATCTCTTTACAGGTATTTGAATTGCCCCAATTCCCATATTAATTAGTCTGTAGTATAGTTTAATTGCATTGTACTATTGTTTTCCCAATGAACTGAGCTTAATGGCTATTCAGTGTTTAATAACCAATTAAAAAATAGCCTATTATTTTGTGTGTGGGGGATAACGAGGAGTGATCGCCTTAGCTGCTTAGAGTTATCTGTAGGCACACACATTTAATACTTCGATTTGAACAATCAGCCTGTTGCAAGCATGGATCTCTTAGTTGTAAGGGAGCCCCACCTTTGCTGAATAAAGATGTTTAAATGCACTTACTGCCTCCCCCTTCTATTTAGCGGAAGCAGGACAAAAGAAGAGCTGCAGTAGCAAGAGGGCTGAAGAAAGCAAGCCTTGGACTGCATCCACCCAACCCCAGAAGACAGAGCTGTGTACAGCACACGTTTTCCTTAGCTTCAGGTACTCAGTGCTCATTTGCTAAAGACCAGAGTACACAGCATCAAGGAATGGAAATTAAGAGTGTGAGAAAGTCCTGCAGCCCGCAAGTCGTGTAAATGGTGACAGACAACTAAACATTAAAAGCAGTTTTGTCACAGAACTGATAAAAGAGTAAGCCCTGATGGCTCTTTAATAAGGTGCCAAGCTAGAGCCTCAGTGTAACAGTGATGACTGGATGTCAATGGCAGAGACACCAAATGATGAGAACTGTCTTAATTGAGTGAGGCGGAGAAGGATTAAAAAAGAACCAACCAAACCAAACCTCCTCCAGGTATCACTGTTTCAATTGCTGATGTGGGATGGAGTCTACTCATCTTGTACGAACATTGACTGGCAGCCCAGCAGCATGTTGGGCCTGACAAGCACATCAGGACTGACAAAAGCTTTGCAGTGCCTGGCAAGGCTCTGGCGCAGGGTTTGATATTTGCTCAGCTGCCCCATGACCATAGGGCTACACCCAGTGTCTGGGTGGATGAGGAGGTCATCTGTGCCTCTGGGAAGAGTTTCTCTGTCATGATGCCTGCCTGAGATATTGGTGTGAGGTGCCTCTGCACCCCAGTTCTTTGGCCATCGTGCTGAGGTGGCCGTGCTTGCCAGGTGGGTAAGTCTCCTTCTGGCTCTACTGCCAGGATGGTTTTGAGTTGTGTCCTCTGACCGTTTCTGTGTTTCTGTCTTTACATTGCAGCTCTGTCTCTATCACAGAAGACGTGAGAAGAGAGCGCTCTGCGGTCTGGTGGGACTAAAACTTGACAGGTGCGCACAGGTC
This sequence comes from Rhinopomastus cyanomelas, assembly GCA_013400115.1. NCBI lineage: Eukaryota > Metazoa > Chordata > Aves > Bucerotiformes > Rhinopomastidae > Rhinopomastus > Rhinopomastus cyanomelas. Next base: position 694,754 of record VXBP01010050.1, read on the forward strand.
AGCTCTACCCGTGTGCAGGTGAGCAGCAGCCTTGGTAGGGCTGAGGATAGAGAGCCTTTTGCTCAGCCCAAAGGATTTCTCTCTAGAGTCATTATTGTTTTGACTTCTCTGTTCAGGATCCACGAGCAAGCCGTTTGCATATGGATTAATGCTGGCCATGCCGTTGCTCAGTGGCACAACTTGCCAAACACCATGACTGGGATTTCCAGAGCTGGTCTGGCTCTTACATGATGGAGGTAATGGTCACAGCTTGCACGGGGGAATCTTACTGCACCAAAAAGTCTAAATCTTTTCTTGTAATGAGTGAATGTTAATCAAATTACTACAGTACATTGTTCACACTTTGCTTTATCCATGGATTCTGTCACGATCTTTGTGACCCCCCCAAAGAATTAAATACCCCTGGTCTTGATTTGTGGGTGGGTTTTTTTTGTTGTGGAAATCCAGTACAGGAAAGGCTCAGTACCTGTTAATTGGGGCACCTGTTCTCTAGAGGTTTTGCTCTGTGTGAAAGGTGATGACAGCTAGGTTACCTCGGAGACACAGAAAACATTTCAGTCTGTGTTAGCTCGGGATGACTTTAGAAAGATTCTTTATTTAGGTGTAAACACCAGTGGTCACAGTTATAAAAGCTAAAGTTTTGAAAACCTGTTAGTGACTTGAAGATTTGCCCCGGCCCCTAGGCACCACTGAGTTCTCTTTCATTATCCTTCTGTTAGAATAGGTGGAGTCAGTTTGAGAAGACAGTGCTGTGGTGTTTGTTGTTCTTTGCACCTACCACAGGAAGCTGTTTATGAACATCCCCATTCCCAAATCAGTTACCCAGTGTTGTAACTGCACAACACTGTTTGCAAGCAAGCCTTTGCTTGTAAGTGCCCAGCTCTGTTCTGGGGTTCAGCATGACTTGCAGGAAATGAGTGGTGCAAGCGCTTTCGTTCTTCTTGTTTTGGACAGTTAATTCATCAGAAGCACATCCAGCCACAGTTGTGATGGTGAGTGTCCCACAACTGCATGTGGCAACAGTAAGTTAATGAGTAGTAAGTGATAGAATGAAGTGTAATGTTGGTATGTACCAAACTAGAGTAACTTCCTTGCTGCTCTAACCACAGGAGCAGTGAAGGTCATCAAGTGCTGGGAGGTGGATGAGTAGAGTCCAGCCAGAGGCGTGGTGGCTGAGGAGGAGCATCCTGATAGCTTTGCAGCAGGAGCGATGACCCTCGCTTTGTTTCTGCAGCTAAGAGGGCTGGACTGAGGCCAGAAGGGACTGTTCTGATTTACTGCTGCTAGAGAAAAGATGTAACTGGATTGAACTGTGCAAAGTTATCGACTAACAGTAGATTGCAATGCGGAATGTGTGGTGTTAGATGAGACAGGAGAGGGTTGAAAGGGCAACAGAAGACTTCTTCCTGGCTAAAAACGCTGCAGCATTTTCTATGGCTGTTAACATGTCTTTGCTTACGAGTTACCTTTGTACTGCTTCAAACACCTCTTGAAAGGGACTAGGCGCAGCATTAGTTTAGGACAATGTTCTCAGCTGAGACCAAAGGAGGACACGTTCTTTTTTGCTGTGCCTTTCAGGTAATGACCTTTAGCTCAATTACACCGTGAGTTTCACGTGTGCTCTCTGATCCTCTACTTATTACAGACCACATTAAAAAGTCCCTTTAGATTCAAAGCCTGATAAAGCATCGGCAATCGGCAAAAGCAGGAGGTGGGTCTCGGCGAAAGCAAACTGCTGTGGCTTGTGCTTAAATGTTTCCTTCAAATGCTGCCCTCCCTCCCGGGAGTAAAAAAGGCTATTTTCAGGGATATTCTAGCTTTATGTGTCACTGTCACTTTAGATAACTTCCTAGAAGATATAAAAAACAAGTCCTCAGGAGTTTCAGGAAGCCACTGGGATCTAACTTTGTGCTGGAAAATTAATTCCCTGGTAAAGAGGCAGCGATGCCAGTGTGCCATGGTGCCAACTTCTGGCAGGATTTTCATTCCATCTCCCCTCCTCCTCTCTGCCTGCCCTGTGTTCTGGGCCAGAATCATTAATTCTTTATTTTAGTGGGCCTTTCTGCTCTGTCTGGGAGCAGCTGGCAGCACAGGAAAGCCGCCCCACAGCCTCTCCCCTCAATCACAGTTGATGAGAGCTCAGTGAAAAAAGAAAAGAGTGTCTTACAAACCTCGAGTCCTGCCAGTGGGAACACAGCAGGCTAAAGCCGATAATCCATCCCAATGGCACATCCAATTCCTGGTAGAGAAGGGAATTAAGCTGTCCAAGATTTCAGGGGCAAACTGGCCCAGAGCAATTTAATCTTCAGGGAAATAAGGGCTCTAAACACTGAAGTAAAGTTTTCTGAATCAAGGGCAACAAGTACCCTGCATCTGTGTAGCACCACTTCCACAGGGGTTAGGCAGAGCAAGGGGGCCCATCCAACGCAACGCCAGGCTGTGGCAACACTCAGTGTGATCAGCCATCCGGCAGTTGGCCACGACCGCAGTGGCAACTCTGTACCTGCCTGCAGTGGTCCCTGCTGCCTGACGCTTGCGCAGTCTGTTTCGGTGCTGACAGAGTGGTCACTTGTTGTGGCTGGCTGTTCTGCGTAAGCAGAGCTGACGGTGCTAAGTGGGGAGAGTGGCCAGGTGATGCCAAAAGGAAGCGCATCAAAAAATCCATTAAAGCTCCTGCACAGACCAGCCTTGGGACATCTGACCCCGCTTCAGCTCAGTGCAACTCCCCGTGGCTCTAGAAGGCAAATAATTGGTGTTACCTGAACGGATGCCGTGCAGTCAGCTAGTGGTCTCACCCGTGGTCAAACTTTATTTATCCCTCTAACCTCCAGACTCTCCCTCTATACCCGCGACACGGTGATGATGAAGGCTGCAATTTATCTCTCTTTACTTAGAGCAACGTGCTCCAGCCCTTTGGCGGTCCCAAGGTCACTGTGCAGTTCTCCATTCCTCCTCTGCCATCGCATCAGGAACGTCTACGCCCAGACAGAGGTAAAAGCCCATACATCATTTATTTGAGCATTTCACAAATAAATTACAAGTTTCTTTGCAACCACGTCATAAATCAAAATGTTTATTTACACCTCAGAAACAGCAAGCGATTCAGCAACTAGGGCCCAAAGGAACAACTGACTGGAAAAGTAGCTGAATTAAGGATTTTTTTTAAAAAATCAAACAAAATATTTTCCTCCTTGCTTCAACTTTAGAAAAGAAAAAAAAATAATAACTAAAAAAATCTTGGTGGTAACTTAGAGACAGAGTTTGTTATGGGGCAAATACGACTTTACAAGAGGATTCTGTCTGAAATGACAGTAACAACACAGCTTGTTTGTATTGAAATCACCACCACAGACCACCAGACACGGCCGTATTCTGCAGTCCCAGGCAGGGTGTGTGTGCGTGTGTACTTACGCAGAGGCTTAGTCTACACTTGTTTTAGCCCTGGGTTGTTGAATGCAGCCCTTTGCTGATGCAGAGGAGGACTGTAATGTTCCAGGTGTGGATGAAACTGCCCCATATAGGTGGCCTGCTGAAAGCACAGTAGTGTAGAATTCTGGCTATAAACCCTTCCCTTTCCTTCCACTACTGGTGACCTGCTGATACAAAACAACTCGGGATGAATCAGTGGACAGTTAGGCATAGCCTCAAATGATGTAACTGTGTGACGAGGGGACAGCTAAAAGGAGCGTAAACACAATGTGGGAGCTGGGATAAGCCTGGGATTTAGTGTATAGGGTTTTCTCTTTTTTCTTTAAGCCTTCAACCCGTGTGTTTGCCCACGATCAGCATAACTAGCTGCTTATTCCAAGTGCTCGTGTCATATTGGCCTCCCTCCCCCTGCATGTGTTATATATATATTTGTATGTGTATGTGTGTATCTCTCTGTGTCTACATATATATACACACACATAGCGACTGTGCGCTAGTAACTTTCCGCTGAGAGCGTAGGAGTGTTTCCGTCTCATCTGGACAAATATAAATCCACTCGCACGGCTTGATGTGAGGTGAGAGAACAGCGTGTCAATGGGTTATGTGTTTTACGTAGTAAAGTAGCTGTAACTGCTTCAAACAGAGTACTTGTGATTAATAATGTGCTTGGCGTGTTAGTTCTAAAGACTGTGGATCACAGAGTTAACTGAAGGGAAAGAATTGCTGTTTCTGTTGTTTATCTGCTAGCGTTGGACAGTCTGTCTCTCCAACTGTAGAGTTTCTACAGATGCACTAAAGTGAAGATGGGATCAGAGGTTTTGGCTTGGATTTGGTTTTCTTAAGCTGATGTGACTTTAATATAATTTATCTTTGATTTTTTTTTTTTAAATTAAAGAAGACATTATTAAACCCGTTCAGAAAGAAAGAGCCTTTAGACAAGCAGTCACGTAAAACTACTTGTGTACAGAATTCTTTATGTCTAAAGTGGCCGAGGGTATTAGTATCATAGAATCATCAGGGATTGGAAGGGACCTCGAAAGATCATCCAGTCCAATCCTGATTGGAAAATGGGCAGCTTTCTGAGTGTTCCAGACAGGAGGTCTTTGCAGGGGAAAGACCAGCGATGTAGAAGTTGTTAACACACACGTTTCTTTCTGTAGTGATAACAGGTCTAAGTTAGGGCCCTATAAAATGATGTTAAGCCTGTAATTTAAAAAATGGGGTTTGTGTGTGTTATCCCTCATCTAAATGACCCTACAGGAGGCAGGATGGATTATTTGACTACAGGCCACAGCCATCTCAAAGAAAGGCTAAACCAGGCTACACTGGGTGCCTCAGAGACACTGACAGTGGCCCATGAAATGGGTCATCATGAGGCACCTAAACCGTGGGCTTGTCTGTATGTCACAAAAGACAGGCTGCTGGGAGTATATCAGCACTCAACAGTCCTACGACAGCTACTGCTGCCTTTCTGGTCACAGCAGAGCAGAAAGAGCCTACGTGGCAGGTGTAGGTGAAGGACTTTACCTGAACATGGTTAACTGGATCCATACATGACTCCATTACAGTGATGGAGTTGCTGAATCTGGAGCCTGAATGTGTTGAGAAGAGGGCTCAGAAAGTGCATTAGCCGGTGCTCCACTCTTACGTCGTTTTCCTTGACGCCAGTAGGAAATTCAGCTCGTTTCCCTTTGTTTTACTCTCCAGACTTACAGTCACTGAACAAAGCGGGTGCCAATAACTACACGTGGGCACACTGTAAGAGCACACACATGGGGTGTGCAGGCAAGGTTCTTGATCAGCAAGAACACCACCGCTCTGTCTTGCTAACAAATTCCTCTCACTGACTGCTGCACCCAAGCTGTGTTTTAACAGCAGATAATCTTTTCAACTGACATTACTTTTGCACAAGGAATTTTGTGTGTGTCACGAAATGAAAATCCACAAGTCGCTGCCTTCCTGACTCCAGGCAGCAGTCTGTGTCTGCAGACGTAGAACGAAATAAACGCTGCGGCGACCAAAATAGCTGGGTGGGAAGAAGCGCTAGATTATAGAAACAGCAAGCCTGGCTCACCAAATGTTAGCCATAATTAACTATTACAAAATCAGCTGTGATTTTTTTTTTCTAACTTCTCCACTTTTTCATGATATTGTAGAAAAACTAATTGTTGTTGCTTCTGTGTTTCAGGAGATGGGCATCGTGTTTTGAGGCAGAGCCAACAATCTTATTCAGGTAGGAAACCTCAGACTCTGATGTGATTCCTCACATGTGTTAAGGCTACAGAAGGCCATGTTCAGTGGGGCTTGTTCTTGGGTACAGAGCAGGAGAAACTTTTAACATAGCAGCTTCATCTTTTCTTTGCATGCTTGGGCAGTCCGGTGATTAGCTCCATGTGAGGCCTAGAGAAACACAGTACAGGCTGGGAGGCTGTAATCTAGGTGCAGAAATAAAGTGATAATGGTGACTGAAGCTTTTGATGCATCCTGATTCAGAGTGTCAGCCATGATACTGACCTCTCTATATGTCAAAAGGTTGCAGTATGATCCAAGAAAAAAGATCTCTTGACCTGGAGTGGTAGAAAGAGTTTTCCCATTGTTAGTGCAGTTCCAGGCAGGAGAGACTTTGAAATGATTTTTTTGTTCCTTGTTTTGGCTGCCCTCGGAGTGATCCACCATGAGCAGCGTGAGCCTTGGCTCAAAGCAGAACAGCGTGGCTTTATCTGGTACTTGATAGAAATGGCACTAGTGTCAGTGGGTGTCTGTCCAGAGGTGAGTTTTGCTGGATAGGAGAGGAAGAAAGCCAGTAGAAGAAGAGTGTTTGTGGGGGAAGATATTCTGATTTCGTTTATTCGAGATTGAGGTTTTGCAGATGAAAGCATAGGGTGCAGTAAATCTTTGGGTGCAGTCATTCAATACACGTGTTGAAAACCCAGTGGTGTTATGCATTTGTTGGGTTTTTTCCCTTTTGAAAAATTTACCTGAAAATTAGATCTGGATTTTTAAAAGACATGATTGTTGACGATAAAGCAGCAGTGTGTGACTATAACAAGGCGTGGGCAGAGAAAGAGAACGAGGAGCATGCCCACGTTAACGTCGGAGATCAGGCTCAAATGCCTGCAGCCGCCTACCAGCCCACTCACGCAGCCCCTGCTCAGCAGAACCTCCCGCTGACCTCAAAGAACCACTTTGGCAATTGAAACCCCTCGAGGGTGCTGCAAGAGAAACATGGTCAGTGGGAGACCGACTGGAGTCGGGACTGCAGGAGTTAAGCTGGAAGAGAGAAATAGGTTCCTGTCTGAAGGCAGCTCATATCTTATCAGGGAATCGGCAGTGTTGGGGAGGTTCACAACACAAACTAAATTCTCCTCTGCCGCTGTTATTACTCCTTTTGATTAAAAATAGCCCAAACCTGTTTCGTATTTGGTACAATACAGGAAGTCAGAGAAAAGCTATTGTACAGCGATTTTTAACCACCAACACACATTTAATATCTAGTGCAGCATTATGGAAAACTAAATGTATGTTTGGACTTCTTAATGCTTCCAAAAAGCTTTACTATCGAAACATATACGTGGTGTGGAAGATATGCTCATAATCTCACTGTAGTAAAGACAACGTACAGTATGACTTGTAAGTACTGTAAAAATGCCAACTAAAGAATGCAGCTGCAAAGTTCTATTGCATAAGGAAGCTTTCTTGTTTAAACTTTAAATAAGCAAGTTTATTAAAATAGTCTAAGACACTTACCTTACCCTAGTTACTGGCAAGCTCTAATAAAAGCCACAGTCTGTCACTAGTATACTTCTGGGTTAATTGTATAAAAATTTGGTGTGAGCGTCGATGGGTCATTTACAATTTATTAACAAGGTGATCATCTTGATACAGTTAGAAGGGCTGGGCTTGTTTTTTCACCCTTACATGCTCACAGAATAAAAAAGGATTCATATTCATTTATAACGAACACCCTTTGTTTCCCTTGTCTGCAAACAAGTGTGGTAGGTTTACACACACACAAAGAAATGCTCTTGTTACTCTTAACTGGAAACTGTGTACATGTGTATGTATGTATATATATATATATTCAAATCTATATAGATGTGTGTGTGGATACAGCTATGGAGTAGGGCTTCTGCTTTCCTCCGCGCGCTTACGTAAGTACTGACAGCCGCAGAGAGGCTGAGAGAGAGACCGGTGGTGCTGGGAAATACTTTGCTTTTGCTGTTCTAACCAGCTTCTCGCGTGCAGACGCCCACCTACGTAACGGTGTCTGCAGAGCTGACCAAACCTTACACGTTGTAAACTGCCCCACCAATCGCTGTCTATCTGCAGGAGCATCGAGGGAGCTGACTTTAGCCTCTTCACTCCCACTGCCGTAAGCGGCGACCCGTGCGGCACTGGTCCCAACTTGCTGCTGCCCACCTTCTCACACATCAGAGCTTCCCGGGATCTCCCAGCGCTGCTCCGTCAGAAATGGGGAGCAAAGTGCTGTGCTCCTGCTGGATCCTAAATTCTGTCTGGGGCATGAGGAGAGCAGCTCAGCTCAGAACCAAGCCAGGGGGTTGTGTGGTTCTCGCTCACTGAACCTGAGGTACAAGACGCTGCAGAGCCCTGGGCCTGCTTTATCTGTTGGTTGTGACTGCGGCCGGCTCTCTCCTCCCGGCCACACTATACACAGCAAATACAGTAGGTTTAGCTGTGGTAGAACAGTTATAATTCATCTGAGGCTGTAGTGTTCTGCTTTGTCCCTCGTGTGCTCCAGATGAATATTTTATAAAAGCTAAACCCTGTGGTATAACTCTCCTCTCTATATAAATATATATATATATATATACATACACTCATACATATACAAATACTAACCCACAGACAAAATATTTTCTGAACAGTTGAATAGCAACAAGTCAACAGATAGAAAAAAAATGGAGTCAATCTGTTTTCTGCTCCCCCAGGGTCCAGTTTAGATGTCATGGTCTTTTAACATTCAGAGAAAACGCGCGTAACCCTTGCGTCTTGCGAGAGGAATCCATTAACGAACGGGAGATAGGGCAGAGGCTGTCAAACACCAATGGAGAGTCGGACAGACTAGGTGAGGTTGCAAATTAAACTGAATCTGGAGCAACTGAGGCCTGGTAGTGAAGAACAGTAACTGTAAACTGCAATCTTCAGATCTGACGTTTTCTTTCTTCTCGTTGCCATGGCAACTCGGTAGGACAGCTTCAAATGTCAGGAGTTCCTACAGACCTAAACGATGGGAAACGCGTGCGGTTATTACTGCACAGATCATAGCATCTTTTAACTTCTTGGGGCTCTTTTCCCCAATCAAACTGCCAATTGAGTACATGCATGCGTGTCAGCAATTAAACTTAAACGATCAATTATCCAGGTTTGGAAGCAACTCTCTCCGAAGGCACAAAGCTCCAAGAGGACACCCCAAAACGCTGGGGGCATTCGGACACCTCTGCAAGGGCAGTTCAGGAAGATGTTTCAGTGCAGAGCTCTGAGCATAAGCCTCGAGCCAGGACCTGCTTCTCCCCATTTGACACCTCGATCGTTTGTGTTAGTGCAGGAGTACAAGTCAAATGCCAGCGAGTCCCTTCCTTGTGTGCACACACACACACGGTCAAACAAAGAGCAAACAGGCAGTGTCTTCTTTAAAACAACATATTTATACTGCCTTCTACTCTGTGGATACAGCAGGGAGTATAAGCGCTGCCGTATGAATGTTGCTGCAGAACACAAGTCTTAGGTGACCTGTCTAACTGCCTATTTTTTCAAAATCAAGTGAAGGTGGCAACAACTGGAATGATCTTTACCTCTGTTAGCCAAGCACTCCAGCAATACAAAGGGACTAAAAGCAGAGATAAGAGCCAACATAACAGGAGCTGTAGCTAATGGGTCACTTCCCTCCAAGCACTTCTAAATTGCAAATACTCCTCATCTTTGCAGTACAAACACATAAGAATGGTACTAGCAAACCACACAGATAAACTCCATCTGGCTCCTCTCACACAAATATAGCTTCTGACCTTACGGTTTGCTGGTTGGGCTGGGGAGAAGGTAACTTCAAAAGGGCTGTGTTTTGGGCTCGTGACCCAACCAGCGTTGATCACACTTAAAAGCTGCAATATTGATAGCTTGATGCAGCATAAACAGGAACATAATTGTGGTGGTGCTTAGATGCTGGCTTGTGCTTTTCACTGAGTTTTAACTTTGCTCTTTGGGGGCAAATTAATTTAAATATAATTATTCATAAGGCTATTTTACTTTATCTGTTTGTTCCTTGTTACTGTCTGAATTGACTTTGACGTTAAATTCTTCCAGCTAGAGGCCTGTCCAGGTGGGCTACGCGGCAAGTCAAGGCACGTAGATGGCACGGAACTGCCTGTCCTTTCCCCAGCAGCACACCCAGGTTCTGTCGAACAAAGGTAAGTAAAGCAAATTAAGCAAGTGTAAGGTTCACAGAAGGACTGACTGATGGGGCTCCCTGAACTGAGGGGTGTCACCAAGACTTTCAGGTAAGATAAAGTCCAGAATTGCTTGGCATGTGGATCTTTAGCATGTGGTTGAACCAAAAGCTCTGCTCACAGAATTCAGATCCAGACTCAGAAACAGCAAATTCGAGACCGTAACTGTACAAGTTTGGATATGTTCAGATTAGGGATGCCAGCTAGGACCTCATTCTCATAAAAAAACCCCCATCCTCTGGGGTAGTGAAAAGCAGGAGTTCAGAACACTGATCTCACAGACCACCTGAAAAATAGCATTTCCAGGTCACAGTGTATATCATTAAAGGGCACTTGTTCAGTCCTGACTCCAAGGAAATAAACTAGCTCTTGAAGTGGCAAAGCTGCTCTGAATCTTCAGGAGATCCCTGGAGGTCTTCCTGCTAAGGACAGGCACTTGTACATGATGGATGAACAGCAGCTGTAGCGCTGAGTTTCCGTGTGATCCATAAGCTCAAACTTCACCAGCACAGAATTTATAACTATCACACAAATCCAAGCAGCTAGTGACTGCTTCACCAACAGCTTGCAAGGATAGGGCAATATACCTTGATTTACGTGCAGACCTGAAGAAAAGCTTGTATGGTTTACGTCATATTGGCAGACACAATGCCTGTTACTACCCTACCTTTTCTGAGTAAACCATCTATGAAAACTAGTTAGTTCAGCTTTAGTTATGAATGTGCTGTTTCCCAGGCTAGTTATTCCAATCTGCTGAAGGGTAGCTTCTCTCCCTCACAATACAACCAGCCTTTCAACCCACCCGCCTTTTCAAGCACCACCTTAGCTCTTCTCCCTTCAATCTCAACGCTCTATGGTCCCTGCCCAGAGTTTATTTCTACTGAAATTGCTTTCAAAGTCACTCTTTCTGACCTATCAGCTGCCTTTGACCCACTTAATCACGTGCCTGGAAGCTTGGTGCTTCCCGTGGCTCCTGAGACTGACTGTCATTTTACTGGGACATCTCTAATCGCACTTCCAGCATGTCCTGCCTCATTCCATCATATGTTTTTGCCCCTCATTCTAATTCCTTCCCCTTCTCAGTGACACCTTCCATAGTCAGCAACGAGTTCAGTGCTGCCAGTTCACAGACTCTATCCTCCCTTTACCTGCTTTTCCATTTAGACTGAAATGTTGACCTCTAGCTCGATGCCTTCTTGCTGTTTATCTGACAGCTCTGCTCAGCTAAAACTGAAGCTCTTAAATCTTTCCCTTAAAGTGCTGCCTTCTAGTTCTTCCCTTGATTGCTCAGGACAGCACTATTTCTTCTTATTCAAGCCTAAAACCAGAGGCAAACTGGAGGACGTGGGGGTTTTTTGGTCATGGAATCTCCTTTCTTGGTCTCTATATTTAGGCTATGTCTTAATCTAGAAGTTTCCTTTTCACACATCATCCCAAAGGGCTTTGTCTGGCCGTTCAGACAGCTCTATCTCCCACACAGGCTCTCTTCTGTTAGCAGTTCTGCAGCGTCTTTTCGCAGCCCCTGACAAAGGCTGGTCTCACATCCTGACAGCCTTTTGCTGCACGAAGCATTTTCCTGGTCCGCCACTTCGACAAAACCTCTGGTACTCTGACTCCTTCATGGTCTCTTCCCCACTGCACGTATTTCCCTGGATTATCCTGACATGACCTGTTTTTCCTCTCATTCATAGCCTGTGATGGCAGCTTTCCTCGACATGTCTTCAGACAAACCCATGTGGGCTTTTCTCCTGGCTTTGCCACGCGACAGGAGGAGCTCCCTTTGACAGCACCTGCCTTTGCCGCCACATCTACAGCAGCCCTGGGATCGGCAAAAAGTGCCAAGGCTGCCATGAGTTCAGCTCAGCCCTGTCACCAGCCGTAACTGAGGTGGTGTTGAAAGAAGTCTTACTTCAAATGTTGTTTGGAAGGACAGTAAGTACCCTTTGCCTTTCAAAATCAGGTCCAGTAGTGAAAATGACGTGCTCTTCTTTATTGCTTTCTGCACAGGAACTGTAATTTTCATGTTTGGCTTCTTTTTTCTTTATTGCCCCCATGAATAAGGACCAAGGGGAAGGTTCAGAACCACAGGTGCTACCAAATCACTAGGGTCTGCTCATTTGAGTCCCATCTCTCAATAGCTAGTGTACAGACTGCCGACTTTCCATGTGAACCCACTGATTTCAGTTGGGTTGTGTTGAACTTTTAGGGTTCTTTTGACCCGTTCTCATGTATTTTAGGTTGTGCATGATTTAAAGTTCGCAGCTGGCAGCAGCATAGGAAAGATATTTGTATTTAAGGAGCATAAACCACGCAAAGAGTGTGCGCAGGGAGCACATTTGCTGAGCAATGCTAACTAGCTCTTTCGGTAACTCAATGCCCTCGTAAGCCTGCGCCTGGCAGGCTTTGATCTGCACACTAATGATCGTTACACTCAGCAATTACTGCCTCCACGGCTGGTCTCAGCACTCCTGATTCATTACACACCCTGCACTGTCTGAAATGTGGTTTCTGTCGACCCACGACAAGTAATTGGCTGCCTACAGCTGCGGGCATGAGAGCCCTGGAGGCGGCGCGTGCAGCCTTGTTCTTACGTGGACACCCCCACCTCTCCCTTAAGGCACCAGGGGGGTGCACAGGCAGCACTGGGATGCAGAGCCAGCGCGGCTATATATAGCTGCTCTCTGCAGAAATCACTCTTGCTGAAGGCTCTAATGTAATCTTCGCCACGTTTATCTCACACTTCCCCTCCGCTCTACCTCTTCAACACTGGGGAGATACATTCAGCCACATTGCTTTTAAGATAGCAGTCAAATAGAGAGATAAGGGTGAAATAGGCAGGGTTATTTTGGTGTGCTTGCTGTCTGAATTATGACTGTTATGGTTAATGGGTCTCAGATAAGGAAGCACAGCTCGTTATCATAAACAGATGGTGTCTGTTGGCATGAGTACGTTGGTGTTTGTTGGAAGAGGATGATTGCTTCTGCTGGTCAAGAAAGCTGACAAATATTGTACATGTTTATCTGGAACGCATGGAATGTAATGCTGCCACAGGAATGCAGGTCTAAGCGTGCAGTTGAGGGCAGGGAGATTCATCAGGTAGGAGCTTAAATGGAACAAAAGCCACTTTTACTCCCACTAAAGTCTGTGGTTGGTGACTGTATTTGGAAGGTCAAAAGAGCTGCTGATTGAAAACCTTATAAAAGTTAAAGGCTAAGATTCACACTGGCCCTCTGCATAGGACTGACCTTTATCCAAGAGATACACATTAATGTTGGTAAATATGTGAAGGGTGGGTGTCAGGGGGATGGAACCAGGCTCTGCTCAGTGGCATCTAGTGATAGGACAAGGGGCAATGGTTGTGAGCTGGAACAGAGGAGGTTGTACATAGGAACTTCTTGACAGTGAGTGTGACAGACCACTGGAAAGGGCTGCCCAGTGGGGTTGCAGTCTCATCTCCTCTGGAGACATTTAAAACCCACCTGGATGTGTTCCTGTGTGACTTGTTCTAGTTGAGCCTGCTGCGGCAGGGGGATTGGACTAGATGATCTTTCGAGGTCCCTTCCAATCCCTAATGTTCTGTGATTCTGTGACACTCCACTTAGCATAGAGAAGAGGGTTAACACAGCTGGACTTTGGGTTAACTCCTGCACACCCCATTTCTTTCAGATGTCTTTCCATTACCTTTCCATCAGAACCACCACATTCATCTTGGCATAATCAGAAGCCTACATTTCATTATGGCTTTTATCAAACCCTCAGCTACATTAAAGAGTTAATGTGAAAATGGTAGGAGAGATCGGAACCATGTTTGATTAGGCAGCTAATCAACTTCCAGGGTCTTCTTTCCTGGATTTACCATCTATCAAAGAACATTAATTAGAGACTCAGTTATTAGTTTAACCTTCACGTAGGACTTGAAAAAACATAAAAGGTTTGCGTGTACATGACTCATTTGCCACGGGTGGTTTTCAACGCCTGGAAGTGTCACAGTATTTGCACCTCATGGCTACAAATTACAAGATCTTGTACTTTTGTGTGAAGCAGTCACTTACTTAATAGTTAAGCTTTCCTGTGACCTCTGCTGTGGCTCAGAGCACTGTCTGGGCTTTGCTGCAAGCGCCAAAATCTAGTGGTCATTGTGTTTTCACTCTTTTAGCGTCTTCTGAATATAAACCAGATGGGAGTGATTTCACCTCAAACCTCCCTGAATCAGAAAGACTGAGATGGCTGCCCCCAGGCAGATATTTGTCCTTATTCCTGAAATAAGGGATTTGGGTTGGCGTCAGGAATAGCAGAGGTGTGTTTGTGACTGCACTGAAGGTTAATACACTGAGGAAAAGTTTGCAAGGCAGAGAGAAGTAAAGGAGTTTATCCTGAACATTTGTAGCTTGTAACATCATGTACAGTTTGTTTCCTCTTTACGTGAGGAAATGGTTTCAATGACAGGAATAACACAGCATGCAGAGTGCTGTGTTTGTGATCTGTGCCTCATAATTCTACTCAAAGCTCCTGCAGGCTCTCAGAGACAAGGTCAGTATTTAACTTCAGGAGCCAGCACACCGGTATGTGCTACGCAACTGGCCCAAACTGGCAAGACAGTGGAGAGAGGCGCCAGTCCAAGCTAACCAGCTCACACTGGGGAACAAGCTGCTCTGGCTGAAGTGACATTCAGAGGGTGTCTGTCTGACACCAGCAGGAGATAGTTCCAGGTGTCTCTCACACTGCTGACTCACTCAGTTAACTGGCAGTGCTGATTTACACCAGAGTGCTCTTCCTCTCATGACTTCTGCAAGGGGCCTTTCCCGTGGTTGAATCCTTGTCCCTGCTCCAGCACTTTGCCATGTACCCACACATGCTGAGTAACAGGCTGACTTACAGAGTGCAAAACGTGTGCACTGTCTGAGAAAAACCTCCCGGTCAGCCCGTGATGTTTGCTTAGGAGTTCAGGAACACGAACCACCCGGGCTGGCACAGTGCTGCACTTAGCTAATAAAGCCTCCTCTTAGAAAATTCCTGTTCACTAGGGAAACGAATTATCTTACTGGGGGTGACTTCTAGACTAAAGCAGCTAAATTGTCTTAGATTATCATTTTCTTCTTAATTGAGATGAATTTTAGCTGGATACTTTGCAATGTCACCTTCATTCAACCAACAGCAAATAACCACTTCCTTTCTCCCCCATCTCTTTCAAAACAGAACAATCGCGGAGGTGACTGCCTGCAGTTGAAGTAGAATTTCTCATGTTCTTGTCTGATAAGCTTAGCTCAAAAGTTTCAAACATCCAGCAAGTGACATAAATAAGTACAGTTCTGAAATAGTGGCCCTGAGCAAGTCTCCCAATTTTCCATATTTGCGCTGAAATTGAAATGTACCAACTGCAGCAGCTACCCAACCTCTGGAAGTAACAGATGACCCTTTAAGCAGCCAGATCTCATCTTCCACAACAGTTTACAATAACCAGAAGATGAACAAAAGTAGTCCAGACACATTCCAGTTTGTAGGCACGCACTAATCCCAGCTTGGAGAATCATCTGCAAAAAATATCTGAAGTAAGAATAAAAACCACAAGGAAAGCTCTGTGCTTAGCAGCCACGGAAATGGAAAAATCAAATGAGAAAATTGCCGGGTTTGGCTCTGTTGATACCAACCTGACTATTTGATAATTTGTCCAGAAGGACTCGAGAAAGCACGTCAGGCCTGACAGCCTACGTAAGTACTAACCAGTGGCATAAACAAATCAAGTATGTGGGTAAAACAAGGCGTTGAGCTGTAATCTGAACGTAAAGCTCAGTTTAAAGGACTTTGTAAGTGTTGGCTGCCCGCTAGAGAAGCCAAAGCAACCTCATCTAACCTTTAGGCTCAGCGCATCTCTCCTGTTCGTCTTTAATGTCACATAGCACATCTAAAAACCTGCCTGGATATGGTCCTGTGTGACTTGGTCTAGGTGATCCTGCTGTGGCAGGGGGATGGACTAGATGATCTTTCGAGGTGCCTTCCAATCCCTAATGTTCTGTGGTGCTGTAAAGCTGCACTGCAAGCTGCTTGCATGGAAAGCACAGGTGGAGATGCCTGTCTGTTCCGGAGCGGGCAAAGACCCAAGGACAGAGGCAGTTAAAAGAAACAAAGATCCCCTGGTTATAGCAGCCATTAATGACAAGAAAAACAATATCTGAACTGGCCATTCACTCAGTTCTACTTTTCAGTCTAGGCTACTGCAGAACAATTCCGATTACAACTAACTGAAAAAGTGTATTTATGTGACTTTAAGATGTTGTCCAGAAAAGAAACACCAAATATTCTACATCAACAGTTACTGTTGAGAAAATGAAAACATAAAATGTTCATTTGAATTCACAACGCTGACTGGTCTATCAAACCGATCTCTTTAAAAGCTCATTTCATGGCTACGGAATGACCATCAGGAACAATATTACAGCTCTTGGGGAAGGAGCTGTATTTGCCACTAACATTTTTCTCCTTTGCATTCCAAAGAGGCTTCATCTAAACTGTCGTATTTTTTCATGTCTGTAGCTCTGGAACACGTCTGGGTGGTTTAAAACGTGCGTAAAATGCCATTTCCCCCCTAATTGATGCCATAAAACGTAACGTCATTAAGTACACTTTAAATATGCTGCTGTACAATTTGAGGGCATTTCTATTTGTCACGTCCATATCACCACGTATAAACACCCTGTCTCCAATTACACACATACATATGGACTTCTCTGCCATTTCAAGCCCCATTAACTTTAGGTGGGCTCCCAAAGCCAACTGCACGACGAAGTGCAGGGCTGAGTACAGCTGCAGAGACTGGACTCAGAGGTCTGTAGCAAAGGTGAGGTTCAAATCAAGCCTGTCTCACTTGGAATGCAATCCCTTAACCCCCAAACCAGCCTTTCCTTACTAGAGGCGATTCAACCAGAATCTTTAAGGGGAAAAGTAACAGTGATACCATTCTCAAACACTCACTTCATCTACACTCACTGACAATTTAGCAGTAACACTGATGGACGCAGCATCTGTAGCACAGATAAGTATTGGAGTAACAATGGATAGTCCTGCTGTTGTTATCGCCTCAGGATCTGAGATTTGTATCACAGAACATTAGGAATTGGAAGGGACCTTGAAAGATCATCCAGTCCAATCCTCCTGCCACAGCAGGGTCACCTACATCAAGTCACACAGGAATATATCCAGGTGGGTTTTAAACCTCTCCAGAGAAGGAGCCTCTACAACCCTCCTGGGCAGCCCCTTCCAGTGCTCCATCACCCTCATCAGGAAGAATTTGCTTCTCATATTAATGTGGAACCTCTTGTGTTCCAGCTTACACCCAGTGCCCCTTGTCCTATCGTTAGATGACACTGAGAAGAGCCTGTGTCACTGGAGCTCAGTAATTTCCAATCGTGTGGGCAACATCATCTAGCTACTGTTTTAAGTACCAGCATGGTATGTGCTCTAACACATGAACATAAGTTAGAACAGTGCCAACTGACCCCAACCAACGACCTTTCACAGCAATACTCTCCCCATTTTTGTATTATTTTAAATTCTAGACGATACAGGGAGGGATATTTCCCTTCTCAGAAATAGGAAAATCTATCTTGCAAACTTTCCTAGGCTTGCTAATTAAATGGATTTTTTGAAGTTAAATGCCACTGAACTGATTTTTTAAAGTTAAATGCCACTTCTCTGAAAAGTAGAAAATTGCTATCGAAAATGAAAACACACTAAGACATCCTACAGGATTTCAAGGTAAAAATGCACATTGTTTACAGCAAATTCACCTGTTGGGAATGGTTCCTCTGAAGCTGCCTCTTCAGAACCATAAGGGACAGGCATCAGCTTTTACTTTTTCCCTTGTGAGAAACCACAAACCCTACAGTAAAAACTAAACAGTAGTTGAGCCTGAAAGAACAATCCTGCTTGACTGCCTAAAACTGAGCAACTCGCAGTAAAGGCTGAAAACTGTGAACGTGCAGGTAACAGAACTGCGCTTGTCATGGAAAGAGCAGTGACCTTAAAGGTCGTTTCCATTTGAAACCTGCTATGAGTTGTCTTAGTCTTATGCCATTCACGAATGCAGAGTTCAGTCTTCAGATGTTTGATGTTCCTGCACAAATCACAGGACATACAAGAGCTACAGATGTTGCTGCTGCTTTGAAAAATGAGTTAGGGGAGAGAGAACACTGCAGTCTTAATTCTGCCTGCCTGTGTTCAGGTAAATTCAAATCCACCAGTTTAATATAATTAGAACTTCTGTGGAAAGACGTCGTGTCTATTGACCCTGAAGCCACATTGTTTAAACCTGACAAGCATTAAGGTGGGAGACAGCAGGCATTACAGCAGGAAAAGGTAGTGGAAGTTAATAGGAAGATAAACTCCTACATTTCTCTGAGGCTTCTTTGCAATCGTGGTATCACAGCATCACAGAGTATTAGGGATTGGAAGGGACTGCAAAAGATCATCTAGTCCAATTCCCCTGTCACAGCAGGATCACCTAGACCAAGTCTCACAAGAACATATCCAGGTGGGTTTTAAATGTCCCCAGAGGAGACTCCACAACCTCCCTGGGCAGCTCGTTCCAGGGCTCTGTCAACCTCACCTTAAAGAATTTCCTTCTCACATTGATGTGGAACCTCTTCTGTTCCAGCTCACCCCCATTGCCCCTTGTCCTATCATTAGATGCCACTGAGCAGAGCCTGGTTCCATCCTCCTGACATTCACATATTTATAGACATTAATGAGGTCACCCCTCAGTCTCTCTTTTTTCCAAGCTGAAGAGACCCAGCTCCCTCAGCCTTTTCTCATAAGAAAGGTGTTCTACTCCATCTTTGTGGCTCCAACATCTGTGTGCGTCTGTTTCTCAACACACCTGAGGCCTTTCACCCTCACCTTAACAAATTAAATTCAGTGTAGGCACCTCCAGCCTGTTTAATTTCTTCACAACAGTATTTCATCCCCAGTCTCTCAATGCAGTTTTGTTGATAATAATGGAATATTTTACTTAATAATCTCCAGCCAACTTCCAACTTTGTAGTCCATGGCCCAGACTAACCAGACAAAGTTTATCAGTGTTTGACAAATATCTAAGACTTTTATCTATAATTATTTATTTATTCTTTTTACAAGTCCAGTATTTTTTCTAACTAATGAGGACATTTAAGCAAAATATTATTGCTGGTGTGACTGAGCTACTAAGGGAATCTCTATGAATTCTGCTTGTTCAGGACATGACTCGTGCCTTCGGTTCTTTTTTTAGTCCCTTGATTCCACACATTTGAATGTAACTTGGTCTTTTATGTCACCAGAAGAGACAAGGAAATATGAGAAGCATTATCTTGCTATGCTTATGCAGCGGAGTGAAATAACTACTGTTGAAACAAGAGTCCAGCACTCAAACAGACCTTTAAATAATAACGTAAGTGATTTGTAACTGATAAAAAAGCCCCGTCCTGACAGCTAGAGGAGTTTTCTCATTCTCCCACAAGGCCTGGATCAGTTTTTCTTGCCCACTTAGTTACAACTACTGCTTCTCCCTTTTATAACTATTTATTTTATCACCATTTATTTGTTATTGTATTGCTCAGCAAGTGCGTAAATTTCATCGGCTACTGACTGGAATACAGGGCACATTTTATCCTTCTCTCTGACCTCCGTCCTTATGGAAGGTTGTAGATCCTCTGTTACTAAAACCATTCTGGAGCCTTCCATGCTGACCTTCTTTATAGTTCCAGTGCAGTTGTGCACATCCCTTCAGGTGCATCTGTTCTGATCAGAGCTATTTGAGCTGCGTTAGTCAAAAACACGATGAGCGAGACAATTCAGCAGTAAGGGACAACATGGACCATCTCAGACCAGTACCTCATGCTGCACAACATGCTTTCTCTTCCTCAAGGGATGATTTCTGTCATCTGAATTACTAATCCTAATTACTAAATCTGAATTACTAAATCCTAAATGACATCTGAATATCTTGGTCCTATCTTTTCTCCAGTAGTGGCTAGGAAACGCTGACAGAGGACAAGATGCCACTAGACTACGTGTCACCCTAACCATGACGCAGCATTAATGACTGATAACACAGAAATTTGTCTGCTGTTGGTTAGTTTTAACTACTATAACTTTGGCAAGTCCTCTACCGGTCCACTACATCTTTCCAGCCTGGCCTCAGTGATTCCCCAGTAGTAGGTTAAGTACAAAATATGTGAAGACGCTCCTTGTTCAATCAACTCTGTATTGACCATCTTTCAATTCCACCCAACACGCCTTACTGTTCTGTTGAGGAAAACCAGCAATCTGCCCATAAATTTTGCCCTCTTCCATTTTCTAGCTCCTAGACTTCTCTTTCTCCAAGTACGTCTGCCTCTCCAAGGGCTTCCGGGTGACTCTGCAGTCTGCATCCTATTATCCCTCCCCATACTGAACACAGTAGGGCAGCCTCAGAGCAGGTGAAACTGCTGCTTTTTGCATGCATTACAGCTTTAATCAGCCTTTCAGTTCTGCTCTCAGATACTTCAGAAATCTACCACATATGACTTCTTCCATGATTTACAAAGGAGGCACGTGTTCTAAGCACAGGTAAGAACTGCGCCATTCAGATGGTAATGCCAGGATGTTTTGTAAGGGGAGGAGACTCACGCAGGGCATTTCCAGCGCGAACAGCTCTTTCTCAGGGCTCTCTATCCTCACGCCAGATGTCAAATACAAAAAGCAATACTGGGGCATGAATAACAGGGTTCATTTGACTGAAGGATTTACCTCCTAGGAACAAGAGCCTCATAAAACATAAACGTTGGGAGCAAACAGAGCCATGTAAGGGCTTTTGCAAAAATTAAACCCATAACTTGACACTAGAAATGGGATGTTTCATCTGTTCAATAAGCACTAAAGTTCTGTTTGTTTTTATGGCATCGTAATCTTTGATTACTCTGATAAATATTTGGACTACACACAACACTGCAATGGAACTAATCGCCGTTATAAAAGAACCCAAAATCCTGCGTGTGAGAATGAATCGGGAATGCGATACCGGCACATTTGTGAGAAGTTCAAACACAGAAGCACATTATTTTAACTGGCTCCAAGCCTCATTCTTTTATGTCTCCACACAGTCATTTGCACCTGAGGAAAACGGTTATGGAAGCTGTTTTGCCTGCTGGCTTTGCAGAGGTGTGATTAAGCGACTGCACCAGACGTGGAGAGTCAGCCTCGCTCTGTGTGACTGGGTGAACAAAACCCACACGACCAAACAGCAGCAAATTTTGGCAAAAACTCTGGTCTTGTGTTGAGGATTAGGCCTCTCTGTGCTGAAATCTGCCTGTAGGATTCATGCTGTCGCTCCCAGCAATGGCACACACAGACAGTGTCCCGAGGGAGGTCTCCCTTCCCCTTCCTCTCAACTCACCCACTACTTCCCTTGGTTTTGCATTACTTGCTCACACAACAGACTGCAACATCACACTGCTGGCAGGTCGTGTGTGTCACCTTACTCCCATCTTTGTTTCAATGCACAACCCTCTCCATACTGATTACTCCCAGCAACGTAAGGCTGCAGAAAGGCTCCAGGCATGTCTGTGTTCATTCACAACGTAAAGGTTGTTCAGTGCTAGTCCCCCTCTTAGCAGGCGAGGGAATCCCACTATCATTCAGCACCACGCACCATTCAGAAACCAGAGGCCTGTATTCTACCCACAATGGAGCTGGAGGAGATCTGTAGTCAATAAGACCTACTCAAGAAGAGCTTTCTAACACTTAGAGCTGCTTTTTGTAGTTCACTGTAAGGAAAACGAGGAGACCTCTTTGGGGCTAGAATAATCCACATGATGACTTTCAAAGGCAAGAAGCTTTCCTCTGCCTCGCTGTGTTCTGAGCAGATGTATTAATGTAAATAAGGTTCATGTGCAGCTCATGTCAGGCAGGAAAATAATTCCAGAGGCAAAAGTCATGCCTAGTACAGTCCCAGCAGCATTTGTGAAGGGGTAACAAGAATACACTGGAATCAATGGGCTGCATGTTCATATCACGGGTGGGAGCATCACGTACTGCTTCTAACAGCTGAAGTCTGCATTTGGTTCCAGCAGAGCAAACCCAGAATAACTGAACCAGAGCCAGAGGAGATAACTTTACATGTCACTGACTGGAACAAAGAACGTGGGTTTTCACTTAACATTCATGTAGTCCTTTTCATCTCTTCAAAGAGCATCACAAACACAAGCCACTTCTAATTCTCTCAGTGACCTTCATGCTAACCTTTAGGGATAAAAGTTATGTACTATTAAAAAACCCGACATGCTGTGTAATCAAACATACTCCAGATGTGTAAACTGTCTCTGCCTTGACCTCCAGCTCATCAAGAATGTAAGGCTCAGGTATTGATTGGTCCTACAATGTATTTGACTAACATAAGATGACTGTAGTAATCCTTGAATAACAGATTTACTGTCACAGTTATAGGATACAGCTATTCCTTCTCAATAGATAAGGAACTCAAAATGATACTGCATCAAAAATATTGCTGGAAGTTATCAAAAGACAAGTCAGGGACACGTCTAGGTCAGACACTGGGAGTCCATGGCTTTGAATTCCCACTCTTTGGTCATTCTCTTTGTTGGGTTTTTTTCCTACCTTTTCCAGTTCAAGTCAAAAATTTTGTGTCTTTTAGAAAGCTTCCTCAGAAGCAGCAGAAGCTTCCTTTATGTATCAGCTCTCTCTGTCCTCCAATACAGACTGGCAATTTGATAGTCAACTCTGGGTGGCTCTAAGCCCACAGTGTTGAGTAAGTTCCTCACATTCCACTTGCCTGCACACTTTACGCAGAGGAATAGATTGAAGCAGACAGTGCTCATTTTCATGGTGACCCAGAACAGCTATTGTTACAAGAACACCTTTAATCTCTTGTTTCTGGTTTTGAATTGAATTTAACTGGGAAGAGATGAAAGAAAGCGTCTCGCAAATCTGCTGCTACAGCTGGTACTTCTTAGTTTATCGTACGCTAGCTCCGATTCTCTTTGATTCCTCCTAATATTATTGCTTCCATTTCTAAATTTGACAACCAGGCATTCGTTGCTATTTTTGACTATGGAAAACCCCTCCCCTCCTGCTTCCTTATAGCTGCTTCCTCAGGAAGAATAACCCCAACCCTACTGCATTACGCTATCAATGCACGAACTGAACTTCTCCCCTGGCAGGTTTTCTTCTGCAGCACATAAATGAGCGGCTCAATAACACTTCATTACTTACAGTTCAGGAAAAGACTTACAAAATAAACTGAAGAGTGAAAGAAGGATAAGGGTCATGCTGATGTGAAGGGCATCAGTTGCACTGCAGTCCATTTTGGATTTCTTGCAGGAACACACTTGTAATTTCAGTTCTGTGTTGTTAGTCAGAGGCGGTTTTCCAGAATCTGTCACTGAGATTGGGATGTTGTAATTGGCCTTTTTCAGGTTTTGAAGCAGGATGACCTGGGCATGAGTATCTGCAGAGGACAAGGTGACAATTAGCCAAACAGCAGTTCTTTGGAAGAGGCATCTGCTAACACTACCAGGCATCTCACAGTTACTCATGAGGATTAAGAAGAAAACGATTGCACTCTGAGGCTAAGACTGAAGAACAGCATTTGAGGTAAGAGGCAGCACACAAATTCTCTCGTGAGCTGCCAGCTCACTGCAAGATTATTCTAAATTCCACCAAAGGGAAGACTTTGAGAAGCGCATTTGTTGAAACATGTCATTTGGTCTGCAAATTTGTGTTGGAATTTACCTGTATTCTAATATACTGGTGAAATGTTGTGGCAGGCCATCCCCAAAGCAACCCAGTGGGAAGAAGGTACCTGTTTGCCAAAGACAAACACCCTTCTTACGAGGAAGTACAGGCAAAGCTCCTTCATGGCTCCTCAAGTTTGACAGAGAAGGGAGCGAAGGGAAGTAATTCCCCTTCAAATCCACAGACCTACCCCACCTGAGCACCAGCGGGTCACAACAGCTACAGGTCCCAAGGTTCTAACTCCTTTATTAAGGAGTTTAACCGGGTAGTGGTTTGCTGTTTGAAGAACAGCAAAGAAAATTACTCCTCCACTTTGTCCGGCAGGCAGGTAACAGCCATCACATCAATCTTTGGATTTTTTTCTGAGAAAAATATGAAATCGATTGCTAGAAGATTTGATAGTGACAGAGATAAACAACACATGCTACAGCACAAACAAAATAACCTACGCTGGAAAAAAAAGAGGAGGGAGTACTGTGTGTCCACAATTTGCCATACAAACCTTCAGCAGTTGCACTGCTTGTACTCTGATCCTCTTACCATCAGTGTGTGGTCCCAGTGCGTCTGGGTATTGTATTTGTGAAGAGTTTAAATAGTTAAAATCAAGAAGTTTTCCAGATACATTGCCAAGGCCCAGCAGAAAGTCATGCTGCCCTACAGCAAAGCCCTGTGCAGCTCATGCAGACCCATTCCATGCCATGAAGCACGGTAATCTACACACGGGGATCTAAACTAGAACTCATTAGTGGCCTTGCTGCACCTCCGAGCTGAAAGAGAGCCGCTTGGTCAGTGTGATGAGCAGCTCAGGTTTCATAGTAAAGACACTATTTCTCAACATGCAGCTGGGCCGAGCAACAGCAGCAGAGTAAAGCGGCAGCAGTGGGATCCATCCTGCAAGACTTTCGTGCACAGTCGCTCCTGAATTCACGTGCTGGGCAGCCCCGGGGTGAGTACACTGCGATGTCAAGGTGGGAGGGCCGAATGCACAGGGAAAGAAGTAACAGACTTACTGTTGAGCTTGGTGACTCTCCACATTTTTTCCGGGCTGGATTGCTTACTCAGTTCAAATTTGAATGGGTCTGTGTTGGGATGAAGGTCTTTGTCTGATGCTCCTAGCACCACTACCCTGAGATCTTTTGCGTCGTCACAAACTTTTGCCAGCGTAGGATAAAGGGACGGGACGTTATCATTGACGTCCTCCAAGGTGATGTGTAACGTTCCTGTGCCGGTAGCGGGAGGGTTACCTGTAGGAGAAACCAAACATATGGTTATTGAATCACACTTCCACACACACCTGCTCTGATTTGCTTGCAAAGGAGAACTATTTTTATAGTTCCTACTTCTGCTACATGGAAACTTTAAAAACCAGATGAGTTACTGTTGTAAATTCACCGCTGTATTTTCAGACCACAGCCTGTCTGATTCTCTACAGTGCGGATAATTAGTATAAGAAAAACCTCTGGGAAAGGAGTTTTTTGAAGTTAAAATGAGATTAGGACATGAATAGATACCTGGAAAAGAATCTGTTCACAAACACATACTAGAGAAACATAGCAGGAAACAAACCCCAGACAGAGAGCACGGTATTAAAATAATCAAGAGCGAGACAAGCGGGAGCAAAAATGACAGCAGAGAGGAATCAGTTTATATGGTGGGTGCCCATAAACAGAACAGGACTGGATCATTCCCCAGCAACCCTGAGGGCCGTATTTAGTTATGTCAGCAGAAGGGAAACCTGTCAACATATAACTCTGGAAAGTGAGATCTTTTATTTACCCAGAGCCACCCTGTGTTAGCGGTAGAGTTTCAACCTTTCTGAAATTATTCGCCAGCCTGCCCTGACCTGAAAGTACCAGCCTCAGAGGTGAGGATGTTGTTTATTCACCATGGTGCTGCTACAAGCCTTTGTGCTGAGGCTGTGACTGACAAACCAGCCGTGGGGCTGCAAGTGTCTGTAACGGAGATGTCTGCCCGCTGGGAGCCGGGCTGAGACTAGCACCTCATTTCACTGGGGTCAGAGAGGAGCTGACAAGTGGTAATAACTTTCAGTCACTACGGATGTGTGCCGTGGTGGAGCCAGGAGTGCCGTGTGTCTAGAGCTCGGTGTGTCATCACAGGTGTGTCTGCCATCCCATTCCTACTGCTCCCCAAGTTCCCTAACTGCACATTACCTCGTTGCTTACCCTACTCAATAATTTCTGCTGCACTTCTGAGCTTCCAGTTTAGCACACAAGATCTGTGAACTCTGCGCTTCCCTCCACTATAAACCCTTAGCAGGTAGAAAGGATTCAAGAGGTTGCACTTAACCTACGCGGCACCAGCGCGCTGTGTCGTGGTAGCCTGGAGTTTAGCACAGACAGAGGTAGCATTTAGCATGGTTGGCCTGCCTAGAGCAGCCCAATAAACTACGGGATTATGGCTGCGCCGTGGGTGCACCCTACGGGAGCAGTAAACACCCTGTGGTCTGGATCTGATAAACTACTGGCTGTGGCAGAATGCAATTAGTCCTTTCAGTACCAAACGCTGCTAATGGTGACACTTCATCTGTTCCACGCACACATAAACGCGTAACGAAGGCACAATGTTCACAGTTCTTTAGCTTCCCCCCCGCCCTCGTTTTGCACTTTGTCATCAGAAGGGTTAGGGTTGAGTTCTTTTTAATGAAAAAGAAATTATTTTCCACTTTTTATTGGACTAATTGAATTTGCAGAAAGACTCCAATACATTTTTTGTTCTTGATATATTATTAAGTAAAGTCATACTGCAGAATGGATGAAAAGACATTCAAGTATTTGAAATATGATCATAAAAGCCAGCCTTTCATGCACTTAATTAAACTGCTGTCTTTAATTTTGAATGCATTATTTCCACACTGGACTGATAATGTCTTCTGCACTGCCCTTATCTTTCTCTGAAGTCAGTAATATTAAAATCTGCCTTTTGAAATGAAGAAGCCAACAGCATTATGGATGTGCTGTTACTTCGTCAGACGCAGAGACGGCCGCGTTTTCTCTGCCATGCAAATGTTCCACTCTCTTTGTGTGGCTTGTGGGCCAGCCAGCGATTATGCACAAATGGAGAGAGAGGAAATTGCTTCTGTCCATTTCCATGACTTATTCTCTGGATGGGTTACTTACAATGATTTAAACGCAATCTTTTGGTGATTTATGAAGACCTCCGAGAGAAAAATAAGCAAATGTCAAGGTCATAAACTGCAGCTTGTTAACACGCAGGGCATAAAAACACCAACAAAGAACTGATCACAGAAAAGTGGTCACGACACAGCCACTGGGAATGTAGCACTTTCATGAACGGGCCAGGAGTGTGCATTTGGAATAATTAAAACTCCCATCGTCTCCAGACAGCTTCCCTTTCCAAAGGAACAATTTCTATAGCACGGCTTTAATTCTGTAACAGAACTTCTCTTAATGTGGAATGTAAAGCTTTGCAGCTGAAAGCAGAATTAATGCATAAACCAAGATAGAGAGGGCTCTGTCCAACAACCCTTGGGAGCAGCTTTTCAAAAGAGTTTTGTCACTGAGCTGGATTGCCTGTTCCTC
Source organism: Rhinopomastus cyanomelas (assembly GCA_013400115.1). NCBI lineage: Eukaryota > Metazoa > Chordata > Aves > Bucerotiformes > Rhinopomastidae > Rhinopomastus > Rhinopomastus cyanomelas. Next base: position 721,968 of record VXBP01010050.1, read on the forward strand.
CTGAGGCTGAGCACTTGCAACCTTTAGGTGCCTTTGGAGCCATTTGGGATAGAGATGACTTCAGCCTCCTGCTACGGCTCCACAAGTGGCACAGCTGTGAATACACTACATCACACACAGGAATGTGCCAACATTACTCATGTCTGTAAAGGCTACTAAAGCAGAGACCGAGGGATGGCTGATCTTGTACTAAAGGTGAAAGCTGTTACTGGTCAGGCACTGGAATGGGCTTCCCAGGGGAGTGGCTGAGCCACCATCCCTGGATGTGTTTAAAGATCGTTTGGATGAGGTGTTGAGGGTTGTGGTTTAGGGGTGAACTTGCAAGGTAAAGTAGATGGTTGGACTCGATGATCCCAGGGGTCTTTTCCAACCAGAGAGATTCTGTGATTGAATCCCAACATTAATAATCCAGGGCAACACTGAGAACGTCAAGGAATAATCTTCAACGGGAACAAAACGCAAGTAAGATCTTTCAAGTTACTTAAGGTCTGTGGGACTGAAGCTTTGATCAGCAACATTAGAAGAGCACAGATCCATCTTAGCACACGCTCGACTGGAACCGGATGATACTTGTCTGAATTGGATCGGGACGGGTAATGTCTTTGCATCCTGGCAGTAGACTGCACACGGAGCTTCTAATAGCACTGTTGAGTTAGGCAGCAGCTCCTGCTGTTGCGAGATGCAACAGCTGATGAACAGGCTAACAGAAGTAGTTTTATGAGCTAGAAAGCACCAATGGGGTCTATTGTTTGGTAACCAGAACCTGTAATGCAAGGGACTAGTAGAGGATGTAGATGCTAAATTGGATTTTAGTTGCTATCAGCATAAATGACCACGTCACTACCTTTAGTTGACAACATTAGTTAAAAAAAGTAGTATAGAGAGCACGGTCTGTATACTTGAAGGGACTTGAATTGTAATGATAATCCAAGCTAAATGATACTAAAATTATTAGTCTCACACTGTAAGTCCTCTGTAGAAACACACAGGCAAGAAATTTGAGAACTGGCATTCACTTTTGGTTGAAAAAGTTCCCCTAGGAATGAAGATGGCATTTGGACATCTAACTGCTCAAGGGGGACTGCCAATCAGGTAGTTAGTTTCTTGAGGGTACCGATTATGTGTAATGATGGCCACAGACCAAGATGACATTTCTCTTAAGTCTCAAGACTTGCATGAAATGGCATGTCTAACAAGCAATCATATGCTTGAACGGCTGACGATGCGTTTAATCTGAGCATAACATTTGTATGGACATGAAGAGCCATTTCATGTTCCACTTTCTAGCTTTCCTACAGAAAGGCGAGTCTGTTGTGGACAGATTTCTAATGTGGCTGAGCTGTGCTCCGTGAAATTAAAGACAGTATCTGGACTGCTTTGTAACTGAATTAAGACATTCCTAATCAGTTCCCACTGAAATGCAAACTGCTTTCGTTTGCTTGAAATCACAGCAAGAATGCAGAGTTAGGAGTCGGCACACAGCGGCTGAGACATCTGAGATGTCTCACACAGCAAGAGCCAAACACCTGAAACCGTCAGAGAAGGATGAGAACTTCATTTTAGGGAGTACACAAAGTAAAACTCACTATGAGACTGAGGGTTGCCTACACCACATCCTATTTCTCGGTGTGATGTAAACACACCAGCGCTTTTATCTTGTCCTCCTACTGGTAGCATCATAAAAGTCTGTTAGAAGGATCCACGCTGAGTAAGTGTCTCAGTCAGCGTCTCACCACAACTTGCACAGGCTTGTCTACAAAAGCTTTAAGATAGTCAATGCAGTTGCTAATAGCTATTTAGCTTCAAATTAGTGAAGTGAAAGTTGGTTTTATGTCTTTTAACTCCAAGTGTGAACTTCACAGACCGTTGTGAGCTCAGACTCTTTTTCACTTAATGCTTGGGGAAGACAGTGCTGGCTACGCTGCTCTCTGGGCCGTGCCAAACTGCTGTTTTCACATTCAGTAGTGTTTTTCTCCACCAACTGAGCTCTATCAAGAACAGCGACAGTGGGAGAAGCAATTTAGGGACTTCATTGTTGGAATCACAACTGTTACCATGTTTAGACACTCTGTTCCGACTAGGAGCAGGGCTGAGCACGAGGGTAGTTAAAAGCATCCATCCATCTCCACTAAATGGCCAGAGCGTACTTACAGACGACGGTCAGAAACACTGTTCTGATCTGGCAGAACGTTTTCAAGATGGAAGAGTTCTTTAAATGCAAAAGAGAGTCATGAAATTGTCAGTCTTTTCTTCTCGCTTCCCCTTCCCCATTTGCCGTACATCTCAAGATTAACCTACGTGACCCTGATTACTTCTCCGAAGCATTCAAAAACATATTGAGAACTTAGAGAATGCAGAGATTTGGACGTTTGAGATTACAGGCAGTTCAGGCTGTCCTTGAAAATGAAGATACATCTTCCTTGAAACAGAGAGCAGGTTCTTAGCAGCACATCCGAGTACAACAGCTCTGTGAACACTGCTGCTTAAAACACGAGATCCTACTCTATGCTTAACAGAGCATGCAAAGAACAAAAGAGCAAACTGATGTCACCCACCCTACCTTGAGCTTTCCAAGTTCTGAACTTCTTTACTCTCTCTTTGGGATAACTGAGGTGGTTTTTTTTTAGACTTGAGAATTTGAAATATTTATATTTTAAGATTGAAATGATATTATAAACTGAACAAATTGGATATAAGAAGAACATTGATCAGGTAAATAAAATGCTACTTAATTTGTGACACTCTGTAGGAAAATCAGGAACACACGGAAATGGTTTTGTCCATGTTCTGTGCAGTTATCTGTGCAGACTGTGCTCAGTCCTCTACAAAAAAGTACCTCCCTCATGGTACTGAAAACAAGCTTTGGCTAAATCAGATGGAAGTCAGGGTCATTGTAATGATGTGTATGATAGTATCACTTGTTTGGTGGCAGAGCTACGAGCATCGATAATCACGTAACAAGAAGAACGCCAGACACCAAATCAAGCAGCATTAAGACAATGAGGCTGCACGCTCACTCTTCTGTTCAGAAAGGTCACCTAATGGTATCCACAGCTAAATGCACGAAATCACCTCTATTTAGAGCTCTAATGGTTTGTGTCTTGGTCATTACAGTGAAGGATTTTTTCTGTAAATGCCTTCAGAGGAAAAAAAAAGTCTAATTAGAAACAAATATGACAGAAAGGAATTTAATTTGGACTGTTGTACTTAAAAAAACCCAACCAAACAACAAAGCAAAGGCAGCCCAAACAGCAGAGACCTTGCATTCTGGCAATATTTAGCACATTTCCAAAGAAGACAAACGAGCCATTCCAGAGACTCCAGCTGCCACACAGATCGAAGCCACAGTGTTGCTGGAAGCCAGAACAGATTTTAGGAAGAATGGAGCATGAGCTGTCCCTTTCCACATGCTCATTATGAATGGTAAAAAGACTTCTGCACTAATTTCTTCTTATTAAATTAAGCTTCCAGCACCATCAAATTAATACACATTATCTCTGCCCTTCCATGCCATGATGCAGAAATTACGAGGCCATTTAATTCCTAGAGCAAGCAACAGGGTATCCACTGCCTTACAGATTTCCACTCGAGCTGACAGAGCGCAAATTCACGTATGCTAAACTTCACTAGGGTGAATATTTAGGGTTTACCTTCGAGCAGCAGTCTTTAGCCCCCTCGCACTAGGACTCAGGTAACCCTGAAAGCTCAATTACAACTTTTCCTCCCGTTTCTACTTTTCTTGCTGGCTAACAGAGTTACACCCATACAAAACGAGTGAGCAATTACAGCTAGAACAATTTTTCTTCGCATTTGAGCCGGAATAAAAGCCTTTGAGAATGTGGGTTTGCTAGTTTCTGGCACAATTACCTCTCCTCTGAACGACAGTGAATAAAGCCTTATCTCCCACCACTCCTACCAGCTACTTTTGAATCGTAGTCACATCGAGGTCAGTCTGGAACCGCAATGATACCTACAGAGTTTCTTCCACTTTTACTCCCGTGTAATTAACACCAAAACGTAGGGCTGCCTGGGATCTCCCCTGGGATATGGATTTTTCCCCTGCTTCTCTATTTTCAGCTTCACGGTGTGGAGGGAGCTACGCAGCCAGACTGGGCTCTGGGTGGTGAGGCTAAGGACCTTTCTTTAAATTTCTGTACTTCAAATGTGGACTGTGAGAAATAAGGCTTCACGCGCGCTAATGACACCGCTATGGCAATCGAAGCACAAAGACCTGTCTCCTCCTTCCCCATGCTGTTTTTCTAATCAGAAGTTGTGTGCAGAGTAGGTGATTTGGCAGCAGGTACCCTCACCGCAGGCATCAATCCCATTCCGACCGGCATATTCCATTACATTTTGTGCTCAGGCTGAACACTGTTAATGGTTCAGCCAAAGTAAGTGGAACCAGTAGAGAGGGAAGACACCGAGATTTGGGTGTGCTGCTCGGAACCAGGCAGACTTGAAGGCTGGCCTGATGGACGCCACGTGCTGACATCTTGTACAAAAGAGGGCCCACATTTCCCAGGAGCTGGAATTCCCTCTGCGCTTTTCTTCAGAGTTTATCAAATAGTCTCTAAAAGTTGCAATCCCTCATTCATGCACTCCAATAATGTATGCAGATCCTATTTTTGAGTAATTGCATTCCAAAAGAGCACAGCTCTTTCAGCATATCAAATTGCTGCTGACATATGCCATCCGTCTTAAACACTGTTTTCAGCATCCTCATTTCTTGTTCTAATCATGAGCCTGTGATGACAAATTAAAACAATATTTTCTGTGCAATTCATATTTTACTGAAATTTAAAATGGCAAGAAAAGGATGAGTATCCAATTTATTTTCTATTCTCAATTAATACAGCAATTATGATAAGGGGTATAAAACCGGCTTAATTGGGTTGCCATGGCAACTAATTGCCTGATTTCTTCAAAAATAGCATGTTTTAGGTGGAATCAGTCTGCAGTAATTCAATTAGGTACATCATGCAGCCAGACAGGTTAGATCTGTGCAAGGAGAACTTCTAATTGCAAATGGTTACACATCCTTTTGTTTTCTCTGCCTGTTGTCTCTTACTGCTCATTACACGTCGTACAGAACAATAATTTTCCTTTCTATTGATTAGGAGCTTCGAGACTTCATAGTACATAGGGTTTGGAATTGCTTGGGTGTAGTTCAGCTGGTCTTTGGTTACAAGAGAAAACAAGTGAAAACTAGACCCTGACTCATTGTACTTTGCACATGCGACAGGTCAGCTGCCTGATTTATCCATCAGCAACTGGCTGTAGGCACCAACGCAACAGCCAGGTTGCTTTTCCCCCCCAAACTTCAAGTCAAACACCAACACCACACCAATGGAGCATCACCCTCCAGACAGTCCTGCGCATCTGCCAACCCTTCCCTTGCTCAGCTCCATGTACCCCACTAAGCAGAGGCCACTGCTCCTGAAGCTGATTTCCTGCAGCTCAGCCCTCCTGTCGCACAGCGTCATGCAGGGCTCAAATGCTTGCGACCTCAGGCACTGAGGGTAGCGATGGCATCGAGTCGCTTTCTGCTCAGAAAGCGGTCGTTTCCACTCGTGCTTCGTGCAATTTAGTGCATTTAGTGTGATCAGGAGAAACCGATCCCACCTGTTTGAATTTCACATCCTATTTCATTTAGCTTCACCTCAAGTATTTTCATAGTCAAATTGAGACTCAAACTCTTTGGAAAGAAGAGAAAAAAGTCAGTTTCTGTAGAGTTTTAGCGTGACTGACCTCATCAGAACATCGTAAAGCTAACCTGCGCTACGACAGGCATCCCAAACGCTCAAACACACAGCAGATCTGCAGGCCGGACGCTACAACATGGTCATGCAGCTCATTTGGAAAGTCAGCTCCCAGCTGACATCTCAACTGATTTGTGGTCTGCATTTAACGTAGGTGTGCTTTACAGACACACTGCCAACAACCGTGCTACCTGCCTGTGACACTGCATTGCTCTTAGTGATCCCAACGTGACATCCAAGAAACAAAAGATCACCATTACCGGCGCTTTTGTGAGCTGATGTTCTCTGAGTTCACAGAAACCCAGCTTTGTCCCAATATGAGCTCATCCACAGATTAAACACAGTTCATGACACTTTACTGTGTTAATTCTGCTCCATGATATTTCCTACCAGAGTTTAATTTCTGCTTTAATAGAGCAGACTCTGTGTCTGCACAATAAATAAGTCTTTAATAAAAAGTTTGCAAATTCTGAAGACACTACCTTGACCTTTACTGAAACCAGCAGTACAGAGGAAATTAGGATATTCATTGCTAAAAGACTTTTTTAAAGTGAAATTTCCCACAATAAAAGGTCAGACTTTATTTATGAAATTAATACTGTGTCCATCGAATTTGCTCTACACGGTGTTTCAATTATGTTTGGGAAGGTCCAGGAACTGTTTGGATCACAAATAGCATAATTCATACTTAACTGCCTTTCTCTGCAGTTAGTTTGATAATGCTGACAAAATACATCATAACATTAAAAAAGAACATAGCAAATGGCTTCATTATTTCCCACAGTGGAGTGACTCCATTTTCTGTGGTTCATTCATGGCTGCTGTCCTGCTGGTACAAACAGTTTTATGATTTACTGAAACAAACAGAGGGGATGGAGTTATAGGAAGAACTCCCAAGCTTCTGGTTTTACTTCTGACAGAATCTGTAGGCATCTTACAAACAAGACAAATTCCCTGGCACTTGTGCCCTGCACTGAGGTGTCACAAGAAGAAGTTGGTGCCTGCTGAATCCAGTGAGGGGGACTCTAGTGGAATCAGTAGAAGAGTGTGAAGAAAGTGTCACTGTGAGTGTTGTTTTCATCTGTCTCCACTCAGATAACTTCTAGTTATTTGAGTAATGGCTTTTGTTCCTGGCTCAGTGTATGGCTGAGGTCCTTTAGCCAGGTCTGAGGTCCTCACCTTGCCCAGGAAGCCTCAGAAGTGATGCAGGGCCTGGACTGAGATGCTCTGTGCTGAGCACAGAGCTCCACTGGGTACCAATTCACATGGCTCTGCTGTGCAGTGGACAGTACCTGAGCTCTTCATTCCCCAGTTAAGAAAAGGACCATCTTTGGCAGCTCAGCCTTTCTCAGCGCATCTGGAAACACATCTCAGATTTGCCTTAGAGATGAGAGGCCAAAGGAAACAGTAACCTACACTGAATGCTTTTCAGAAAACTACTTCTGATTAACTGTGGGCTTTTTTTCCCCTCTCCTCCTGTTTCACCCCAAGTCTGTTAGCCCTACATGTGCTCACCAGAGTTACGAACCCGAAGGAAGAGAGGTGCAGTCTGTGCTGTGTTAATGAGAGTGCAGACAGCTACATTCCATCAGACTTTTTCCTTTCCAAGTGAGCATAACCCTCTTTCAAAGCCCTGAAACAATCCTGCATTCGTTTCATGTCGTTCTGGCACACTCTGGTTTGTCCTCTAATGTAATATTCCTTTTCAAGTTGGACATTAGCTATGATGGCTAGGAAAAATGAAGTTAGCAGATTTACCTAGTTACCATTATCAGTGGCCTGGAAACTGCTTGGGGGACACCTTCCTGGGATGTTACCATCATCACTGCAAGGGATGAGGCAGAGGGCTAAGGCCACCCAATGAAATCAGGCATAAAACTTCCTTGGCTGCTTCAGCCACAGGGTCTTGACTGAGCCTTCAGAGTGGCAGCACCTATGTGCAGAAACCATCGCTCCCTCTGCAGCGGAAGCAATCACACCACGAGCAGACCATGTGTGAACTGAAGCTTGCCAGGCTATCTCAGACCTTCCCAAAGGGATGTGATCCTCTGGGGAGCAAGTATCTCTCCTGGCAAGTATCTGTACATGACTGAGGTTGAGGCTGGGGCTCCTGCTCCTCTCAGCTCCCACCCATTCCACTCTTACATATTTATACAGACCACCAGGCAAGTTCAGGACCCCTTTGGTGATACAGACCACGAGATAACAGCAAGCATGTACCCTCTACTGTTTGCTGCCGCTCCCACACACGGCTGAGCTACACATGGTGGAGCAGCGCAACGCTCCTGAGCGCTCATTATTAACACTTGAGCATGACAGGACTAAACACACACGTGTGGTTTCTAATTGCATCATTCAGAGAAGTCAATAACCTCGGGGTAGACTCGCTCCTGTGCCAACAGTACTGCAGAGTCACAAACACACACAGCAGCAGCCACTGGAGCTGGGTGAAGACTCAGTGCCTCCGCTGACTGGGTTCCTCTTCTCTAACCTACCCAAAATGCCTTCTGACACAGATGTGTTGCTGCCCTCAGTAGTATGGATGAAGGCACAGCCAAAAATTCATGTTCACTCTGACTTGGTTCCACCACTGGAAAGAACGAGCCTCTAATTTCTCTTTAAGGAATCTGACTCCACCTTTGATAACCCCCACTGAGACCATCCAGAACTTCGACTCCCGCTGCGCGAGGACATTCCCAGCGCGCCAGATGCTACACTTAAAACAAGTCTTTATCCGGCAGCGAGCGAAAGCCAGAAATAAGTTCAGTGCTACTTTTATCCACAGAAAGTTCCTAAGAAAAATATGTACATGAATAGAGAAACTAAATCATTGTCTCAGCAGAATTTGCTTTTCTTTCCTACTTAAGGCGATATTTTCTGTTTCCTGTCAGGCCCTGCAAATGTTCCCTGAGTCATGTGCTTCCAAAAATGTGCAATTGCCCTCCTGAAAAGAACACTTTACAATTAATCGCCAGGGCTCAGCCAGCTGCAGCTGCAGGAAAGCTTCAGCATATTAGCTGCTCCATTACAGACAAATCTGGTCTTTATGTTGTGCCTTTAACTCTGGAGATTTGGAACGTTCAGGATTTTCTCTCCCTGCTCTGAAGTCACTGAATTTTCACTCAATAGTTTAATTTTGATTCTATTTAGCAGCAGGAACCTCAATCCACACGACATGTGAAAATAATGCATTTTAACCAAAAAAATACTGCGTTTTAGTTATGTTTTTACTGTCACTGCACTGAACAGAATTCAGCATTTCAGGATGAGTTACTGCTATTTCAGTGCCTTAGGCTTAGTATCTGCCCAAACATGATGAAGAAATCAGCTTTGATAAAGATGATTTATTACTCTCCAAGAATGTCCACTGACTATTTGCATCTAGCATTAAGCTCTCAGTGGTAGGGATAAACGTGCCAGGTGTAACTCCGAAGCAAAGCTGCTCTAAGTTAATTCTTCTATCTGTTGGTTGTCACAGTGGTCTCCAACAGCTTCATGTGGCCACCTAGCAAAGTGCTGAACAGTGTGTATGACTTAACCAGGGCACCTGTCTGTACAGAAAAGTTCAAGCAGGGGGAAAAGAATTCACGCGCTGCAAGGCAAATGAGCCACCAGGGTTACTCACCACTGTCTATGGCCAGAAAGAGAGCCGTGTAGATGTTATTCTGAACGTAAGGAGACTCCCGATCCAGTACAGCCGTGGTGCCGATGGTACCGTTGGTAGGGTTGATCTCTAGCCAGCCTGCTGGGTCCTTGTAAACCGAATACCTAAATAAAACACAGGAGTTGTTAGCAAATTGCACAGCCAGTCACAAAGCAACTGTGTTTCTACAGAGGAGCAAAACTTTGAGCTCACTGGCTCTCACAAATACACTTTAAACCTTGCCCCTTCCCTTTGAGACAGTTCATTGTTGTGAGGTTTGTCTGCTGGACAGAGCTACAGAGAGAGGTTTGAGTCCATGTCTTTAGATACTTGCATCCCAAAATCAAGATGTAAAACTTTACACAGGACTTGTTTCCTACTGTTGTCTCCTACAACCAGAATAGCTGAACACTTGCAGCAGACCTCTGCACCAACAGTGGCCTTTACAGACTCAAGACCCTGTCTGCACTAGGAGCTATATTTTTAATTCAGTGCTTTTGATTTTTATTTATTCAGTGCTTTTTCCTTTTTATTCCTATAACCTCAGTGAGGTTTGAAATACAACAAACTGTGGGGTTAGGTACCCGAAAGAAACCATGTGTTACACCAAATACCAGGTGTACCAGGAGCTGGTTATACAGAGGCATGGCATGTACTCATTTGTCCTGCGGTGTGTGATCTGTAGTTTCCTGCTTCTGGTGACGTCAAATCAATGCCCAGAGTCTTTGAACAATTAAACCACAAAGGTGGTGTCTAACTAACGCTTAGAAAGTCCTGTCAGTCCAGATCCTTCAATACAAAATTTACTGTTGGGCTTTTTTTTTTTTTTTTTGCATTTATCAGCACAAATTTTGACCCTGCTACTAGAAAAACTTAAGAGAGATTGTAGAGTTTATCGGTGAGTTTATGCTCTACTTGACCGAAGTAATAAAGATAAGAATGGCCATGATTAGAGTCCAGTTCTATCCTCAGCTAAATATATTAGGTCATACAACAACACTGAGCTGAATTAACTGGTACCAGTTCCCTCCTCAATGAAATGTGCTCATCTCTTCAACCAGAACTCCAATCGCATAATCAATACTTAGTGTAATAAACTGTTTATCTTCTTCTGCAGCAAATTGTTAGAGCTCATAAACAGCCACATAATCTGCTATAGACATTTTAAATGATGAGTAATTGGCATGAAACCCGCTACAGTTTAATGAGCGCGCGAGTGTGTGCCTAGCCAGTGCCTCGCAGAGGCGTTCAGCTGAAAGGTGTCCCGTGTGATAACGCCGCCAGAAATAATTTGCCAGTGCCACTATTTCCTGAGGGGATAATAAAAAATAACAGATTGTTAGTGGGGTGAAAAAAAAGTAAGTAAAATGGAATAAAATGGCCGTTGCTAGAGGAAGAAATAATGAATTGCAGACCAACAAAGCCACACATGGTCTCACTGAAGGCTGCTTTCAGAGCCTTGCTTTGGTCTCTCATGCCCTCTGGAAGTGGAAAGTAACTTGTGATTAGATGCTGGATGCTTCTAACAGACTGTGAAGGGATGTCCACTGTCACAGCCAACAGTGTGCGGCTGCCCTGTCCAGCTGCCTCTGGCCCACTGTCCTCGATGCAGACCTCTCTGTCCCGTACAACCTGTGCTTTTTTACTGGGCAGTTGCTTTGATCAGAGTTTGAAAACACTGGAGCCTTTCTGGGATCTTAGAAGAGCTGTCAGTGTCTGAGATGGCCATCGGCATCGCCGCTCAGACAGAAATTTGACGGTGTTTGAGCACTCGGTCTGACCATTGGCCAGAGGTGAAGAAAAGCAACAGACTTTGCGTGTGGCTCAAGCTCAGATTCTGTTCTTAGGACAGACTGTAAAAGACTATTGAAAGCTGAGTCTCTTCCACCCCTCATCCCAGGAAGTGCCTCTCCAACACATGAGGGAATTCCACGGGAAGGTGCCTTTAAGCAAAGAGGGTTTATTTCCCATGTAAGTTAGAAGAGATTAGGACAGATTTTACTCAAGTTAGCCTTTGAATAATGAGCCTGCGGCACAGACACCAGACTACGCAGCAGCAAGAGAATTGTTAGAAAGGATAAAGTTCTGGGCAAATTGGTTTCCCCATAAATGAGGCAGAGCACCTACAGGTACTCAGGCCTGTGCCCAAAACACAGACACCTTTTCCCAGCTCACAGATCAGGGGTCCATTACAGCCGGATCAGCTGAAGACAGACCAAGACTTGAATTTACGCCTCAGAAAGCACAGGGCTCCAGAACCCCTGTGAATTTGTCACGTGGCCCACAGGTCCATTGAAATAAACTAGTCAGGAGATTGACATTATACATCACAGATCGATAAAGCACTGGTGCTCCAAAAGACTGACAGTCCAAAGCAAAAATCCCAAGATTTGTCTTTGAAAAACAAAATGGCTTTCTGCAAAAAGCCTCTTAATTTGTCAGAGAAAGACCTCTCACTGAAAATGGATCAGTTGCCTCCCTCCATTTCTTTGGTGCACCTCCAGGGGAGGTGATAGCACCCTGCAGAAGATGAACACAGCTAACTTCAGCGGCGCTAACAGACAGCACTGTCCGCATGACTGCTGCTCTTCACCAAGACTGCGCTTGGGGCTCCAAAAGCACAACCTCCTCGGGGCTGCCGAGCCAGAGCGGCTTCTCCACGGTACATGGGAACAGACTGGTGCTCAGGCAGCCCGTTCCAGGACCAACACTTCAGCAAGTACAGCCATGAAAAACACGTTTTGTGAGCTACTGCTCCGCTAACAAAATTAAACAGCACATTGGAAACCAGAACCTTTTGAAATTTAAGAGAAGAAGAGACAAACACTATAAACACCTGGCTTACTTATGCTCCCACAGAAGACACTCAGAGTTTGACTACTGGTTTCTCCAGGAGCAGCAATTATCCCTCAGGGACTACGTGGAAGGGAGCCAAAGGCAAACCCCAGCACACAGTGAGACACTCCATCAACCCAACACGTCCTTCCACCTAAGAACCATTTAAACATTAATCAATACCTGCGCTTTATCTCCCGTGAGCAATGAGTTACCAGAACAGCAGCCACGCCGACCATCATTTCATTTCACTACTTTGTTTCTCTTTGATGGTTGTTTTGATGACTTTGCAACCAAGGTATGCGCAGAAATATGCAACAAGGGCAGCCTAAACAATTCCTACTCTATTGTAAAGCTGCGAATTCCCAATTAACCCCGAAACAATTTAGGAAGATTCAACACTCCTAGAGTAATGAGAATTTAAAATGGGTTGTATTATCTTCCCTGATTGCTCTACAAAGCACTGTGGGCTGTGCAAATAAAAAGCCGGGTTGTAGAACCTGTGATTTGGCAGAGGATATTGCAGAAGTAGCACTTTGTCTTCGCCACCACACTCTTTACTTATGGCAAGAGTACGCTGCGGCAGGGCTACGATGATTGTTCATTTCTTGGAGGGCTCTGCTAGCAAACGCCTTACAATAGACTCATTACAAAGAGCACTATAAAACACAAGTACACAGTACAAAGTTTCACCCCTATTTTTGACTGCTGTGGGAGGGATCTGCTGATTGCACAGTGGTTTGGAAAATCAGGCTGGTTTTTAAAGGTGCATTAACTTCTGTGCCTCTGCCGACGGGGTCTGGAAAACTGAAGCATCTCTGGAGATGTTTAAAACCCCCCTGGCCATGCTCATGTGCGACTTGGTCTAGGGGATCCTGTTGTGGCAGGGGGGCTGGACTGGATGATCTTTCGAGATCCCTTCCAAACCCTAAATGTTCTGTGAGTCTGAACTGACCACAAGGCACGAGGGAGTGGGTGTAACCTATTTGGACTGTCACCTGCTTACACTAAGCCTGTGCCTTCACACTGTGCACAAACCAGGCTCTGCAAAGGAAAACAAAAACTGAAGAACAAAACTAATTCCTTAGACTAGAAACCACCGGCTGCAAACTTTGAATGTTTAAAGTAAATACAGACCTACAAACAGATGCAGAGCAGCTACAGATGCAAACAAGAGAACACAGATCAAAGTCTGCACCTGGCCTGCTTAGCGCAGAACTAAAACAATGTCACAAATAAATGAAAAGGATTTGAAACTTACGAATGACATTGTCTCAGGAAACAGGGACATGAGAAAAGAATCGAGAGAACAGCTCGTGGGGTTGCTAGCAGACGAGCACGGTGCCAGAGGCTGGCAGCTTGATTAGCACAGAAGATTGTTGCACAGAACAGTGGTGCTAACTCGGACACAGAAATCTAACCAGAGCCAGAACCCCAGCCTGTAAACCACTGCAAACAGACTGAGAACAGAGAGCAACAGGGACATCAAAAGTACTGAGACAGACAGGACAGAAAAGAATAATTTGAACAGCTTTCTACAGATCCAGAAAGATATTTGCTGGCATTTTCAAACTGTGTCATTGCTCATCTGCTCATTGTTTTAAAAACTATGTTTGAAGGAGAGCTAAATGCAGATGAGTAAAAAGTCATCTTCTCTGTGATACGCAAGAAGGTATGTAGGGCTCTTGTGTGTCTGCTCACTGGTCTGGGCGAGAGCCAAAGTGCCAGATAGTGATAGTAGCCACTTTCATACTGGTTTGATATGGCTGGCAGTGAAGAAACACTTGAACAGACCCAATGCTTCACCTAACAAATGTAGCTATACATTCACAGAATCACAGAACATTAGGGGTCGGAAGGGACCTCGATGGATCATCCAGTCCAATCCCCCTGCCACAGCAGGATCACCCAGACCGAGTCGCACAGGAGTGTTTTGGGAATGAAAAACATCTGTGTGATCCACACATCTTGATCCCCAGCAGTGCACCTGCAATTAGGAAATATACTGATGTCACCAAACCTGTCTTGCTCCTCCTGGGACTCTGCCATATCATGGCAGTCCCTGAACTTCTTCCAGGAGCCCTTCACATACCACCCAAGTACAACAGCCCCTGGGGAAGGTAATTTTGTACTGTCTGTGCCCAAGAGATCAGCGTGAGGAGAACTCCCTTTGCCTCTTAATGAAAACATCTCCGAATACAGGCGTTTTGTAAACTTTAAATTCCATCTCATTACAGCAAGTCCACCTGAAAAATCAAGAGTGATCCGCTCTGGAAACAGATTCCCACTGGTGTGGCAATTAGAGCCTAAATACACACCCCCACGTGGAGCAGGGTGGTTCTAAGAGAAAGACAAAAGGACTTCCCGGGACATGAGCGCAGCATTAAAAACCTGGATTCAAGCTGCCTCCTCTGCTCTATGCACAGCTGACATAACGCAGCACTTAGGAGATCAACCTGCTTCCCATCACGCGCCGTCCTTGCCGCGGTGCTATCACTGCCTTTTGCCTGCGCTAATTACGGCAGCATATGGTGCCAGAAAGAGGGGAGAGCAAACCTTATTGCACCGCAGCAATTCTCCAGCTGAAATCCACTCCACACTCATTACTGATGACACACTGCAATCTCTCTGCTGTTCGACTGCGCGACAACAAAGACATCCAGCTCCCGTGCTGGTTGAGGTGATAGGCTTTGGGAGAGCACCTTATATTTCACATACGTACAGCACAGCCGGGTCTCTAATTGCTAACCCGTGCTGCATGAAAACAGAACAGTCATTCTCTAGCACACATTACACCTAATGTTCTCCAACTATATTAACATTTGATTTTGTAAAGATATTTTGAATGCAAATTCCAGGCTTGGTTTTCTTTTAAATGTGTGAGTAAAGCCATTGCAAGGATATTGTTAGAGCAGTGGGGTTTTCTTTTCTTTCAGATGTTGAAAAACAACACTGATGAACAAAGTGAATTCATTTCAAGGTGCAAGTGAATACACAGGTTTCATTTCCATTTTATAGCAGGATATAAAGCTACTGCCTGACATGTTACACTACAGCCCCTGAGCACTACGTTGTGCAGGTCAGTACCACAAGGACCATGGGCCCTGTGTTTACAGTTTGGAGTCCTAACTACAGAAAGGGGGAATCGTGAGGGATAACGGAACTCACCAGATTAACAACAGATTCTCTCCATGACCTAGAGGTTGCCAGCAAGACTTGCACTTCCCTTACCACATTAGTTTAAAATGTACCAGTGGGAAGCAGTTCCGTGGAAATGAAGTCCTTAAAGGGCGTTTCACACCTCCTCTCAATACTAATCCTAATGTCCTTTCCCAGCTGGACACCCAAATATATTGTCCTTTCTTTATGACCCTTGAAGAGCTCTACACTACTGCTGAGATCCCTATCACAGAACATTAGGGATTGGAAGGGACCTTGAAAGACCATCTAGTCCAATCCCCCTGCCAGAGCAGGACCACCTAGACCAAGCTGCACAGGATCATCTAATCCAGTCCCCTTACCAGAGCAGGATCACCTAAATCAAGTTGCACGGGAACGTACCCAGGTGGGTTTTAAATGCAGCGCTGTCAGAACTATAAGGTGACTACTGTGGGCACAGGATCTTGACAATTCTGACAGAACGCCGCTGTTGCTTCGCGTGCTCTGCAGCCAGTACTGAGTAGTAACTCAAAGCTGAGCCTTTTCTCATGATTCATCAGCAGTTCAAACAGCACTGCCTGAAATAACAGAACAGTCAGCAGGCAAACGGCTGTGTCTTAGGAGAGAGAACGGGGCAGAACCTGATGGGTACTGCTTTTCATACTTACACGAGGTACATGCACCACGCTACCCTGGCCCTTGCTAAAGCTCCTGTCCCACTTGGCTTTCAACGTGCCACTCTGGACCCGAGTGAGTGGGGCTTCTGCTTCCCAAAGGGGGAAGATTCACGGAATTCCACTCTATTTATAGACAGACTGCTCAGCGTGCTGCCTGCCGTAGGCCTGCAGTCTGTACAGACAACACTTGGCTACGGGGCACCTCAGGCACACGTGTGACATTTGAGGATCCAGAGCAAGAGTCTGACAGTTTTGCGGAACACTGACCACTCCTGATGGAGCTAACGTTGATCCCTGTTAAATCATGGCAACAGGCTTGTCTTCCAATGCACAGGACACCCCGTAAGCTCTACAGCACCACAGTCCTACCAAGTCAGCTGGCTGTCCTTAATTTTTAAGCATGGCTTTTCACCTTGGCAAGGTGAATCAACAGTAAAAACAACCTGCACTATGCCCAGGGGTGCCTGTCACAGCCAGGTAGTAGTAGAGGCTGGTTTAAAGCCAGCCCAGCTGTCTCTCCACCATGCTGCAGACACTACCCAAAAAGCACTTCCACTGCAGGATAGGACTGAACAGCTAGTGAAGATCTCACATCACAGGCAAAACAGAAGAGCAGTGCTTCATCTCAGACTGTTATTGAGACAAAATGTAAGCGGTTCTTCATCTCAAAAGCAACAGGCCAGGCTTTACAGGTCGTAAGAGACATTATGAAGGCAACCAATTGCCCATTAAAGGGCTTTTTCAGACCTTTTCTGGTCACTTGTGCAAATGTTCATGTTGATTGCTGACCCTCAAGGCTTTCAGAAACTGTCTTCGGCACTAACTTTATGATTTCACAAACTGATCAGTGCCTGTTTCGAAGTCCTGCTTTGAATCTTAACCCGACAGCGTCTGGCCAAAGCCTCGGCGCACACTTAGCCCTTGTAAACACGCTCTGTTATCGCAGGGTTTAAAGCCCCTAACAGCCATCAAAAGATGCTGCTGAAAAGCCACAAAGGGAATCTGAGCTGTCATCTGCTCATGCTTGCCATTCCCCGCTCACACACTACGGCTGGCAAGCTGAGCACAGCTAGCCATCTTTCCCCACTAAATATATGATCATACAAAAGGCAGGGTTTAGAATGTGGATTGAAAAGCCATTACTGCACGGGTGGCTATGTGCTAACTGTGCAGCGGGCTGGAAACCATCTCCTGCAGCGTTCTCCTGCCGCGAGCTGGGCACGCTCAAACTACTTTGTCTGGGTTCTTCACGATAATAAAGAACGTAAAATACATAAAGCAAATTTAACTGGAACACAGTATTATTAGTCACCATAAGCACATCATTAACAACATCTAAAACCTAAATAAACCACCTTTTCTGGTGACATCGTTGAGAAAGGTTTTACGTCAGCTGCATTTTGAAACTTACTCAAGATAGAGGATTTATGCAATAGGCATTTTCAGCTTCACGGAACAGATTTATGGGCTTGCAGACCGTCTGTACTTTCACAGGCTGGAAATGTCAACTTAGAGTACAATTTAAGAAAATAAATTAAAATCCCCATCAGCGTTCTGCCACAAGTCACTCTGTGCATTTTTGGTCACTGGAAATTCATGTTTCTCTTTGATAAAGTGGACGCACTCCAGGGTGAATTCATTAGCTACGCACTAGCGCGTAGCTGGGCGCTGCAGGGCGGGCACAACAATCGTTGTAGTAACTCACTGCAGCAGGCTTTCTCCTAGGTGATCCTGAAGTGTCTCTCAAGTTTCTAGGAGTTTATGTACAAACACAAGCATGTGCCTATTTTTTCTCTAACCGTACCTGAACGGGCATCATACTTCAGAGCACTGGAAGGGGCTGCCCTGGGGGGTTGTGGAGTCTCCTTCTCTGGAGATGTTTAAAACCCACCTGAACATGTACCTGTGCGACTTGGTCTGGGTGATCCTGCTGTGGCAGGGGGATTGGACTAGAGGATCTTTCGAGGTCCCTTCCAATCCCTAATGTTGTGTGATTCTGTGTGATTGGCTGGCGTCAGAGTCGATCTGTCACGTGAAGTAATCCAATACCCCTTCCCAAAGAGCCTGTCTGTGAGTTAGGACCTACGCTGGGCAGGATTGATCCACCACTGCACTCTGTGCTGCTGCTTGTTAAGACTTAAGGTCTATGCACATTTTTGTTGTGAGCATCAGTTTTCACTGATTCAGTCCCAAGAAAAACCCATTTTGGCTTGGCCTAGAGGAGAGTATCGCGCGGAGACGCAGAGCAGGAGTGCCGCGGTACAGCAGGGCTGAGCCTGCCGCTGGAAAAGCTCAGCTGCTTTTACTAAAACTCCTCTGTGCTGCATAAACACAGAATATTTTCAGAACAAGTTTCCACTTGAGCCCTTGCTCAGCCACCCTTGCAGTTATGAATAGTGCATAGCTGTTGTTGGCAAGGACAGGAGGCTGCCCAGTGCTTTGGGGGGAATCTAGTCTCTGTTACAGCCTTTCCACTGACATCTGTCTTATGTCAAGAAGTCACAGCAAAGTCTGCTCTAATTCAGACTTTTCATAAATATTTCAGCCATCAGCCAGGTTTCAGTGCAGTGATTTGATCCAAGAAATGTTAAAAGGCAGACGAGGAAGCTCTAGACCCCGCTCGGTCCACACCAATTCTACTCAGAAACCCTGGAACATGCGGTTTCCTATTTACAAAAGTAAAATACTGATTTAAAATTATAATGAACAAAGACCAGCTAGAAATACACCAATGCAACCCTCCTCCCCCCGAGCATGTTTTCTACAAGTGATGTACCTTGGCAGGAGTTCCTTTGCTCGAAAACAAACCAAGCAAAACCCATAAAAACCTGCTTCCTTCAGCCTTCCCTGCAGATAACTGGGTTGCAATGCAACCACTGCTTTGTAAGGGCGAGAGGAGATGATCGTGTTGTGGTATCTCTGCCTGTGGGATTCTCTCTTGGCTCCACCAGGGCAGGGCCAGCAGACAGAAATGAGCAGCCGTCTACCTCTCAGAACTGTTCTCTGCCTCATCCAGGGAAATAGTGCCAAGCACCGCCAACACAAGCAAACTGGAGCGTACGGGGCATCATCAAAGGGCAAACGAGACAGCTTCATGGGCTCATCCTTACTGTTAATGACAGATCAACATTCACCCAGTGCTGCCTCCTGCTACTCATGGGGTCTGGTAGAGCACAGTGGAAATTAGCCAGTGTTATCAAAAGAAATGCTGGTGCTGTTCTGCATCGGAAGGCAACGAGTTCCTTTGCTCAGACACTGTGACCAGCATTTTTCAGGCTGGGGCTCTAATCTTGTAGATTGGAGCTCTGGAACTGGTTCCTGTGCTCCCAGGAAGCAGTTTGGGCTGCAGTCACACTACAGACAGTGTTTGCTTCTGTTTCCATCTGCAGGGCACTTAGAAACCCATGCATCCCTCACCACCCAAGCAAAGAGATTCATCGCTTCAGCTTGATTTGGCTTGTCACATCAGTGATTGAGCAGGCTGGCTTTCCCTGCAATTCTCCAGCTACAAAGGTACGATCAAAACAGAATGAAAATTCAGATGGACTCCAGTTTCTAGTCCCCCACCACTGAGAAATATCAGATGAGAAAATGGTTAACTAATTAGTTGTTTGTGTGGAGAAACAGAAGGAGCGAAACCCTTGGTAAACATGAAGGAAGTAACAGGAGATTCCCTGCGACCAGAATTAATACGAAAGCCCGACCGCGCAGCCTACAGCAACTAATCAAATGAAAACTCTAAACCTGCACTAGGACGGTTAAAGAACACGTTATGAAGAAGACAGTCTTTTCTGTTAGCACCGCACAGTCTGCAAGAGCTAATTGTCAGGGTTGGGGGTTTTTTTTATCCTTCAGGGCAAATAAAAATCCTAGAGGCTGAGGTGTAGCATAAAAACCCCCACAACCTCATTGTTGTGTTTTTTAATCAGAAGCGATTAGGGCTACAGTTAGATGAACCCAGAGGCTGTAACTGCCCGAATGACTCCTAAAGCTAGAGAACAACGCGCCGTGTCTGGGGCTAACACGCCAGCGTAATCAGGTCGGTACCGTTAGAGTAGCTGTCAACACATGCAGATCAAGAACAAGTATTTTTGATTGTAGCAACTGTGCCTCAAAAACTAATCAACATGAGCTAGAGGGTTCTTGTATGAACCACCTGGAGAAGGTTCTGGCATAAATCACTGCTGAGTTTCTGCACAGGCCAGTTCTTTGCAGCTGTCCTTCCAGCAAAAGCAGCTTCTCCCTCTGCAAATGCATTTGCTGCTTTCTCTTTCAACAGGGGTCCCGGCAGCTCTTGAAGAGAGGACACTTTTGTAGGGGCCCAGCAGATTCACGACTATAATGTCAGTATTGAACACAGCCATGAAGAACACAGCCATCTGTAGCACATTGCTACAGATTCAGCAGCCTGAGTGATTTTTTTCCTACGGGATGGGCAGTCGAGAGGTGGAAGTGGCTCACTACTGCGAGGCATTAGCCTGTCCCGATCAATACAGCTCCTACCAGACTGCGGCTCCCACTGTGGGGAACCGGCTGGTCCCAGCAAGGGATTACTTCTGCTGCCATAAAACCTCAGCTTTGTTCTGGGCAGTTCTCAAGGCACAAAGAAAACTCCCTCGCCAGAAGCGCTGCCCCAGAGAGGTGGGAAGGGGAGCCGTGTGTCTCCACTTCAGCACCGCTTTGCACCCTGAGCCCGTGTGATACAAACAGCCTCACAACATCCACCTTGGCCCCTATTAACATCCATTAACTCAGGGTCTTGTCTCATAAGGAAGGAAGGGAATTAATGGTTCTGCAAATTAATTTCCAAAAGGGAAGTGCAACGAATTGGGAAATGTGCTGAATAATCACTTTAGCACAGTTTGTGTCCTGTGCCAGACGGAGCTCTTCGCAGTGCTGCTCCTCGGCAAAGCAGAGAGTAGTGTCCTCACTCCTCTTCCTGTTTCTTTCACAGAATCACAGGACACTAGGGATTGGAAGGGACCTTGAAAGATCATCCAGTCCAATCCCCCTGCCACAGCAGCATCACCTAGACCAAGTCACACAGGAACATGGCCAGGTGGGTTTGAGGCATCTCCAGAGAAGAAGACTCCACAACCCCCCTGGGCAGCCTGTTCCAGCGCTCTGTCACCCTCACCATGAAGAAGTTCCTTCTCAAAGCCCTTTTCTCATAAAGAACAAATAAATCTAGAAAACTTTGAGACTACTTTACCCAAGAGATGGGGAGTGCCTCCTTGTCACTCTGAAAATAACTACAACTCCCACAGACCATTCTCCCTATTGTCAGAGGAGCCAGAAATACCAGTGAGGGGCCTTTTTCAAACTGATTCCTTCAGAGACAGCCCAGGGACTTCCTTTGATACCAGAGAAGCACATCTGGCAGACAACCCTTCCCATTAAATGCAGGCGTTCACTGGGCAGTGGGAAATGGTCACAGGTGACCACACACTGGCAGCATCGTGGGGACCGCAGCTCCTGCCTCTCGAGGCACTCGCAGTTGTTAATGGTGACTTTCCTCTGTCGCTTCTCTTTGAACATGTCATAATTTTTACGGTGTGATTCCAAATAACAGGATCTTATGACTTGGTAACGGGGTGAACAGAGCCTGTAAACACTGCTTAGCGGACAGTTACCTAAAAGTTACTTGGTGAGATGTTCTACTGGAGAAATCTGGACCCTCAGCACAAAAAGCAAAAGTTTTAACTGAACAGAAAATGTTTCAGACTCGGAGATCTCAACCTTAAAATCACAGAACAACACTGGTTAAAGATGCAAAAGGGCTGCTGCAAAGGAAAGGTCTGCTCAGGCTGTCACGTCAAGGCAAAGCAATGACGAACAAGAGGCTGAGTCTCTGTTCTTGGGCAAAGTGAGAAACACTCATCCCTGAAAAGGGAATGTGAAGTGTTTGCTAAAGGACAGACTCCATCATTCACACTGGGTGAGAAGATAGCACATCCATCATGTGGCAGTTTTCTTATTCCTAAGTATCTCTGTGAAACAAAAAATCACTGATGAAGGCCACATACTTCAAAGCCTCTAAACTGATAGCTGGGTCCTAATTCCAGGTGTTTTTCCTTCAAGGAAAAAACTGCATTTGGGCTCCCTTGGCTGCACCAGGTATTTCAGGCAAAGAAATTTACATGTTTAAAACCCTCTTGGATGTGTTCCTGTGCGACTTGGGCTAGGTGATCCTGCTGTGGTGGGGGGATTGGACTGGATGATCACTCAAGGTCCCTTCCAACCCCTAATGATTCTACGATTCTATGAGAGTAAATTTGCTGTGACGAACTGGCCCAGGCATTTTCACTGCCTTCTCAGGTTAGCAACAGAAGACAAAGGACAAAGGGACTAGCATAAGAAAGGACAGGCTTTAGCACACCATAAATTGACTGTGCAGTAAGTACCAATTCAGGAAGAAAATCTGTGAAGACGCTGATACTGCCAGAAAAGTAATCGAAGTAGTTTCCTGTGCTGACAGAGCTGGGGCTTTCCCGAGCTGGCTGAACTTGCACAGGACTTATTTCTAAGATTCAGCTATTTCTGGGGCGAGCGCCGGAACATAGGAGAGCAATAATGTTCTGCTGACTTTGAAAAGCCTCTGAGCTTCTTGGCAGGCTGCAGTTAGGGGCCTGGCAGGAAAACAGCCCCGTTCCTGTTTGTTCCGTCTCCTTTCCCACCAAGCACACAACAGTGTCCTCCAGCTTGCCTACCCTGCACGTGTCAGCTAGTGGTGAATGGGCAGCAACCACAGGTCTGCCCCTCCAGAATCTTCCAGTGAGGTATCGCTTGCTAATCCGATGATTATGGGAGTGGGTTTGCACGTACTTGAGAGGCATAAACTGCAGTGGCAAAGATCCACGTTGGGATCCAGACCACCAGAGTAGAAGGAAAACACTCATCCTGGGAGTTGAGCTGAACCTGATCCAGGCGAGAAAACTGGCTTTAATTTTGTGTTTTCTCACATTAGAGCACTGCCTGAGCTGTTATTTGCAGTCTTTGCTGAGCACAGAGCTGATCCCCAGAAGTATATTTAGTGTTACTAGTTCACAATAACAACTGAATTAGTAACTGACATCTCTTAAAGAGGATTTGTTCAGCAGGGAGAGCTGTGCGAGCTCGCAGCAATCTGCAGCATTACCCACAGCCTCTCCTGTCACCCCGCAGAGCCATGTGCTGTCACAGCTGGCAGGATGGCACCCCCCTAGTAACCCCCTTTGTGCACCATTGCACAGACCCAAGCACACACAGTTACACCTTCCCCATTACATTTGTGTTTCTGCACCTCTGAGACAGGAAGAGCTCTACCAGCAAGGCTGGATGGCTTCACTAACTTGTCTCCTGTACCCACTGGGACATCAGTGCCAACTCTAAACCAACAACATGCCTCTACCACTCCCTCAGAGATCCCTGAAGCAACAGCAGTGTGTTGAAAATTCAAGCTCCTGATGGTACCTGGTACTGGGAGAAGATGGGGAATGAAAGGCTTATTCCAGTTTGAGACCTTCACGTAGCCCTTCCTTTTAGGGAGGAGATCTGCAGAGATTCAAACCCAGTCAAAAGAATGGAACAGACCTGAATGGGAAGTAGTAAAATGCAAATCAATGAGTTCACTAGGAGGTATCTATCTAGTGTCCTATTATCTGCTAGTTCCCTATTTAATTTACTAAACTTCTGCTATAAAGGTTGGGTTCTCCAAAGGTCAACACAAGAGCAGGAAATGTGTTCTTTCAAAATAAAAGTTAGACTTATTATGGAGCACTGGAACAGGCTGCCCAGGGGGGTTGTGGAGTCTCCTTCTCTGGAGACGTTTAGGACTCCCCTGGATGTGTTCCTGTGCGACTTGGTCTAGGGGATCCTCCTGTGGTGGGGGGATTGGACTGGATGATCTTTCAAGGTCCCATCCAAACCCTAATGATTCTATGATTAACTTCTTTTGTCAGTAGCCTACATCCTACATTTTCCTGTATTCCCTCTACACTTATTCATGGAAGACAGCTTTGCACACACAGAAGCACACGGAAATAAATTACCCAAGAAGGGCTTTCCAAGGAAATTCTACAGGTTATTCACACAGACAGGAGACAATTACTCTGTAGAGGCTTTGCTTTTGGAAGATCGCAGAGGCACTTGTGCAGAAACTCTTAGTAAACAGCACATCCTCCGCACTGCTCTGCATCTGAGGATGTTTTCAGCTGCAAATTCTAATGTATGAACATGATGATGTTAATTTAATGTCAATGCCTGGATGAAAAATATATTGCCAGGCTGCCTAATATTTGATTAATGGTCTGACTTTATCAGAACTGGAAATTCTCACAGGGTTTTATAAATCAGTCAAGAGCCGACAAATTAATAACTTTGTTTCCATAGAAATGGAACTCTGCTAATTCCATAAAATGTGCCACTCTGGTATCATTATTGCAGCAATTAATATGCTTTTCTTTTTACTTCTTTAGTTTAGCTTTGCTTAAAAATAACTGGGTTCACAGTGGGAAAATTGATTGTCTTGATGCTTTTGTGTAGTTATGTAGCCCAGAGGAATTAATACCCGCTGAGGAGAAATGCTTCCGACCTTGTCGCACTCGATAGCAAAGGAGGAAAGGGGAGCTAAGGAACGCAGCAGCGTGTGAGGATAACGCGACTACCTAGTAGTAGAGAAAAACGCGCGTTAACGTCTGATCCCAAAAATAAAGGAAAAGGCACATTTATTCATAGAATCACTACGGATTGGGAGGGACCTCAAAAGATCATCTAGTCCAATCCGCCTCACGGATCCAAACCCCAACGCTGTGTGAGTCTGTGAGTTGCCTTCCCTAATCTCTGTGAATCGGATCCTCAGGCACTCAAGCTGTCCAAACACACTTTCAGACCAACTGACTTCCCTTTTACCTGTCTGGCCCCTGTCACTTTTCAAGGTTGTGGATAACCACGTCTGAGTTGTTTTATTTATAACGTCATCGGGGCCAGGCGGTTACATCTGTTACAGGCCACCGCGCTGAATTCCACCCGTATCCGTCTTCCTGTTGGGTGCCTTCAAGGGGTGTTAGAGAAAGGAAACACTACTTTTTCACACTGAACAAAGCCATTAAAATCTGATGCCACAGCCAGTTCCTGTTCACCTGGGGGTAATCCTTGTCACATCCCTTGTCTCACCCCCTGTCTAATGACATTTACTGCAGGACGAACGTGGTCCTGCACATGTAAATATTAATAGATCGTGTTGACAGAAACTGTTCAGAAGTTCTGCTAGGTGCTCTGCAAGGGTGGGCACGAGGTATGGCAGGGTTGGGAAAGCAGCCCTTTGATATGTATTTTAACATATAATACACAACCTATGGAAAAAAATTGGTCTTCTTCAAAGAAATAGAAAATTAAAGGCTATTCTTTACAGGGAAAATGATCCTTCATTTGCTAAAAGGCATTTCTCAGTAATACTCCTTGGGAGGTTAGAAAGCATCTCTTTCTGTTAGGATAAGTACCCCATGTGCATCTGGTATACTGCCTACCACAAGTCTACTCCATAGAGCACAGGTTTTATGTCACATTCATCACCATAATAGCCCAGCCTCTTTCAGATGTACATTAAGCAACATAACAAATGTGTGTCATTTAGGAAATCTGCTGGCCAATGATGCAAAATGTGAACAAGTTAGAGGGAAAAGCTGCGCCTAAGTATCCATTTATAGCACAAAAAAGAGCTTATGTTAAATGGTAGGGGATTAAGTAATGAAAAGACAGGAAATGGAAGAATCACAGTTGGTTGTTTAACCCTGATTTGCCACAGGATGGTTGCTGATAAACTTAAGACCTTGATCGATGTGGTGTGGTGTCAATGAGGGAAACAGGTTGCCAACAGTCTGCTAATACTTGGTTGTGTCTAGTATTTTCTGCTTGGTATCTGTTGTAGGCAGTGAAATCCAACGTATTTAACCCTCTGCTAAACTGCTTCTTAGCTATTATGTCTTAGTTACTCGGTTTAACCTTAGATCAGATGCCCAAGAGTTAAACCTTCAACACACTTTGTCATTAGGGATCTGCACATCTTTCCAGCTGCGTTCAGTGAGTGCCCATTTTTTGTGTCTCAGTTTGACAGACAAAACCCAGAAGCCACAAGTCTTCTAAAATCAAAAGCACCTGCTAATTTTTTCCTGAATTGACAGAAGGTGAAACAAAACCCCTCACCTGACTGCGCAGGGAAGGCTTCTTCCAATGGGTTACAGCTACACAGTGACTAACGCTGTTATATGATTCTTCCTCTTTCCTTTTCCTCGTCCCTAAAAGCCTCTGCTCTGTATCTGCTGCCGTGAGTCAAACACAATTGAGATGGAGATATGCAAACCTGAGACAGCAGTTGTTTTCTGCCTCTGCTGAAGGGTGTTTTAACACTAGCTAACAGCTTAGAAGCTCTCAGGGCCAGAGGCAAATCCTGAATGCTCCGTTCTGAAGCCGCAAACCTCGTGCACCAGTACAAAACCACCATGGCTTAGCCCTGAAGCACTATCACATGAACTCTGTGGCTGCATTAGACTTGTTTACACATAAAATGCTACCGGTGACCCTGGGCTGAATCTCCAGAGGGGCTGGACCTCAGGCGGGTAGAATTTCCCACTGGAAAGCAAACAGAGGAACCATCACCCCGACAGGCACATTCAGACAGGGAAGTCTGTAAAGATTCTCAAGGGTTTGGACTATTCAGTGCAATCTGGGTGAGACAGGTTAGTATCTGCAAGGCAAAGCTGTGCTAAATACTAGCCAGCAGAGCCGCCCCAAGGGATCGCATGGATCATAATTATTTAGCAATGTGTAGAGGAGGTGTGCATGTCCCTGCAGGCATATTTACCTAGACCATAATGGTCATAAAATGAGGAAGAAGCCAGTCCCTAGCAATGCACATTTGAACCAAGAATGAATCTGCAGGCTTACCGCTGCTTAACAAAGTGCATAATTTCACTCTTACTCAGAAACTATTTTACAGAAATTGGCATCCTTATTACTAAGTTAATAGAAAAATTCCAATTGAACTCTACAGGACTTTTTCCCTATTACAGTAACATTGCACAGCTCCATTTAGCAAAAATGAGTGCTTAAACCCTCCGACAATTTCCTCACTGAAGTTAAATTCCACTCCAAGAATAACCATCTGCGAGTTGCAAAGAAAGCGGGTTCTTTGTGCCCTCAAATGCACAGACTAGGGATTTCTTGCAGTTGAGCAGCGGCTGTAAAAATGCAACAGAAATTCTGTGTGTTTGGGAAAGCTTCTGCTCCGAGATGAACTACTACACCCAGATGTGATGGGAATTTTGCCACTGAACTGACTATGCCTGTAGTTTGTTCTGTCTTTACTCTGGACATGGGAAATCAATGAAATAGAGCTGTTCCATCAGCACCTCATGCCTTCACAGCTGGTGATTCTGCTGTCGCAGTGGGATTGGACTAGACGATCTTTTCCAGGTCCCTTCCAATCCCTAATGTTCTGTGATCCTGTGAAAGAATTGCAGCATTTCCCTTTCCACGCTGGACACGAATGCCAGGCAACACCTGCTCTGGTGTCCCCCAAGACTTACACCTGCTTTAAAGACAGCAGTGCTCAGTTCCACGAGAACAACAGGAACGGCTGAGCTAATCCACTTCCACTTGACGACAGGATCCTGGCCTGGATTCATCATCAGTTTCCCTGGAAAACTTCCATTTGAGTGCTTGGTTTTCCAGCTACTGCCTTGATCCCCACCAGAGCTACAACCTGATGCATTACCAGTCAAAATGCATTTGTGTCACAGCCTCGCTGAAGGTTGCACCAGGCATGGAGCACACGGGATCTAACCGGGCTGAGCGCTCGAGAATTCAACGGCTTCAAAATATTAGCAGGAATTCACGCCGCCCCCTCCTTCCCTGTCAAGTTGCCTCCTCACACAGCATCCTCACACTTGATAGCTAACTTATTATAATCAAGATACTCTCTGCTCCTTCCAGCAGCAAAATCCTGCCTTTTCTGAAACTAGAAGAGAGCAGTAATGACAAAGTGTGTTATTGTCAGGATGTGACTTGCACCGCGAGCAGAGCTCGTGACTGATACCTCCTATTGTTGTATTTCTCAAGAAGATCTGCAATACTGTTTAGTCAGTGACATGAAAAATGTGCCCCATAATTTCACAGTTCACAGCCATTCATTCCGAGTGCTGACACGGTTGAAATCATAATGTGGCACAATATTGTTATGCAGGGTAAAGACAGAGGGTCTAATTAAACTCCCCTTAAATGTTACATTTATCCTGATTAATCAAGACTCTGGGATTCTTAAGGTAACACCGAGGGACATAACAATCGGTTTCTATGGCTGGTTTGATTATGCGGAGACACAGACTCTCAACGCTATCATCTACAGCTTTAATATCAACACATTAACGGAGATTTATGCCAACAGTGTGGAGCAGATGGAAAATGTTAGGAATGTGATCTTCTGACAAATACTGTCAGGAGTGATAAAGTCTGGCTTCAGGTAGTTGAGTTCTCTGCAAAACTGTGAATCGCTGGACTGAGAACTTCCGCGACCTCTGCTTTGGGAAGTCTTCAATAATTTAATTCAGACACTTCTGCTATTTCAGAGACTAATCAAAGAGAGAGGGATTAATCTCTTCGTTTTCCCTCAGGAAACGGACAGTGTTCTTGAGAACTGCCATTCTGTCTGGGTGAAAATCTGCTCACTGCTCTGCCTCCATTCCTGCTAGGAGAGGGTAAGGAAAACATAGGTGCTAAAGGAACCTCTGTCTGTACGTTAGCGACTGGTAGGAAGAACTAAGCAGTAAGACAAGACGTTAGCGTAGAGAAAACAAAGTGTGGGAGATCCCCCACCTCCCTGCAAGGCAAGAGGCAGCATTTCAAAACTTAGCTCCAGCAGGTTAGATGGGTTTGTCCCGGGGCACTCTAAGTTAGGACAGAGAAAAGCACACAAGGATGGAAGAGGTCTAACATCTGCCCCAACACGGAGAGTATCTGCAAGAACAGGGCAAAAACGACAGCAGGGGAAACTGAGACATTCACCACTAGGAGAAACCCAGGCAGACACTTGCAAGTCGAGGACTCCTAGGGAATCTCCAAGCTGCTGCAGAGCGGGTGGTGACAGGCTGGCTGAAAGGTAGGCAAGCCAAGGAATGCCTATGAGGAGCAGAAGAACTGAGTGGCAGCCTTGGGGAAGCAGACTACCAACATCTGTTCACTGCTCTGAGGAGAAGAAGGTCCTGCTGTGGTACAGCTCTGCTATTGATGCTGACAGAGTTGGAAGTGCCTTCCCGAATGGTCAACGTTAGATGCTGTCCACAGCTGTTATAGGACCTGGCTTGCAGATTTGGCAGATGTTTTAATTCTCTCGGCACTGGGATTTCACTCCAGTAGAATTTATTCTCTTCAGTCTCACCTCAGTAGTTCCCACCAGAGGATTTTTTTATTATTTCCTTACCAGCTGCTTCCTCCACATTAATTCAGACCCTGTGATATATCCGCACAGCGCTGCCCAGCTACAAATCATCTCCCGCGCAGGAAAAATGGGACTGGATTTTACTCTCAAGCCATTATTACCCTTCCAGAGTTACATCAGGGTGCTCATGGGCATGAGAGGAAAATAAAGAAGGTTTTTAAAAAAGCTCCTTTATAAAACCTCTATAAAGAGGAATTCTGCTTCCTTCCCATCTTGCCTAAAGCCTACAGATTCTGCTATATGGAGAAAGAGAGTTCGTTTACTTTGCTCAGTACCTAAGAAAAGGGAACTTGGTTTGGTCACACAGTGGCCAAAAAAACAGTAATGATTTTTTAATGACTTACTCCCTTCAGATATTTAATACTATGATCAAAACATTTATCACCATGGTTACCTACACAGCCACCGTTTCAGTGAGAAGGCTGATGTGTAGCTGAGCCAACACTTGACTGATGAGTACCTGCCATTAGAGGTGGTAGCTGCATCTCGTGAGGGAACTGGCCTTCCCCAGCACTGCTTGCTGGATACCCCAGTACAAGCAGTGTTTCAGAGTTTTTCAGGAAAAAGAAAGGAGGAAAAAGTGTTTGCTTCCAGCAGATTGTCTCTGCACCTGGCTTTGCTTTTAATTTAAAAAAGAAAAGAAAAACAATGTTCAGTGTCCAATATACAGCAGCTTGGGATCTAGAGATGTGCTACAAATTCCCAGTGGCTGGGTTCAGGCAGGCCATAAATAAAACTGCAGAGCCAACTTGAGATGCTCTTGGGTGTAACTTCAGAGTGAAAAACTCTGGTGCTGCATGCCGAGAGCATGGCTCAGCTGTTCATTTACAACCTCAGAACTATTCTGCCTGCACAAGGAAAACAAATCTCCTGTTGTTAGGAAGAAAAGACAAGCCCTTCAGACTCTAGGAGACATATTTAACAATGACTAAGTGTGTTCCTTCATAAACATTAGCTCTTCAGGACGTGCTACCCCTCTGTCATTATGCAGCACTTCTGTGACGGGGGTGTATCCCAGGAAGCCAGTTTATTGACCTCCTCCGGCAGCAGAAGGGCTTTGCAAAGGCTGATGTGCACAGAGTACGCAAAACTGACCCCTTAGGTGTTTGTGAGGAATGCGATTTGGAGCCTCATCCTCCTTCAGAGGGGGTTCAGGGTCCCTGAGAAAGGCCTGGCAAGAGACACAAGAAAGGCTTTTTGAATTGTCTTTGCAATTCACAGCTTCCATAGTCGCTGTGTGGAAAGGTGGTGATTGGCAGCAGAGACAAGTAACACAAGTGCACCAGCTTCTTCCAGCAAATTCTCCTTAGTTTTATCAATTTATCTGAGATTTGGAAGAAACTCACTGAACCATAAATCCCACCTCTGTGCAGCTGCAGCATTATTTTCCAGGATTCTAGACGGGCCTTTATTTGACAAAGAATCACTAAGACTTGTCACCAGTAAGAGTTTGGAACGTCTCCACTGCCTTCCATCGTTGACCCCAAAATAATGATGATGCCATCTAAAGCAAAACGTGGTCCAGTAGTAAAAGTTCCCATTCCCAAAGGCCTGGCCAGCCCATTGCCAGGTGCAGACAAAATGAACTTCACAACACGTCTCTTGTTTAGAATCACAGAACCACAGAATGTTCTAGGCTGCAAGGGACCTCTAGAGGTCATCTAGTCCAACCTCCCTACACAGGGACAACTCCACCTAGGTCAGGCCGCTCAGAGCCTGCAATGACTCTAGAGATGGGGGCCCCCACCGCCTCCCCAGGCAGCCAATTCCAGCCATCAGCCACCCTCACACTGAAGAACTTGTTTCTAATGTCATTGCTTCAGATATTGTTGCCAGCCTTTCATATGCCCACGAAACTCACTGAAGTTTGGGTTCCACTTCTACATTCTACAGCTTCAAATCCTGCACTTTACTTCTACTTAATGAATTAGATGTGCTGTAGAGCTACAACAAGCATCTCTTGTGAAGCTACTCCTAAAGCACTGAGTCACACTGCTTACTGAGGATAAATACAGCAGTAATGTATTTGCATAAATAATTTAAAATCCAAGAGCAATGTAGGTAATAAAAATATACTGGTGTGATAAACCATGAAACCAGAGAGCAGCGCTGCTTTAATTAAAAATTACAAATACACTGCAGTAAACAACTTATTTACACAAAGTTAAAAGCCCAACTCTTGAATATTCTGCACTTGTTGAATCCAAAAAGGGAAAAATACTGAAAACTAATCTCTTCAGACAGACAAATATTGAGGACTGTAACTGTGTTTAATTAAGATCTACTGTTAATAATGGATTTCAGAGAGCGAGGTTCTTCTTTTAATTTCCCAAGGTAGCAAATGTTATTAAATTTGGCCTTTAACTTCTCATTGACATGTACACTTGAAACTTCTGATTAAAATTTCAGAGGTTGTGAAGAAGCACCCAAAATTAAACTCTTAAATCTGGCACAAAAATAACAATGATCCCTGATTAAGAAATCAAATTTCAGAAACTTCATTACTGCTCTATTAATAAATTGCTGGGTTATAATTAAAATAGGCCTGCTGGATTTCTTTTCATTTTTTAATTCTAAAAAAGTTAGAAACCATAGAGGGAATTAAATACTTTTAAAAAAAAATAGGTTAACAAATTGGAGAAGTGTGATCAAACTTGGGACAACAGGTTCCCTTTCTTTCTGGGAGTGATCGCAGCGGAAAAGATACTCCTGTCCGCCCAAAGGTATGCGGCTCATGACGGGTAATTTAGACTGAGATTAAACCTGGTGCCTACATTATTGAGGTGGCCATCGAGCGGGCGGTTCTTGTTTCCAGAATGAGCTTTCTGCCTCTCCCTTGAGTGAGTTTGAAATGTTGACGACAGTAGATCAGAGAAGAGCTGACACCGTGCAAGTCCAGCGCTAATCGCTTGCGGACAGAGAACTAGAGCTCGATGCACGTGCTCTGGAGTCTTACCAGTAGCTGGAGTTGCCAGCTTGTTTGAGCTTTTAAATGAAATTCGTTCTCAGTCTGCAAAAACACTTCAAGCTGAAGAATAAGAAAGAAAATCGCTTCAAAAGTACAGCTGTCTGTGGGAATTTTTCCAAAGTCAGCCACGTTTCTCAGAGAGATAAGTAATTTGAATCTGATTCAGATGCACAATGTTCAAAGAACAAATTCAATCTAGATGTGGACAATGGCACAAATGGTTCCTACACGCTATTCACGGGCCTTGAAACGCGTTTGCGACGTTACATCTAGTAGAGTAATGAAATTCCCTGATTACAACTAATCACCAGCCCCTCTTCTAAGTTGGATATAGAGACCCAACTAAAAATATCCTTGCAGTGAGACACATCTCTGCTGCTGCAGGTTCACAATAAAGCAGCACATTGCTAATGCTCCCTTCCTTTGTACCCATCTTTCAATAGGTGCGCTCTCACGGAGCACACACAAAACAAAGCTGATAGTCATTGTTCCTTGCAGACACAAAACATTTCTCTCTCATGGTCATCAATATTTGGAGCAATATCTTGTTTCCAAGGCTGCATTGTGCCTGCACAGCCTTTACTTTACCAGTCTAATCATAATGGGCACTCTGATGATATAATTTAGAGGACACAGCCCCAAGGAGCGAGTAGTTGGGAATGCATTCTCTGTAAACTCCCGGACCGAAGTCCAAACTGCCTGGAGGGACCTAGAGAAAGTATTTCAGACTGACCCAAGCTAGCGCTGGCCTTTACTTCAGATGCTCATCTCACACACTACAGTCCTCCTCGGTCACTGTGTTCCAGTAACACCAGTCCTCCTTGTTCACTGCTATAGCCGTGTGTCCCAACGGTACCTGTCAGTGTTAAAAGCACCTTCTACAGAAGCTCTTGTTTTCTTTCCTGTTACCAAAGGACACACAGGTAGTCAAATGAGCCTTTCCTGAATCATTCCACCACTGCCCAGGTTTCAGCTGCTCCTGCATTTACTTCTAACTTTCACACTGCTGCATTCTCCTGGTTTCCACGTAAGATCCTGTTCAGTCACGAATCAGTCTGGCTTATTTCTGCTCCTCTCTCCCACACGCACAGGGTAAGACAAGACAAATCTTGCTTGCTGGCTTCCCGGGTTTGGGCAGTGCAGATATAAAACTTCTGGGGAAATCCTGTGGAGATTATGAGTTGACTAGAGTGAAGGTACAAGAGTTCCTGCGCAGCCAGCTGTAGGATGTGGGGGACTGCAAAAGTGTTCCTGGCAAGTAACTGCGTACACAAACTACTTCACGGAGTTCGCAGTGACTCGTGATTATGCCCTATAATTTCACTGTCGATGTACTTAGGAGACATCCAGCAAACTCAGTAGGTCAAGGGGAGACACTCAGATAATAGTTCACCGGATTGCTGCTCTTGATAACCAAATCCTTACATTTCCTTGGCTTTTCTCTTTTAGCATCACAAAATGAGCGGTTAATTAATATGGTTTTTCTTATCTCCCACAAAAATACATGAAGCTATTCAGAACTTCGATAATTGTGTTTCTTAAGCTCAGTTCTAATCCACAGGGAATAAGTATCTTTTCACTACACAAGCCTGCCCCGGGGTAGTGCTGCTGAGGATCATATTGCTGTATCTGACAAGCCATAAAAATGCCATGAGTTGCCCATGCACAGACACAAATTTGTGTGGCCGCAGTGAATGAGGAATTTTGGGAGCCAAAATTAAAATCAAGACCAAGAATGCCTTCTGTAAATCACTCAATCTAGAATATAAGGGGAACACGTACGCTCGCAATCCTCCTTCAGACACAGTGGTGATGCCACCGCAGGACTCAGAGGCATTTTTGATAGAGAAAACTCTAAATATTCACACCCCAGTAACGGGGCATTTTGAGCTGATGCAGAGAACTGAAACTTCTAAGTATCTGCCTTGGGTTTTTCCCTTCTTCTTTAGAGATGAGCACAGTCACCTGCTTGATGTCCCCTTCTTACCACGCGAGTCCAAGGCTGTGAGCACAGCCCTTAGCCCTGGCGCGCTTCCTGACATACATTTGCTACTCACAGACAATAGCTCCAAACCCAGAAGCTTTCTGATTTCTTTAGAACAGTCCATGGGTCAGACCGTGTTTAAGTGCCCAATCACTGCTAAACAACCCTGTGATAGCAGAGGAATCTGTGGGTATAGATTTACAGTCCGTGTTGTCCAGGTAAAGCTTCAAAGCCTTTCTCACAAAAACGTTTATGCCATTTGATATATTTTGAAATCCAAGGGTGTGACAGAACAAAGGTAAGAATGAAAATTCAGCACAGATGTAGGTGTTAGTTGCAGTGCCCAGCCTGTCAGTCTCAAACGCTGAGGAAAGCTGGACAGTCACTTTGGCAGTCTAGAAGTAGTAGAGAAGGAAGTGATTGAATTTTCACTTTTCAACAAATTTGAAAACAAGACCAGACCAGGGAGATCCAAATGTAAGATGACTTCACCACTAAATACTTCAGTTTGCTCCGTGTGACACAGGATTATATTATCATCACAAAAATCACAGAGTCACTCTGGATGGAAAAGACCCCTGGGAACATCGAGTCCAACCATCTACCCTACCTTACAGGTTGATACCTAAACCAGACCCCTCAACACCTCACCCAAACCATCTTTAAACACATCCAGGGATGGCGACTCAACCACCTCCCTGGGAAGCCCATTCCTGTGCCTGACCACCCTCTCTTTGAAAAAAACTCTTCCTAGTGTCAAGTCTAAACCTCCCATGTTGTAACTTGAACCCATTCCCTCTTGTTCTGTTACTAATTGCTTGTGAGAAGAGACCAACCAGCACCAACCTCTCCACAACGTCCTTTCAGGTGGTTGTAGCACTAAAGTACTAGTTTACTTCCATCCACCCAGACAAGGCAACGCCTTTGCTTACAGTAGCCCCACTCTTTCACAAGGAAAGATTTTCTCAGCCCTCCAGTATGACTGCACCATCATTATTTGAGTAAGGAACTTCATAAACAATCACAACCAGACTTAAACCACATGTAAAAGAGAAACTACTCCTGTACACACAGATTTCAAGTTTTCACAAGCTTTTCTCTGATTTTCCTGAAGGAAAAGGAATAATCAAGCAGGTTAAATGTAATTTTGAAACTATGATTTGAAACCTGGTTGTTTTTGGCATTAATCTTGCAGGCTGGAAAAACTGTCTAATGCAGGTCTTTGTTTCCATCAAACGGAATCTCTTTGTCGCAGAAAAAATAAAGAAGTATCTTCTTATTATGTAGAGACTGAACAACCTAAATTTTGTGCTGGCAGGCAAATTCTCAGGCACAAAATGCAAACTCACTTTCTGATGGACGCGAGGGCACTGCACTCACCTGATAGTCTGATGTTGCAACGTATCTGGATCCGTGGCGTTTACTGTGAACACGACGCTGCCAATAGGGATGTTTTCTTGTTTTGTCACTGTCATCGGGTTTGGGTGGAACACTGGCCCTTCGTTCACATCCTCAACAGTGATCTGAACCGTCGCTGTGGAACTGGGGCCATAGGCTATGTCCGGAATCAGCGGGTCTTCGTTTTCGACTTTGATCAGCAGTGTGTGAAATGCCGAAATCTCGTAGTCTAAAGGCTGTAAAACACAACAGTAAAATCAGAGCACAAGCTGCAAACACAGTGCTTAACACTTTTCCCTTGTACCCCACATTGCAGAGGTTGTGGCTGCCCTGTCTCTGGAAGTGTTCCAGGCCAGGTTGGATGGGGCTATGAATAACCCGATCTAGTGAAGGCGTCTCTGCCTCTGCAGGGGGTTGGAACTAGATGATCTTCAAGGTCCCTTCCGACCCCGGCCATTCTATGATTCTATGATACTGATACTTGCTGAGAATTCAATATTACCTCAGGGATGTGTCTCCTCCTTCTCTGGAGACGTTTAAAACCCGCCTGGATGTGTCCCTGTGCGACTTGGTCTAGGGGGTCCTGCTGTGGCAGGGGGATTGGACTGGATGATGTTTTGAGGTCCCTTCCAATACCTAATGCTCTGTGATTCTGTGAGTACAGACACTGGTAGTTATGCAGTGCACTGGAGACAATTAATGTAGTGGCCTTAATGAAAGATGGGGGTGTTCCTCTCCCCGAGAGAGTATGAGAGGCCATACCTCATACCTACAATTTCATTCTTATGCATGCACACTTATTTATGAGGTAGCATGCAGTCAGCAAACAAATCAGCTCTACTTAGCAGTCACTGATGATGAGTAAGATGAGGGTATTTTCCTCATCCTACCTTGAAGTCAAAAGCACAGCCATGGAAGTACGGGGTGTTTGTTTTAACAGTGGAGAAGGCCTCTTCTGAAGTCAAACAAGGAAAACTCTGGTACAGGCAGCAAACATGGCTTAGTTCCCTGGGGGTTTTTTAAGTGTGAGGTACAGAACTATCTTCATGCAAAGACAAGCAGTGTCTTTTTTCATGTGACTTTAAAAACGTGGGACCAAAACAGCTCTTCATTTCGGTCTGAAGCCACATTCCTCATGTCCCCACTACCTGCACCTGAGTCGTCTAACTGAGAACAAAACGCGTCCCTTGAATTCTAATTGTGCCCTTAGTCACAAACACATGCCCTTAGTGTACAATCTCACCATGAATAGTGATGCTTTCTGCAAAACTACCTGTAATTTCCACACAAGGACAATGTGGTTAGCGACAGGCAGGTCCTTATGACTAAATGAGGGCACTGTGACAGAGGAAGGGGTGGCACACACTGTTTGAACAAGGGCTGGTAGCCAACAGCGTGCTTTTTAGTAGCTTTTCCTGGCTGTGCTCTTCTTAATGCAGTAAATCCGGCGAGTGAACCTTACAGCAATATTTTATTAGAACAGTAAATTCTTCTTACTTTGACAACAGAGAGCATTCCCTCGTTAGTCTGCGGATTGGTGTGGATTTCAAAACTCTGCCCTGGATTTCCATTAATAATGGTGTAGACAGCTCTCCACGCTCCAGTTGCTGGGTCATCTCGGTCGCCGACGGTTAAGTTTACAATCACACCTGTGACTCCCTCCTTCACTGTGGCTTGAAACTAGAGAGAAAACACAGAGGAGATGGTTATTATTTTCAAATGATGACCACACACACGTGAAATATTGAAGCCAGCGTGAATTATTTACCACAACAAGAGACAGATGTAATCTTTGACTGAAACGGAATGTTACAGGCTTAAATAATACATCCTCACTCATGAAATATAAGGTAGCACATTACAGCTGCTCTACAGTTAACAGATGGTTGATAAGCAGCAGAGTGATGGGAATCACACGGGAAGACCCTGATCACCAGAGGACAGCTCATCTGGTGGTCCTGAAGAAGTGAATCCTGGAAGCACACAGTGCTGTGTAGGTGCATCTGCTGCCAGGGAACTCTATTCATAGCTAAGGGAGTAACAGAGCTGACGAACACAGTCCATCTTTGCCCTCAAACACTGCACAAACCAGCCAGTTTTGGTCTCAGACTATTACATCCACCAACCTCCACACCCATATTCATTCTTCGCTACGCTGTTCTCCATACACAAAGCATCTTTCACAGAGTCTTCCCGCACCAGCTTTTGGAGGGGTGTCTCCAAGACACTCTAAGGATCATAACTGAAAGTCAGCATCACTTTATTTTTTCAGGGGAAGGACTTCTTTCGACCTTGTGAAGTTTGTTGCGCCGCGGTACTACTGAGCCAGCCAAGGCTGATGAGAAAACCCCAATTCATTATCCAGACGAGCGGCGTATATCACGTCATTCTTACTTTGGTAGGAAGAACACTAAGCCCACCGTTTGAGAACCTTGTAAGGGTCAGGCTTAATAACACTCCTCCCCTTTCAAGTACTTGAGGCTGACGTGCTAAAAGCACTGCCCGTAAGTGTGGTAAGATAACGCCTGCTTTAAAGGTGGATAAAGCAGAACGATAACGAACCTAATCCCATGAAGTGCTGAACATCAGCGGCACCGTTACAGATCATTAGGAAATCTTTGCATTTCTAGGGACTAAGCCTTCAAACTCCAACATGACAAACTTGAACGACACAAACAGGCTTCGCTGCAGGCGCATGGCTTAGAAGCTGCATCACCGGTGACAACGTGCCACGCAAGGGCAAAAATCACCCTAGTGGCCTCAAGACCTGAACAGACTCAAGGTCTTCCGCTCTGCCTTGCAGACCACATGAAGTCCTAACACCACAGAGGATTTGGTGAGAATACTGAACCCAGGAATCAGAGACAACTCTGACTTTTCTTCTTCTTTCTTCCACCCATTGCTCCAGATTTGACTTGTGTTTCCACACCCNCTGTTTTATCAATATATAGATAGATTGTGAATCTGGACAAATAGTAGGTGAAATGGATTTCCTCACGGGGTGAAATGCAGAGACAACTCTGACTTTTCTTCTTCTTTCTTCCCCCCATTGCTCCAGATTTGACTTGTGTTTCCACACCCCTCTTTTGATTTAGCTGCAGAACTTCAGTGTGTGTATTCAGCTCCAGCTTTTTTTGCCGCAGACCTGACTTCATTAACGGATGACATTAATGATTGGCTATTTCTGTCTTCTTTGGTATATTTAACAAAGAATGCAAAGATCCTTTTCATTCTGACAGTTAATATGTAACAGGTTGTGATTGAGCTTTGGTTCAGACAGATCATTAAGCTCATTTGCAGTTTAATTAACTCTAAATGATAATATAAGAATATTTGCGCTCGCTTTGAAATAAATCAAAAGAAATGCTCTATTAAGGATCTTGCAAATAACAGAGGAATGACTACCAAGGCTGTGTTCCTTTCTGCTCAGAAAAAGCCGTCACTGGGAAGCACACTAAGCCATTAGCCTGATTGATATTTTTTGTATTATTTTGTGTTTTCTCAGCTTCTGCGGTATAAAATGAGACATCAGAACCGTAAGGGCCCGAATTGTTCCCAACACATGTTCAGTACTAAACCATTCTCCTGCAGCTATGCAAAAGGCAACTAGACTTGAAGGAACCTAATCCCAATGAGTCTAACCCCTTAGATTTGACTCGGCAGCAGTTCCTAATTCACATTGATCCATCAGAAAAATCATTTCCTTAATCCGCTAGTCTGATTCAATTAAGTGTTCGATAGTCCCAGGATCACCTTGGGAACAGTAACACCCTTAAGGGTAAAATATTTAAAGATCTGGCTATTTTATTCAGATACATCATTGTGACACCTAGAATCCTCTCTGAGAAGGCGTTTAGAATGCAAGCGGGTCCTTCCTGAACCTCATGACTCAAGGGGAGGCTCTCCCTGACAGTTTTGTCCTCTGTGCAGTAAATACTGAAGAGTACCTGGCTGTCAAATCTTATCCACCACTGTCCATTTACCAATGAATTCACTGTCAACAAACATACTGCTGCTTCTGTCTTATGAGTGAGGTGCATGACTCTGTCCATGGTACACAATTACCACACCGGGGCCAGTCCGTGATGGAAAAGGCTGCCACGATGTGCCAGCCAGTTCAAGACATGCTGAATGCTGGGTGAAGGACACTTAATTCCAGGCTAGCTCAGCTGGGGTTGGCTGCCTTCTCCTTGTTTAAGGAGGACTCTCAGGAGCTTAAGCGGCAGCGAGCTACCCGTGCAAAAAGGGCACGCTGGCTCGCTGGGGCGCAGAACTGCAGACCTGCAGATCAAGGAATGGTATCTACAAGGCAAAGGCTGTGCCAAGCCAAATAGTTCCAGGCAGAGAGGCAAACTCATTCTCTGTGTTTTAGAAATAACCCCATAAACACAGAGGATATTTGAAGCTGTCTGGAACATTAGTCTAAAAGTTGTTCAAGACGGATGAAAAAGCAGAATGTCAAATGATGGAAGCTGTCACACAGGTCCACTCCAAATTTATAATGTGAAAAGGGCAATAAATCACAGATTTGTGACTGTAAAAGACAAATATCTCCTGTGAAATAGAAAGGCCCAGAAGAATATAGTGCATGTTATCTAGAAGGTGAACTCTTCTGCCTGTTCAGTCACCTTTGTATAAAAAAATGGACTTCCTAGCGTTTGGAAAGTGCTGCTGTATTTATACTGGGTCCCTATCAAAAACAAAAGCGAAGAAGGAAATTTAAAACCTACGATAGGACAAAAATAGGAATTAGATTTGGAAATGGAGGCAAGACAGCCACGGGTTCATCATATTTCAAAGTGAAAGGTTTACGTTCTCCAAGCACAAAGTGCTTAACTAGGAGAGTCAGATCCAGCGCTCTAAAATAAAACCCCACAGTGGCTAACACATATAATTGGATCACAAGTTAATTGATTTTACTCTTCTTAAATATCTGCACATCCCCTAAGCACCACTATAAATTAAGAGTAAAATAGATGAGTTCAGTACTTTATTTAAACTGCTATCATCTGGACCCATATTAAAAATAATAACTTAGAAGGCAAAACCCTGGGCTGGAGTTGCAGTTGGCTGGCAGGAGCTGTGTTCATTTACTCCTACCAAGCATCTGAATGCGTGAGGTGAACCTGCTCTCTGGAGTGATGCTGTTATTTATTGTGCTTTTCATGCACTCAGCCTGGATCAGTAATTCTATCATCTTCAGAATCTGATAAACACAGGGGAAAAGAAAAAAAGACCTGATTCTCCTCTTCCACACCCAAAATCTTATGAAAAAATGCAGAAAGACAACAGACAGGGAAGCTCAGAAGGAAACAACAAGGGAACAGCAGCAAGCAGGCTGCACTTAGATGATGAGTGTGAGGGCAGCTTGTGAGGAAGCACAAATAGACTTGAAAAAGTAAGAGTGACCAGTGACTGCTGTTATAATGGACTTGTGGATATCAACCACTGGGTTTTCCTGTGAGAGATCATAGAGATACTTCCACTAGCAAAGGGATGGAAGGAGATGAATGACATTCAACATGCCTGTGCTAGAACAGAGCCTTGGGTAACAGCACCCAGGGTAGCTGTGAGCATCAAAAAGATTCTCCATTCAGCAGCCATACTCTGCTCCTCCCTTCCTTGGCCCACACACACCTGCTCCAAACCATGTGCAAAGTGTGACAAGATAAAATGGAAAATTATGGCTCCAGGCTGGTGGGACTTTATCTAACTGATGACATGAAAGTCAAGATGGATATTCAGGATAATTAGGCTGGCATCAAAGGCTGGCTACACGGAGAAGTCAAGTGGGGAAGCAAACAAATTGGATCACAGCTTCATTTTAGTAGCTGTTTTCCTGGAAGGGCCAGGATATAACATAACACTGAGCCAAGTCCTCCTCCACACTGAGCTTTATGGTGAGCTGGTGGGACAGGCTGCCCAGAGGGGTTGTGGAGTCTCCTTCTCTGGAGATGTTTAAAACCTGCCTGGACACGTTACTGTGTGACTTGGTTCAGGTGATCCTGCTGTGGCAGAGGATTGGACTAGATGATCTTTTGAGGTCCCTTCTGATCCCTAATGATTCAATTCTATATTCCACAGTAATAGCTCTCAGTGAACAGCAAAAGGGCTCTGTATGGTCTCAAGAAAAAACCAACTTGTCAGATTTCCACCACGGGACAGATAGATGAAAAGATCACTCTGTAAAATGTTATCACCTGAGAATCCAGTCACTAACCCCATATCAGCCTCAGACAAAACTGGAAATGGTACCTAACCTGTATGGAAATTGGATTCCTACTTGATAGCCCTGTTTAAAGCTTCTGCAGTGAGTGAGATTTGATTTATTGGCTCCTCAGAGCACAGAGGAACAAATGAACTGAACTGCAGCAGGATCACCCGCACACCTACTGTCCAGGAACAGCAAGAACACGCAGGAATATCCTCAATACTATTGTGAAGCCACCAAAGCAAGGTCTCAAACCGGGGTACCAGTACACCCAAGCAAGAGAGCTGCCACGAGCAGCAAACACAACACCAGGTAAACACGTCCGGGGTTGGTGAGCACTACCCCATGGCTCATTAAGATTCCGATGCCGCGATTCCCAGCTGAGAACAAACAAATTAAAACTGCACGTCAGTTTGCATTTATCAGGGTGTATTTCAGGTGAAGGTATTTCTGCGCTGCTGTTGTGTTTGTTCCCTCATCTATGGATCATGAAAGATGAAAAGTAATGGGTTATATTAAATCACACGGCTCTATTAGAAATTCCTCATGGAAATGTTACTCTTGCATTTGTCCTCCTCCTCTGAGGTCCACTGCAGCTGTATTTTGCTGAAGATGTGGAAGCAAGCTCTGGCAACCTGCTTGCCCTTTGTACCCTTCCTCTGCACACTGTCCCCGAGTACGCGTGCACCCGAGTGGCCAACACTTAATTGCTAAGGGAATCATGCACTTGCCATAGCCCTGTATCTGGAACATCTCCAAGAACAAATGACGTCCCAGTGTGATCACCAAGGTTTGCGTTCTCGAGCAGTCAGGAATGGGAACCTCACAAACATGAGTAACGGACACTTCTGGTGGCACCTGCCAACTAACAATAAGCCACGAGCGCTGGGAGCTCGTCACACGTCACAAACCAGGCAGGTGAAATACGAGGTGGAAATGTGTAGTGTAACATGTGTGCGTTGGACAAAGTGGCACTGCCAGTTCATCAGTGACTTTGTCTCAGCACCACGACCAAACGTGAGGGGCTGCTGTTGGCCTGAAGAGCTGACTAACTGCAGTTTGTACTGAACCCTGCATGAGCCAGCTTTGCTGTCAGAGCGAACTGTAACTCGGGATTACATGTCCCCTAGTACCTTCTGCAGATTTTAGAGGTGTCTTCCCTCCTAGAACTGTGCACAGCCTGCACTGTACGGGCACGAGGAGCTGCTGTAGTTCACTTGTATTAAGTTAACCGACAAGTTTACGCAAGCTGTACACGAAGCACTTCCAAAGCCATTTAGCAGAAGGACACTAGGTAAATAAAAAGCATTATCGTAGTATGACAGGGATTTGATGGTGTAAACTAGATGCAAAAGGCAAATTAATGCTGTGAGTCACCTAAAGAGCCTTTGGTAATTGTCATTGTCTTCCTGCCAGAATGCTGGGGTGGGCGCTCTGTCATCTCCTACAGCGTTTCTCTCAGCTTATTCTTTATTTCTCTAACATTCCTCCATCTCCCCAGTGAAATTACAGAAAGAACTCCGCTGCAGCTCAGCAAAGACTCTTCCCAAACACATGAAATGGACCATAATGATTTTGGATGCATTTTCACTTCTTACTTTTGAATGGTTTTCACAGGATACGCACAGCAAATGCCCAGGGACCTTTCGAGGCGCACGCCGGCTACTTGAACGAAATTGACTGCAAGATTTAATGGCCATTGGTGACCACTGCATGCTGCAGCTGGCAACAGCAGCAACACATCCCAAAGATTAATTAGCTAAGTGGAAGGGCAAAGATTAAATTCTTCTCTCTAACGTGGCTGCAGTTCCTGTGGGCTCTGTAAGTTTGTGCCTTTTACTGAAAAACACAAACACGTTTAATATCACTGGTATTAAACACGAATGACCAGAAAAGGGCAAGTTGCCACATGACTTTGTCCTGTGCCTGCTTGGGAAAGAACTGCTTTGGAGTACGAGTGACACAGAAATATTGGTCTGGCGGTTTCACCGTGGTCATCGGGCCAAGTACAAGTTCCTCTGAGAGCTGAGCCATTGTGATGAAGCCAAGGTATCTCTGGGATCCAGTGGGACCACTTCAAGAGGTCCCATGAATAAGTGATGCTGCAGGACTCCTGGAAGGATCCTGTGACTCATTTTGAAGGTTTTGTTTGCACTAGACTTTGACTCTTGCTCAGCCCAGCTCATGGCCTTCACGAGTAAAGGTAAAGAGGTAATTCTCACGTCTATTCATCATAGGCTGAGTGCTTGCTTCAAAGCCTGTTATCTCCAAGGCACACACCACATGTAATAGGTTTGCCCGAAGATTCAGGAGGAAG
Organism: Rhinopomastus cyanomelas; assembly: GCA_013400115.1. Taxonomy (NCBI): domain Eukaryota; kingdom Metazoa; phylum Chordata; class Aves; order Bucerotiformes; family Rhinopomastidae; genus Rhinopomastus; species Rhinopomastus cyanomelas. The sequence goes on from VXBP01010050.1 coordinate 766,390, forward strand.
ACAAATACACTTTTTCCCCCAGAATACACAAATCATTTGAATGGAGTAATTTTATGTTTTTCACTTTTCCATCTACAAACGTAGGATGCATTCAATCATTTACAGACTAAGTCAAGGACCCACAAATGCAACGGACACTTCCTGAATTCTGGTGATCTAACAGAAAAACAAATACTCTTTCTCCAAGTAGACAGCAGACAATGAAAGGTCACCATAATATTTACTCCACTTCAGGTACTTTTGAGAAATAATGATGTTATTTCCTTACCTATCAAAAATCCTTTCCCTCCAGGTAGGAGAAACCTTATGTTTAAAACAGCAGCATCACAGGAAATGATGATCTGACCAAGCCTGAAAGCGCAGACTACAGCCATCACCTGTTACAGCATCAGCGTTGCCTAGGGACCAGGAAGATGCCTGCTTTTCACATTTATGAGACCACTCGTGCTGCACTCAGCCAACCCAGCTACGTGCTATTTCTTCCTCGGTGCATCTCCTGCCAAAAGCAGCGTTAAGCTTAGCTTCTTTCTAAGATGCTGGATGTCTACTTCAAACAGAATGAACTTTAAATAGAACAGACTTGGCTGGATCTTTCTTTTTTCACCCACTGCATCGTAGGAGCAGTTCTACAGGCTTTCCCCCCCATCAATCCACACAGTTCTCACTCATGGTCACAAGGGAAAGAGGGCTTACAAATGCTCCTCTTTCATTTTTAACAGATATTTTTTGATAGCCAAGCTATTCTAAGGCTGAAGACTAACACACAGAGTTGATGTTATTGACATTCCCTTACTCACAGAAAAAAGCATGAAGCCACCTACTCACGTTACAAGAAACTTCTGTGAAGGCTCCTGTGCCACCTAAGATGGCTTCACATGCCAGTCCCAGGTACAGGTGGGACACATTTGCTCCATGGGGCAGAGCTTTAAGCAATAAATTCCTCCTAGTGGCTCCCAAACTATCACAGTTTTGGGGCTTGTCCGAACACAGGTTCAGCAAAGATTTTATTGTTGAATCACAGAATCACAAATATCTTCGGTTGGAAGAGACCTTTAAGATCATCAAGTCCAACCTTCAACCTGGAACTGCTAGGTCACCCCTAAACCACATCCCTGAAGTGGCTGACGTTGCTACCTGTACCATCTAGGCTCCTTAACAGCAGGACACACAAATTCACTCCTCTCTGAGCACTGAAGCAGTAGAGAAAAGGGGAGTTGTATCAGAACAGCAAAGGTGGCTTTGACAGAGCATTTGATAGAGAGCAGTTCATTTGCTAGAAAGTCCAGAAGATCTCAGACTCCAGTGCCTTTAGTCTCATCTGAAGTTTAACTCAGTGCGGGGTGGCCTCTGTACTGATGATGAGGGAGCTTTCGGAGATGAAGACTAGTGATCATTTTAAAATGATTGTTATGTTTACACCCAGAAGTAGAGATTTTTAACTTCTTTTTAGGAAGGAATCTGCCAGGATTTCTTTTCATATATGTTTGAAAACTGAGGTTCAGTGCTATAAAAGAGCAAGCTAATGGAAGTAGATAAAAAACTAAAAGAAGATGAGAAAAAAGTTTCAATCTAAAAGGGTCAAAGAACAACGATTCCCTAGATGAAATTCTGAAGGGATCCTGTTCCCTTAGATAACTACTACTACAGTTACACACGAATCTTCCGTGAAATCCTAATTTCATGATTTGTTACATTTTTCTTAACATAAATCCCTTCAGTCCCCGTGTCTATTGTTTGAGGACTTAGCACTGCCAGGATAGTCCCGAATGCCAAACACGCCCTTAGAACTGACGCGAACGACAGCTGTGCCAGGTTCGATGACGAAATGCAGCGCCAGGAAACCCAGGTTGAGCAGTGCTCTGCAAAAGCCCCAACTCTAGATGTCAAGAACATATGTGACAATGACGCCATCCCACGTACAAACGCACCTTTCAGAGCAAAGCAGGTAGTTCAAGACCAGGTTTAAGGCGCAGGTTAAACACAATTTGACTACTAAATGGTGGGTGGAACTGAGTCACAACAGCAGCCTTTCCTGACAGGATCGCACGAAGGAAGTGACAGATGAATGTGGGTTTCACAAGTCCTTTCAGCACTCTTCTGAAGACCATGAAGCTCTATTTTAGTAGCTTAATATTGCAAAACTACACCAGGTCCTTACCAGGTTAAAGAGCCAACCTGTCTTTGCCTAGAGGTGGAAATTACAATGTAAATGAGACCTTCTCCCTGGCAGAATCGTTGGGCTCTTTGATAAAGAGGAGCATTTACATCCAAATGAGAATTGCTTCCTTCCTGCCCTGAGAGGACTTTACTTCCAGGGAACAGTTATTCTCTCTGCCAGTGTGCAGCTGATCGTGACCCATGCTGCCAGCAACAGATGTTTTGACAGTGGTTAAGCCTCTTCACAAGGTCTTTGGTGAGCAGTGCCTAGGAGCACCATTCGAAGCACTCAAAGCAACTTGTATCTCTAGAATCTTTTAGGAATGAATTTAATCAATTCCCCAAACTTCTGGCATTTTAGGTTGTGCCAACTGATGGGAATGAGATGCCCTAGATTTACAAGCCCCTCCAGCTGAGAGCTGTCTGAAGTTAGCCCAGTTTGAAAACTCTTTTTTGGAAGCAGATAAGAACTGTGCAAGGTTTCACACTGTTCCAGTGGAAGCAGGAGGTACAGATGGAAGTTTACAGGAAGCATTATCTGCAGTGATACAGAATTTGCCTGCGTGTTTTAAATGACATCCCTAGCCATCATTTTGTTCTCTGTGGAAAAACGGGCGAGGAAAGGAGAATTTGGCCTGAACACTCCAGATTTCAATGCATCTGAACACAACAAGTAGCCCACGCCTACCGACAACGAGATGAAGTCTACTGGCTGGAGTTTCTTCTACTGTATATACATCACTTTTTCCCACATTATCTAGCCGTCACCCTGCTTGCATGCCATTTGTTGAACGTAAATATTACTGATCTATCAAAACACTGGGATACAAGAAGAAACACTTAGAGATCATAGACACTGGTGAACATTCATGATTAATGGTCTCCTCCTTTTTCTGTTTTCCTCCCATAGCAGAAAAATCTTAATTTGAACATCCAAGTTAGCACGGAGCTCTCATTATCCTGGTAGGCAACAGCAAGATCTTGGGGTCTGCAACCCTGTTAGCACAGGAAGAATTATTTTCCAAAGGTCAAGAAGAAAGAATAATAGAAATAAACGCAGCCCATTTGAATAACAACTGTGGGTTCATCTGAGTCTCCCTGCTGCCATGGGAGGCTTCGAAAGACTATTAGCGAGGAGCTCGCTCACAGGTGGGGTGGCCTGCAATGAAAACCCAGCAGATTCAGGTGTATATTGAGATGTACAGAGCTGCACAGTGATGGAAGCATGGAGCAGAAGATCTATGGCTTGGCATGGCACAGATGTGGGGCAGAGGGGTAAGGGAAAAAGCAATGGCATGCTAAATGGATTTATCGCTCTGTACTTTACCGGTACCTGTGGTCCCTTTGCCAATGCTCATCTCATCTTTTCTCAAAAGAAAAATATTTGTAATAAAGGAAAATGAAACATTCCTTTTGTAAGTGCCCATTGTGTGCTTATTCCTGTCACGGAGGGAACATTCAGGGTCCTTTCATTTTCTCACCTGTAATTTATGTTTCCCTGCCTAGATGTTCCCTGTACACAGAGCCTTCTCGACCACAAACACCACTGCAGCCTCAGCTGGATGTTTTGCTCTAAATAGATAAGTATCCTCTTGGTCCTTTTTATTAATAACAAGGATAACAAATAAACTAAAGATTTTTATACATCGTGGTACTGAACCGTCTTTAAGGTATTTGGAGAACACGAATGACTACAAGCTGGATGGCAGTGCTCCTCAGTTTATGTGTCTGAGCACCAAGAATTAGGAAGAGGTTGAAGATGGGCCAAGACACCCCACTTGTGCTTTGGACAGAGAGATAACCAGCAGGAGTAGGGAAGTGATTGTCCCCCTGTAATTGTCCCCATGTACTGGTTCAGTTTTGGGCAACTCGATACAAGAGAGACATTGAGGTCCTGGAGAGGGTCCAAAGAAGGGCAGCAAGGTTGGCAGGGGGTCTGGAGAACAAACTATATGTGGACTGGCTGAGAGACCTGGTTAGTCTAAAGAAAAGGAGGCTGAAAGAAGGTCTTATTGCTGTCTAGAACTACTTGAAAGGAGGTTTTAGAGAATTGGGTGCTGATGTCTTCTCACAAATGACAAGTGATAGAACAAAGGAAAATGGCCTCAAGTTGTACCGGGGGAAGTTTAGGTCAGACGTTAGGAAAAACTGCGTGGAAAGGGTTATCAGGTCTTGGAACAGGCTGCCCAGGGAGGGGGTTGAATCATCAGCCCTGGATGTGTTTAAAAGTCACATAGGTGTGGACCTAAAGGATGTGATTTAGTGAGGGTCTTGGTAGAGCTACGTTAATTATTGGACTCTATGACCTTGAAGGTCTTTTCCAACCTAAATGATTCAGTGATTCTATGTGCCTGCATACAATGGAACCTGTATACTGTGAATCAAGCCTGTGGGACCCACCTTGTGTGGGCTGCAGAGATCACCTGAGCAGTAAATGTGGCCTGACCCAGCAGCACACGATGGCTATTGCACCAGTGGAGATCACTGTAGTATACTGATGGACAGTGAGGAGCACCTTGCCTAGCACAAATGCACTCCAAGGACAGGCAGGAGGAAAAGTCCAATGCACCTATGCAGGAAGCAATCTCTAGAGCTAACTTCTGCTAGGAGTCCAGAAGCCATCCTGGTCACAGCTAATGCTGTGGTATGCATGGAAGTCCTTGAGGAGCAGCTTAAGTCCTCCACTTCCAAGCAGACCAAATGTGGAATGCAAATAAAGGCAATTCCCAGGCAACACAGTGATGCCAGTAAGATAAATAAGCATCAGGTATTCTCACTGGTTTATACAAAAACCAGCTTTCCTACAGGGTTAAATGCTTATTAAATCAGGATGTGTATGAAGAAAACCAGTTTATTAAGCAGCTTTGCTACTCCTCTCTCCTAAGACTGATTCCTTGTCTTGTTTTGCAAGTCTCTCCATAACGTGCTAATACACCTGCATCCAAAATGCCCCACTGAATTCCTCCCAAGGACGGCGAGCGAGCTCACTGGCAATTAACCGCATCCTATCACACATTTCTAGATGCAGATTTTTCAACTGAGCTTGCCAGTTCTAGGGGAAATCATTCTAAAGGACAATAAATACCACTTTATTTCTATACACAGCACTATGATGTAGTGCAAGCAGCCACCCTTTCTTCCCTCGGAAGGCAGAAAAAATGCTGTGCTGGCAGGTAGCTTGAAACACACACTATTTCTTGCTCCTGAGTAAGCTCATAATTAGAGCAGAAGCATGAGGAACCATTTAAATGGAGCTGTAAACTCCAACAGGAGAGGGAAAAAAATCTATTCGAGGTTAGAACAAAATCTTTTTTAATCTGGCTAATGTTACTTTTGTGCTGACGCCGATCATTATATTTATTACTAAATGGAGGGACGTTCCAAAACGTTGACACCTGGCTTCACTTATCAGCAAAGCAATCGCTTCCAGCCATTCGGCTTGGCAATTAATATGTAGATACCTAATTTTTAGTGAATTAAACCATGTTGTATCAATTTGGTGGTCTTTAGGATCTATAATCAAACCCTGATGACATCTGATTAATTCCAGCATAGGCTCCCTGAACCTTATAATATTCTTGTTCCTTTGGCGCTCAGATCACAGCAGGCTGATTACCCCCCTGATTATCCCGAGGAACTGGGGTCAGAGGTTAGCTAACACCACAGAACACATTTAATTCAATCAATTCAGTTACTGAAGCAGTTGGGGAAAAAATTATTCCAATTGCTGTACCAGTGCATTAGAAAATTTGCCCGGGATTTCTGTGCTCCAACTGATGAGTACTTTTGCTTAATTTCTAATTTAATATTCTCCTGGGGTTTGCAACTTCAATTACTTTTGGTATTTTCACTCATAGAGCTGCCTGTATTAACCTGTGCAATAACCTTCCCTCACAGGCACCCCACGCGCTTGCACAGCTCAGCAGAGGTTTTCCTGGTCACACTCTCTAGTGGTGGCTCAGAAAAGTCCTCTCGGTTCCCTCTGTTTGTCCCTTTGGCCACAACCTGGTTTTAGCCCTTATTGTGCTTGAGGTAGATTTTAATATTGTTTAGCTGGGTACCTCTTTTGTCCTAGAAGCAAAAAAGACTTTGATCACTTGTGACAAGCCATAGTCCTGCGCTCAGGCAGCCCAGCACCCCTGTGTGTGCTCAGATGGAGTTTGGGGGAGCTCATTAAAAAGAACAGCACTCTACTTCTGTCACCTGAAGCAAGTTCTGTACCTGGGATGAAATATAAAGCAGGACCTCTTAGTACTCCCTGAAAGCTCCCAGGCTCTACTCACATGAATACAAATGCCCAGCAGCTCAGCTTGATTCCTGCTAGTCAGCTTTGCATCCTCTCTACCAATCCCAAGTCTGTTGATACACAGATACTCGTGAGTCCTGATGCCACCGCTGCAGCCACTGACTCTGCTCCTGCCCCAGAGGCGGGTGGGCGACCACTGGTTTCGTGCACTAATGCTGATGGAGAGCCTTCATTACACTTTCAAATGAGTCAGTGCTCATCATCACTCACTCTCATATCAGTCAAGATGTTGGAGCACAATTGCCAGCTCCACAAAGTCTGCATCAGCCACAATCCTTGAACATCTTTCTACAGTGTACGGGACCCAAGTGCAGTCCCAGCGGTTACCTGCAGCCTAGACAAGACAGTAACTGGTAGCTCTGTAATGTGTCATCGCCACTGCTGGGAGCAGGCGGTGGTTTGACCTCAGGGTGGAGGCTGAACAATAGCAATGGAGGTAACAGTGATGGAGTGACAACAATACATGTGTCTAACACAAGTAAAATACGTGTTGCTAACTGAATTTGGAGCTTCACAGAGCCTCAGACCAGTGAAGAAAGAGCAACACGTAAATGCATGTTAGGAAATAAGTAGAAATTACTCCAAAATGATCCCAAAGTAGAGAAGAACAAATGACCAACAGGAACATCACACTTGTCCTGGCAAAGGACACCAGGTACTGACAACTTACCACAAACCCTGGAACAAAGCAACTTTAAAAACGAGAGGAACCAAGAATGATGAGAACAGCAGCCGGAGGAGGGGTAGAAGCTAAGAAAGATCTGTACAAAACCTGTGTAACTGTCATGTCATCATTACTGGAAATCTTTCTGAATAGAAGTGTTTCCATTTTCTTTCTGGATTAATAATGATTCCTGGAATAGGAGGGACTTGGATGACTTTTCAGCTACCAACAGATTCCTGCTAAGATGAGAATGTAAGATGGGCTTCCCTCTGCTAGATTTCGAGCACAACGATGCAAGACCAGGCTTAGCCATTATTCGAATTGCTGCTTTAGAAATTAAACCAACTTTCCTGAGTAGGATTCTTTAATAAAGGAGACAAAGTCTTACACCTCCGTTTTCCCTGCAAGCAGCAGAAGGCTGCAATTTAATCTCCTGCCTGCCAAAGGAGAGGATCCATTTTCTGCACGTTCCTTTGGGGTTCTTTGGAATGAAAAATGCTGTATGCTTATAAAACATTCTCTTAATGAAACTCGCTCTGAACTAACTCTGGAATTGATGACTCTCCTTCTAAGCCCCTGTGTATATCTGCCCATGGTGCAAAGTCTGACACAGCTGTCAGACTCCCTTACTTTGAGGGGAACCCAAAAGAGCAACTGCAGGATAATTTCAGGTCAGGACTAAGGTGCAAGAGCAGAGGGATGAGGAAAAGATCACGCTGTACCTGAATGGGACATTGTGCTCCCCATGCAGCACCCACAGGCTCTCACACGTGTGTGGAATACCTTCAGCACGTTCTATAACAAAACCCCAAACAAATAAACCCACCCAGATGACATCAAACACAAACCCAACCAAACAGTAGGAAAACCCCATCAGATCAAAACGCTCAAAATATACACACTCTTCTCCTCCTGCAATGAGGAGGAAAGAAGAAACCACTTAAGGCAGATGTTAGTTTTGTCGCTTTGGTACTGGAAGAGAATCATGGACAATAAAGGCAATTTTTGTTGTGAAAATTGCAGAACTGTGTAGGAATGTGTAAGAAGTAGGAGCATGTGCAAGGCAGACGCAGGAATCCTTCCATCTGCTCAGCACGGGGGAGCCCCAGCTGTATCACAGCACCTGATTCTGCCCACAGCATGGAAAGCAAAGAGCAATTGGAGAGGCAGATGTCTGGAGCTCGTGGTCTCGAACAAATCTGCACAGCAAATGCTCACAGGGCTGCTGCGGATAAGGGAATTGTCTGTGAGTCACCTTCACAGCAGACAAGACCGAGAAGCGATGGGCTTCTGTGGAGGCAAGGGAAATTCTCAGCAGAGCTGAGGCAGAACTTGCTGCTAGCAGGGTAGCTCAAGGGCTGTGGTAGACTTCGGGAAATTAGAGAATCATAGAACCACTGACGATTGGAAGGGACCTCGAAAGATCATCTAGTCCAGTCCCCCTGCCACAGCAGGATCACCTAGACCAAGTCACACAGGAACACATCCAGGAGGGTCTTAAACAACTCCAGTGGAGGAGACTCCACAACCCCCCTGGGCAGCAGTGTCTTCCAAGTTCTTGAAAGAAAAATTAGCAAATACTGGAGATTACACCATGAGGAGGGAGGACTTACGAGTATCTTGGGACCCCTTCCCCTGCAGATTTCACCATAAGCCCAAACCCAAGAATCTGTAGGGATCAGAAAGGGGAATGAAACACTTGTGTAGTTTCCAAAGGCTCATTCATCTCCACGAAGCTCACTAAATTGCCAACGTTTTTTTTCCTGTACCCCAAAAATAGCCATAGGAAGGAATTCCCTGAGACTCCAGTCTCAAATCCCCATCGAATAAGACTCTTCATTATGCGGGATTTGGTACCGATACCCAGGGTGTAACTGCAGAACCACATTTTCCATCCCTGCAGCAGACAGAAGATGCAAATCACCCCTCTGGCCTTCGCCTTCCTGTCCAGCTATATTCTCTTTTGGCAACAAAAAATAAGGGAAAAGGAAGGGAAAATAATTATGGTCTCAGCTTGGGGAAGAATAAAAAGGGAACAAGAATGGCTGAGCTAGATACCCAATTTTAATTGTTGTGAGACTATCTGCAATATGGCCACTACAAAAAGAGACCTGCTGCAGATACACCACCTCCATTCTCACCAGTGAATGAGCAACTCCTTCCTAGCAGCCCCACAGGGACAAACTGGCCCTGCCTCTGCCACAGAGAAGGATTTTGAAGATAATCATCCTTTTTTTACAAATCTCCAACTTTACTTCCTCGTTTTCCCAAAGTGTCTGGCAAAGAGGTATTTAAAGACCTGCATTTAAATTCCAGAGCAGCCATGAAATGAAGAAAGCAGATTGATTCACATTCTGCTCCGCTACTCTCTTTGCCAAAGTGATTTTTATCAGGAAAAAATCCCCAAAACCAACACAAAACAACCAACACTAAAAAAACACAATATGAGCCTGAGAGTTCTGTTGTCAACTTCAAAGGACAGAGAATTTTTGTGGATTACTTACAATAGAAACCCTTAGAAATAGGGTTTAGAGAGGAAAGGCTGCCAGAAACCCCAGAGCGTGTTATCCACTCGTTCCTCACATGGAATTAGCGCAAAATATCACCCTCACATTGTCCACAAACCCTGCCAACAAATAAGACTGGCAGTGGGCTGAGAGCACACCGCCTGGGATTCCTACAGCCCGTTTTTTCCATGGCAACACGGTCTGTTTCTGAGACTCCGTGGTTTTATTCCGTCTACTCGCTGCACTGTCCTGTTTGGCTTGTTTGCTTCCAGGGAGCACCTGCCGTGCTCCCAGTCTGTCACAGAACACATCTCCGTGAGGCGTTTGGGCCGGCTGGCGTGTTCCTTGGCTGTAAATTTGACTCTGATTACACCCAACCTTCTCACCTCTCCCACCAGCCGCTGTTTGTCCCTTTCCTTGGTGTTGCACAACTCAGTGCTAAGAAGTTGCACGGCCCCCACTCGCATCACCGGTGCCAACCAAAAAGATTAAGTGCTTCTGCGTGCCACCTCATTCTGTCAGAGAGAACAGGTAGTGTCCTCAGAGCCCACCTGCCAATCTCCACTGTAGATGGCAAGGGAGTTTTCCAATTGGATCCCGGGCGTTCCAGTGCCTAGGTTTGGCTGAAGAGCCTTGAAAAGACGGGCTTTAAATTGTATTGAGGATATTACTCTAAATTGAATGAAGTGGAGAGTATACTTCTCGTTTATATCCCCAGAGTGATAAATGTGAGAGTGTAATTTTTTTTTTTCTAAGGCAAAGGAAATGGGAAACCAACACGGACTTCAGACACATGAGAAATAGCTTATGAATTTAGATGATAGTTCAGCAGAAATAAATTGTACATCTGTTCATTCATTTTAATAAAGCAGGGAAATGACACACTGCTGGAGCCCTTTGAGAACACTGGTATTTTTAAATTATGATCCCATAATAGTAACATTAACATTTGTAATGCTGCCCATACTTTACGAATTTAAGAAAAATAAATGTATTAAATAAGTGAGCTTTAGCCTCTGGTCTGGACTCCAGGCATTCTGCAGTGACTTGGGGCTTCCTGAACACGCACAAATAAATCCAGGAAAGATACGTACAACAGCTTCGCTCTGTTACAGATAACCCTCTCTGTAAGTGTTGACAAACCACAACTTGTTATTTCTGAATAAATAATTCAGATGTGCAACATGTGGCTCAACGCCTTTATTTCTGCTGACTAGTACCTAGTCTCCACACACACACGCAGCAGCTCCAGTCTAGTGCTTCCCTTTGAAAGCAGTCTCTTAAAGAAATAGTCAAGATGCTTTCCTTGGCCATACACCAGTATGGAAACTGGTACCACTGTACCATATATTGTGGATATATTCCAGGCAGGAATATAACACAGAATCACAGAGTGTTAGCAATGGGAAGTGACCTCGAAAGATCATCTAGTCCAACACCCCCGTCACAGCAGGATCTCCTACACCCAGTCGCACAGGAACACAGCCAGGTGGGTTTTAAATATCTCCAGAGAAGGAGACTCCACAACCCCCCTGGGCAGCCCCTTCCAGGGCTCTGTCACCCTCACCATGAAGTTCCTTCTCATATTGATGTGGAACCTCTTCTGTTCCAGCTCACATCCATTGCCTCTTGTCCTATCATTAGATGACACTGAGCAGAGCCTGGCTCCATCGTCCTGACACCTGCCCTGCCCATATTTATCAACATTAATGGGGTGACCCCTCAGTCTCCTCTTCTCCAAGCCAGCTCTCTCAGCCTTTCCTCATCAGGGAGATGTTCCGCTCCCTTCAGCATCCTACCATTGGATGCCACTGAGCTCCATCCTCCTGACACCCACCTTTCACACATTTATAAATATTTCACCACTCAGTCTCCTTTTTCCCAAGCTCAGGAGACTCAGCTCCTCAGCCTTTCTTTCCCCTCTATCTCCCATAACACAAGTAAGAAATGGAGTAAGTTATGAGTTGACTGCAGTTGCTCGGCTGTTTCTATTTTAGCTCTATTTACAACGATGACGTACAAAACTAAGGAATAAACAAGTGGGACTGCAGGGGATGTCACATTTTAAAAGCATATGTTTTGATTTTCCAAACTGATCACCATGGGAAGTAATAAATTAAGAGCTCAATAGTAGCTGTCATGTTTCCTTTAAAAGCACAATTAGCAAGATCATTAAAATTCCCCTTTAATCGATTACATTAAACAAGCTCTGCTAAAGAGAATCTAAAACTGATTAGTTGTTCACATATTGCCCCATTGATCAAGCGAGATGATCCTCATTCAAGAAGAGGGAAAACAGGCAACCCTGGCATCCTTGGAAAGTGGTGACGCTCAGCCGAAATCAGAAGTTGGCAGCCAAGACCTCCTCCTGCAGTCCACCCTACGCCGTTTGCCGCTAACAGGCCAAACAAGAGCGTGTTTAATCTTCCCAAAGCAAAGACTTCGCAGAGTCTAGGTGGAACCCAGTTCTGCTGGAAGAGGTACCTCACTGCTAACGTCTGTATCTCTATCTACCAGTATGGGAGAGCACTTGTGTGCTCTGTACTGCTCAGTCCAGCTCCAGCAGGCAGTCCAGAAACAACCTCAACAGGCAGCCTGGGTAAACAAGACTCATTGTAATTTGGTTCTCTTATGAATGCAGAGGAGCTGAAGAAAAGAAATACCTCTGGGACACAAGAACCCTAGGCAAACACTTACCATCGACAGAAACGGTACAGATTTATTGATTAGAACTGCATTTTAATCATATGGCCAGAGGAAAGGAAACAGTTCCCAGAGCCTGCCAGTCAGCCCCAGCGTGGGGCATGATAAAACTGTTGCTGCCGCTAATATCAGGCAGCGGCTGCGTTGGAGTAAAAGGACATTAAAGAGTTCAACATCTGCAGGCAAAGTTGAATTTATTTACTCATGGCTTCAATTATTATTTGAGATGGAAAACTTGAAAAGGTCAGAGCCGCTGACTTAGAAAGCTTGCCCTTCATTTGTCTCCAAACACACACTTTTCTCCCAGCTTAGTTCAACGCCGAATCAATTAATCAAGCACCGCGTTTCTCTGCTTCCAAAAGCTACTTGTGTTATTTTTTCAGGCAGAGTAAAACCAACCCAAATTTCATCTTTGTTTTCATCCGTCTGAAATGGATGTGAAATCCAGAGAAAATGCTATTTGAAGACAATGAGACATCTGGTCCTCAAGTTAGGTAGGCAAACATCTGTGGGCCCGTGTTCCTGTGCGCGTAGATGCGTACGGAATCCAGATTCACATGGCATCTAATCCTGCATTCCCATCTCCACGGAGCCCGCTGCTTGGATGGGAGCCATAGCTTGAATGCAGGCATCTAAGAGTATCAAACCACAGATAAATCTGTTTCCTTGATATTATTTTGGCAAAAGACAAGCGTTGGTTGAGATTGAAGCTCATGTAGCAGGGTGATTTTTCTTTTTCCTTGGAAGTTTCTCACATAAGTCCTTAAAATCTTTCAAACTTTCTTTGAACCACAAGATTGCTTTCAGCCCTTTAAACTCGTTGAGGACAGCAGCACTCTCCATACCATCGGTCTTCTAAATGAAGAAAAATCATTGATCTAAGAACATCTGACAGTGCTACGTAACGTATGGGTGCTGCTGGCCTCGGTGACTGAAGGCAGTCAAAACAAACGAGCTGCGGAGGAGGAAATAAAGCATAAAAGAAAAAAATGAGATGATATGTGGAAGCAGACAGTGATGGTACTCGATTTATAGGAGGCAGGCAACGAGTGCATGTGGATTTTGGCAAGTCATAAGCAACCAGTCAGTTTAAGTCATGGAAACAGGCAGTGAGGGGATGGGGACAATGTCACTGGGGGATGCATCGAGGAGCAAAAAAAGGAAGATCTCCCAGAAATAACACTACAGGAGCAAATCAAGGGGACAGAAAGAGGATCATGAGAAGGTAAAGGTCAGAAACAGACTTTTTTATTACATACTAGAAGGAGAGCTTTCCATATAAAAGATGGGGGGAAGCAATGAGAACAAGAACAGAGAGAAGAGAATGTCATGCTCAGCAAAACAGAGTCAATGGATTCATCACTCAAACTAGTCTTGGTAGACCTGAGGCAGGAACTGTAAACAGAACCAGAGGTGTATGTAAGGAATGCTAAATGCTCAGGCTCTTGAGAGTCAAATGACAGAATCCAAGAGTTTGATAGGGAAGGCAACACTGAAGTTAATTACTGACATTCAGAGAAGGCTCCTTACAGACTGCCAACTACACAGTAGCTTGAAAGGGAGAAGAGAACAAAATGTGGGTTTCTGGTTGGTTAGTTAGTTGGCTGAGGGGGGAGGCTGATTTGTTTCTGAAAAAAGAGAACGATGAAGCAGCAGGCAGAAGGGATTTTAAAGGATGACGCAAAAAGATAGCAATAAGTTTCAGCACTGGGCAAAATAAATATCCAGTCTAGACAAGCAAGTAGCTGGAAAAAATCTTCCACAATATGGAATGAAGTGAACAAAACAAACCTCTGTAAGAGCTGCATGAAGCTAAGTGGAAAAGGAGATCAGGAGTTAGAACACAAATTCAGAAGGACGGGCCATAGAGCAATGACGTTGGAGGGAAACGCAGGGGCAGGTAACTGAGTGGGATTCAGGGATCTTTCATAACGGGGTCAAAATCCAGAGTGGGAAAGGGAGGACGACGTCAGTACCTTGTGCGATGGCAGGATGATACTTTCTCTTGTGACATATGGGCTGGGAGCACAGGGGAAAACATTTGTGAAAACAAATAAATATTAAGTGACTGTTAGACAGCCGGCTAGAGAAAGGGCTACCCTTTAAGGAAACAAGCATCTGGGACTCCAAGGCAAACAAGTCCTGGAAATAAGCCAGGGTACTAGGATGTGAATAAATTACACTCCTGAACCATTTTCTTCTGCGGTGACTACAACTGCAGATTCTGCATGAGTCTCCCCTAATCTGTTATTTTCTTAAATGCACCAACACAGCTTTTGTTCCAGCAAGTTCAAGAGACGATCGGCCCTACAGGATTTTACTGCTCTCCAAACCAGTCTCATTCACAGGCACTCACCAGCAGTCTTACTTGAACAAACGTGCGGCTCCTTTTAGCATGTTGATTTTTAGTGGTTTGCTACCCAAGTATTTCCAAAGAGAAGGGAAAAGAAGATATTGGCTAAAGAATCCTGACATTGGGATTCGCACGCACAGAAGGTTCACAAATTTTGTAGGAGTCCAATCAGTTTCAGCCTTGCTGACCAAAAAAAACCCACCTTAAAATCTCATTTATCAGTGAAGAAATGGATAAACTGATCACAAAACTCATTCCTCTCTACTGGAATGACCTGAGCAGTCACATAACTATTATTTTTGTATGAATGTACTTCAGCTCTATAAATCCCTTCTGCTGATATAAACTGCAACTCTGATAGCAGCTGACACATATTGTGTAATTGCTATTAAATAGGGTTTTGTCTGGTGCAAATTGAATATGTTAAGATCTGTAGTGTGTTATCTGGTTTAATCCTACTTTTAAAATAGGACTCCTACAGATGCTGGAGGCACATTAGCAGCGTGGGTTTCTTAACTCCTGGGATTAGAGTGATATTTTGCTGTGTATCTAACAATTCCTCTATTTATTACGCCGCAGATCAGCTGTGCGGTGTCAGACAAGGAGATTTGGAGTTCTTGGTGCTTCTGTTGAGGTGCCACACGTGAGGAACTGCGTCCTTTTACGCACATGCAACAAAATTTGCTTCGAGCCACAGAAAATTCTCGCTGGCTGCCCCACAGAGGTAACACTTGGTCATCGACTCCCCACCACCTGCTCACCAGTTTACACAGTGCTGAGAGAGATGATGATGATGATGACTTAGGGTGCAGTGAACACAACATATGGGAGCCATGGTGCTTCCACACACAATTTAGGGTTTCAGCCAACTGGATGTTACACAGTCAAGAGAGCTCCCCCAAATCCCGAACCCAGAAGTTAATGCAAGAGAAGAGGTTGATGCACTCTTCCACAGCTTGATCTGAAAATATTTGTGTGCAGTGTTTTGCAAGGCTGGGTGTCACCTGTCTGCAATCAGTGGTCAAGGTGGAACTCCTGGGACAGGTCACGGAATCACAGAACATTAGAGATTGGAAGGGACCTTGAAAGATCGTCTAGTCTAATCCCGCTGCCACAGCAGTATCATGTGGATCCACTTGCACAGGAACATATCCAGGTGGGTTGAGGTACAACATGTTATAAAACACTCTTGGAGAAGAGTGAAATGAAAGAAAATGCCCACTGAGTTCTCCAGCAACCCATTTAGAGGAAAAAAACTGTAACTTACCAAGCAAAAGACTCCAATTTTAAAATTCACATTAAAAATTAAATCTCTGGAAAGCATTCCTAATTTGATTTGGAGGCAACTGCAAAATTCCAGCTGGAGAGAGAAGTCTAATTGGAAAATCACATAGCAATGACTGCTAATAACTGTTTATACAGCTTCCCTGAGTAAGTGTTCCAAGACTAGGTCTGGAGACATCACATTATCTTTGTTTATCTTATGCTTCTCTCTCAAGAGCCTTTGTTTCATCCTTCCTTCCTTTTTAATTCCTACTATCCAGTTACTCACCCAAATGTATTTGTGCTAGATGTAGTCAAAACTCGTGCTGCTACTGTTTGCTTTGTAATTCAGACCTTAATATCTATAGTAAAGTTCACACTTCACAGACCACACTGAGGAAGCATATTAACCTTCACTTCTTGTAGAAGAGAGCAATAAATTGTGGGTTTATGGCTTTTTTGTTGCTCCCAGTGTTTGGGTATTTGCTGTTAGCAGAAGCAGATGGAAGAACTCTTCAGAGGATAGTGAGCATTGCAATGGTTTTGTGGTGAGAATTTACCAGCTGCAGTGAGAATTGCTGTTATTACCACTGAGTCGCTGCTGACCTTCCAAGCATAACCAGAGGGTTACTAAAAGGCAGGGACCCGCACAGAAGTTTGCATCAGGACTGCTTGGATCAGCTGATCATAACGAAGCAAGGGAACGAAACAAAGATCAGGAAAGGACCATGAAAAATGTGAAAGGAGAGAAGAAAAGGGCTGTCAACAAGACAAGTCTGCTATGTGAGCTGACTTGGAGAGCACAAACACTGGGAAAAAATCAGATCTGGAGAGGTAGCGAAGTGCCTTTGTGTTCTTCCCCCACTTCACACTGTTAGAGTGATCATTTCTATTCACAGAACCTTCCCTGTACTCAGACAAGTGTTTGGCTGCTGCTTTCAGACTATGCAGCAGGCGCTCTGTTGTTTCATGTACCGCTGCAATGTGCTTATCTGGAGATTAAACGGACAACTTCATGTATTTCATGACCCCGGCAGAGAGAAACAAAGCAACAAACTCACCCCTCACATACAAAGACAAATGTAGAAGACTGCTGCCTACTGCTACACGGCGCATCCAGCCCTAATTATGGGATAAGTGGGTGAACTTGGGGCTAAAGGCATTTTGCAGAAGTTCTCGAGCAGAGTGCTTGCCCTGGCTATGCAGATAGCTTGCTGGAAGCACATGAGCACAATGATTATGCACACAGAATGAATCTGTGTAGGTACAGCAGACACGGGTCTTCCGAAGCCCTCTGTTGCCCTCAACGCACGCATCTGTTTTTCTTTCTCTGTCTAAAATGGATTCTGTTCTTACTTGTAGTGCTACAGCAGAGCATTTGTTTTTAAGGTCACTGTTACCTCAGTCCTGAGCGGTGCTGAGCATGTGTCATCACATGAGCAACCTTGAACCGTCTAGTTCTGGTAAGAACAGACAACACAGCACTGAAGAAGAAGGAAATAACAAGAAGCTAATTTCATTACCCAGATTGTTTAAATAAGTTTCCCCTGAGTTTGGTGCCACCACCAACCATTCAGAACAAACATTCTTCCTGATCACGGGTATTTTTCCAAGCTCTATCACAGTGGTTAGATACAAGAGATAGACGTTTGGGATCCTAACTGCACAGAGAGCCAAAGCAGAACCACTTTCTTCAATGCCAGTGGGGACTAGATACCTTTACACCTACACTTGAAGTCTAAAGTAGCTCTTATTTTTTCACGCATGGTCCTGACGATACAAGAATTGAAAGGACATAATTCTCTTGCATGCCTATGAGAACAACAGAAGGTGCAATGATTTTAAGTTCTAGCTGAGAAAATTCAGATCAGGTTATGCAGACATTTCCACTGGTAAGATTTGCACAGGAACAGACTGAAGAACCTTTTGATCTCTCAATTTAAGATGAGACTGGTATCTTACAAGGATGACACAGGAATAGCAATCCTGCCTTGATCCTGTTTCCTACGACCACTGAAATAATCTTTGAATTCTGCCTTTCACATAGGGGGGAAAATACACCAGGTAATGACTTGCATTTGTTTTCAAGGAGGCTTTTGGGCACCTGGTGCTTCAGATACATCAATTGTGATAGTGAACTGATACAAGAATATGAAGTGGAAGCAAAGCTGAGTTTTAAGGTCAGTGCAAACATTTATCTAGCATGGGGAGCTTCTGAAGAGCAAGATAAGCTTCAGGAGCCTTGCTAGCTGTATTTACAGCTTTAGAAAAAACAAGGAGGGCCAGAGAGCTCTTCACTGATGATCCCTAGCCATCGGGAAGCTGCGCTCTGTGCCAAAGTGTACTAACAGCTGTAGAGGATTTGTCCTGCTCTGTTGAGTTTCTGTAGGAATTCTGCTTTCTCTGCATGTAAACTGTCTCACAGGCCAAAAACGGGAGCCAAATGGAAATTCCCGTGTGCATCCTGTTCACGTGATTTTGCTGAAATAGTTTTAGCTGTTGAACAAAACTCTTCCTTGTGACAAAGCAGGACTGGAGACAGTTTGCTCCGGCGTGAACAGGCTGCTAGAATTTATGAGCTAGTACAGCTCCCTTTCTTAACTGTTAGCCTGACAATGGCTTCTTCTCATCTGTTAGATCTGCTCTAGTACCTGAGCTCCATTCTCTGGCCTTCCAACATTCAGCATGAGAGAATGGCACATGAAATGGGAAAAACCGACCACAGGCTGTCTCACCACCTTGCTGGCAGCTCCAGCTCGACATCTGCCTCTGTTCTGTCTGGGTCACACACTGACTGCCCTCCCAAGGACTGGTGCCCTGGCTAGGCGCCTTAGCAGTGTGTCAGTCAGAGGACAGAACTCGCTGCTCAGGTTTGCACACAACTATAGTCCTCACCAGTGATCCCTCCAAATCAGCCAGAAGGGTGTAAGTGCAGCAGTTACAGGGGAATCATCTACCATTAACAGAACAGTGTCTAAAATTAAAGTCCCACAGAGAAAGAAGTAAGATTTATTATAAGTCCCAAAGCAGCCCTGCAGGAGCAGGGCTGCGGAGGAGCAGGGCTACGGAGGAGCAGGGCTGACTTTCAAATCACAGAATAAGGAAAGGCCTGTGTTGATAAGTCTAGCATGGAAAACAAAAGCACCACAAAAAGAGAGCTAGGAGGAACCTTTAAAATGCTTTCAGCTCAGTATTTGGTCCTTGATATGATTTAGGCAATACCAAGAATCAAGACAGGAGCTCTCAAAGCCAGAGGAGTGTTTCTCAACAGCCTGAGCTAAAAAATAAATCTCTCCAGATGGTGCTTTGAAAGTCTCATATCCTCTTTGAACCTTGAGCAGACGGAGATACATATTGTACCCCAGGGGCTGTTTTACCCCAGTGGGTAGCACAACTGAATCGGGAGACAGTGCTGGAAGTCGTCATAAATCATGGTGACAAGCAACCTATTCACTTACAGGTCTGTATAGGAATTGATCAATCATTTATTAAAGCACACATTAGTTATTTATTACTCTTTTATAAACCATTTATCAGCAGGTATTAAAAATGTGAGCAAATCCTAGTTTTCACTTCAGATTCGCAGCGGTAGTATAGCTCAAATTTCACTGCTGTGATGTTTTGTCGAATTACACAAAATTTATTCTCTTCATGGGAGACAAACCTCTTTATGGAACCAGGAAATTCATTTCTAAGGACATACATTGCACAAATCCAAACCAGGAAAGGTATTTTCCCCAATCTTACTTTCCCCCATGTGACACAACTCTTTCTATTTTATACTACTTTGTCTCAGAAATGGATGAATCTGAAGGTGATGGTGAAAGTGTCAGAGGAGTTGGTCTCAAGAATGTGACTGTTCCCTGGCCCAGTGAAGTCACTCTCTTAAATGCAGGTGAGAGCGCTCTGACAAGTCCCACTACTCTTCCATGTATGACCAGGGATGTGCTGCTG
Source organism: Rhinopomastus cyanomelas (assembly GCA_013400115.1). Classification (NCBI taxonomy): domain Eukaryota; kingdom Metazoa; phylum Chordata; class Aves; order Bucerotiformes; family Rhinopomastidae; genus Rhinopomastus; species Rhinopomastus cyanomelas. The sequence continues at coordinate 786,297 of VXBP01010050.1, forward strand.
TCCCAAATCTGTGGTGAAGAACAGATGCAAGAACTGGTGGACTGTAGCAAATTCATCCCCTTAAGCCACACAAGTACCTGGCTGCACTTACTGAGGAAAGATGATATACCCAGTATTTAGGAAAAGTAGTGCATTGCTAAAGAGCAGGGATGGAAGCTTCTTCCTTGGGGACACTTAAAAGGTCAGGACAGAGGCCAGAAGAGAGAGGCAATGGACTCGCTGGAATCCCATTTGTGAGCGCACGCTCTGCTTAAGACCACAAGTAGGAGGTGTTGGTCTATTTTTTTCTGGAGGAGTAAGAATAGAGAGGACATTATCATGTTGAAACTACTCATCCTTACACAGAGTTCAAGTATCCTGCAGCACAGAAACGAGGGCTCAGCTTCTCTAGAATGATCGATTCCCGCTCCTTCCTTTGCTTCAGTCCTTAATTCCACGTACGCAGTCCCTTGCCGCTGAACTAAAGTGGAGCCTAAGGCCTCACCTTGGTGGAAAGGAAATGCCAAACTGCTCTTTGTGATACAAAACACATGCTGTGTTCCGTAATAACTCACTAAATTAATTTTAAAAACTCTCTCATCCTATATAAGTAGGGCTGTAAATTTTTAAAACTTCCTGAAACGGAGGCCACTAACTTTAACAAATATCTCTGAATTTTATATCCCAGCATTGTGACCTTTCAAAAGGTAGACCTTGCTACCCCACCTGAGATTTTTGGAGGAGCTCTTAAAACATTGCTCTTTTAGGCATTACAGATGAAATTATTTAATCCCCTGGAGGTGCCAGGGTCCTGTTTACACGTCTGAATAGATTTGGTGCAGCTCACAGCCTGTTCTGAAGGGTAAGGGAAGTATGAATGTGCAACAGAAGCAGGCAGGTATTTGGGAGCATGTGGAGTGACGGGCCAGCAACAAAACAATTAACTGGGCTGAATTCCACGTAACGATGTCTCATCTATTAACCCATCAAAGTACCTGACACATACTTATAACCTCATGGGCTTAATATATTACTCTGAAGTTAATGGAAGTGCTGTGTTGGATCACAGCCACGTTGCTCAGCTTCTTCTCTGATTACGCCCTGACAGACCCTAAGCATGAAGGCCAGCGGTGCGTCAGACCGGCACTGGTATGGTGTGCAGGGAAGAACAGATTCACTATGCAAGTGCTGCTACTACTGCAAAATCACAAACCACAAAAGGAGTGTTTGGATCTTTCTAAAACATCAAATAAAGGTCATTAATGAGCTTTTCCAATAGCTGCGTAAGGACCTCGCCTCCCAGGAACAAATACAGTACACAGGAGTGTATCACTGCTTAGGAGCAGGTCCAGAAACTTGTTTTTGGAGAAAAAAGTGGAAGAAATTGGGCAAGTGTCAAGAGATCAAACTCATCATTTAATGGACAGAGACACTTCCACGCATGGTTGAGACTGCCTTGTGCTGAGGAAGCACAGAAATCTCTGTATCGCATGTAAGACTTCTCAAAAATAGAAGTGTATAACTCTGCAGAAAGCAGTAAAAAATCATTGAACTGCTGTCTTCGTATGAGCATTACTGAAATTACACATATTTTTATTAGGATTTGTATAGCAATGCATCCTACATCCTACAATGACCCTGAACGCAGTGTCTGGGCTACCCAGGTGTCTGGGCTACCCAGTGTTGTATTTACACAGCCCCCAGACCGAAGAATGAATCTAGTTCTCATAACTTTGTTGGCTTTGACTGTGACAGATCAGGAATGGTTACGTCCCCTGTGCTTTCACACAGAGAGAACACACTGAACACTTGGCTTAATTGAGTGACACCAACAGCTAATGACAAATAAAGGCAGAGCTAGCACAGGTAGAAATTACACTGTCAGAAGAAAACACCAGCCAGTAAATAGACATTTGTTTGACAAAAGGGAAAAACACATCGAGACAAAGTATCTTCAAAGAGAAGGAAGGTAGCTGGGAAAACATGTCAATACCAATAGAACCCAACCCTACAGCAGCCATTCTCAAAGCAAACAAGAGAAGGTGCACTCTGAAATTAAACCTTCAGGTTTATGGAATCTGAGCTTTCTGCTTTAAAAGTTGTCTCGCAGAATTTAACTTTTCCTTTCAAGTCTTCCTCAAATCAATACTGTTGCAGAATGTCACATGTGGCTGGTATTTAAATGCAACAACTAAGAACTTTAAGCTGCACCAAGTGGCATTAGCCCTATTAATAGACCTTCTCCTCCCTCTTACACTACTTATTCTAAATAGAGCATCTTTTTGTGAAGAGGCCTGACACCACACATCTAAAGGCTGATTTTTCTTGCCTTATTCATGGAATAAGATTTTCATGTAACAAGGCAGAGGGAAGATTCCTAAGGTCGTTAACATCTCTAAGTAGTGAAAGGTTAAGAACCATGTCACCGTGTATGGAACAGAAAAGAGATCCCTCTGTGGGACAATCTGCGTGCCACATGAAGTGCAAGAAAAACGTGGAAGACCAGGCTGCTCAAAGCAAGCTGCGGAACGTCGTCTCTTCACTGCTGCTGTTTTATTTCTGTCCTGACTTTCGAGGGTACAGAGCACCTTCCACTACCAGCGACCACACTGAGCTTATAAACAATTCCAAATTTCCATAGAAATAGACAAAAATCTACATTTGAGGCTAGGCTCAGGATTGTAACATGTTTGTCCAAACTAATAAGCTATTAAGTCAAACAGGGCATTTTGGAGACGTCTTCAAAAGAAATCCATTGGAAGATGTATTGAAAGATTTCTATGAAAGAAGAAATCTCGAAGTCTGGAAATTCAAGCAGGGAAGACTCCGAGTGACACGAGCTGCTGTCGATACTGTTTACTACAAGTGCTTCCCATTTCTAAACAGGATGTCTGAGTTGGCATCTTACATTGCTATGGTCCAGAGGGCTGTAAAACCACAAGTTTTAACTATTGATTGTCAGGAAGCAACTTTCAGCGCATTAAAATCTAGATCTAAAGGATAACACGTGGGAAACTAATAGTTTGAGCAAAGCCATTTAGCTATCATCTGTGTAGTTGAAGGATTTGGAGCAGGCTCTCCACGATGTTTTGCAGGTGACTGAAAGGCTTGTGCCAAAGAGTTTTACTTAAGTTATTATAGGTATTTCCATGGATTAGTGAAAAATTACAGTCCTGTCGGCACAACTGTCAGGTTTTTATTTCCTCTTCCCTTTTTTTAAGAACCCTCACACTTCTCCATCCTTCCTTAATCTAGTTATCCAGTTTGCATTTAGAAGGAAAGACTTATTAAAGTAAAATTCCAGTAATTTGCTTCAAAATAATGCCGTCAAATCACTAAAACGAGGCCAGGAGAAAAAGTCATTAAAACCATTAAAAACAAGACTTAAGGAAAATCTCAAGAGTCACATAGCAATGGGCTTTCCTTTTCTTCTAAAATCACCTTAAAACCAGCATCCCTCGTGCTTACTTCTCATCTTTTAGGAGTATTCCTTGAAACCTGCAGAGCCTCAGGAAACTTTAGCAGCAAAATTCAAACCAGCTGTATTTAGGTAAAAGTTTTGACACTCTAATTCTCTACAGACACCAGAGGCACAACTGTGAGAAGGGCAGGAAATTTGGTAGGTACTTTGCCTGCAAGCGGAAACGTCACTGTTCTGCTCTCCTGCAGGCAGTGACTACCTTTTGGTTTGGTTTGAGGTTCTTCTGGAACTTTCAGCATTCCTCAGTGGAATTCAACTTGCAAACCAGGCAAGAGGGAATTCTCTGTGCTTCCCCATAGGAGCAAAAGGAGAAGGTTCCCACTAGAAAATTTCTTTGAGAGGTTTTCAACCTCTGAAACAACCAGCCTGCTAGCCAAACCCTGAGTGATATCTCTTGACATACATGTGTATCTTGTGGTCGCATTTTGTTTCGGGAATTATGCATGCCAATTTATTCATGTCAAGGCAGAAAGAGCCGCTCTAGGAAAGTCTGTCACATTGAGCTAAAATTGTGTACTTGGGTATTTTCCTCCAGTAAGGAGCAGTTTTACATTTAGAAGCAAGGTAATTGCAAGCACTTGCACCATTTTGTAGAGCGCGAACGGTGAACTCTTACCTCCTTCTTGGTAAATTCTGGTGGATGGTCATTTTTGTCGTCGATGAGAATAGTGGCAGTTGCTGTGCCAGTTAGTCCCACATCAAGACCGCCCATATCCTTAGCTTCTATAACCAGCTCGTACTTGGGAGTTTCCATGGTCTGGAAAAAAGAAGAGAAGGAAAGGTTAAAAACACGACCACCACAACACAGTACATATGGCTTTTAGCTCACATTAAAGTAACACATAACAAAATTAAAACTGAACATGGCCTGATAAAACACAGCACAGAAAGAGATGTGGTATCTGTGTTCTACGAAAACAGCAGCACAGCTTTCTGTGAGCTTCACCTGCCACAGCAGAAAGCCTGTTTGGAATACAGATGAACACTGGTAAACAGCTCCTCATCTATCCTGTTATTTAAGGAGATTAGGAGAGAAGAAAGAAATGAAAATATACCTGCTCTTTAAGAGTGAGCACCAATATTCAACAGCTTGCTTCATCACAGTGTTGTGATGGGTACGTAATTAAATACTAATGTCACAATCTACATATAAATGCACTTTATTTTATTAAGTCACTTTCCTTCTGTGTATTAGCATTTAGGATGGTAATCTGAGTTTGCATCGCTGTGAGAAGCCAGAAAACAGGTTATAAAGTGGGCAACAAGTGCCAGGTGGTGCACAAAGCAAATGTGTCTGCCAGGATCAATGACTTATGTCTCTAACAGGCCGTTCCCATGCCACGGCGACTTGTCTGCCTGCCTACCTCCTGTAGAACCACACAGCCCAGGCCCACGGTGCAAGCCACCCCTAATTTCTGTTCCCCAAAGGATAGCCCTGATTTAGGAAATAAACAAACACATGTGGCCACTGCTGTTCTGCAGTGGGAATGTGTCAGGCTTTCAGATTCTCCTCTCTTGCAGGAGGCATGAAAGCACATCCGTTTGCAAGTCGGGCAACAGGGTAGTAACACATCCCAGAAAGGCAGCTATTACCAGCATCCAAAGCTGCTCCCATGGAACACACAGACAATTCTGACATGGATATTACTGGTCACAAGCCTGGACACCTAATGCCAATGAGTGTTTTCCCCATTTGTATGGCTGCCTTACTACATGGAACCTTCTGCCTGAAGACCATATGTGCTGCATTATCAGTGGAGGGCACAGATGGAAAAGTGCTGCAGTCACCTTTCAATCTATATGGTAGGAACGTCACGTGTGCTCAGGAATGCTTTTTCAAACCTTCATTGAAAAATAAGTCTGGATCTCAGGGATAGAGTGACATAGTGATGCCTGAAAGGGTGACAAGGGCACCACTGCTAGAAGGCGTTTTTAACCACAGACCAGCTCTACTAACCAACTACATTTAGAGGAGAGAAGGCTGCGCGTCTTTGACATCACTTACCCCGTGTCTTTTATCTAACACTTTACCAGGGAATTAACATTCAGGGAGAACTGGTGTGAAACATAATGCAGCCACAGAGTAATTACAAAGCAGAATAAAGGAAGCTGAAGCAGGGCTTATTCCAGAGCAGAGAACACCCAGTCACAGAATGCTTTGGGCTGGGAAGAACCTTCAAAAGTCCCTGCAGTGAGCAGGGACATCTTCAACCAGATCAGGTTGCTCAGAGCCCTTTCCAACCTGACCTGGACTATTTCCAGGGATGGAGCTTCTACCATCTCCAGTCAACCTGGACAAGCACCACCCTCACTGTAAGAAATTTCTCCTTGTATCTAGTTTAATTTTACTGTCTTTCAGTTGCATACCATCAGCCCTTGTCCTGTCACAACAAGCCATGCTAAAATGTCTGTCCTTCTGTTTCTTGTAGGCCCCGTTTAAATACTGGAAGGTCTCAATAAGGTCTCCCAAGAGCCTTCTTCAACAACCCCAACTGTCTCACCTTGTTATAGGAACCCTGTTAGCATTTTCATGGCCTCCTCTGGACACTCTCCAACATGTCCATGTCTTTCTTATACTGGGGATCTTAGAACTGGATGCACTAACTCCAGAGGTGGAGTCTCACTACAGCAGAGCTACCTTCCACGTCCTTCAACCTGCCTGCCACTCTGCTGGAGATGCAGCCCAGCACACAGTTGGTGTCTGGGTCGTGATGACTCATTGCCAGCTCATACCTGGCTTTTCACCCACCAGAGCGCAAGGTCATTCTCTGCAGGGCTGCTCTCAATCCATTGTGCTCCCAGCCTGGATCTCACCATTTAAAGTTTTAAAAGACTTACTTCTCATCTCTAGCTTTGCAAAACAAACGCAGAGGCCACAAACTCTTCTCTGCCACAAAGTGACTTCCAAGCATCTACTCAATCTACTCATCCAGTATTTTGCGTGATGCACTTCCCTGAGTACATCACCTTTCTCTGAACACGGGTAAGAAGGAGATCTTGTTCCTCAAGATCTAAGCACCTAGATGATGACAGAAGCAACACTATCACTTGCTGACCAGATCTGCTATTAGGAAACAACACGTTTGTATGCAAAACCAGTGGGTCAAGCTAGAAGATGTATTTAGTTCTAAAAACACCTGTACTACTAGAAAATCAGATGCCGCTGCCACACAGAGCATCCTAAGAAATAATTTCCTTAAGCCTGACAGCATTATTCCATCAAATTCCTCTCAGAAGGCAGCAAACTCAGAACAGGATTTTGATTTATAATATCATATAAGTGTACAGGGAGAAGAATTACTGACACGTCTCCAACACAAATTCAGGTTACAGAGCAGAACAAAATTTACAGGTCTCATATATTTATTTTCTAAAATGCATTCAATATGTTAAAACCTGAGTGGAGCTTCTTTCCCCTCCCTCCACACCCCCACCCCAGACTCAATTTTGTCATTATTTTGATTAGGAAGGTGTTATTATCGCATAGATAACTCACAAAGCCATTTATCACTCCATGTTTACAAGCCTCTGTGCTCAGAAAGAGACCCATTTTTACTCACAAATTGGCCTTTTTTCCTCTGAAAACTGTCCCATTTTCTATTGAAAACAAGCCCATTTATGCTGGAAATTGTGTCTACTGCAGCAGAAATGTCTGTGACAGGAGTCCAATGTTTAAGCTCACATCAGAATGTGAAAAACATTGAATTTTGAGTAGTGTTTCATATCATTATGAATACTTCACACCTCCCTGCTATGCAGCACTTTCTACATCTAGTTCTGTCACCAAATATTCGCTTTGTTAGAGCAAGCATCTCCTAACAGATCCCAGCCCCAGAGCAGCGGCGTGTTCCCACCAGATGCTCTCGTTGCACTAGGAGATGTGTGTAAAGGACTTCTTAGCATTTCTCCTGTTCCTGTCCCACTTCATTCAGGCACTGGTGGCAATTATTTGGATCTGTGTGATTAACTGCATTGCTGGCAAATCCTGGGACAGGAGAGTGGGGAGCTGTGGGCAGAGCCCGGGTCTTGGTGCTCCCACTAAGCCTGTTCTTCAGGGACAGTGGGACGGTAGCAATGTAAATACGCAACAACCGATGGCGAAGCAGATCTACAGCTACAAAGGACAGCAGATTATTTTAATAAATGAACATTAAGTCGGTGTTTGTGTGGCTTATTATTTATCAACTGTGACTCGGTGGAGCGCACCACTCGCTGTTGAGAGGATTTGTATAATTACAGCAGGAAAACCAATCTTTTCCCCATAAATTTTCACACTAGTCTTTTAGCCACAGCAGGGATGACGTTGGCAAATGGTCTGGTTTGCCAAGACGGTGAGCTGGGAGGGTCCGTCTGCGAGTTCCACCCACCGCCACTCTCGTCAGCATTAATATTCTATCAGATGTCACTCCCCTGCCGCCTTGACGTAACTGGTTCAGCACTGGGAAGCAATGAGATGCCAGAAAGGCAGTTTTTCAGCTTTTGGATTCCTGACAGAGCCAGCAGGATGTGATCACAGCAGAGGGGAATAAACACTTCAGCGCAGTTACGCACCGGTGGAACAAACAAAGTGATCACTCTCAGGCAGTGCCAAGTGAAACCAGGTAACAACAGCTTTCTGAAGAGCTTTATTTCATTTAACTCTTTCTGCCTCAACGGTGAACAGAGGGTCACTGACAGAGTCTGTCAGACTCACATCAGCACCTAGATACAAGCTGCAGGTGGGTTCCAACATCTGGAAATCAACAAGACTCCAGAAGCCACCTCTTGATGGGGTGTCCCCCATGAAGTACCTTTAGCTAGATCCTCATCCAGTGCTCTCCAGCCTCTGTAAGACTGCACGTTCTGCAAATGGTGTGCTTAGCATCACAACACCCAACCCTTTGTTCAGTGCTTCAGAACTGCACCTAAAGAAACCAAGACCTGGGAAGGATAGGAATCCCCAAATCCACACCAAGTACTCAGTTGTACACAAACTCTTTGGGAAGCAAACACTGCACAGAATGTCCAAAATCCTGTGGGGGGTTTCTGCACCCTTGCCAGCTACCTCAACGCTTATTACCAGTGAAGAGGAGTTTTACCTTGTTGTGTGTTCTCTAACAACCCCACAGCGCCTCACCACTTCTGCTCACAACTCTTGGTATACAAGATACGCTGTACCGGCGGCGTGTGCTACCGTATCATGGGTGTTATTGATGCCTTCACGATATGACGCTAATCACAAGGGAAAAGTCTCAGTATTTAAATGATTTAACTTCATGTTACATAAATGTTTGTGTTCGTGTAGGATGATAATTACATATAGTATCAGTGAATACGTCCTATTAAGACATAAACAATGTTCCTGTTGAGTAACGATACCAACACCGACTGCACCATTGTTCCAGAGCACGCTGTCAGGACTTTGACAAGTGCAGAACAGAGCAATATGACTATTAACAGCTCTAACAGACACAGAGCTTTTATAACTATTATATCAGCACTTGCTTTAAATGCCAGTTGCTGCTGTGTAAAAAGGGCAATATACACACAGAGGCTTTGAATTCAGGGCCTGAATTACAGTTTGATGAACACAAAACTCCAAACAATTTTGCAGCGTAAATTCTCTTTAGCTCACCAATTTCCAGTTTTTCATATCATAAAGAAAGGTCTCCAGTTTAATGACTGCAATAATGTTCTTCTGTTAGGAAGAAGGTAGATATCTGTTTACTACGTCCAGGAAACACATAGTTCAGAAGTATAGCTGGAGTCAAACAGAAGACTAAATTTCTCCTTCACTAGTCGCTGTTAAAAAAGGAAAGAAGTTGCTCCAAAGCAACTGAGACAAATAGAGCTTCTGGCCAGAGGTATTTGTTACCCATCAGGAGGAAATCTGTACCCGATACATGGGATGTACAGGACCAAGGCAGTTGTGTAATGCTGACCTAAGTGTAAGGCTGACATCACAGAATCACAGAACATTAGGGATTGGAAGGGACCTCGAAGGATCATCTAGTCCAATCCCCCTGTCACAGCAGGATCACCTAGACCAAGGTGCACAGGAACACATCCAGCTGGGTTTTAAACGTTTCCAGAGAAGGAGACTCCACAACCCCCCCGGGCAGCCCTCTCCAGTGCCCTGCCACCCTCAGTGTGAAGAAGCTCCTTCTCTTATTTATGTGTACATCTAAAGGTTATATTTTACATGGAAACAGGGGGACTCAGTGCATGTTTGTGCTAAATCATCTGTTTTGGCTGATATGTAAATAAGGATTTACAGCTGCCACTGAATGTGAATCAGTTTGGAGAAGGTTGCCAAGCATGATGGGGTGACAGGGTTTCCTCTGAAAAATGTTAAGGAAGTTCAAGAGAAAACGAGTGGATGAGGCGCTTAGGGATATGGTCTAGTGGTTCAATACTAGGACAAAAGGTTGGACTCGATGGCCCTGGAGGTCCTTTCCAGCCATGATGACTCTGTGATTCTGTTTCCTGCTCGCTCGGAGCACACACACGTGCATCGTGGCTCTTACGCAGGAGCAGCACAGTGTTTGTGCAGATGTTAACGTCACTCGAGGGACCACCCTCACATTGAGAACGTTATCAATAAGGAATTTCTCCTTGGCTAGAGACCAACAATTTCTGTCACAGAACAGTGACTGAAGTTCCATTTACTCTCAGCTATTTCCACTTCATTTAGTGTTGTTACAGGCTACTACCAAAAACACGCCCTGGGAAGACAGCAAATACTCAGCATTCTAAACAAATTTCTTAATTGTCGTGAGAGATGTGAAACTACTCCAATGAGGACCCCGACACTGACTTTCATCAGCCAAAGACACTTCTTTGAGTATAAATTGTTTGGAACAGCGCGTCACGTTGCTCTGCAATGGCTGCTCACTCAGGCTTTGGGAAAACTTTCCCGTGTCTGCTGTGCCAGAAACATAAAGCACTACAATTTTGAATAGCAATGGAGAGTAAGAATTACAACGTCCCAAGGAAAAGACTTGCTGTCAAGCGGCATTAAATCATAGCTTTTTCTGAAAACCACGAGCTGTGCTTCAGCTTTCCTTCTGGGCCGACAGACGCAATTTCACTTGTTTTCAGGAAAAAGATTCTATTGTTCTCCACAATTAAACACTACTGCAGAAACCTCTCATTCCAGCGTGAAAGCATCAATTACTATGTAACTTCTCTTGCTGGTTTTAGACCATTTAATCTCTCTATTGTTATCGCATCTGGAGGTGTCAGGAGTAGAACCATCGCACTCATCTCACCTAAACCCTCCGTCAGCTGCAGACAGTAGGTAGAATGCGTGTCCACTCCCCACTGCCACATCTGAGTAAAGAAAAGGGAACTACATTGTGGTCTACAGGCAACTACAGATCTGGTATATGAAACACTCCCTTTGTGTCCACATGTCAGTAAGGCTGTGCGATGTGAGCTCCTCTGAGCTCGGTGTTATACAGTCGTCCAACTGAACGGGACATTCAAGCGGGTTGTCTCAACTGCTTCGGAGAGCATTAACCTTAAGCTAGCTGTCAGGAGCACTCCAGGCAAGTGCTCTTGCCTGTATTGTGGATATTTATTTCACAGAATCACAGAACATTAGGGGACTGGAAGGGAACTTGAACAGCTAGTCCAATCCCCCTGCCAAAGCAGGATCACCTAGAGCAAGCCGCACATGAACATGTCCAGGTGGGTTTTAAACATGTCCAGAGAAGGAGACTCCACAACCCCCCCTAGGCAGCCCCTTCCTGTGCTCTGTCACCGTCACTGCGAAGAAGCTCCTTCTCATGTTTATATGGAACCTCCTCTGTTCCAGCTCACACCCATTGCCCCTTGTCTTATCACTAGATGACACTGAGCAGAGCCTGGCTCCATCCTCCTGACACCCACCCTTCACATATTTATCAACATTAATGAGGTCACCCCTCAGTCTCCCCTTCTCCAAACTAAAGAGACCCAGGTCCCTCAGTTCAACAGAGCTTTTTTCCCCCAAAACACTATGTTTCCATAACAAGCATTCACGGCACAAATCAATGTATTCCCACAAAAACTGTTCTCCTGCAACACCCGATCAGCTCTATTTGCAGTGTTAATTATATATTTCATTTTAACAGTCACAATTTGCAAGTCAAATAACCTGAAGACCAAAAGGTATTTGCCATAAAAACGTTCAAATACTTTCCAGCCATTAAAGTATTAGACATGTAGGATTTGTTTGCAGACAATTTGCGAAGAGAAAGGAGGGCAAAGTTATTTTAATAAATTATTAGTTGGTATTGTTGAATCATTCTTATCCCTTGTCACGGGTAGAGATGAGTCTATTTAAATCCAAAGATGTAAAAAGACGGATGAGCTTCCCCAACACAGTAACTAACCATGGTTACCAGGAGAGACAGCTTTTGGAATATCTCTATATTATAATACTCCTGTCTAGAGAATTCCCTAAGTATAAAAGGGTGTAAAGGTCACGCAATAAGGAGGGGTACAGGGGTGACTGAAGATGTTCTGCTGTAACTTGAAGAGAGGAAAAAATAAACCATCAGCAATCCCAAAGTAATCAAAGATCCTCAGCCCAACATAAGTCAGCACTGCTCCACTGGCTTTAAAGGCTACCCAAGTGCATCGACATGTTTAAGCTACAACTTACTACATTCACTGTTAATGAATTAACATGGGTATTTGCTTTCACACCACATTTTAAGAGGCTTGTGCCTCTTGCAAAGCCATCAGGCTGCTCTAGATTTGCTTTTCAAACAAGGAGTGCAAGAGGCCGACTTCCAAATCATCAAGAGCATCAAAGCCTCCAAATTCTCCAAAGTGAAGGCAGTATTTCCTGCCTTGTTGAAGGTACAACAGGCAAATCTTGTTCACCAGTAATCGCATGGGGGTGGCTGTGGCTGTGCAATACAAGCTCTGGAAAGTAATGAGGTGTTCTAGGCTCTTAACCCATTGGGGAGGGGGATCAATCCATGGTATAAATATTTCATACAAAAGCAGTAACGTGCAGCTGGTCAGCTCTCCCCTCTGTTTACTGGAAACAAATTGCTTTCCTAAATTGTGTGGACAGCAGCCAATGTCAGTTATCCATGATCTCATTGATAAACACCCCTTATACCTGCAGCCCTGAGCCACGGGAGTTCTTTACTGCGCAGAGAAACAAAAGGCTCTGTCAAGGATGCTTGTCACTGCTTGAATTTGCTCCTCCTTGGGCCTGAATCAGGCTCAAGAATCCCTGAAGGGTTTTCTGCAGGCTTTGGAGGGGAATGCTGAGCAGTTCTGAAAGTTAAATTCTGCCTTCATGAAAGCATGTCCCAGAAAAGGCACCTCCAAAGCAGGGGGAGAATAAAACAGCTGGAGTTCCTTTCTTTTTAAGGTGTCAAGAAGTGCATTTGATCAAGGCAGAGGAAAAACTTGAAGCAAGTTCAACACCCTAAGCTAATTCCCAACACTTCTATTGCTTCACAAGATAAGCTGAATCAAGGAACAAAGCAGTTACATACTTCAAACCCTGGACACTACATCCTGGACTGCACTTACTGTCAGACAGCTCTGGGGGAATGCATCTTGGGAAAACAAGTGAAACCTAATGCTGATTATTTTATTATCCACCACCATCAAGAACTCCATCTGATGCAGAGGTTTTCCAAGTTCGTTCTTCAGCCATACCCCTGAGCACCATCTCTAGATCTACAGAATCTCAGCTTGGATTGAAGGAGACTGAGGGGTGACCTCGTTAATGCTGATAAATATGTGAAGGGTGGGTGTCAGGAGGATGGAGCCAGGCTCTGCTCAGAGACATCTAATGATAGGACAAGGAGCAGTGGGTGTCAGCTGGAACACAGGAGGTTCCACATCAATATGAGAAGGAATTTCTTGACACTGAGGGTGAAAGAGCACTGGAAGGGGCTGCCCAGGGAGGTTGTGAAGTCCCGTTCTCTGGAGATGTTTAAAACCTGCCTGGACATGTTCATGTGCGGCTTGGTCTAGGTGATCCTGCTGTGGCAGGGGGATTGGACTGGATGATCTTTCAAGGTCCCTTTCAATCCCTAATGTCCTGTGATTCTGTGATTGTTCCTGTCCCAGTTTATACTGAAGAGTGTGAAACAAGGCCATTTGTTTACTAGGGTCTGTGGCTGATCACTGTAAAACAAGTGACTTGAGGATCTTGCACAGCAGCTGAAAACAGAGGTTTTCCTTGAGTTTCAATTTATGAAAATCTAAACCAATATTCTCTGCCTGGGTAGTAAAAGATAAGAAGTTTTACTGTCCCTCCCTAACGCCAAGCCTTTACATAATCTGTTATCAAATGAATCAAAAGGAAGCTTACTGGGTCAACGTTGGAAATCGCATTCGCACAAATTAGGTGCACTTCGATCACACTTCCCTCCATAAACATTCCAATTCCCACAACAGAAAGCACTGTTAGAAAGGTCAGCATGGAAATTGTGTTTCTGCTGTGTAATCTGCTTTGCAAATTTGTACCACTGGTCAAAATGCCCAGAAAACTCAATTACTGCCTTGCTATGACAACCATACATCAGCAGGCCCAGGCAGACAGGGGTTATGCCTAAAATTAGTACCCTAATGCAAAAAGGCATATTCTGCAATTCCAGATGTACCTCTGCCTGATGTTTATATTGTTAAATATTAATGAAAATACTGACTATTATTTCCAGCACGTTACCAGGGACATCATGTTCAGGTAACGAGGTGCATTCTCCCTTCCCATCCCTAATGTTCTCTGATTCCGGGATTCTAAGTTGGAAGAGGAAAAAACCCAGCACATCTGAACTGTCTGCTACTCAAACATGCTACTCCAATCAAAATGGTCAGCAAATGGTACTTTAAATCATCTTCCTAATTTTTTTCTTTAATTTTTCCTGTAGATTTTAGAGTTTCGTGTTCTATTGCCAATAACAGTTGCAGGTAGCTTTTGAAATAAATACTCTCCTGCTGGGAGAGTAATGAATCAGGAAATGACACCAGCTTTGCTCATGGACAAAAACAATTCTAGTAGCTGCATTTATACTCTCGTTGGGCTACACCTGCAGAATATAAATCATCCCAATACTAAATCATCCAAGGGAAAATGATGTAAAATGGACTTCAATTATGTTATTGCTCTTTTACCAAAAAGCTTATCACACTATGGGGTGAAAACTCAAGCCCTCCATAGGATTTACTTTCTGATAAAAGACGTAACAATTGAATTTTCTATTTCAAATTTCTCCAGTCAACTTTGTTCTTTTCTTACTTAATCCCCCGTATCTTTTTATCAGCTTCCTTTCGCGATAAAAAATAATTAAATGCCTCATTTGGAATTCCTACACTTGCCTTGGTTAGTAAGTTCTATTTTTGTTAAACTTTCATAATCTTACTTATATCTTCTGAGAGCATCCGCCAACAAAACAGCTCCCCGCCCCCTGAAGTCAGGCTTTGTTTTCTTGCAGCCAATCCAAGGTTCTTAGGTTATTCTCACTCCCAGGCTCAGTCTGGCACTGCCTTGAGCAGCTTTTGCTCTGTAGAACAGTTGCTTTCAGAGAACAATAAGGGATGTTAGCCTGCTACAGGTTGCTCCTTTTGTAGGTTTATGTCCGTGCGCTAGAACTGTAAATCAATCCTCAGAGGCTTTTTGCGTTCACTATAAAAGGAAGAATGGATTTCTAATTCATTTTTATTAGCAGCACCATGATATAATCTAACAGTATGAATTTAGTGTGGTGACCTACAGGAAAACCAATAGAAAATACACATAAAAAAGTAAGTGTGGGAAGATTATGCATGCAGAGTAGTTTTTCTTTCAAGGATTTTGGAAGACTCGATAAATGCTTAGCTCTTTGGGTAAATAGAAAACCTCACAGAAAGGCAAAGTTATCAGGACCCTGCCAGATACTTGACATAAAATATGGGACACATTGCCCAAGCAGTAAGAAATAACACTGAGGTATAAACTTGACTTCCCTTATGCACAATCCAGCAGCTGCATGTGATTTTAAATGTCTAGTAGCCGTTTTCTGGCCCAAAATCTTGCTCAAGACCTTGCCTTGGTGAAGTAAAATGTGCTTTACAGGAAGCACACTGTATTTTTATTCATGGTGTTTGTTAAAGATAAATAAAATGGTCTGAAGCAATTGCATTCTCAAAAAGTATTTGGGTAGCTTTGTGTGCCTCCATAACTGTGTCAAGTTCCAGAGGACCTGTTGTCCTGTTGCCCCTGCTCAAGGCAATATTCTGCTCGGAGGTCTGAGATGTGGTGGATCTGGGTGACTTAGGATCATCCTCACCAAGAGATCAGCAAAGTTATTGGGAAGGTTCCCTTCAGCTCCCACTGATTTGGGCAATGCACTCCGAAGAGAAGCAGAGAACACAACTGTCTCCTCAGGTAGAAGCACTCAGTGATGCAGTCAGTCTGCATTTCAGTCACTTCATCAGTTTCTCAGGACAGCACCAGCACAGCTCCTATGCTCTGCTTTAACGATGAGATATTAATTAACCTTTTAGAATATCTCCTTGTAACTGTTTTATGTCACATAAACAGTGACTTGGTAAAACATACAGAACTGGTACAAATGAAGTTATAAGGAGAGCTAAGGCTACGGAGGAGATTTGGTACCAACATATCCTTCATTAGTTCTACTCGATGTCAGCAATGTCAGGAGGCCTGTTGCTCTACCAAGTGGTTTTATAAACAACAACCCTCCTTTAGGAGAATCCCAAAGACACACACTAAAGGAAACAAACCATGACTAATTTGCATAATTAAGAAATAAATAAACAGAAGAGTGAATGATGGAGAGAAAGCCACTGTTCTGTGTTAAGGAAAGTCCAACTGTAATTAAGTAAACATCATCTACTGTCACAGACAGAGGGGAGATGACTATATGAGGTAGGATATGAGAGGATTGGGGGGTGAATCAGGGAGCTACAATGCAGTGAATCTATAAAGAGGTTTATAACTGGTTGGACTCTATAATCCCAAGGGTCTTTTCAACCTGAATGATTCTACGATTCTATGAAAATGCAGAGGTGAAGGGTTAGTAGTTTGCTACTCATCCAGCAGCATATTGTGCTCCATGTGCCCGTGGCATGCTCTTAAACTGTACATTTTGGTTGTCTCAGCTCTGCCAAATCCACATCCATCTGTTCTGGAGATGTGTGTGTGCATTGCCTGACACTCCTGTATGCCTGCGGGTTGATCCAAGTAGCACGGATGTCTGGAGGGATCCATACATCCTTGTATTCCCCAGCATGGCAGCTCATATGGCAGAAGACAGATACTGAGCTATAGAACAGACAAGTCCTGGCTGTAATCCAAATGTTTTGATAAGCAAGTTTGCCCACAAGCAAGGGAAGAGCGTTTAATAGCATGAAACAAACTGGGTCAAGATGCTTTCGGCGCAGAGCACCTTAGACACGTGTAGATAAATGAAAATTTGCATTACTGTCTGACATCTCATCAAGATCCACCATTAAGCCAGATAAATGACTGAGGCACCTTTTCATTTCTCCACAGATTACGTTTTCTGTGCCTACAAACCTTTACCAGGAGACTGTACGACACCCACAGTTCGCATTTCAGGATGTTGGATCGACAGAGCATCCGATACTGATCTCGGTCAGACCAAGATCTAACTCCTGACGTTTCCACACGTCGCTTCAGAACGCCCTGCAACCTCTGCTGAGTCTACTGAAACTCTTGTAATTCATTTACACGCACAACTCTCCTACAGAAGCCAACAAAAAAGTCAGAGACGCAGGATGTGGTTCATGTCCTGGAACTGCTTCAAAAAATGTTTGTAAAAAGGAATCCAAGTGGGCATGGCAAGTGTAAATCTAATGGGATTTAAATGTAATTAATACTGAATACTAAAAATTAGAGTATATAATCATAATGACAATTTGAGCTTAACAAGGGTAGCCCAGTAATGGAAGTATTAAAAGCAATAGCCTTCCTCTCTCCCTGAGAAGTGTCTGAAACTACAATTTAATAGAAATCCGCTATTTGAACTGAGATTAACAAATATTAGTCTCGTTATAAATTTTAATATTATTTGCATAAACTTTGTTGAGAGATGAAGAAAAGGAACAGAGACATTCCAAATTCACAAGAAAACTGCAAAATGGAATTGAATTTTCTGCTGCCTTAAGAGCCTATCTAGGTCACTTTAAGTTAAACAGATCTCTGGAGGTAGAAAATGCTGAGTTAACATTACAGTAAACAGAACTGATTGGGAGGGAGGCTACAAGTAAATCAATTAGCTTAATAAACAGATGGAGAAGACACTTTTGAAATTACTGCCTTTCTCAACTGTTCAGAATCATAAGCCTGGCAAGATCCTGTTTATTGAAGCAAGATTGCAGTTACTGGTGAAAACGTAAAATAAATGTGTATTAGATGTGCGTTAACTTATTAAAGCAGAACTATGGTGCACTAACGAAAGCAAGGCTGAAGTAAGAAATCAGCATCTCCACTGCTCTCTCTGGGAATTCAAGGCTGGCATAGATTATCAAAGCAGAATTCAGTTGTTTTTCCAGTACTCCCCCTCTCCCCGAGCTTTGCCTTCTCCGCATCTTTCCTTATTTCAAAATTATTTCAAAGGCACTGAATGAAAAAGTCGCACATCCAGCCGCAGCTCCTGTCAGGAGGGATGGCACAACAGGAGACAAAATGGAGCAAGGTTCTCTCTCCATGGGAGTGAAACCCTCTGCAGTTCTGCAGGACTGATGAGGAAATGCTGGATGACACGCAGGATTCTCAACTAATAATGATCTGTACAGCGTGTTTAAATCTGTAAGGTCTGAGAGCGCCCTGGAGCACAGTCTGTCCCAGGATGGATGTGTTGCACTTTTTCAGGACTTAGAAATGCAATGAACTCAGCTATTAAGATCAAGAGAAAGAGAATATTTTCTTAATAAACAGTTGAGTTGGCAGTCTGCACAATCCCAATGCCTCAGGATGGTGCCATAGGAACTCGCTGAGACATGGTGCAAGTGGAGCTTTGCCTGGGACAAGTCGTACCACTGCTTAAACATGTGCTTCTGTTTTTGTGAAGGAGGACTTCAAAGGGAGTTCAGACTCCCCTGACCTAAGGTTTTGCCCTGTTTGTGGGACAAGATATGTAAGATAGATTTATAATATCCAGAGAGTTCATCAGGCAACTTCTCTTTTTTGGCAGCATTGTGACTCCAGGTGCTGAAGGACGGCAGCAAACAGCATCCTTTGTAGTAGGCGTTCAGGTCTTTCCCCACCACACCGACACAGCGATAACCAACGCCTGGGGTTTGGTCCATAGTGCAGAGCAGACATTTCCCCTTCACGATACTCAAGAGAGGATCAGTTGAAATGACAATGCTACAGCACAAAGAAGGAAAAACACCATTTCTAAGGTGTTTTCCAAACAATAGCTAATTTCATAGGATTTTTGGTTGGTCCTGGAAGAATGAAAGTTTACGTTGAATTTAACCAATGTTTTTGAGTCATGTTGCCAAAGAATCTAATAGTTTTAACCAGAGAGATGCTTCCATCAATAATCAAACTAACAAGTCGATTGAATCTGTTAAGACAGAATACAGCTTCGCCAAAGCCAGCTCTACTTTAAAAGGGTATCACATTTTGCCTTAGTGTTTATTACAGATGCTCTGTATACCACCAGTCAACATATGTGGCCCTGACGAGTGCCCAGAGTGGCACCAAACAATTACTGTGAAGAAAAATTAACATCTTCTCCTCTGGGGATGAAAAACAAGCCCCAAAGTACAATATCTTTGACTTTAACGTATCTGGTAGAATTTTGCTAGCAACTGGCTCCTAATAAAGGCATCTCAGAACATAATGCTCACTGCAAGACACGGAGGACACAGCTTCAGTGCCACCTAGGAAGCTAAATCCATCAGGCAGCTATTTCTCCCTTCTCACATACACACTGTGGGTAGGAACTGCACGTGGGCTGCTAGCGTGAGGGATCCAGAGCCTTGGAAATTCAGTGCTGCTCTTCCATTCACTCGTTTCCCAACGTAGACAAGTTACCAGGAAATGCAATTAGCTCGTGATTATAAAATGAGATCTCTTGATTAGAGGCCAGAAAGGAGCAGAAGAAAGCCTATGCAGGAAGAGTGAACCACACTTCAATTAGTCCCATGTAAGCAGTTGTACAGATTCACGTCAACGAGCACATTTAGGAAATAACAAGTATTGGTTAAGCAACTTTAAAAAGAACAAGGATTTCATCCTTAAAAGCACCTTTTTGAACAGGGATTCTTTATCCAAGCCTTACACTAAAGTAAGGATTCAGCTATTAATCAACGTACTATTTAAGTCCGTGAGCGAGCAGGATGCTACTCTAACTGTGCACAGCCATCTGTTTCGCACGCAGGGTAATAACCAGAAGTAATGAAATGTGTCTTTACACGACCACCCCAATGTCCACCACAAATACCCATTAACTGGATACAGCAACGCCCCATAGGCAGGTTAATTGAAAGAATGATAAATGACATGAGTGAGGTCGTGCTGAGAATCACTCATCGACTCGGAAGGAAACTGAGAGAGTTCCAGGTCCTACTCCGTAACTCCAATCACTTCCTCTCTCTCAGAAATGCAAAAGATTGAGACTCCCTTTCTAGTTTTATAATGACCTGCACAATCCCCTTGTTTCAGCTGCTGCTGGACACATCCCCCAGTTACTCCCTTGCCTTAACTACAGAGCAGCTGCCCTGCCCAGCTGAAAATCTGCTGTGTGGATGCGTGTGCTCCTCACAGATACAAAAGCAGAGCGTGTGTCCTACTTTCTGCTGGTCATGGTTTCAGTGATTGAGTGGTTTGCTTTTTTGAATATGATAATCTCATCTGTTTCAGTAAAACCAGAAATCTAATGTTTTGGGAGGCAGCAGGAATGGCGAGGTGGCAGATCAGGTCATTGCTGACTGCTTTTACTGAGTGACTCTGATTGTATTTGCCTCAGAATTTTAAAGGCAATAAGCTGTGGGGATGTTTGCACAGCTAGTTTGGGTTAGGTATATCCTTGCTGATTTGATCTTCTAAGGAACTGAAATTCACATGCTTAGTTTCCTGAGACTAACTGTAAACCCTCCAGGAAGTAGTTTGTGTCTACAGTTTAATTGCTCTCTCTTATTTGATGCGAAGAGCTCGCTGATGATCCCATAAATTTTGATACGAGTGGTCAGATGGATGGAACACTTTGGTTTTGATCTGCTGTTTTTACCTGGAGGAGAATACCTGAGCATCACAGTACTCAAACAACAAACAAACAAAAAAAACCCAGGAAAAGAAAATTGAAGTTCTTAAGCCGCTCGCCTAAATTTCTTAATGGCCACCACTATTTTCAGAAGAAGTAATAAAAATGCTCTAATATTAGAGATCATCACGCGCACTTGATAAATACTGTATGTGCGTCAACCTTGGAAGGCCTGAAGAAAGATCTCTGTTATTCGTGCTACCGTAAGCTCTGCCTACCTTCCAATTCTTTATAGCCTAATGGCTACGGATTATTTGCCTCATTGGTTATGGCACTAGGAATAAAGCCATGGGAAATATTCATTATAATGCTCTCCTGTATTGAACTTCCACTTGGTTAAAGTATTGGAACAAGCTGCAAGGAAAATTAAACCTCGGAAATAAATGGCAGGTGTATTTATGAGCATAAAGGACACACGAAAGGCTCTGCTTCTCTTGGTTTGCCCTGGCTGGTTGTGCTGTAAGCCCTCTTCACTATCAGCTTGCTTCTCTGGCTACTTGACAGCTTCACCTTCACTTCCATTGCCTGGGTGGCAGCCTAGTAGCAGAAACTGGGGCCATGTGGAGGTGAGGTTACTGGAAAGAATAGAAAAAGAGACTCGCCACTGTGGTCAGTATTTAGAGAAGAGTGATATTGAGTGGTCTGTTGTATTTTTTCAGGTGTGACTGCAGAACGGCAACGTGCATTTTACTACTAATATTACTGGTTTCTGATCAGGTTAACTTCTGCTCTGCAGTTCATGTAGGCAAGTCAGAAGGCATTAATAATTAGGAAAGTCAACACACACTGACTGAAGAGTAATCTCAGAAAAGAACACCAATGGAACAAAGGCTGGGTCCTAGGCTGGTTATTTTGAAAATGGAGCTTTAATCTCTCAGGCAGTCTGGTTGTGAAAGACAAAATAAGGGCAAAATTAAATGAGGAACTTTGATCTGGAGACACATGAAGCAGTATCTCAGATGGATTTTTTTTCCTATGAGACCTACAGGATCTTCAGACTGCAAACAGACTGGATGGTTTGGGGACAGGGCGAGCACCCAGGCTTTTACACTTCATGCAACTGTGCATGCCAGCCACTGCCAGAGAGATGTCACTATTCTTTCCTTTTGGCTAAGGCCAGAGAAAATACAACAGTTTCCCACTTTCTGCTACTGGTTTATTGTGCCAGGTCCTGTGCTCTGACTGTCACCCAGCGACCAGCTGCTAACAGGGTGCTCACCTCTCTGCCTTATACATCTGCCCCAATTAGGGGGTAAAATGTTATCCTGTGTATGTTGGACTACAATCTAGTGAGAAAACACAACCCACCGGAGAACCCTTAATGCTGTGCTGCAAGTCAAGAACAACACAGTGGGTACCCACACCATTTGCAGTGAATTTCTCAACAGCATCACCACAAAATCAGTGCAAAAGGACTGTGTGTATACACTCTCCAGTTCAATACAGACACATCTTTGAAATGGGGTAGTTTCATTGACCAGTTAGAGCCATCTAACTGGTGTGAGGAGTTTCATTTTCTGTAAACACCAGGACATACCGGTTTTGTCTTATCCCCCAAGCTCAATAAAATTGGAGCTCCAACCCTTTAGCAGAGAAAGCCACTTTTAAAGACAAAAATATGGGATGCTTTCCTCTGGAAAGCCATCACCTGCGCTGTCACATTACTGAAGTGCCTCTACTACTTACTCAGGCCTCAAAGTGGTACTTGGTAATTTTTATTTATACCTGCAATTTGTCTAGGTGCTGCCTCACCTTCCAAAAAAAATCAGTGTAAAGCTACACCTCATCCACTTACAAAGGGATTACAAGCAGTCACATCCTTAGACACCATAGCTTCCCATTCAGAATGAGCAAGGTGAAAGAATAAACTCCCCTACAAGCCAGAAAGAAGTGCATTAAACAAAGCCAGAAGTGTTTGAGGCTCTCAGAAAGAGAACAGAGGGATCATCTCAGGAGCAATGCACATGCCTTTCTCACGACCCACAAGACCTTTATTCAGAACTAATCAGCCACTTGTAGACTTGAAAATGGAACAGGCTTTCACATAGATAGGAAGAATCAACCTACTGTCACTGAGCAAAACGAAACCCGAAAAGACTGGGGGCAGTCATCAGCCTTGATGCTGGACTCACAATGAGTACGTCCACATCCTGAATCAGCTGGCTCATTAGTGCTGTTTGAACACCCTTGCTCTGCAAGGAGGAATTATACAACCAGCATTAACCAGCAAGAGTTTAGTTCTGGTATCTCGGCTGTTATGACCCTGCACAGCCTAGTGGAAAGCAACGAACTTGCTGGGCACCTGGGGAGGATCCAGCCCACCTGTTCCCATTTTGAGGAGCTGAAGGTCCTTCAGGGAGCAGGAACAGCAGCTCTAGAAACACCAACAGATCCAATAAGCAGAGCACTCTGTGAGGAAAAGAGAAGGCACTTGACAGCACATTGTTTATATCTACTTCAAGCACTGGGGTTTCTTTATGACAACCACAGTAAATGAACTCTTCAAAAACTAGTCCAGTGTGGCAGAAAACTTGCACATCTGCTTTATTACCTCCTTCAGTACTGCTGTGCTAGTGGAGGTTCTCTTTTCTCTCTTACAACTATATAGATTAGGTAATAAAGCCAAGCCTGCACCCAAAATATAGGAGAAACACAATTTTTGAGAAATTTCCATAAAATACATTGACAAAACTAGCGTAAAATTATAATTTGAAACAGTACAGAAATGTTCATTTATCATGTTCTACTATGAATAAAGATCACAAATTTATTCATTTATTATGATTTGCTAAATAGAATTGATCATCTCAAATAGACAAGATGATCCCTTGCATCCTTAAATGATGCTCCAGTGAATTGTTGAATACTAGATCTAACGAATGCACGTGAAGACTGTTCCTCAGCTGCAGCTGGATATCGGCAGTTTGTTAGCTGTTCAGCTAACAAACACCAGTCCCTTCGCGCTACACCCTAACAGCTACTGCTTTCTTCTCGCAGTGAGACACGGCTGTGATTCAGAAACGGTGCCGCAGGTCAGCACTGAAGTGAATCCACGTCGTTCAGCAAAACTGATAAATAAGTCCATTGAAAATATAACACCTAAAGCCCTGGTTAGTACATTTGATAACTACCTCATTAATAACAGAGCAAAAAGGCTTCGGGGATTTATGGTGGCAGGAACTGATGATTGCATCCTTTTTTAGATTTAAGGGTCACATGAAAGTGCCATCAGAGATCTGGGAAGAGCGATAGAGATTTTGCCTTGCTTGCTTCTTCCTCAAGATAAGGTTAGTGCCTACCTTCATAGAACTTTTACATTTAATCTTTAAAATAAATTAATATTTTTAAAGGCCAAACTTGTGGTTTCATTTTTCACTTCGACAGCTCCTGAAATGCAGATGGATTTTTGTATCAGATAGAATATTTCCCATGTTTTGGTTTTGTCTTCTTTTGTTCTAGTGATGTACAACGAACCACTGGCTTTTCAAATGACCCTGTGAAAACACAAGATCAGAAAGCAGCTCTATCGCTGCTGGATGGGTCCATCACCTTCTGATCTTGAGGAAGCTGCTTTTTGTTCTTGTTTTCTTCCTTTCCAGTGGTTCCTTTTTAATCTGTTCTAGCTAGATGCTGCATGACTCAGAATTCTTTTGCACAATCTGTGAAAACTCTTAGTACTTAAGCTTAGCGGTGACATGCAAAACGAGCTGCATCTGTCGCCCAAGTCCTTTCGCGTGCTCCTGTTTGGTGGTTGCTTCTGGAAGTTTGCCATGCCAAGAGGAGGCACTGAACAGAGAGATTCAAGTGAAAATGAAACCAGCTGAGTCTGCCACAATCTGAAAACACGGAATCCAGTGGGTGAACCTGGCAACCATGGTATCCACGAGTTGTGTGCTATCACCTCACGGATAACAAGCGTTCTTACGCGCCTCAGCCCAGAGGAGCATGCAAACGCTGCGAGATGAGAAGCCTGACATTTTGAAGATAATACTCTACTCTACTTGCCACTGAAAAGGATTTCTTGCTTTCATTTCATGCAAGACCACACAGTTTAAAAGCAGGGTTGCCTTCCAACTGCCTGGATGACCCTCATGTGCCCAGAAGACCCTTTAAGAACTGATGAAAGATGACGCAAGCCTGCTGAGGTATCGAGCCTGCACTTGTTTTTCTAGAGCTGTAGGTAAAGATTCTGCTGCCAAAAGGCAAACCATTTGTTTGTAAGCTGCTTGGCTATGCCGTGTGTACAGAAGTGCAACAGCGGTGACAGTTGGGTCTATCTAGCACATACGGAGAAGCACTAGCAGGAATGTGCTGACTGCGCAGAACGTACGATTTCTTGGTCTAGAGCCTTGCTCCGAGTACTGTAATTTTGATTTTAAATTAGCTATTAAATTATAATATGCACTATACTAAACAGTAATTAAAATGTAATTTGTATTAATGCAGTGAATACTAATTCATTTGTTTTATGCAATTCTCACAAAGGACACAGTACTGCTCATCTACAATATTGTTGTGCAATGTTTCCTCCAAGAGGGACTGGAAAAGGCCCCTGCACGTACCCAACAGTCCTCAGCGTGATTTATTCTCAAGAAGCTAACACCATATGGGCTCTAACAGCACGCCCTGTAATGCTATTGGGCTCTGGCTTATTTTTCTGCACTATTTTGTAGACACTGAGGACATGAGGTGAATGTAAAACCTTGACTGTAAGATATCAAAGTGATGGAGTGTTATTCGGCAAAAGAGAAAACTTCTGAACCTGATGATTGACGAGGGATGTATTTTCCTACAGACATATTACACTGGGTAATGAAACCGTAATACGAGCATACATTATTCTGGGTCTTCATTAGAAATTTAAACAGGCTGTAACAACACAAATACAGGCCACACTGTGCACAGCAGAGCTCACTTAGTGATTTATTACCATCTTAAACAGAGGCAGAATTGGACTTGACACTGCAAACTTTGATTCACCTGCACCAAGACAACTGTATGCCGCTAATTCCGACGTTAAGTAACGCTCGGAATACAAAGTAGAGGTGGAACAGTATTTTCCAGCTGTTTTGATTTATTCTAAGGCAAGAGGCGTGTCCTGACAAGAGAGGAATTAATCACAACATTCCAAAAGCAGCAGGCCAGTCTCTGACGCACCAGCCGCAGAGCCGTTCAGCTGCCTTGTGTCGCTAAAAGGCTGGAATTTTATATTGCAGATTAAAGAGAAAACACAAATCAACTGGCACGAGATGCAACACTGAAAAATTTGTGCAGCAGCAGGAGAAAAATGAAGCACAGAGTGTCTGAATGTTTCCCCGGGTCACAGAGCAAATTTGTGTCAGCAGATGATTTTTACATCCTCGCTCCTAGGACAAAGCTGTAATTGCAAAGCTGTGCATCGTGGAATAGCTTCTGATTCCTAACACAAACCAGCTTCTTCTTACTTGGCAAAGGCATTCAGTCCTTTGCCCTGCTCTGTATGGAGACTAAAACGAGGAACGGACATTGGCAGTCCAGGTTTACAGGTGGGAATAGGAGGATGAGGAGGAAAAGAGCCTTTTAGGTATATTTACCCTAGTGAACACACAGCTCAGGTATTGAAACTAAAAACAGGAGGAAATGTCCTCATTTTCAGCTGCTGTTGAACATTATGCAGGGAACCATGGAATACGGGTAACAGAGGTAGGATTTGTCAGGGAAGACTGGCACAATGCACAGGTGCCAAGGCATAAAACCTCCACATATGTAACTTGAACACGGGAAAGTAGATAAATCACACCAGCTTGCCTCCCTCCTGGAGGGCTTGTGCAGCTAACGTGCACGTACCTGGGCAGACCTGTCCACTGCCATCAAAGTCTAGTAAACAGTGGGTTTGGATTTCCTTTTTATTTCTCCTTCAGCAAGCCTCATGTAATGAGGGACTACCTGGCTTAGCTTAATAACAGTCCTTCTGACAAGACAAGTGATCTCACGCTCTGGCACTAGCAATAAGTGTAGGGGCAGTTCCAGGTATATTAACAATTTTTGAGACTGGAACTGATTGAAGAGTCTGTCTACCTTGACGTGTATGACAGGCCAGATGATGTTCCCTAGCCCATGTGAAGCTGAGTGCTTTGGATTGTACTTGGCTTTAAAGGTCTCGGACTTCAATTCTGTCACCCACCATCACATAATGAGGATCAGGCTCTCTGTTTTCTTCTTGGGAATTAAAAAACTTCACGCTCATATAAATATCAAGCATTAAGGGTTAAAGAGATTCACAAGGCAGACTGAACTGATACCACTGAATGCATCAAACTTAAGTCTGTTCCGCTTTAAAAACAGGACTGCCTTTCATATTTGTACATCTGAATTTTAAAACACTGCCACCTCATTCCATCAATCTCCTTCCCCTGCTTTCTTGTCGTCTACCTGAATTCAGTAACATCTATCACCGTCTTCCTTGATTCACTTTTTCTTTATATATTCACTTATTAAAAAGGGCACAATAAACAACATTGGCCATCTGAGGACCAAAACTGAGGATAATGAAAATTCAGTCACCAGCAGCACAAATGGCAATCTACAACTGGACCTAATGATGAAAGATTGTTTAAATATGATAAAACTTCTGTTAGGAGTTCAGATTAAATAACGTCTGCCTGGTTTAGGTCACTTGGTTCAAGCTATGCGAGAAATAAATTCAGCATTTCAAGGTTTTTGCTGTCAGAGGTCCCTTAATCATAGAACGGTTCAGGTTGGAAAAGACCATTAAGATCATCCACTGAGTAGAGTAGGGTCGGAGTGGATGATCATGATGGTCTTTTCCAACCCAGCCCTACTCTACTCAGTTCACCACTGGACCAGATTTCGAAGCACTGCACCTAAACAATCTTTAAACACATCCAGGGATGGAGACTCAACCAATCCCTGGGCAGCCTGTCCCAATCCCTGACTACTCTTTCAGGAAAAGCATTTTTCCTGATGTCCAGCCCAAGCCTCCCCTGCTGCAGCTGGATTCTAAGTGGGATCAGACCAGTTTCAGCAACATCCCCACACAGGCAGAACAGCACAGTGCAGACACCACAGCAGCACCTTCTGCACTGCTACAGAATCATGATGTTTTTATCTACCTCCTCAGTTGTAAACACTTGCAGAAGAGCTGGCCATCAAAACACCTCTGAACTGCAGTGGCCCACGCAGCCTTCAGGGCCGAAGCAGACACTGATTATTGATCCTGGCCTGAATATTGTTCTTGTCTCTGCTGGCACTGTTGCTGCTTCGGGAAAGAGCTGCTTGTCTCCTTTAAGACCTACCAAGGAGCCCCCAGTTCACCAAAACACCTCAAGGCACACGGAACAACAACAGAGCCCAGCATAAAGCGTGATCCCAGAGCGTGTTATTATGTGGCAAAGGGCAGCAGAGGAAGAGATGCTGGCTGGTGTCCTGTAAGGACTAAGGCTGTCAATAAAGGCCTCCTTTGGACCTAATCAGATCTGCCTGTCGGCAGAGCTAGTTAGTGGCCACACACCAATGCACTGCTGCAGCTCCTACGCTGTTTCCAGTCCCAGCATTAACTCGCACGATGTGAGCTCTGGGCTGTGTGATGCTTCAGCTGAACCTCTACTCCTCTGTGCTCCTCCTAAGTTGGGTATTCTACTAGAATAAAATCGTCAACTTGTGGAAATTTATATCTTATTTTTCTTTTCATTTGACTTTCTTGTCACTTCCAAATATTGTGGCTAGTGAGGCTTCACAAAATCAACTACAAAGTTGAATTTAAGTGGACAAAACTGTACTCAAAAAAAGTAAAAGCAGCAACACTAACAGGTTCTCAAAACCGAGATACAACCACAGGCTAGAAGTTCATCTCCTGAGGCCACTCTGTAACACAATCTTATCTCAGGCTGTCCTGACTTGCTAAACTTCCCAGCAGAAGTCAACTTCAAGTTGCTTCTTTTGATCATTTATCCAACACAGCTCTCACTCTGCCACTGCTCCTGCTGTGTACCTGAGACTCAATTAGGAAGTGCATCTTACTGCTACTGGTGTCTTAGTGGCTCCCCAGACTAGCTGCAGCTGCACTGGGCAGTATCCAATGCCAGGGACTGTCAGTCACTACCTTATTGCGTCATGGATTCAGTTGCCTTCTCAACACGCTTCAAACCAACGAAAATAGACTAGAACTAAAAAAGGGGGAAAGGCCATGGAAAAATAGGGATTAGAATGACATTTTTCCACCCTACCAGCCGATGCAAATCTACCATGGCCAGGTTGGCTCCCGTTCTTGGCTGCTATTTATTATCACAACGGGTGGGTGGATGGGTGTGTAAAAAACCCCTTTAATATAAAGTAAGCATGGAAAAACTGGCTGCTACAAGGATAAGAAGACCGACAGATGTGAATGCTCATAGATATGTGCACTGGGCATCAGGAACTTGTGAAAAGCTGTAAAACCTCCAGAAAGAAAAGAGTGGTCAGAGCAGAGGGACTTTTCTGGTTTCTCCTTCTATCACCTGGAAGAAGCTGTTAAGAAAAAGATAATCCCTTGTTTTCTAAGAGTTCCCTTTTAAGAGCAAGACTTGGGATTAAGCACAAAGGTCCACAAGGCACTCTTAAAAAACAGATAATAAAAACCACAACTGAAAAAATCCGACAGCAGCCACGGCAGAGGGATGTGAGCACTTCAGCAAATATGCAGAAGAGCTACAAGGTACCACTTCTCAACAGAGAAAACTCTCTAAGACAGGAAGGCAATTACACATAAATTATTAGTGGAACACACAGCCAAATCTGAAGGCTGATGTGTGGAAAAGAGTGTGTGTGGGAGATCACCGAGGGAGACGGAGACTTAAAACTAGTGCATTAACTTACTGAACTTTCTACAACTTACTCTTATGTCCCTCTCTAAATGATTTCCCATTGAATTGCTCAGCGGTGCCTCCCCATTATGATCTGAATGTGTATAGACACAGCAGGTGGTTTAAAAATAGCTGCGAGTGTCTCCGAAAAAACTGTGTGGAATGTATTGCCGTGGTTTCGGGAGAATTTTAATGACACCTACAGCAATTTACAGCTGACAAATTTTTATGTTTCTGTGGTGCAGAAATGCCCAGAATGAATTATCTTGTTTATCACTGGGAAAAGGATAGTCATGGAACATGCTAATTTGGAAAGCAAAATTAAATTCCAGTCTAGGCAGAATTCAAACAGGTGCCATCTGAATTACATTTGCTCCACCTTGGAATAACATCCTCAGGTAGTAAAGGCAGAAAGGTATCGCAGGTTCGTCCACGCAGATTTAACTGAGCTCTGTGCAGTCGCTGGTGCAAAAGCCTGGCTGCGTTCTTTAGCCTCCCTGCATTACATCTCGTGCCCATTCCACAGCAAAAGGAGTTTTCTCCATGGGATATCAGGAAATATCTGCATCACCAGATAAAAAGCCAAACGTTCCCCAAAGTGGATCCTCTACTTATGTATTTGAAGTGATCTGATGTATCATCATTATAGTAATGATGTCTGTGGTTTATGGTATAAAGACAAAGTTGGCCTATAAAAATTATTTCTGTTCTCACAGTAGTATTAATGCTGTTTTGGAATATTTCTTTATGTGCTTATGATGCTACTGTTTACTAGGAGTAAATTACAAATGCTGCCTTTTTTATTCCTAACCTCTTTCATTAGAAACTCTCGGGTTTATTTCTAAGGGACTGTAGTAGTTAACCATCTTAAGAGAAGGTGATGTGTCACACTGTTGAGACACATTTATCGCTTTGGATCTGCAGTCCCTCCTGTGGCCACCCATCATAATTTCTAATTATCACTTCAAATCATAAAAAGTCTATCCCCTGCTACGCACAGAAGGCAGGTGGGTGAGTGGAAATCTATTACAAAAACAGGCCTCCAGGGAAAGAGTATTACACTATGCTGTTTTTCTTGGTTTTCAAAAAGTAGTGCTGCTAGTTACAGCCCCTCTTCTAGAAAAAATTTACAAGCCTTAGGGACGTGCCTATGACATGAGTAACCGCCTACCAGCAAGAGATGATTGTTACACCACAGAAAGAAGAAGGCTTGGGGTTCAAAGTCATTAAAAAAGTACAAGAGCACCAGCTAGTACAGGGCAGCAGACACGACAAAATGCCTCCAGGACAACACAGCTGCATATCTGAACAGTAATCCCAAGAAGGTATTTAGAGTGTAACAGCTTCTGAGTCTCAGACGAGGACTTCGGTGCCCAAAGGGCAAACCAGAATCACCATTTGGCACAAGGCTGAATGTGTTTGATAAAGCTAAGATAGGAAATTGGGAAATATGACTCAGAATATGATACAGAAGCTTCTTCTGCAGGAGGGTACATTATTCCTTATTATAATCCACTTTATTGGCTCCCAGTTATTATTGAGAGCAGAATCTCATGCTTCCCCCCGAGCTGGCCGAGGCCACTCTGGCCATACTGAGCCTATCTGAAGGTGTTTCAGTAACATCTGTCAACATCCTGATCTGTCTCCCCTAAAATCTGCTCTGCCATGCCGACAAAGTCTGGGCTTTCACCTCTATCTGCACTTCCCATCAGCTTTGCTGTGCCTGTGAGTTTGTCATCGTTTGTTAAAGGAAGGACTGCGGAGTTTTAATATCCTATTCATACAGCTATGTGATCCACTGGGATCTTGGTTCAAGACTGGGATTCCTATACACCAGTGGTGATAATAAAGGTAAAATGGTCCCACGGGGAAGAACGACCTCTGACAAGGCCCAGGTAGGACATGGCAATAAGAATGGCACTGAAAGCACCACTTTGCAGAGCCTCTCAGCCATGGCGGAGCTCTGGACTAGACAACAAGATCTGCCTGTGCCAGTCATCAGTGACAAGAGAGTGCCCTTCTGGATGTTAAGGCTTGACTAATGAAGTTCTGCTGCTGGCTTTGAGCCCTTTAGGAACACGCATTTGAATATGGCTGGGATGGAGCAGCTAAGCTCCCTGCAGTAGTACATCTGGAAAAGTTTTAGTTTAATGATGGTGGATAGTGCACAGAACTGAGATGAATTAAATCTTGCAGTGCTCTTATTTAATTTATTAATTTCTATGCAAAGCCTCTCTACAAAAGTGACAGAATATTTTTTGCCTGAAATGTTAGAGTAGTGGAACATGAGAAAAACTCCCTGGATCTTTCATGTAATCAAAGCTGCTTCCCCACGTAGATGGAGAGGGGCAAGTACCCCATTTCTCAGAAAAGGCAAAGCAGGTCACGCAAAGAACTGTCTCAGTTGTAGAGCAGCAACAGCCATATCACAGGTCCATAGTTTGCTGTGTCTTCAACACACAGTTACAAAACCAGCCTTTTATTCTACAAGTTTGATACGAAAGAGAAAAGGCAGGCAGATGGTGAGCAGGAAAAAAGTGAACCAAAATGGAAATGTACTTTTTATGGGTCAGGGATGGAGACAGGATAAGAAAATAAGGCTACTGCAGTATTTCTGTGAGAATCCAAATTGCTCCACCCTCTTTTAAGGATAGAATTAAAATACCTTAAAAGACATTCTGGGTGGGAAGAAGTACAAGGCAAAAGAGGAAAAGTATAATGTTTCAGAGAGAGTTTCTGCTGGACCCTAGAACAGAAAATCACCAAGCAAAATCCAGGAATCTAACCTGGAAAGCAAAATTAATTCATCAGAATTAATTTGGATAGAGGATGGACATGGTTCAGAGAAGCAGGAGCTCTCTGCACACTCTCTTTACCCAAGGATGTGACCGGCTCCCAAGCTGGCTAGGCACCAAAGCAGAGACAAAACCATCCATCTCTGAGCTGTATCACATTAGGATTCTAACAGAGCAGAACTGCTGAGGCTGGGAAAGGCCTCCAAAAACATCAAGTGCAGCCTATGACCTAGTAATGGCAAGAGTACGTTTTGGGATGTGTGGTGGGAGTACAGTTAGGGACTTTTCATTTTTAAAAGAGAAAATTCACCTCTGGTGGGTGAAATGGTTTTAAAAAAACCAAACACAACCAACATGAAAAAATAAATAAAGCTCTTCCCCTTAGCACTGTGCACTCTTGGTGGGGACCAATTTTGCTCTCCCTCGAGTAACCTTCACTGCATTCTCAGCTGGTATCAAAATCACATAGACCTCCCAGGAATTCACTTTTTCTCCATAATCACTGATGCTTGGCTGGAGATCTACTCCCTGCTCTTCTTTGGGTGCCTCCTGTTGTTTCCTGCATGAGATGTTCTCATCTTGCTGTCTCTGTCATATACCTGCACTCCTGATACCTCTGATCCCACATGAACACACTTGGTTGCTCTCCCCAGAGAAAGGAAAAACCCTCCTTTCCCTGCTCAGCTCCCACAGCTGCGTTTCCTCCCATTCCCTAGATCACAACATACAGGAAGCAGGACAAGGCAAGCAGAGAGCATCACTTTCAGCTGCCAACCTACCACATTAACTAACTGTACTGTTCCCACCCCAGAAAAAGAAATGCAGCAGAAATGCCTGCTGTGCCAAGGGGTTGCTATGAAGAACCTTCAGAATGCTGGAATAAGAAGCTAACAATGAGAGAAGGAGGTCACATAAAAAGCCAAGAGTGCTAAAGCTGATCAACAGCTATCAAGCCACTAGTGATCTTTCCAAATCCTTTTCAAGTGCAACTCATAGTGCTGGTCACATTTACTGTGAACAAGTGACAGCAGGAAATAAGTATTCCAGTTGCTTCAAGAAACGTCCTTCCATTTTGATTCTGTAGGAAACTACCAGGACCTCCAAAGTATAAGACTCAATCTTTGTTCTCATTTGAACAAGTTCCTGGATTTATTATTAGACAGACTTTAATCAGAAAGCACTAAACTTCAGGACCATAATTTTTAACCAGAAAGCATCAGTTTAGATGAAACATGTGTCAAGAAAACTTTTCAACACCAACACGGTCTCATTAAAAACAGATCAAGGTTTCAGTCCTTATGGGAAGCACAGAGAGAGAGATACTCTAACCGTGTCACTGTTGGCTTTCAATTTTCAACAGTGAGATAATAGTTGAGGAGTAAAAAGGTCAGGAAAGGTGTGCTCTGTCCTCAGCTAATTAAAGCTCTCTTAAAATTTCTAATCTAGAATTTCTTCCTTTTTTTTCCTAATTAAAATTCTGTCTTTAAAGCTTCCAGTAAGGTTCAAAAGCTTAAGAGTTGTCATAGGAACCCCTGCATTCCGATGAGGTTCTTTGAATCTCACACCCTATAACACGTAAGAGTCCAACACAAATCACACATTAAGTCACTATCCTGCCAGATGGAACCCATTTGTACAGTGCTTGGAAGACAAGGACCTTCGTTTCATTTGTGCATTGCTTCTTATTAGTTACAGGTCATTCAGCCACAAGACGTTTCTAACACCTAACACAAACCAATTATGACAGCACATTCTGTGCAAGGATGAGAGTGTGACAGGCTCGCTGAGTGGCAAGCATTGCTAAAGGGGCTCTGATTAATATGCAATTCAGCCCAATCTGATTTGTGCAGAGCAGAACAGCCCTTGTTCCCGCGTGCTGGGAGCAGGATGCACAATCTCCCAGGCAGTTCTTATCTGTGGCAGTGGCAGAAGCGTAGAGCGCTCCTGAAAGGGGGAACACAGACGGGCTCCATTCCGTTTGATGTGCCACCTTACACCTGCTTTTACTGCATTTAAAAATACCATTTCATTATGTTCTCAAAAGCTGAATCTATTGCGCCGTCGAGTCCAACAGCTGTGTTGCGCATAGACACTGATACCCACAGGCAAAATTCTTTTATGGGACATCTCAAGGGATCAGACAGAGAAGCTCCAAATGTTTCAGCTAAGCAGTAGTTGAGATGACAAATAAATATTTGAGACGTACTCAGACTCCGTGCTTTTGATTTCTAAGTAACGTCTATAAAATATGCAGCTACGCCCCGAATCAAACGCCGTGTGCCACACGCACTGAAACTTCTTACCTGCCTTTTACAGCAGCACCATCATCTGTTAAGCAGACAACTGAATTTCATCTGTATCAGTGAAACAGGAGATTAGGTTTAATAATTACTACTCCTGCTAGGCTACACCTAAAACAGCAAGCGCTGGTGCCTGCTGCACAAGGAGCCACTTGTGTGGGAAGTCCAAACCCGCTCACGCAGGAGGTGTCCAAGGTTCCTCTCGCCAGTCTGCAGGCGATGGAAACTCACACCAAAACGGCGCCCTGACTGCAGGTGCGCTTTGTGCCGTCGCAGAGAGGGAGGATGCTCTCCCAAGTGCTGAGCTCTTCCTTACAGCTGCCTTACTGCATTGCCTCGGTGGAAAGAGGAAGGGTAAAAGCACAGGATAATGAAAGACGTCACTAATTTCTTTCCACATTAATCACAACATTAAACATCTGTAAGGCATTTGAAAAGAAGAAATGAATGCTCAG
Organism: Rhinopomastus cyanomelas; assembly: GCA_013400115.1. Classification (NCBI taxonomy): domain Eukaryota; kingdom Metazoa; phylum Chordata; class Aves; order Bucerotiformes; family Rhinopomastidae; genus Rhinopomastus; species Rhinopomastus cyanomelas. The sequence continues at coordinate 821,384 of VXBP01010050.1, forward strand.
GGTCTAATTTAGAAAACTGTGTAAGCACAGCTATGCTCCAGTTCACTTGTATGCTTTGATGCTATTTTAAGAGTGATTTCAGTACGTTTTATTAATTCAGATCTCCTAGTTGATTTTGGCCTGGATGTTCCATACAGCAGTGCTTCATCCTTTATCCTCCCCATTTGTGCAACTGGCACAGTAACAACTTCGCTCTCTCAGGCACTAAAAGGTTTTTGCACAGTGCAGAAGCACCTGGGAACTCTTGAATGAGAGGGGCCACAAACAGCAGAAGACATTGGAAGCAGAAAGTCATCAGCACTGAAAGGTAGTTGCAATTTCAGCCTAGCTGCTCCTTCTGTCCTCTCCTGTTAAGTTTTAGTGCTTATTCCTTCCACATGGATTGCTGCAGCACGGGACTGGCAATGAGTAATAAGAATAATTTGCTGTTTTCATTGCAAGACAATACAAGTGATATTTTCAGTGTCTAACAGACTACTGCAGGGAGAGCACACACAGAGATCTGGCCACGAGCAAATCCAAGGGAAGGTTAAAGGAAAATGCCAAGCCTACAAGAAGCTCATTCATTCCACAAGTGACAGACAACAAAGTTCAGGAGGTGGTGAGGGCAAGGGCAGGGGAAAGCGTGACTCCAGGCTATGCGATTGCAGGGCGGAGGTAGTGAGAAGGTCGTGGCCAGAGCAGAGGTGAAAACGACTGCATGAGCAGAGCTCAAAAGGGTGGGTAAGTCCTCAGAAACGGTCTAAGCAACAAGGACTATTTTGAATTAGGTGGTATTGCAGAAGTTGATTCAAGTGCCACCGTCCTGCATCCCTCACTGTAGTCAAAAAGTCAGATTTCCTTTCTCAGTCAGATCTAAGTCTGGAAGGTGCTTTTATAACTTGTGTAACTTCAGGTTGTGTTTTGGCTGCCACATTGCCTGTTCAGTCACCTGTGGGCTAGCATCCCTGGGTGACAGAGTAACCCCAGAAAGCACAACTCCAGCAGGCCAGCACGGGCACACACTCCTCTGAATACCAATGGGGAGGCACTTGCAGGGAGAAGAACTGGATTGGGAACGCCACAGACACTTGTACCAAACAGCACATCTGAAAGCAGTCTTTGTGTAGCTGCCCAGAGTTTATATCACCCTGGGTTCCTTGCTGAGAGAACAGAACTCCAGCACAAAGTAATTCTGCATGGTGAATACATTAAAAAATCAATAGTAATGAATAAGAAGTAACATATCTAGATGGAAGTCAAATATTCTGATTAGGGCCCAGGCATCAGTTTAAAGCAAATTACTAGTATCTAATGAGATAAGACATTTGCTTCTCACAGCTATAGTGACTGACTGTCTTTCCCTGGAAATATCAGGGTTCAGCACAAACAACTGTCAGGGAAGCAAGGAGAGCAGCTTCTTTTTACTTCCATTTGTAGTTCTAGGGCACGCAAACTGTTTCAAAGGCATGAGAACTCTTTCTAGATCACTGTGTGAGAGAGTCAGAACACCCTGAGGAAAACTATGTTCAGCGCAAAAGCCCATCTCTAACTGGTTTTCACACGCTGTGAAACATCCCCAACTTCACTCTTGCACTAAACATTTTATGAAACTGTATTAATTGAACAGCTTTTGTGGTTCTTAGAAGTCTCTGCATGGGTCAAACATTAGTTTTGTAAATGTTTTACTGAGAAGCTTAAACTGAGGTTATGTTGAAATAGCAGCCAAGTCAGACCCTCCAACAATGAGCTGGTTCTACACGTTTACTAACTACTGGTAGGTAAAGCAGTTACTGGGGTAAATCAAGTGCTCTGATCGTGCTGCTGGATGAATAGAGTAGATTTTTGGTGTCCACAGGCTAGAGTTTGATTTCGTTGCACTAGTGTAAATCCAATTTACACGATGTTAAAAGACTTAAGAGGCTTGAAGCGTCTGCTTAAACATGAGTTATGTAAAGTCTCCCCTAGATGGAGCAAGTTACCAAGGGCCATGCACATGCAGACATGGGCGTTCAGGTGAGGCCACAGAGGACCAGAAACCACTCCTTCATAGCCAGCTTGCAATGAAGGACAAGGTTCTGCGGTGCTTAAGCATGTGGCTGATCGTATCAGTGTTGGACATCTAGAAAAATCCTCAGGACGTGTCTGTGTAAAAATCCCTTCTTGCTCAATAGGTCTACAATCTCTGTGATGAACTTCACATCGGTACGGGATATTTTTTCCTCCTCTCTTTTTTAGCACTGTAGATCCTAATACAGGGAGTGTGATGTTAGCTTTCCCAAAAGCTTTTTTTACTATGCCAAAAAGTAAAGACAAATGTTCAAACAGAGGCCCAGGTAGCACTTGCAGTTATAACATACAAATTCTGAGGACAGAATATAATTCTCAACACCTGCAGTGCTTAGCTCTAGGGAAGCAAAAAAAAAGATGGCTGTAAGGCAAGCAATTAGATTTATTTGTCAATTATAAAGAGAGGTTTAGGAGTCACCAGGGACTATCAATTCTTAATGCCCCATAAAGTTCTGCTAATAACTATAGAAACCCACAGTTTTGACCTTTCTCTTATTTAGACTTATTTTTTTCTTCTGTTTATAAGGCCTGATAAAATTAATGATGCTTCACCCTTTAACTAAACTTCCCAAGCTTAAAATGACTTCTGAAATGATTTTGTCTCCTGTGTTTTGTTTGCTGTGCGGAGCAAAGTTAAGAAGGAATCAAATGGCACCGTTGAAATCAGGCCATGTAGTAAAGTTTTTGGAAGGTAAGAAGTATCTGGGGCAGATCTAGGATTGTCTCTTTCAGTGCAGTTAAAAAACACCAAACCCCTTCATAAGCACAACCCTCTAATGTTCTGTCAGAAAGAGAAGGTTTATACAAAAAGCCTCGTGAGAATTAACAAGCTTGTAAAGCATCTTGTCTCAGCTTGGCTCTTTTGTTCCCCAAAATACTGTCAGTCTCAGATGGCAAAGGCAAGGCATTCAACCTGTAAACTGAGCATTTTCATGAAAAAGGTACTAGTTCATAACATTTCAGTTCAGGGAATGAGCATTTCTGACACCCCAATTAATGTAATAAAATTAGAAAAGCAGAAGCTTCCACGGGGCAGAAAGTTTACTTCTGAAAAGAGAACTCTGCAGTAACCTGTAAGGAAGTAGAGTGGCAAATACAAGCCATGGAGTAACACCTAAAAGCTGCCTCTGCTTTCCTCTGCCCAAGAGCTATTCACTTCAGTGACCAGAGCATGGAAATCCTGTCACCTGCACTCACGCAGCATCACACTGCCTGAATCTGAGGCTTTGGGTCAGCAAATGGACCGCCTGATGACAAGTCTTCCATAAATCTAATGCAGACAGCCTCTGTGTGGAAACATTCCCATTCCTCTGGAAAGCTGTAAGCTGAGCCCTGTCTTCACAACTGAGAGAAGCTGACTTCTTTTCATTTTTCAGTACAAATGGGGCAAACTTTCACTCATGATGAGTATTTTGTGTTTCTCACCTAGGTCAGGAGCGCAGGAACAAGCTTTGCCAGCATCTGGAACTAGATGTGGTTAAAACTTGACCTTCAGCAAAAACTTCCAGAATCACAGATTCACTCTGGTTGGAAAAGACCCCCGGGATCATCGAGTCCAACCATCTACCCTACCTTAGCTCTTGTCTTCTTATTACTTAATTCTTCCCTAATACTACCTACACGGGGAGAACACTCTTTTCCTCCGCTAGCGTCCAGGAACGCGCTGTGCACTCTTTAAGTAACGAGACCTTTTGGTCAGCGTAAGAACTAATCAGGCTACAATGTTCAGTACTTAAGCATTTCACTCCTTTGTTTCAGTCTGGTTTCACACATCTGGAACATGACTAAAACTTGAGGTGCACACACGGGAATTTGACAGAGTCATTACACTAATCTGACACCATGCACTTGTTTGTGTAACCACCGCCAACGTGAGACAGGGCTTACAGAATCCTACGTGGCCAGGTAAATACATCTTGGAATCAGGATTTTTCTGTAATTGGCTTAAGGGTTAGTTATCTTGAATTCATTTTCTTGTTTTATCTTCAACCACTGTGATGTTATTTCACATATTAACTGAATCCAACAGATTTACTATATTTGGGGGGAATTCTTACGCAACAACTGCGTGAGCACACCTGACTCCCAGCATTTGCAACAGTCAAAACCACATTTGCAATGATCGAGACTACTCCTGTCGTAAATAAGGAGGCTTTCTGCAAGTGAGCAGTGTGATGAGCAGAAGAGATGTAACATAAATAAACCCAGTAAGCATTTCTAGTTGCGTAACGTATAATTTAATCTGTGCATATTGTCAAGTAACAGGATCACTATCACTGCACAGAGTGTTTTAATTTAGGATGACACAACCACAATGGCTCATGTCTAGGAAGAGCATACACCCCGAGTCTAGGAAGAAAACTAACCTATTTTTGACAGCCCAATTACATCTCAAACCTAAGACCTCCCTCCAAAAAACCACTTTCCTGTGCAGAACAGCCCTGTGTGTGTTCCATGGTCATCTGTACCAGAACTACCCTTCATCCACTCAAACAGCTCTTGGCAACAACTGAGGATATAGAATTGCTCATTAATATATGATAAGGGACTTGGACTGCTCCTAGGGAGGTGGGATCTCTACAAGTGGACACAGGTGGAGAACACTCTTACCTATTGTGCTTCAGGCTGCACCACAACGTAGTCATGGGCTCCACATGTGTTGCCTACAAATAACTTGTATAGAAAGGAATATTAAGAATCAAAGAAGGTTCTGATCTGCAAGGGCTTGGATCCATTTGATGTTTTGTTGATGCAGCAATGAGGACAGACTTCAGGTGGCAGCTAAATATACTCTGTTTACTCATAAAAGCCACCTTTAAGCCTGAGATTTGTTTCAGGTGTTCAATACATTTTTTCTAGCTAAACATTTTGCATCTCTTTCCTACTTCCTTACCTGCTAAGAAGTGTGTAAAGGGACCAAGTGAACCACGGGCTACGGAGTCAGGCACCTTCACATAAAACCCTCGTGGGAACTTGTGAGAACCTATCATTCTGCATGTCACTAGCTGATTAGCTGGAAATGGATTTTCCTGTGATTAAAGGGGATGTAATAAAATGTATTGCTGCCTTTGCCCTTCTATAAGCTCGCTTGATAGTCTTCATATCCTTTGTATTTATAATGCATGTCTTTGAGGAACACTGTCATGTAAGTTTTATTTTTAAAATATTACTTCCCCTCTGCTGATACCTGGAATACTGATTTGATCACCCTATTGTCATTTCCCTTCCATGAGAGCTAAGCAGGTGCAGTTTAATCTGACAGTCCGGTTGTTCACAACCATGTTCTTGCACCTTCCACACTATGTGGAAAACAGCCCAATTTCATGAGCCCACATCTTGGCAAAGTTAGTATTTTTGAATCTAGACCTCATTTATTTAATTGATAAATAGAGAGGAAAACATCTAATTTCACCCATCTGGACTGGAAATTTTGCCTCCAGTCCCTAATGCTCAGCATCCTGTTGCCACATGGTCTCACCCACGTGAGATATATATTCATATTCACTGCTCCCATAAAACCCACCTGGATGTGTTCTTATGCAACTTGGTCTAGGCGATCCTGCTCTGGCAGGGGGATTGGACTAGATGATCTTTCGAGGTCCCTGCCAACCCGTAATATTCTGAAGTGTTATTCATCTACAGGTTTTGTTTCTCTGATTTGGGCAAATACTGGTTCCAGGCACTGGTCCTACCAGATTTTTACTTTCCAGTGATAACGCCATCACTTTTTTCACTGGAAGCTGGTTTGCTGGTAACAAAAGGAAGGATGGAAAGATTCCTTCATACACATATTTATACTAAAAATATGTGCTAAGATTTCAGAAAACCTTGTCCCTTGCTTAAGTTCAAATCCGCGACTAAAACCGAAGCGTTGGTTAGTGTCCATTTCCAGTGAGCAGATGTAAGTGCATTAAGTCTATGAGCAAATGCGGAGCCATGATTTTTGTGCTAACTGCCTAAAGCAATCTCTGAAGCAATTTTCTGTGGTAGAAAAGAAGCTTGGATGACTCACAAAATCTAAAACAATGCGGATAAAATAACATTTAAAACCCCTTCTTGTTTCTGTTCTTCTGCCACGTTTTTATGTGTTGATTGCACTTTTTTCTGAAGCACTCAATTTATATCTTTTAAAAGACTTCAGAAGTCAGTTGGAAGTTTGCGCTAACTTTAAATAGCGCCTTATTATATGAACATCTGGATATTCAGAAATGAACTGTTCTTCACAAAACTCATCAGGGTTCTTCAGAAATAGCACAGATGCTTTTCACCTGCTTACTTTTTCAGTACATCCACTGATACTCCCCACGTATCTGAGAACACTGCTATCTACTGATTTATTTATACTGTACATTCCCTAAAGGACTAATTTTAATAGATCTTTTAAAATTTATACTCCTATTACCTCTTCTGGCTTTTGAAATCTTAAACACAAGGTAATACATGAAGATTTGAAGCTAAGTATTTTCAGTTCCACACCGTAAAACCTGTTTCCCTCAACATGCATAACTAAGAAACACCTCTAGAGATGGGAAATGAAGGGTTCCAATTCTGAGAGCTAATCCTATGTCTGGAACACTCTTCACGGGTGGATTTTTACTTGTTAAAGGACACACAGAGAGGTTGTTGGTTCCTTTTCTGTTCTACCTCGGAGTCTCAATGGTCATCCATTTGGAAGGTAACTGCATGGTTGAACCTCTGGATGACAAATGTTCTTGGATATTTTCCTGCATCTAGTTTCATTCCATTCCTTAGAAACAAAATACACACAAGTGAACCAGCCAAAACTCTAATTCAACTGATTGTATTTTTGTGCTTCCTTGTCTTCTACATATTTCCCTACCCCTGCTCCTCTTCTCTGACTCTTTTCCCCATAGTTTTTCTATGATATATTCCAGAATGGTAAGGTGATCTATATTTTATTTTTGTAATAACACATTTTTAACTCCTCTGGGTTTCTTTATATTTTTAACTTCACTGATGCTGAAAACTTTAAAAATATATTATTAAATATATGATCTTTGCTGAAAAAGAGAAATTCTTCAAAAGGTGAGGGCCACTGAAAAGCAATTATCTTTCAAACTAAAACTTAGAAGAGAAAGGAAAATAAATAGAAGCAGATGAGAAAACAGCTTTAAGATAGATAGTTCAAAGCCTTTTTTGTCTGTCATCATCCATCCAGTTATTATTTCAAGACATAAATTTCTAATGTACCAGCTACCACAATATTCTGTTGCCAAAGTCACAAGGATAAGCAGAGGAATAAATCAGTTTGCTACCACCACAGGAGTCTCTGGTCCTCCCAAGGAGACAATTACACATATGAAAGATTGTTTCCAGAGATGGATTACCCAGGAAAAGGGAGATGTGTAGACAGGCCATTTGAGCTTTTCCCTACTGCAGGAAAGGGCTGAACAAAGAAATAAATCTTAGTTGGGCTTTTCTTGGTCAATGAAAGTTACTGTAGAATTTTGGGAAAGCAGAAATGGATGGTTCTGCATTTGCTAGCCTTAGCAACTCAAGAAGAGTATTCAACAACAACAAATGGAACAGAAACAGCAACTAGACATGCTCGTCTGAATTCATGTTACTTAAGACCCAGATGGATGTAGACAGGAGCAGGAGAAGCATACATGAATCTTTTACAAGTAGACAAAACACTAAGCCATGAATTATGCGACTAGTTGAGGCTCTTTGGAGATGAAGCATTGACTTTTATCTGGGAAGGATGTTGTTATTCTTTCCTGCTGTGACAGAGACTGCTATTAGATAATATAATCCATGGACCACAGAAACAAACTCTGAGAAGCACAAAGATCTTACAATGTACACTGAGCTAAAGGCCAAAATGAATCCTAGAATTACTTTCAACTGGATTCATGTGACTGAGATTTTGAATTCATGTAATTGTGCCTCTGCAGATGTTTGCACAAGAGTAAAAAAGCCCCACTGTTGTTTTCTAGAGGCTGGAAATAGTCATGCAAAGAAGAATTTGTCCTGGAGTCTTTTTATTCCCATCTTTTCCCGTGCTCCTTCTTTACAGCAGATGAGAGCTCTCATGCTGTAGAATCACAGAACATTAGGGATTGGAAGGGATCTCGAAAGATCATTTAGTCCAATCCCCTTTCCTGAGCAGAATCACGTAGACCACGTTGCATAGGAACACATCCAGGTGGGTTTTAAACATCTCCAAAGAAGGGGACTCCACAACCCCCCTGGGCAGTCTGTTCCAGTGCTCCGTCACCTTCACTGTGAAGAAGTTCCTTCTCACGTCTGTGAGGCTCATACCATCTAATGTTTTTAATTAGCATCATAAATCACTAGAGAGAACCAGGCATTTGTGATGGACTATACAACACACCTAAGATCTGAACTGCCCTTGCCCTCACAAGGGCAAAAGCCTCAATCCTTCCCAAAGTCTTGAACGACTTGTATTTACTACTCGTAGTCTTCTTCACTCAATTACTTTCTCCTGCAATTCTTGCAAGAGCAACTATTCATTTCTTAGCTCCTGCCTTCTATTTGCAACAGATTCCTTTTTGCTTACAAATCTTAAATCAGCTGTCATATCTTGGAGTGGTTACCATTATGCCCATACATGGATATGAAATATATTTATATGCAGAATGCTGTAACATGCTTTTCCAGTTTATTCCAATATTTATAACTGACTTAAAAATGCTTAAAATTACATGAAATATTCCAGTATGTTTTCCACGGTGCGTTGTCCACTTTGTTTTAAAGATATCGTCTGCTATTTTCTGAAATGGGCTGTACAGAAAGTAGGAAAGTGTTGAGAAAGTTACCTTTCTCACTACTATTTATTGAAACTTAGAATATCCTGTTTGATCCATTACGCTTATCAGTAATAGTCTGAATTACACTACATAATTTATCTTCCCCACATAGGATTGGAAAGGATGGGCTTTGCTCCAACTAAAGCACAAGGCATCTTCTGCTTATCCATTTCCTCAAAATGTCATCTAAATTCTTAATTTATATTCCAAAATCTGTGTCAGTTTGCTGCCTTCCATCTTCATGAAACAAAAATTACCTACTTCTTTCGATCATTTCAGGGATGAAAAAAGAAAAAGACGTCTTGCTGTATCTACTGAAAATGAATATCCTCCGTTTAATTTAAATCTCATCTCTTCAAGTAGGAGTAACTTCCAAGTCACTAAGATCAAATCATCAAACCCCTCTGCCTCCCCAAACAACACCGACACGTCAAATCGTGTAATCAAGTCCTCTTTGCCTCATATGGAGCTTGAAAAACTAAATATGATCCATGAACTACACGAAGAAAAATAACAATCTCATGCTCTGATGCTGGTGGAAATGCCTAAAAAAGCAGGCATTTCCATTAAAACTTTTTGAAGTCAAGATTGATTATTTGGTTCCTTCCGCCTGGAAGGAGACAAGACCTGCTTTACAGATAAAAAGAAATTCTGCTTGTTGACACAATGTGAACCTTGGCTTTGTTTTTTAACTATTAAGTCCTTTCCCAAGTCAAATTGCAAGCCTCCAGTTGTGTAGCTCCTTCAGAAAAAGCTTCATTTATCTGGACCAACCCCTTTCCATGTGATGTGACTGGCCCTTCCGTGGCGAGATACAAGAGCCACAGCATAACCACAGGAAATTCTGCTTCCTGCATTCCTGTTACAGACCAGCCCATTATAAAACCTCTTCCAAGGAACTCTCAATGCCATGCATAGCTTTACACATGTAAATCTGCATGCACTTAAGCAGTTCACAAGTGCATCCCAAGGATCACCGCTAGCCAATAAATCTGAAGTCCTTCCTACACCTAGGATCCCCAAAGAAGAGAATTTTAAAGAATTCCTGTTAGTCCAAGAGAGTTCTTAGGAAGAACTCATTCACTCCTTAACAAATTAGGCAAGATGGAAAATCCGCTGAAGGCTTGAGCTGTTCCTACTGGAATTTTCTATTATGTAAGAAGCAAATTCCTTCGCTTAGTCTCTGGGGAAGAAGGGCCATATTGTCGCTGATGACACAGAGCTGAGGGCATTTTTTACAAGGTGGAAAGTGCCTTCAGCTGTGTCATTTTCTACTCAGGAGGAAATCAATGCGCTTTACAGAGGCAGAGCCGTGTTCGGTGAATTCAGAGCAGCAGTATGATCCGAGATACATTGCAGCAGCTACCCAGAGAGGTAGAAGTGTTTTGCAAGCCTTATCTGCCATTCTGCTGCTGGGTGAAATGGAACATAATTCCTACAGCTTTGTTCAGAATTTTTGTTGGTTTGGTTTCCTAGAGAGCTTGAAAATTTTGGTGCAGAATGATTAAATAAACAGAATACCTTTATTTAACTTCTAAACAAGCTTCTTGGTGTTTGAAAAAAGGAACGATAACTAACAATAAAACTACATACACAGGTCCACAACTTATTGTCACTTAAGGGAGGGGATAACCAAAGCAGCTGGGCAAGGGAATGACTCACCACTACTGAAAAAGAAAGACTTTGCCTTCCCATCCCTCTGCTCAGCCACACGGCTCCATCCCAATGACAGTTTTGGGAGGCAACAGGCATTTCTGTGAGTCAATTCAAACATCTCTTGCTGGATAGCCTCCTACTTGGTCAGATGGACTAGAGAGGTGTAGCAGGAAAGACGGGACAACACGGTTCTTGAAGCACAAAAATGCATCAGACAAGTGGCTTTGGGAAGTCACGTTAGCCTTTGACAACAGGGACCTGACAGATCAGCACACCCTGCCTCACCATTAGTTCTTGCTGCAACTAAAACCATAACAATTTCTAACAAAATTCTGATTGGACTTACACCCTTTCGTTTCTCAAAGGAAAAACAGGCTTGAAAAGACTATCTACGTTGAAGAGTTGGAATTTTCTAACTAATGACACCGCTGCTTCTCTGAACCTCATAAATCCATCTCTTTAGCCACGATCCTGAAAGCAATGCTTTTACCAGTTGTTATCTGAAAGTGCTACCTGTGGAAGTGGAACAATAACAGTGTACAGAACCTAGTGATTATTTTTCCTTTAAGGCAGGAACATGATGCCTTACTGTTATAATTAGGCTATGGAGAGAAGTCAAGAGCCCAGCAAAAAGCCCTGCTATCTGCAATTCCCCTGCTGGGCTGCGCTGATACCTTGGACCTGCTGCAAGAATCAATGGAGACAACTTTCCGGTTACCTTCAGAAAGCCTAAATCAGACCTTTAGTACCATCAGCACAGATTTCATCAGTCTAATCTTGTATTCTCAAATATGTCATTCTATTATTGCAGATCTCTGGACTCCCAGACATTAGAGGTATAGTTTTGAAAAAGCCCCTTGAAGAACCTCTCTTTAATCTCACCTCTTACCATCTATCACTCGTGGTTCATTTAAAAGGCAGAAATCCTCGAGGAAAACGGTGACCTCACTTCAGTTTGCCTCTTTAAGTTTTGTACTTTAGCAAGGACACATTAATGAAAGTACAGGGGCAATTCAGAAATGTCTAAGACAACTGCAATTAGAGTAATGAAAGATAATGCGGCCAACAGGATTTCTGTCACTTCTCATGGGTGAGACAGCATCGCATGACACATGTCTCAGGGCATGATCTTTTCCCTTAAGTCACTCTTTCTGCCACAGACTTCCACGCAGGCACTAAAAGTGCCAATGCTAAGATGAATGCCAGACTGCAAACTGCTTCAATATTGCCACTTTTCTAATAGACCCACATATTCTTTTTATTACTGTGCAGACATTTCTCCTTGATAACCGAACAGCTATTTAGAGCATCGTTCCTGTACCTTCTGGTGTTTCACTGTCTGGTGACGGCTGGATCAGGTATCCAGAAAGCTCCACGTCAAAGCAGAAATCATTCAGAAGTGACTTATTACTCGAAACACCTACATTGGACCTCTTGCAGGCTGGGTCACCCTCAGCACAGAAAGCCTCCGCTTGTGTTACCCACGGCATCACAGAACATTAGGGATAAGAAGGGACCTCAAAAGATCATCCAGTCCAATCCCCCGGCCACAGCAGGATCACCTAGACCAAGTCACACAGGAACACATCCAGGTGGGCTTTAAACCTCCAGAGGAGGAGACTCCACAACCCCCTGGGCAGCCCGTTCCAGTGCTCTTCATGACCTCACCATGAAGAATTTTCTTCTCATATTTATGTGGAACCTCCTGTGTTCCAGCTGACACCCATTACCCCTTGTCATGACTGCCACTGGCCTCTGTGATACGTAGATTAAGATATTGGTATGAGAAACTCTATTGTAGGAGATGTGAAAGCTGAAAATGGAAGTGTACCAGAAGATAATTTAATTAGAATCGTTTAGTTCATCAGAGGACTGTGGAATGAGTGTGAATGAACTTAGAGCTATGGACCTGTACATCCCTTAAGAATATGGTTCCATAACTTTTCTTCAACATCTTTGAAGGCAACTCATCTGTCAAAAAACTGTGACAAACCTAAATCAAACTGGAGCAGCATGTCTAATTTTTACACTCGAGTTCCTGCTAATATCAATTATTCGTTTCTCCCAACACGAAGGTAACCATAGCGACACAGACAACACGGCCGCGTGCGAGGGTACGGTGAACACCAAACAGAAGTTAAAATCTTTGTGTGTGTCTCCTGTTTCTTAATTGTTTAACTTCTTTAGAGTTATCAGGCACGCTATTTAAAATATCTGTAAATGGTTTAGTAAAATATTATGGAGACACTGAGCAACTTCTGTACACACACAACGGGAAAAGTCCCATTCCTCTCTGGAAGCTGCAATCAAAAATAATTCCCAATTAAAATACTTTCTGACAAGAAGAAGAAAATTAATTTAAATTTTAGCTCTAGGATGAAAGGAGAACGAGCAACGTCGTGTTTCATTTTCTTCAGCCTGTCACTTCAATTCTCTTTTGAGGAGGACTTATTTTCAGATGATATAATTACAATCCTGCAATGGCAGTTTTAAATATACATGACAGATGTTTATTAAGTTGAAATACATTTGGAATAAAATTTACTTCCCCTCCTCTTCACTGCAGAAGCAAAGGCCAGATCCTAGGGCCTCTCTTCTGTTGTGGTTCCTTAAAACTGACTATCAGTGGAATTATTCCCCGTTTCAAAGAGTAATTCTCCTCTCCTACCAGTACTACCAGACATGTCATCTGTAGTAGTGTGGATGTTGCCATCTAAGTGTGGGCTCAGACTTCACGCAAGGCAACATCTTGGTGTAAGTACTACAAGCAAAAATTAAGGCAGCAAGGATATTCAATTCTTATGTTGAAAATAACATCTCATGTAGGACAGTCTGCGGTAGTTCTACTTTAAAATAGTGATTCCAGTGCTCTAAAACTCATCAAATGAGCAGTGTCAGGCAACACAGTCTGCAGGTATCTGTCGTTTGTCAAAAAGGAGCAGTCAACATTCATAAATACTGCACCAAGGTACCATCTACCTACAAGGCAGCATTCATATTTCAGGTGGAGGTATCTATTTAAAGATGGCAGTATAATATGACACACACTCAGAGTGTTTACAAATCGCTTTTCTGAGTGAGCAATGCCTTCCCTTAAAAGTGATTTATATGTGGCTTTGAAAAAGTCAACTTATGCTTGTTCTGCGGGGAGACTGATGCCTTACGGATTTCCTCACAAGGAAATGGAGTTTGTCTTTAAAAAAATGAAGTAAATACAATAAATCCACAACACAAACCAGATCAAATTTAAGATGTCAAAAGCAAACTGTAAAAAGTAATCAGAAAAACTGAATTACAGGCGTAAGAGGCAGAGATCTGATCACTGACAGAGAATTCAGTAATCTTCCAGCAAGGAACAATCCATCACTTAGGGAACTTTCCTAGGTAGATCAAAAAGCACATGATGTATGTAAAGAGAAGGCTAGTCTTTCTGTCACAAAGTAAACTTCTTTAATTCCCTAGTGAAAACCACATGACTGAATGAATTCATTTCTGCTTTAGATTTTGAGCCTCTGGAATATTTATTTCTATATAATATAGAGGTAACGTCCAACACTTACAAATGAAAACAGATTCAATGACTGTCACTAGTCTTTCTGGGGTGCTTCAGCTGTATTTTAAGATTTCAATTTTTGCACTTTGCTTAATATGTAAAACCTAAAAACAAATGGGCAAGAAGTGACATGAACGTATAGTAAGTGAAGCACTGGCAGATGCTCAAGGCCAAAAAAGCAGCAGAGGAGAATCAGATTGATGTGACTCCCTTTGCACAAGCTTAAATCAACAACTTATCCATCTCCAGGTCTCTTTAATAGGGACATTTCTTCAGGAGGAACTACAAAGTATAATTTATTCAAACATGCCTACAGTGTTCACATTCTGCCTTCTCAGTCTACCTTTTAATTGATTTACTGCCGGCATTAACAGAAGAATAAAAACTAGTGTTACTCGTGTAGCCCAACAGGTTTGATCTCTTCTGACCTTTGGGTTTTGTATAACTCAGTAGTACCCACTGAGGACTACGGGATGGTAACATAACTCAATAGAGAAATGCTTTGTAATGCTTCTCAGAAGCCAGAAGAATGCAATTACACCTAGAGTAAAAGCTGAGACACACCCACAGCACCACCCCCTATTAATTCATGCAACTGTAATTAAAAACTGCAGCAAGATGGATGGGTACCGCTAGCCAGAATTTGGAGAGAAAGGATTTTCTCTTTGAGGGTGTGAGATAAAATATCCTACAAAAGACCGTATTTTAAATAGCTTCTGCTACACGCACTCTAAAAATAGAAAGCCATGAGAAAGCGAGGAAGATTAAAGGAAGTGAAAATAAAATGTGAAGGATGAACCTGTTGTCTGATTGGCACTTGGGGAATCAAAAGTAATATCCCATCGATGCCAGAGGAATTATCCCACAACAGCAGCACTGGGAAATCTGAACTACACTAGCAGAACACTAAAAACAACCATATTTGTATTTGACAATAGCTTTGTGTTAAAAAAATGGATTAAGAGCCTGGACCCAGGCCACAGTTTTATTGCTAGAGTTTATTTTCCTTTTGGGTTATTAAACATTAATCTAAGGGGGTCCTTTTCTTTGTTTTGCCTTGGGAAGATGACTGGTGCCTAAACCTAACGTGAGGCACCGGGTAATTCTCTCCTGTGCCAAGGCGTTAACAGAGCGTTCGGATGCGTTTGCGTTTGGTGAATCTCCCGAAGCACAGGGTTCGGCGTTCGTTACGTCCCAAGTGTGTCAGCACGCATTTGATACTGCTCTCGACTAAAGGCTGAGTTGTTGTGTTTTGAGAGAGAAAGAAGAGTGATTGATTTTCATATTAAAGCGCACAAAATTATCTCTTCTGAAGAATCTCTGGGGTTACACTTGCAGAGTCCCAAGTACCCTGAGCTGCAGCTCCAATACAGATAAGCAATTATTCCTATAGTGACTAGGGGATTCCGTTTACTCCTTCGTACTAACTCTCCTTGAGTCATGCTGCTTGTCAACTGATTCATTCCAGACATTTTCCTCTTTGTTCCCAGAAGTGCTGAGTGTTCTCAAAGTACTGATAACTTGATGTAAAAACCAAACTTAGAAAACTCAGAATATAACTGCGATACATCCTTAGTGCTTCTACAACAAGGAGGAGTTCATCTTACCCAGACAGCAAAACCCTGTTCAGGGTGTTTGCAAGAAGAAGATGATGTGTTGGGATTAATCAATAGAGACTTGTCGATTAATTGATAGGGACTTAATTCTACCTTTTGTAGTCCTTGGGCCTAAGGAGGGATTGAAAACCAGTGAGAAACTTCCAGATTTTGCTCACCTTTTGGCCCCACAAATGCTCACTGTCCTGTCCTGAAGCGAAACCATCTACAAAATACATGTTAGGTCTCCAACCTAGGATTTGCAAATTTGACTGTGTTCTATTACAGCCGAGATTTAGTGGCCTCCAAGGCCTCTGTGCTGGCAGGAGTTGCACCTGCACTTGGTAGTCTGCCCCTTGAAGGTTTTCTGTTATAAGCACACCCCTTCTTTTCCTCTCTTAGTCAGTCATTTGTCGCAGCGTGATTTCAACATCTAAGCATCTGTAGAGCTAATGGTCCTTTCAGTTTTTTTTAAATAAAGACACTCTAGACAAAGGAGATAGATTTTCAGTTACCAGGCTCTATTCAAAGTCGGTGGGCAGCCAATATCATGGTCTCTGTCACTCTTAGCATCTTGAAGGTGGCACTTTTAAAATCTTTGCAATACCTCAGTGTCATAGGGACTCATGCTGTTTAGGTGAATGATGTATCTAGAGAACCAGCAAACTAAACACTACAGGACCTACTAAGAAAGCCAAGGTCTTACTGGAATTAAACCTTGCAAGAGAAGTCAAGGGCAACAGAAAGGGCTTCTTCAAATACATGGCAGGTAAAACTAAAACCAGAGGCAATGCAGGCCCCCTGCTGAACGAGGTGGGTGCCCTGGAGACAGAGGATACAGAGAAAGCAGAGATACTGAAAACCTTCTTTGCCTCTGTCTGTACTCCTGGGGGCTGTGCTGATAACAAGCCCCAGACCACAGAGGCCCCAGAGGAAGTTGAGACAAAAGAGGAGTTTGCCCTGGTTGATGAGGGCTGGGTTAGGGATCAATTGAACAAACTGGATGCACATAATCCACGGGCTCTGATGGGATGCACCCACGAATGCTAAGGGAGATGGCAGAAGTCACTGTGAAAACCCGCCTGGACACGTTCCTGTGCGACTTGGTCTAGGTGGTCCTGCTCCGGCAGGGGGATTGGACTAGATGATCTTTCAAGGGCCCTTCCAATCCCTAATGTTCTGTGATTCTTTCTTCTCTTCATTTTTCTACTTTTCTGATACTTGAGATACAACGGACTACGGAATAATAAGACCCACCACTTTTTCTCCAACCAAAGGCCCACTGCTCCTCACGTTTACAGGCATCAGAAACCAGTGTGAGAAATGCACTAATCAAGGGGAAAAGACTAATGCCTTGTTTATCTCTTAAGCAGAAAAGAAATATGAGATATTGCCCTATCTGTCACTGAAAAAATCCAAACCACAGAAATTGAGGTCCACCTGCAGAATTTACTATATTTCAAAACACATTAAAGGCCTGCAAGTGGGGATTCTGTCAGAGAAGACAAGACACAGCGATGCATTATTCCACCTCAGCGCTGAAATGCTTCAAGGTAT
This sequence comes from Rhinopomastus cyanomelas, assembly GCA_013400115.1. Classification (NCBI taxonomy): domain Eukaryota; kingdom Metazoa; phylum Chordata; class Aves; order Bucerotiformes; family Rhinopomastidae; genus Rhinopomastus; species Rhinopomastus cyanomelas. Next base: position 838,588 of record VXBP01010050.1, read on the forward strand.
ATGTTTTCCCACAATCACTGTAAATATGAATATTTTAGAGGTTAATATGAAGATCAAATGTGGTATGCATTTGCTGAAAAGATTAATATCTTTTCATTAAAAATGAGAGTGCACTGTTGGTTCAGCATTTGCATTTAGATCGAGTAAGTAATAAGTATATTGACTGTTTAAGACCTGTATCTCCAAAATGGAAAATATGGATAAAGAGCAGTGTCCACGTGCAGAAGTGGACAAGCTTTTCTATTTCCTGCTGCTACCCCTTCAGAGAAATCAAGCCCTATCAACAAGAACGTGGTGAATTACTTATCACAACAGAACTGGCTGCACAGTGTGAAGGAAGAACATCTACGCAAGCATTCGCTCCTTCACGCAAGCAGTGTGGTGGTGAATGGGTATCAGTGGGCTGCTGCTGCCGCCTTGAAAAATCTCTAGCCCTGGTGCGGTCATTTATCAGTGTGTGGACAGGAATGGGCATTGGCTACTTGTTGTCGCAGCTGAGGTTTAAACTTAGAGCCACCGGTTAAGCAGGAGGTTCCACCAGCTATTAGGTAGGTACAGGTAGCCCACATAAACGTGAGCCGGATGGGCTAATGGAATTCCAGGTTGCTTATTGTTTATGGCACCAGGCTTTCAGCGCTCTGTGTTTCCAAGACAGACAGTATAATAAAGGCATGTGTGATGATCTAGGTGATCCTGCTCTGGCAGAGGGATTGGACTAGATGATCTTTCGAGGTCCCTTCCAATTCCTAGCGTTCTGCGACTCAAAGCACGGCACGCTGATGCACCAAGAGTGGCTCAAATGGCTGTAGAGTTAGAGCACTTGCTTGGTGAAATGATGGTGTGGCTGCACAGGGACACCAAGTGTCAGACTCAGCAGAGAACTCGTATTTCATCTCCTGAGCCCAGCCCAGGGACTCACAAAAACACAGAACCCTCAAAGTGGCTTTCCTGACGTGTTCAAAAGCAGCCGTGGCACCATGTAGTCTACATTAAGCAGATAACCTATTTGTTAACTTTAATTCAAATTAAGCACAGCAGTTCCTATCAAAAGCAAAGGCACGTTAGTCCTCAAACTGTGAGAAGTAAATATTTCACTTAAGCAACTGTGGTGGCAGCTTTCTCGTAGTACTTTATCACACAGAATTTACACAAATCACACAGCCGCATCCTGCAGAGCAGAGGGGTCTGTAACACTGGCAACTCGAAGTGGGGCCACCATAAGCAGAAGAACTGATTACTGATCCATAAAGGAAATTTAAGAGCTGATTCTACAGGACTACAAGTGTTTTCTCCTCCACTGCACATGAGAAGCATTATTTTTCTTTCACTGCAAGGAAGTGTCATTCTGAAATGGACTCTCCATTCCTCAAATACAAAACTCAGGACATTTCCTCAAGGTTTCTTCTATCATTTTTTTCTTTTTCTTCCCCCCTATTGCACCCCCCATCCTTTCTTTTTTTGGTGTTTTCCTGTTCACTCTATTCCAGGTCATTTAGACCATACACTTTGATGGAGGGCATCCTTCTCCTCTGAATTTATGAATCAAAATGTATTCTCCAATGGGTATCTGGAGGTATAATTTGCCCCCTAACACTCTTCAATCTTTACTGCTGACACATTCAAGGATGCCTAACTCCCACAAGAAAAAACCCTACATTAATCTTCAAAAATACGTCCTTACCTGCCTTCTGAAAATGAAAATGGATGTTCTTTGAGACATTATCTGAGCTTTGCTGCAAACCCTGAGGATCGTGTGCTATTGGAAACAATTTTGAAAGTGAAAAATTTATGAGTAAAAATACTCTGGTATATAAATACAAACCCTGCATGGTGCTAAGTCTTCCCTTGGAGACATGAAGCGTTCAGCTTCCCTCAGCAGATGTCAACAGGAAGCCCTGTGCAGCTCGCTGGGATGTGATCTGTGGGGTTCCCACATACACTTTGTCTTCATACTGGAGAGAACCATTTTTATGCTAAATGCTTTTGCAGGCACAACTGCACTGTGGAAACAGCCCCACATCACACACTGTCACCCATCTGTGCTGAACTAAACACCCAACCCAATTACCACCAAAGTTCAAATAAGGAGGTAGTGAGGTTGGTCACCTGAAAGTGGACAGGCAACTCAAAGAGAAGAGCCAAGACCAGGTTGCTGTTTCTAGGCAGTGCCAGAAGAAAACAGACGTAAAGAGAGCGTGAGGCCTTTCACGTTTCATTTATTCCTCTGCTGTGTTATGCACAGAAGAGCTTTGGAGAAACCTCTGAAGCAGAGGTCACTTAGCACACCAGGGAGCACTCCCATCTCCACACCCTCGATTTAGCAAAACACCTAATAAATGCCAATCACACAGAAAAGAAATTTTGAAGGCTTGCAGGAAATTAACAAGACTGTCTTCACTTGAAGATAAAAGAGTAAGGAGATGCAAAAGTGAGGTTGTTTACTTTTTCCTTTCTTTTAAAGTTTGCTTTATTTTAGAAAGAGTCTACTTTGAATTTATTTTTAATTTTGAAGTATTACCAGAACACAGAAGTTTCATGGGATTTTCATCTCCTTAAAATGTTTACCCTAGATGTTTCCTTACACATGCTAGTATTCTCCCACATATATTCACGACTGGATATCAAACCTGCACTCTCTAGATGGCCAAACTTTATGTTGCTTCAGGGTAAATACCTGTATTTTGATTCTTCGCACTGAAACAAGAATTTCTGAGTCTGTGTCACAGCAACTGTTCTGAAAATGCTGAAGCATGGAAAAACACTACAGACTACACAGTATGTGTAAAATCTGCCAGATGCTTTGTATCTCCACATCTCACTATCACCCACTGGGTAACACCCAGGTGTCTTGTTCCCTCTAATGCACAAGCATGAAATAAATGAGACCAAGACCAAAAGAAAACCCTGAACTATTTATATTCTGTTAATTTGTCTTAGATGAAAAGTAAAGTCCCCAAAAAGCATAAAGATTGAAGCAGTAGGAAAACTTACTAAAAGAGATGGAAAATAATTGAATAATCGCTTTAACATACTTCACAAGTTCATACCCACTTCTGGTGCACACAGAGCTGCTTCATGTGACAGGATCACAGAACATTAGGTTGGAAGTGACCTTGAAAGATCATCTAGTCCAATCCCCCTGCCAAGGCAGGATCACCTAGACCAAGTCACACAGGAACATGTCCAGGCTAGTTTTAAATGTCTCTAGGTGGGACTCCACAACTCCCCTGGGCAGCCTGTTCAGTGCTCACTGTGAAGATATTCCTTCTCTTATTTATGTGGAACCTCCTACGTCTATCCTTCATGTCTCTCCAAGATAGATTTTCCCTTTAATTCAGCTTCTTAACAGGTGTCTCGGGCTAATACAGTTTTAACCAGGACATCTACAAGGAACAATCATGAATAATCCACTTGCAACTGGTACTCGCTTTTAAGATCCAAACAGCAGACTAGAGCCAGCAAAAGACGCAAGGTACAGAGTAAGTAAAATCTAATAGCTGCTGGTTTGAGTTGGCACTCATTCATGAATAATCAGATTCACCAGGATCAATTCTTGTAGTGTCTGGAGCTGTGGAGGTGTTTGGCCCATGTTTCTACAACACACTTGACAGGAGACTGGATAAATAACGAAAATATTGAAGATGGGCAAAGGTTCACCAGAGAAAATAGAACAATAATAAGGCACTCCTATCAGCTGAGGACAGCAACAAGCAGTAATCTCTCCTACCCACCAACCTCCCAACATCCCTGTTGTAGCCTGCTCATCTACTGACACCTTATTCCCTAGCAGAAGCTAGACAGGTACTTCCACTTTCAGATGTTACTCCTGTCTCTCTCTATGTGAAGCAAACTACTCTTTTACAATAATTCCACTTCAAGAGCTACATATAAATACACACGAGTTATTTATGGAGTACTGAGATCATAGTGGCTCACAGAATTGTTCAGAATAGGCTCACTAGGCCACTTGGCCCTAAAACCTGCATGAGAGGAGACACGAGCACTGGTCTCTACACAACACAAAGCAGGAGATGGAAGAGAGCCTCATCTCACAAAGGTGACAGCAGCATGACACAGAGCATCTTGTGAAGGAATGCAGAACAACTGTTTCCCAAAGCTTTCACCCAACAAGACAAAGTTAGATCAGACGTTGGCTGCAGATAATGCCTGGTTCTAGGGTTTAAATTTCACACAGCCCGACATTTGGGCACGCGAAACATTCTGCATTTGCAGCAACAATAACAAGTCTTTTGTAGTTTTGCAACGACTGCAACTTGCCATGTCACCTTCAAAGTAAACATATTGAATGGACTATTATTAAAAAACATGAGGATTTCAGATCTTGCTGTCAGGATATACTACCCAGCTGTAATACCTGTTCGATTGGGGCAGACTTCTTGTATGGAGACAGCATCATTATTTCATGAATCACCAGTGACCTTTGGAAGGTACTAGGAAAAGCAGGCATGTTCATTCCCTTCCATTGATTTTCTAATTTTGACTAAATTGGTTTAATCTGGGGAACAGTTACCTACTAGGAATAAAAATACCTAAACTGACTGTAGAAAACACCATAAAGGTGTCAAACTGAAACAGTGAATTCAGAAGGAAAACCTCAGGTAGTGATTACATAAACCTTAACCTGGGCACGAGTCTGTGGTCAGATACACACACACACGAAAGGATTGGGATCTCTCTAATTTAAAAGATACATGATCTCATCACAAATAAACCTTTGACTTAACAGATTCGCTCTACCTTACGAACCGCCGAGCACGAAATAACCACACTAAGCTTTCTTTGCTTTCCGTTTATGCTCTCCTCACGTTAATAACCTCCAACAAACATAGATTTTGGTACTGCAGTCACTTGCCTTAAAACCACCTGTAGACCATGTGTCCCTCTACTATAACAGGTTTGTACTCAGATTTTTTTTGCCTATGGGGTATCCATTAGGGCCTCTCAACAGAAAAGACAATTCTAGAAAAGGGTTTAAAGCACCAAACTGTGACAATCTCAGAGCAAGATAAATGCACAGTTAGGTTTGGGCTTTGTCCTTTTTGACTTCCAGACTGGCAGTTGTTAACTTTAAGTTGAATTCTAGTCCTTCCTGAGAGCTTTGCTCTCACCATCCAACCACTAAGTATCTTGCCCAGGAATTATGAACGACTGGATGTATAAATGTTGATCATGGCATACAAGTGTGTTCATTTCCCATTTGGGTGTAAACAACTCCTACAAGTCTCCTAAAAGTTAAACATCCGAATCCCCACCCTGGCAATACTCAGAACCTCTTTTCACATCACAGAAGACAACTGTACACAACAGGAAACACAAAGCACAAACATTAAAGTCTGAGACTGACAAGAGGAAAACATTCGCTTACCTCGCGGTCCAGCAGTACAGGCGACACCACTGTAACAATATCTCCCTTTTCTGGGTCAATATAGAACATGTTTGGTGATGGCTTGGTAGGCGTCTGCTTGAGGATGTTGTACCGCAGAAGAGCGTTGTCGGTGCTGGAGTCATCGGCATCAAACGCTGTCATGCGCATCACTGTTGTTCCTACGGGAAGGGACAGACAACCGAACACACTTAGCACTGACATGCAAAATTATGGTGCCCTCTCACACGAGAACCAGGTGGTTCCAATCTGTAATTCTCCCACCAGGACCAGAAAGGAGTTGCACCTGGCCTTCAGCCCACATTTCTGTTGTTTTGACTTGCTACCGAGTCAACAAGGAAAGACTAGTGGTTCTGGTTTGCAGCAGACACACGACTCTGTGGTAAGTTTCCCGTATTGGAACGCTTCGCTGCCATCCACATATATTGCCTTTCACTACAAGAACTGCAGATGTGTCTTTTTTAACATTTTACAGGTAGAAATTTTGCAATGATCAAAGCCTACACTAGTCTCATTTCAATTTGTACAAATACACAGGCTGATGGTATCAGCCTCAATCAAAAATGCAAACTCAGGGACACAGGCTTTTTGACACAGAAATCCTACAGCAATCCGTTCTGCTGTAAGGTAAGAAGGTGAGCGATAACAAACAGATTCCTAAACGTTGTGAAGAGGAAAAGCCTCACACTTCTACGTTACAGTTAGCGAAGGACTGAGATGCTGTTCTCCAGTTAGCAAGTTGCTCACATCTGCATCACAAGATAAGCCTTTTTCTGTTCCCTCTCTGCCAGCCTCAGACAGGCACACCAGAGGCTGACATAGCCTACGACATTCTCTCACAGCATTGTTTTGCTTTCTACAGTACACTGAGAACTGAAGAAAGGAACTGAATTAGACAGCTGGGCTGAACTATGAGACATTCCCCCCTAGACCAGTATGATTTCTTCTTGTAAATGCAAATGCAGGCATTAATGTTTTTAAAAACAATCTACCTAGAATTCATCTACCACGTGAGAATGGATGTATTCCTGGTAATATGGACCTGAAGAAAGAATAAAATCCTACCAAGCAATTAAAACAAGCAATGATCAAACCAACCAGCTTCAATGGTGAAACAGAGTTAGGTAATAAATTGGAATTTCCTGCAGAGCAGAAATACAGGTCACTCATGAACAATGACCAACAGTGAGTTTACCTTCTTTATGAAGGTCTTGAAGCAGAGAGCACTGAACAAACAAATAAAAATGTAATCTTGTGGTAAAAGTGAAAGCAAGCCCAGCCTCATTTACAGGCTGACACTGGCCTGGTTCACTGTTACACAAACACAACTGGCTAGTTCACATGTGTTTCTGTGTTTCCTTTTGCTGTGCTTCCCAAAGTATTGCCTCTTGTTGCAGTGACCTTGAATATAAGCTCTCAAAGGTTTTGCTTCGCTGCTACTCCAGGCACAGTTACCCCCTTGAGAAAAGTAACAGAGATCTGACAGCATGTTGGTTTTATTCACCAGTGATTAAAGGTCAGACAGCTCGAAAAGAAGCTTACCACTAGATACCATGCCATGTTTTCCAATATTACAAGATGATCCCAGCCTTGATGTTTTCACCCACTTTGAGACTTTGAGAAGAAAACAAAGCAGCTTTCTATTTTGAAGAATGAAATTTCACCTCCCTTTCACAACCAGGTGTGCAATTTGATATTTATTGCATTTATTATGTTGATATTAGGTAATGTTTTCCATGAAGATCCACTGAATCATAAGACTGCAGTGAAATAAATTAGAATTAAGGCAAACCTTCAGGGGACCTTAGAGAGTGCCCAAGTACAAGTGAAATTCAACTGAGTTTGGTACTCAGCTCTTCTCAGAAAAGTGCAATTTAATAAGATGCTGTACTCCAGTGCATTAGACTGTATTTTAAATTAATATACTGTTGCTACTCTTATTATTCTATTAGAGGAGCAGCTGTTCAGCAGAGATTTAGCAACTGATTAAAAGATAAACTCAGGTAGAAATACTATTTATGCAGTTGTCTTACACAATTCTACTGAAATATTTCTGATTATAATAATGTGAAAGGCACTTGTAGATTTTAAGATCTGATGTAAACACCCAAATCTCTAGTTATTCTGGCTTAGTACAATGTCTGAATCTGATTCTGATTTTCTAGCTGCAGTTCTTTAACCTTTTAAGTCGCTGGAGATTATCTTGTCCTATGCAATCATTCCTCTGGTGCATACAGATAAGACATTCCAGCAACACAGAAGAGCAGAATTTTACATTCCTTTTGCATAGAGATGCAAGCCCTGGGAGGAGAGCTGTAGAGAATTAGGTCCATTTGTTTCTAGGTTGCTTCTGTCAAAAGGTTTGATATACTGGGTTTTAGCTACCAACAAAGTGGCATTTACATTTAAGTGAAAGTTATTCTGTTCTCAGAAGTTCACATAACAGATCCAAAAATGCACATAAAATCTGGAGGTGTCTCTAGATGTCACTACGTGTTCGTACAGTCTCTATAAGGTTGTACTTGTTCTCTGCTCACGAACATCACTACAGAAAACTGCATCTCCTTCAGCATCACTTTTATGTCCTCCCAACCACCAGAAGAGATGCTGAAAACAAGCACCGAGTTGAAAGTTGGTGCTGGGTTTCTGCAGCCATGCTGAGGCATGACTTGTCCTGTACACTCTTGTGCTCACAAGCAGCTTTGCAAACTAACCAGCATCCAATGCTCCCCACTCAAGTCCAAGCACAGTGGTACCTACTCTATCCCCTACGCCTTTGAAACAGAACAAAGGAAAACGCCCACATGTGAATTATTATTATTAGAATGGGCTAATACTTGTGGTTGGTTCCTCAAAAATAACAGCAGCTTTAGACCAGCAGCTAAAATTATCCCAAGGACCATTTGGACAAATCTTATTGCTGTGTTTGCAGGGAGCAACTTTTCTATCCTAGTTGAGGTTTTCACACAGAGAGCTCATGTGACCATACATTTGGGATTGGACCGCCACAAAAAACAAAATGTCTGTTGAGATATTTTTCCTAAAAAACAGAGGGACACAAATGTTTATTTTAAAAGGCTTCACAGCACACACCCGGTCCAACAGAGCTTAATTCAAGATGCACGCTTCCTCAGGATTACTCCTTCATCATAAAGTTTTATTCTTCATAAAAGATTCATTTCCCCAGACCCATAAACCGACTGCCTCTGATTCAGGATCATTTTATAAATACTTCCACTCCTGGCATCAATCACACGCAGCTGGCTTTCAAACCACAAACAACAGCTTGCTACATTATCATGTAAAACAATATATATTAACTGATCAAGCTGAGGGAGAAATGTCTGCAAAATCAGCAAGTTTATCATTCTGCCGACGATGTGCAGATCCTCGCTGAGGCAGCCTCTCTCGGTGAAGGTGCAGTTATGCCCTGGCACATGTCAATATTCATGGTTTATCTGTCGCACCTTCTGGGCACTTTCGCTATGACCAGCACCACTCTGCTTGCACCTCCCAGCACTCACTGATCACACATCTATCCCACCAGCCAAGCCACTCCTCCAGAGGCTGCAGCTCTGTTGATCACACACTTGGCCTGTAAGTTGGTGTGGAAATGCAGGCAAAACACTTCCCTTAGGCAATAAGAAGTAAAAGACAATGCTTGCACAATTTAGTGGTGATGGAGCAGATGGTTTCTTGGGAAAAAGCTCTCTTGTGTTTTGTTATTTACCTCTTAATAACCTTTCTGTTTCCTTCCTCCTTCATTTCTGGTTTGTTTTGGGTTTGGGTTTTTTTTGGGTGCTTTTATTTCTGTCAAGATGCCAAGAGAACATAGGGAGCAGTTCAGCTGATGGATGAGATTACTACTAACCTCCCACCCGTTGTATTTGTTTATTTCCTATATTCAGCTGCCACGTTTACAAGGAGGAGGGAATGTTGTGGCAGTTTTAACTTTGAGAGCTACAGCGCTCAACAACTTCACACTCGAGTTTTCTCAGGCTATTTTCCCTTTTTCTGTGAGCCTCTTCTGTATGTTCCGAGAGCTAAACTCGGGGTGCGTGTATGCTGCTTAGCCTAGAGTTGAGACGGCATCGCTGGTTGGGTACACAGGGCACAGCAACCTGCTGCAGTCAGCAGTAGTGACTTGCCAATAATGGAACAAAGAACAAACAAGAAGAAAGTTCGATAGTGTTAAGAACTGTTTAGACTTGCTGCTCTCTGTAGCAAGCTAATGCTGTCAGAAAGCATTTAACTCTAGTGAGAAATGATGGGACATTCCTAGTTGAACATTATGACGTAGCAGACAAGATATATGGGCAGGTCACCTGGTAGCAATGCCAGTATTTAACCTTTTTCCTCCTGAGCAAGACAGCTGTTTTGGACAAATAAATTATTCACTCCTGGGATGTTCTGAGAACGAGTTATATACAGCAATGTCCCTGGCCAGACTGTCGGGTAGTGTCATGTGATGGAAAATGATGCTAAGAGCTTTCAGGTATCTGCTGCTCCGGGCAAGACATTGATATATGAAATGCCAGCAAATGAATTTGCATTAGTTGAAGTTCTCTGACAGGGATGTTACTTTGGTATATTGTGCTTTGTCTCCAGTGCTATGAATGTTTCTTTCTCTAGGGGAAAACTGTTGGGTGAAAACACTGAGAACAGCAAGTCCCACCTAGGATCCCCAAACCATGCATGCATTAGCAGTACATACCAGGTTGTGAGAGTTTGTGGGAGCATGTGTGTGCTGAAAATTATGCTCTACAATGTGCAGATACATGAACTTAGAGGCAAATAAAAAGAGCTTATTTATTCTTCTACAGTACTAAGGTCCACATCAGTGCTGCTACGCTGTAGAAAATACGAACCTCGTGGTCCCCCGCATTGGGATAACTCACATGTTCAACACTGCGCAGTCCTCCCTCACAAAATAAACTTACATGTAGTCACTGAGTTTGTCTGACAGACTGGAGACAGCATGAAATAGGTAGTTCCACGAGGAGCGAAACTGAGTGATGATTTAAAAGTTTTGAAGGACTGACTGCCGGACAGATGGGTAGAAACACACGCTAAAAACTAACTTATTCAGATGGCTTCTTCATGTTTACGTGCCAGTTTCTTTTCATCATGTATCTGTGTTCAGACCCAAAAATAAAATCATTCCCAAGCAGTCAGTCCATCAGGAGAAAGCAATGAGCTGTGTTTTCTCCACGCCAAGATTACTACTTATTAAGCTTCCCACTCACTTAAACATACACGGGTATAGAAAAACCAGCAGAACCTCAATGTGCAGTGACATAGCTGTTAAAGGCTGTTATGTAAAAGAGTGATTGGTGGAAAAGTTCTTCATTTCAGAGGAAAACTTTAAAATGCTCAACTTTTAAAAATATGTTAACTTTTCACATTAAAAAAAGGGGGTTCATATTTGAATACACTGGTTTCCTGAGAAGAAAGTGCAGTGATGTGCTCCCCATCTAACAGGAGCAAAGGAAGTAAGAAAGGAGAGGGAAAGAGACTGCTCTTAGAAACTCCTCACTAAATTACACCTACTTCAAGTCCATCTCCAGGTTCTACTCAATGTCATTGTCACCCCTACAGGAATCCTGTATCAGGAATGGTGTGGCCAGCAGGAGCAGGGAGGTCATTCTGCCCCTGTACTCTGCACTGGTTAGGCCGCACCTTGAGTACTGTGTCCAGTTCTGGGCCCCTCAGTTTAGGAAGGACATTGAGGTGCTTGAGCGTGTCCAGAGAAGGGCAACGAGGCTGGTGAGGGGCCTTGAGCACAAGCCCTATGAGGAGAGGCTGAGGGAGCTGGGATTGTTTAGCCTTGAGAAGAGGAGGCTCAGGGGAGACCTTATTGCTGTCTACAACTACCTGAGGGGTGGTTGTGGCCAGGAGGAGGTTGCTCTCTTCTCTCAGGCAGCCAGCACCAGAACAAGAGGACACAGCCTCAAGCTGCGCCAGGGGAAATTTAGGCTTGAGGTGAGGAGAAAATTCTTCACCGAGAGAGTCATTGGCCACTGGAATGGCCTGCCCAGGGAGGTGGTGGAGTCGCCAACTCTGGAGCTGTTCAAGGCACGATTGGACGTGGCACTTGGTGCCATGGTCTAGCCTTGAGCTCTGTGTTGACAGGTTGGACTTGATGATCTATGAGGTCTCTTCCAACCTTGATAATACTGTGATACTGTGATACTGTAATCCAGCCTGCCTGACTCAGACATGAGGAAATCATCATCTTATTAATGCACAGCCTCTCCAGCTGTACTGGGAATTCATGGAATCATTAGGGACTGGAAGGGGCCTCAAAAGACCATCTAGTCCAATCTCCCTGACAGAGCAGGATCACCTAGAGCAAGTCGCACAGAATTACAAATGTAGTGAAAGAGGATTTAGAATGCTAAGCCTATAGATTAAAAATCTGTGTCCATCCTCCATATATGAACGGGCTGCGCTTTTAAGCCAACCACCAAGGATTTTTACTTGAGTGGGATTCTGCCTAAGTTCTGGATCCACAGTAAAAACGTCACGCTCACACGCCTGCTTCCCTTCTGACCAGTGAAGAGTATTACGAAAAAGCATGAATTACATCTTGGATCATGACCATAAGCTATAAAAAGTCCCGCTGTTCTAATATTCTAAGTGCCAATTCATAACATAATCTTGTATGTCAGATAACATAATTCATAAAGCAATATATAACACATTCTCCTGAAGTAAATGGTTTAATGTAAATGATTATGTGCATTGAACATCTCACAGCAGGCCAATATGAAGAACAGTGATTTATGAGCGAAAGCAGAGCTACTCAACATACAAAGGTAAGACTCAGCCCTAGGCATACTTGGAAAACACAGAGGACTCTGTTCCCTCTGGAGGCTGGTTTGCCCTAGAAATAAATCACAGGAAAGAATGACTAGATGAGACACTGAAACATCATTAAATTAAGCTCCCTAAAAGCAGTACAGGACCATTCTTGCAAAGAAGAATACTGGCTTCTCTTCTGACAACCTCAGATGGAGACATTTCTGCAACACCCATGAAGCTTGGCACCATGATCTGTGTTTGGCCTGCCAGAAAGCCAGTCAAAGTCCTAAGAGGAGGTAAGTCAATGCCTAAAATAGCCAGTTAAACTGCAGACCATCACTGCACCAGTGGAAGTGGAGGAAGTTAAGCTCTTCCCTTGCCTTTTGCAAAACTAGCAGAGGTAAACAGTCTGAGATTCAGCACCTCTTGCCTAGCGTGACTTGCTCATTCACTCAGCCCTTTGATCTGAGCTGGTTTTTGTCAGAGATGCTCACAACTCACATGATTCACCACGCTGTTCTCCCAGCTCCCATGTAAAATTGGAATTGCCTGCAATCATTCAAATTTGATTTCAGCGGTATACAAGCTGTTTAAATGCAGATGCAAACTTTATAGCCAAGAACAACCGAGCAGAGAGCTTACTAAAAATATATATTCACAACTTATCTCTGTTTTATAATTCAAATGTTTTCTTTTCGCTTTTTCCTACCTCTTCATTTGATAGTTTCTCATTCTTCCACTCTTCCCTGTTTATCCTGGTAGCATAGTTCTGGCCAAAGCACTGCAAATTGCTAATAGACTGCAATTTTTAAAGCAATACAAATATATAACACCTGATGTAAAATTCATATCCAGAAATACCCATGAGAAATTACCTTTTCAAAGTGGCAGAATGCTTCCCCTAAATCTCAAGGCAGAAAATAAACCAGACAAAATTAGATTAATCATTTAACTTTCTCCCAAAAAAGGAAGTTAATATCCAGTTTCTCCTTGCCTTTAAGCAGGGAGACATTCCTAATCAAGATAAATGAAGAAAAGAAAATAGATGTTTTGGAGATTTTACTTAGCTCAGTGAAAAAGATTGTCAACTATTTACATCCTAAACTTCTGGGACAGAATTGGCTGCCTTTCTCATCAGAGCCACTTTCCTCTTGTCTCCATCCAGCCCTGACAAGAAGAGGCAGTTTTCTGAATATGTAGAGAAAGGCAACAAGCACAAGTGTAGCCTCCGCTCCTAGCCCGTATTAAACAAGACACAGCTCATCTCTGGGAGCCAAGCTCACAGTTAGCTGTCCATCAAGCCAAGAAAGGCTCTGAATTTGGACACCTAGCAGCACTTACCAGCAACTGGACACCATGTTCCAGCACACAACTCGTCCACAGCACCTTTGGAAAGGAAACCTGGGTGCACAGGTAGACAGGGAAGCAGCAGTGTGTTTAACAGGTCCACTAGTACGGACTACTGGAGACCCTGAACTGGGAGGACTTTCACACCTTAGCTGAGAAAGAGTCAAGGTACCACTTCGGGTTCCTGTTTTACTAATTATTTTAACGGAGACATTTCACACCAGTGGTAACTCCAACACTGAGATGTTTGCCCATCACATTTTATTTCTAAGCTAGGACTGTCTGTAAGGCAGGAGTGAAACTAGTTAAATAAAACTCACGGAAATGAATGAGATCAGTGCCAAAGGTAGGCTTCAAACCAGTAGTATATTAAAGTGTAATAACATTTGGAGAATGAAAAGGGAATGAGAAGAGTCTTTTTCTTTCATTCCAACAACAAATTATTTTAAAATGAAAAACAAAACGTCAGTGTGTCGATGGCATCTGGTTTTTTTAAACACAGTGTGGAATGGGTAATTAAAACCCCAAGCCACATGCTCTGGGTGCATACTCTGCATGAGGACTTGTTCAAGAATAGTAACGTAACGGAGGGATTTTTCTAAGGTGCTACTGTTTTCACAGATTTCAATAGCCTTTTGATCAGGCCCACACTTCACAGATGGAAGATCTCATTCTTTAAATTACCTGTTTTGTAACAGAATTGACTGGCTGCTTAGAAATGTCTGATAGGAAAGGCAGCAGTTACACTTCCCTGTCGCAGCGGGTTTTAACCAAAACCACATCATTACTTCACAAAAATCACTTTCAGCTATTCCTCTATGTCCATGTAAGGTACACTGGCATCCTTCCTGACTAAAGGGTAATAATATTACATTTTAATACAATCTCTTAGTGCAAGGTCAGCCCTCCCTGATTAGAAATGCTTTTTGAGACACTGGGCCAGCATCTCTGTTGATCTAAATCAGCCCAGCACTACCAAAGCAAAGTCTGCAGGACTGACCTTGGAGGGCTACATCAGGTACACAACAGCATCACACTGCCTTTATCCTTGCTTTATTTTCCTCACTTCTGTATATGTGAGGGAGCAAAACAAAGGGCGCTCAGTGCCTCTTTTTGTGCCTCTTCTGTGTCACACCCTTCTCCTTTGCCACCAGCAGCTCACGCAAGGACACACGCTTTTCACACCAACTTCACCAGTAACTGCACTTTGGAAGTCCTCCCCTTTCTTCTGCGCCTCTTTAACCAGTAAGAGCTGCAAACTGGGACTATAACTGAAACACCCATCCCTGTTATCCATGATTCCACCATCGCCACCCTCATTGTCTACATCAATCTCAAATTAATCCGCACAAGCCAAGGGTGCTTCACTGTGACAAAAGCGCTAATCAAAGAAGAACCAGACCCCAGGATGGTGAGGTAATCCTTTGTGCACAGTATCTAGCTTCATCTGTAGGAACACTTACTCTAATGTATGGCTCCATCTTCGTATTGATTTCATAGCTGAGCCCTAGCCATTTGATCTATTATACAGAGGAAAGTTTTTATCTGAGGGATAAGTGCTTCCGTCTTATTATAGGATCTTTTTCAGCGAGTTTTGTTTTTCTTTCCCCTCTCCTGCAGATGAACTGCTGGATAAACTATTTGATTGCTCTCCCAGTGTCTGCTCTGCTGAAGTTATTAAAATTCATCCTACCCAGACAATATTTCATAATGAACTTCACTGCTAGACCAAATAAATGAGTTAGACTACTGCTCCCTGTGCTTCACCCAGAGAAATGCATTAAGTCCATTGCACTTCTCCAGATAAATCATATCAAAGACACAGTAATTCCTGTTGAAACTACAAACAGCAGTGGAATATTTGATTGTAAGTATTAGCATTGAACAAATCCTTCCAGACAATCATAAGGCATGTCTTGGAAAGATATCCTTTTCCTTCAAGAGGATTGGTTCTTCCCCCCTGCTTTCCTCTGAGCAGAGTTCAATAGCTTCCCACTACACAGGAGTCCACAGTGGGGAAGGACAAACACAACCAGTTATTCTGGAGACCTACACTTTGAATTGGTCAGCCTTTAAATCAAGTCTGTAGGAACAACTTATTCCCTAATAGCATTCTAACCACAGAAGATGGAGTGTTTCTGAGCCATTTCCCCATCTTGAGACTGAAATACCTGCATATACAAGTCTTTCCTGCCCTGCTTAAAATCCTCTTTGCAGTTAAATTATATTTGAAAGCCACTGATAGCTGAATTTACTAAATTACTTGGTCACTGAAAGAATATGTTCTATGATTTTAAAGCAGGTCTTTGAAACTGCCTTATACATCAAGTTTCAAGAACTATCCACATACATAAGAAGAATAAAACCCACCCAGACGTGTTCCTGTGCGACTTGGTCTAGGTGATCCTGTTCTGGCAGGGGGATTGGGCTGGATGATCTTTTGAGGTCCCACCCAATCCCCAATGTTCTGTGATACTGTTTGGAGTGCTCGGTAAATGTTTTCAGTAGAGGCCTTTGTATTCTTTCCTGAATTTAGTCACTAAGTCAGTAAATTCAGCAAGTTAGACAGCACTCAGTTACAACCATTTTACTCTCAGTCCTTAATAGTCCCTAGAGAGGGACAGACATTTTTGGATGCTGTTCACCCCATTCTAAGCTAAATATTGAAGAAAGGTGAGATGAAGCACCTTTAAAAGTGTGTAATGCTGGAGGAAATCTAAGTCAGAAAAGATATCAAACTCTCAGGCACTTACAACAAGCAATACCACTCCCATCAATTCTGCCCGTCACTCCAGACGTGGAGAAAAGCATCAGAATAAAGTGATTCTCCTGTGCTTTTGCTCTACTATCACATACTCCAAAGACTTTCTCTTTCCTGCTTCATGACTACTTAGAGCTGAAGGGAGAGGAAGCTTGTTGGCAGAGCACTAGAGGCCTGCCCCAGCTCTGCGCTGGCACCTGACCTTCAGAAAGCGAAGGCTGGCAAGGACTAACAACTGCTCGTGACACCACTCTGCTCCCTCTCTCAGCATTGATGGTTGTTAGGAGAGGACCTTAAGCAACAAATCTAGCTATTTTAACTCTCTGTGCAATTGATTTACTATTGAACGAGCTACATTATGTCCCTGCAGAGAAAATATAGGTATGGAAAAGGCTCTGTATGTCATAAAATACCCAAATATTGACTGTGGAACTCCTTAATGTAAAATTAATAATTAAGCACAGAGCAACTCACGATTCATCACTCCCAGTAATCGGATACTTAAGAGATCATAAAGATTTGCAAAGCTATGTGCAAATATAGAGTCATTAAGTGATGGGCTTGTTCAGGGATATCTGTCCATGTGCACATGTTCTTCCTTAAGCCCAAAGGAAACATCAGCTACCGCTGTACTGTGTCAGGAAGGAAGACCCAGACACAGGTTCCTAATGGTTACGGCGACACACTTCTCCATCTCCTTCAAGCACTTTTACACTCAGTTTGAACACATTTAGCATTCCAGGGGGTCACCCGGTGAAGTGATTTCAGCTACTGCAGCCTACCAAACTCACTGAGCCCTTTGCCCTTGACGTTTTGCCGTCGTACCTTGGTTATCTGAGGTCAAGAGTAGATTTGTTCCTTCACTGCCCAAGGTGGCTGCCAGGGAAATAAAGTCCGTGTCTGAAGAGTGCTGATACAATCTTTCTGCTATGATTTTCACTGCTCCCCGGTCTTGAAATTGAGCTTCTCATCTTACAGAGAAATTCACAGAAATGTGGCAGCGTGGTCTTTGGTGTGGAGATGGCTCAGGTGTGGGGGAGCTTGGAGTGAAAATGGGTGAAGCTGTACCTGCCTTTGTGTATCCATTTTCAATACTTCTTATCTTCCCACACTGGGATGCTATACACGTCTCACCGAGTCCTAAACTGTACAAAGGCAGACTTGCAGAATGCTGTCTGGGCTAAAGGCCACCAAACCCAGACACTGTTATATGACCAAGTCACTCAGTCATACCTGTACCTGTTCTTGGATAAAGTTGAAGATATTTTGCTCTCCCAAAACTAACATCTGACTTCAGTCAGGACAATTTTTGTAGGCAAGGACATCAAATACACACTGGTAGTTCAGTCCTATTGTATTCAGTGGCAATACCTGGCTTATAGTGACAACTGAGCTTGACATCTCCTTTTTGCTCCTCATACTTGGCATTTCCATGCAATACTGTCTTCTGGGGAGAGACAGTCTGGGGTCTGGCTTGCAGAAAGGATAGAGCCAGAACAGGCAAGTGTCTGTTCCACCCATCTTCCTCCCCCTTTAGAAGTAAAGAGAGAAGCAACTGGGACTGGGGGGCAGACACAAGTGGGTTCCCTGCTGACTTGTGCCCTCAACCTTCCAGGGCTGAAAACATCAGTAGTAATCTTTTAAAGGTAGTCTGTAAAAACAATTTGTCAAATAACCACATAAAGCTTCTCTCACTTCAGTTCTTTCACAGCTTTGAGTGGAGCCTGGATGCAAGGTATATGGAAAAATGAAGACACCAACCTTCGGGATACAATCTGTAAGAGTTTGAGCTGGTTTCTCCCATGCAAAACTTCAGTTGGAAAAATAAAGCAATATTTTACTTTATACCCCTTGTGCTTCTGTGATTTACTCATTTGTTTTTCCACTAACTTATATGAAATCCTACTTTCTATGGATTTGAGCTTTAAATCTCCCTGCTCAACAAAGTCAAGGTCAGTAGTGAGTCACAGGCTTTGTCTCTGAGATGTCTGCTAATATCTTTCCCTGGCACTACCATACACTTCACAATTGGATGAGATCACCACTATATTATTACACACAGTTATTTAAACCCCAGGGAAAGGCCCCCAGAATCTCCACTACAGCTCTAGTCCAAATTCCTTGACTTTTGGCAAGACCACCGACTTCTGAAAACCCCACAAACAAACAATAACCCCACAACATGCCCTCCCCCTACAAATAACTTACCAACTTTGGTGTCTCTCAGCTATCATCATTTCACATCTGCTTACCCACAGCAAAGCAGCCGTGACAGTTCTAACAGCCACAATGATTGTATCTATGGATTAAACGTCAAATTGGAAAATTTGGAGCTTAAATCGTAGGGTCGTGGCAGACTCTGAAAGTCCAAAAGGACAGGAAGAGACAGGAATTCCAGCGTCCCAGATGCACCAATGTCAAATGAATATATGCTGTAGATTTATTCCGTTACCATGTGGGTGCATGAGAGAGCTGCAGCCTCTCTGGGTCAGGGAATTCACTGAAGTTTTTATTCAAATGCACCACTTTAGAGAGAGCAGTTTGTAATTTCATTCGCTTGCGCTCAGCTCATGAGATAACCCACTGGTACTAATCCCTGCAGCATTCTGTGAAGCATATTGTTCCTTCTACACCTCTAACAAGCAGATCTGATAATGATGATATTTGTACTGAATATGTCTGTTGACACAGCGCGACTAAGAATTCAACCAAATGGATAATTTGCGAAAGTAAACACAAGGCGGGTTTGCAGTTATGCTGTAATGACACGGAATACCAATAAAGTTTAAAAGATAAACACTCACGTATGCTCCTGCAAGCATTGACTTTTCAAACCAGTGACAAACTGGTTGTGTTGTCAAGAGCACTGAGATGCAGGTGCTAACACCCCAGCTGTTTGCACTGTGATGAGTGCACTGTTCTCAAAGACGTTAAGCTCTAAAGGTATCAGGAAAGTGATTTCTCCTCTATGTATCTTCTGAACTCCTCAGACTTTCCCTGGTTAGAAAAACTTCATCTATATTAAAATATATATAAATACTTGCCCCAAATAGAATATATTTAATAATACATATTAAGATTTAAATAATACATATTAAGGGTTTGTAGAGAAACACTGATTTCTCCGTACTGAATACCAGGGATATTTTCTGTCCTTGAAGTCATCATTGTTGGAGGCTAAGTTTCACTTGGAACTTTGAGATACATTCAGAGCTCTTGCTATAAAATTCCCACAATGAAAGAAACATCTCCTCTAATGTTCCAGAGAGTTTTTGCATTTAACAAGTAAACAACTTGCAGAGAATCACAGAACATTAGAGATAGGAATGGACCTTGAATGATCATCCAGTCCAATCTCCCTGACGCAGCAAGATCACCTAGACCAAGTCACACAGGAACACATGCACGTGGGTTTTAAACATCTCCAGAGAAGGAGACTCCAGAACCCCTCTGGGCAGCCCCTTCCAGTGCTCTGTCACTCTCAACCATGAAGTTCCTTCTCATATTTACATGGAACCTCCTCTGTTCCAGCTCACACCCATTGACCCTTGTCCTATCACTAGATGACACTGAGCAGAGGCTGGCTCCATCCTCCTGACACCCACCCCTCACATATTTATAGACATTAACGAGGTCACCCCTCAGTCTCCTTGCTGCCCTCACAGCATGCCATTCTCTCTGTTTCACGTACCACAAAATGTTGTGGTCTGCTAACCAGTACTTTATTTGCTAGAATTAAACACAGCACCAAAAACCAAAAAGGGAGTTTATAAACGTCCCTCTGTGAAGGTGGAGGTTGCCAGATGCAGCTCCCATGCAAACTGCACTGCAGCAGATTTCCTTCCACCTTTGTCAAGGACTGTAACATGTCCTCCAGATTCTCAGTTTGTGAAGAAAACTGCTTTTGCTGCAGGAAGATGGCAATTACAAACGGGTGTTTTGATGGCAAGTGATATTGCCAGAGTGCTTGTGCCGCTTACACTGTCTGCAACGAAGGGAATGCAAAGCAGTTGCTAACTGAACGACTAAGCTGCCCATAACCAACTGCAACGGGTTCACCCTGGTCCCTGAAACAGTCTGAGCCAAAACTCTCTTTCCCAACCCACCTTTGGCTGGGAACCTGCTGGTGGTGCTGGACTGGGAAATAAGATCGGTCTGCAAAAAGCAGCATTCACACCTGGGTTCTACACTTGATAAATGACAAGTGATGCCATCCTCTGGCTAGGCTGTGACCATAAATCAGTTCTTTCTTCGGCAATATGAGCGGGCAGCAGAAGCTGCAGAAAAGCACTGTCGAAGTTTGATTCTAATGGAGCACTCTTAGCAGTGGTCCATAATATCACTCAGCTGCATCCCACTTGCAAAACGACCTAGTTATGTTAATTCCAGAGAGGTTTTATCGCATTTACATGTAGAAAGTCAGCTGATAAGGGTTCTCTTGGCATATCAGTTATGTAATCTACTGTGTATACTACTCGAGCTCCACATACAGACACTTCCTGCTGCTTCAAAACGGTAACACTCCTGCGTACGGGAAGAAGGTTCTATTATCATGAATAATTCCACGCAAAGGAACACACTCTTAGGGTTTGTTCCAAACATCTTTTTCAACTGATGCTTTGTTCACCACTCTGCCAAGGTCTGGGCACTGGATAAAAACGCCTCTGAGCTGCTCTATGTAGGACATCACGAAGGCATCTCTTTGTCAGGATTTGAATGGAGATGCTGCAAAGCGGCACCAGCGTGCATGTGTTGGAAAGCAATCAGCAAAAAGCAGTCGAGAAAGCTCTTGGTTCCCTAGTTGTGCACGTGTTTCCAAAGCAGCGAGATCTATGCACATCTCAACAAATTAGATTATAAATTAAGCATGCTACAGATGTTTATAAGCCATAATTAAAATCAACCCAGTGACCCCCAATTAAACATTTATGAAAGATTTATTCAAAACTGGTTAACCATTTATAAGGCATTTATATAGGAAGAGAGGCTAAATGATGACTTCCAATTTTCCTGGCAAACTTTATAAAGTACTTTCACTTTATCTTCTGTCCTAGTTACTGCATGCGGAGACACTGTGATACTGGATACGTGGTAATTTCTTGCAAGTTTTGACTTTGCGGTACTCGAGTGACACTGTGAATAATAGCACGGGAGCATTACGGGCTTATAAAAGCAAATGAATGCTTTAAGAATTCTTAAATTCTTGAATTCTTAAAACTGCAATCCATTTACATGTGCTGCTCTGAAGCAGAGAGATCTCTTTGAATACACACACCCTTACAACCACCTCTGTGGTTTCTCCTCCACCCAACTCCGCTGCGAACACTGCTATTTAAACGTGCGAGATGGCAGATCTACCACTCTGTGTACACGTACAGTCGGTTTTACATACACACAAAAGGTGTGTAGATAGAGGAAACGGCAGTAAATAAACAGATTTTAATTAAGATACTTTCAATTTCTTTGAATCAAAATGAGTTTCGACAGAATCAAAGAAAGTTAGGAATTGGAAGGGACCCTAAAAGATCATCCAGTCCAATCGCCCCTCAACAGCAGGATCCCCTAGATCGAGTCACACAAGAACATGTCTAGGCAGGTTTTAAACGTTTCCAGAGAAGGAGACTCCACAACCTAGGTTCCAGCTTAGGTTCATTTCACTGACATTGTCATCTGTGGAATTATCCACCAAAAGAACCCCACATGAAACAAGCAACTTAGCACCATCCCGTAGCTGCTGTAGCCAGCATCTATCTCAAAATGCTAACTCTGCTCTGGGCAGCTTGTCGCGGCAAGATCACCCATGGCAGAAACAATCCTTAGCTATTCTGCTGAGTTTCAATTTCAACTTTCTTTTATTTGTTTATTTTTATTATTCCTTCTGATGCAGACTTTGAGAATGAGACTGGAACCTCCGATTAATTTCACATGGGTAGCAGTAAGGGATCAGAGCTTTCCACTACTGCCACACTGACCTATTGATACAGGTTGCTCCAGTGAGCCTAAGGATGGGAGATTACACAGGCTGTCAAATTCCTGAGAAATTCAGGTCCCTGCGATTTTTCTCTTGTGAAGTGGAAATACTATCCTCACCCAAAGGCACCAGTTAAGACCTGAACTCTTACCTGACCAACTAACTATGGAAATCTACGTCTATCAAAAATAGTGAACAACAAATGAGGATCAAAACAACGTTCTGAAATGAAAACATTTTCATTAGAAGCGCAACTGAAAAATGACATCAGGATAAATATGTTATTTTAAAAGGCAGTAGTTTTGCAGCTCTACTGTACACAACTGGTTATATGGAGTCTGTATGAGGTTTGTTCAATTGCAATACCTGGAAAATACACAAACACGTACACATAAATAATTTTTTAAAGTAAGATTATTGACTTTTAAGTGCAGAGGCACCTTAGAAAGTGCTGTAACTAAAATTTCCATTTCATGTTTCAATTCCAAGCACAGTAAC
This sequence comes from Rhinopomastus cyanomelas, assembly GCA_013400115.1. Lineage (NCBI taxonomy): Eukaryota > Metazoa > Chordata > Aves > Bucerotiformes > Rhinopomastidae > Rhinopomastus > Rhinopomastus cyanomelas. The sequence goes on from VXBP01010050.1 coordinate 861,373, forward strand.
AGGGCAGTAACCACAGAATACTAACCAGCACTAGGATTTAAAGAAAGAGAAAAGTTTTGAGTTCTCCCATTTGTTTCTTGTGGGCAAACACACAAAACCTCAACAAAAGAAGATTTAAAGATCCCTCTCCCTCTGTAAGAAAACAAATTCATTTACATAATCTCCTGCAAGCCTAATTTTCCTTTATGATCGTTCGGAATGTTTTCCTGATCAGCGAATTCCCTGCAGCAACATAAAAATTCTGTGCTTGGTAATGAAGCACTTTTTTAAACCACAAAATGAGGACTTGCAGTACAAATATCCCTGGCATCCTGCCGTAAGACAAAACCATTTAATTCCTTCCTTTAAACAGAATCCATATAATCAGTAACAGATTTATGCTTTTGTAATAGAGCAAGTGAGAGTTTTCACGAGGGCGATACTTGTCCTTACAACCAGGCACCTTAGGACACTGTTTAGATGGCTAAAACTCTAAGGGAGTTGTTTGCAATCTCTTTGCTTCCTGTCCTCATCGGAACAGACGAAAGGGCTTCGAACAGACTTCAAAGAGAAGACAAAGGAGGCAAACTGGTTTCATCCTGAGCAGCAGTGTACACTACCCTAGCAACTACTTCCCTAACTTGCACTGATAACACTGTTACCCATCTGGCTCCAGTGGAAGACTCCTGTGTTGTGATGTTCAGGCTTGGGCTCAGCATCACACCTGCAGCTAGAAAACAGCTTAAGATTTGCTCATTATCCTTCCCTCATCTGCAGGAGATATTATTTACTCGCTGACAATAGAGAAAAGGACTGTTTGAAGGGCCCTAGAGTTATGGTAGAAGTGAGTGACCTCTAGTCCTGTAGGAATCCTTGTGATGGCAGTATCACAGGAAGAGTTGCTGACAAGGAGATGTCATTTAGGTTCGGTACCCTAACAGCTGCAGCACTGCCCTTAAGGAGAGGCTGTGGGTAAAGCAAGTACAGTCAGTGCTAAGCCACCAGGATGAAGAGCTCTCGTGCCCAAGGTCCCCTGTGTTAGAGTCAAACGTGCTACAGAAGTATGCACAAGACTAAATGTAAATATGAGCAGGGAAACTTAAAAAGACAATCTATGAAATGCATTACTTTCTGCACAGTGGTCTCTGCTTGCACTCTTGTCGAGTTAAATAAAACCCAAAGTGTTTATTTTGCTATGTACAACCCAGGTTTTGGAAGGAAATGCAAACCTCTTGAAATACATCAGCACATGACCAACATAATACAAAACTGTCATCATCTTTCCTGCCCTTGGGTATACTGAAGGGGCATTGTGTTGGCAGTTTTCAACCTTCTTCAAATACTAAGTAACCACTGAATTTTAAGGTCCTAAATTTAAATCCACATTAGCAAGCAAGCTGGTTCCCAAGTACCATCCACATAAATGTTTTCAGGATAGTGACACTTCTGTTATGTTTTAAGTCTTCCTCCGAATGGAGAAGGTTGAATCTTTCCTAAGAGAGATGCTGACACAGGCCTAAGTTATTTGAAAAATGGACTATATTTTAATACACCTACATTCATATTAATGCAGAAGAATTGTTAAATAAATGTCGCCTACTGTTGACAGCAGTAATATTAACATGATGAGCAGACCATTATTTATTTAGTTCCCACATTTCCAATTTGTTCTATTTATTTCACAAGCACACAAGCTTGAAAAGACTTCTTAAAATGAATCATAGAGATGAGAGCATCAGAAAACCAATTAGATCATCAAGCTGAAGTCTGTGTCATTATGCAGTTACTTTCTTGTTCTCTCCAGGCTATGTATGTGGGGAATTAATATTTCCTTTTAAAGGCATTTTCAATGAACTTGTTTTGTTGACATTAAACGTATTCTTTCCTTCTATCCCCCTCTAGAGCATGCAGCAGTGACCAATAGGCAGCACATTATGAACTGGCTGAGACTCACTGGAAAAGTGGCAGCCCCACGGCACAGCGTAGATTGTGCTTTACGCTCAGCTTCTACTCGAAACCATGAGCACTGGGGTTTTTAGCTCTGTGCTGTTCTTCTCAGATCAATGATTTTCAGCTGCATTTTAATTACAAAACTGTAAAACAATCTATTCTCCTTATGTATACATAATGCAAACTGCTCCCAGAAATGTGTGTAAGAAACGAGGCTCATTTTGAACACATCAACTAAAAGGGCTGATTCAGCTTTTCTTTCAAACGCAGAAGAAACGGACTTGATTCTCTGCTGTATCAAATTAATACTAAAGGTCTTTCAGCAACAAGGGGAAGATGTGGTGTATCTTTGTGTTTCCCCAGTCAAAGGGACAAGCAAAGCTTATCCAAAGCAACCTTCACGCAGCCAGGTGCTCCACTAGTTGCTCTCACGGCACTGCACAACCTCGGTGTTGTCTGCTTCTACCTTAAGAACACTTCTTGTACTGATAGCAATGGTGACAGCTAGTCCAGAGAGGAGTCTTGATGTCAAACTCACTGGACAACTCGGAACCCAACACCAGTTAACTCCTCTACCTTCAGAGGTCCTCTACAGAATGTGTGGGAAAAGAGATTCCCATTGAATTCCAAAGCAAAGAAATGACATTTCTTTGCAGAAAACCAGCACTGCATTTAACTGACTAAATACTATAATCCAAAGACAACAGAAAAGCTTCTAGGCTTCTCTCTCTCACTTCATAAGTACCTTTTCAAAAGGGCTTGATGCCCCAAATGTACTCATCTGTACCCGATTCCAAATCTGCTGGACAGATGTTTCCCTGACAAACACATGTTCTCACACTCTTCTAGAGCATCACAATCACAGACTACTACCGTATATTGATACTGAAGTCTTTAACCAAACATGTGCTGTCCTTCAGCTTTAAGCCAGGAAACAACACCTCATCTGTGGACATTCAGTCCTGCGGTGGAACCTCAGTAGTAAAATAATTTGTGAATGGTTCTGGCTCATGACAAATAACAGCACATTTTGGTAGCTGAAGAAAGACTCCAAGACTCCTCCTACCAAGCTTGTGTTGCTGGTGGATCTCTCTTCTCATAAGTCCTCCTGTCGTGCCGTGGCATGAAGGGAGCAGTAGATCACCCCAGATCCTTGATGTCCCCCGTGCAGCGAAGCCTTTGTTATGCACATGGGCATCGCACTGCACAGACCTCTATGGAGTTTCTGTGCATAAAGCTGCTCGTGTTGACTTTGGACATCAATACACAACACAAGCTGAGGGAGACATCGGACTGGCTACTGCTCTTTTGTACTTTTTCCCTTTAGATCTTTTATCAGAACTCATTTAATGGTAGCTGCATGAAAATCACACGCAGAGCACAGGATCGAAATAAATACTTCACTCGTGTTTGTTTGTAAATTTGAACGAGGCCAGGACTGTGTGCTTCAGGAGCAGCTCTGCCTAATGCTGTACGTGCTACGTTCCTGAAGATTAAAACTGATAATGTTTCTGTTACATTTCCTCCTTCACCCCTGGAAAACCTGCCTGTATAATAAAACACACATAGTTTTTCTGAGGCTGATTAACGAGCTTGTTTCCAGTAAAATTACTTTCCCTTGAGAGGAACATTAAGATTTCTGTAATGCAATCTTCATCCATTACCATTGATTATGGCTTCATTAAATATGAAGATGAGGATTTACTCTTTGCAACAGATATCACTTTCTGCATAAGAGAGTAAAGATTTTCTTCTGCATGTTTCACTCAGAGAGAAGAGTTAGCAAATATTTTATTTATGGGCTGTTTTGAAGAACTTGCCTGTGGCGAAAGACTCCTCTTTGGCAAGGACGGAGCAAAGTCTGGGGCATAAACCACTCACAATCTAGGTGCTGTCTGTGGCACCAAGAGGTTAAATGCAATAAATATTCATTAGCAATATAAGCAGATGAATTGCACAGATCCTGACTTGTGAATGAATCAATACACTTATGAAAAGGCTGGCTGAAAACACGAACGTCTTTCAGTCAATGTGAAGCTAGCTGTCCAGCCAGCTCAGTAATGAGGATGGATGGCTTCTTCTAAAAAATGGACCCAATAACCATAACTGATGAGAAAACAGCAGAAAAACTACAGATGACTGTGCTAGTAGTGCTTAAGCATCACTAATAATAATTTTTAGAAATTATCTTTCTTTCTAAATCAGTTCATGGAAAAGTCCAAACTACTTCTGTCTGAAAAAATAAAACACAGCTTTTGTACTGCCTCCTTTAAACCCCCTCACTCCCACGGTGTAATGAGGTATTTTGAGGACCACATTCAAAATCCTTCTCTACAACTTTTGCAGACGTTGTAAGCAGACAAGTTCGCCAAATGCTGGCTGTAAAGGGTATTCCCTGTTTCTACATTTATCAAGGAGATTTTTTAAAGGGCTGATCTATAACCTGAGGGATCAATTTGGACTAAAGCACACCTGATCAATAAAGTAAGGAAGCAAAAGCAAAGCAGGAGAGGAAACAGAGAGAAATAGGAAGGTATTACTTTTAAGAGGCACTGCATACATCCCTTGCAAACAAGAGCTATTCTCATGAGTAGACTATCTTACTCTCATCCTCCCACTAAGCCAGCAAAAAGCACATTTTTAATATTCATGCCGCTTGTATCTTCACATCTAAGTGCCAGATACCAGTTTCTCTCTTAGGGCCAAACACATTTCCATTGGTACACACTGAACAGCTCTCAGCAGCTTATTATTGGGAAAAGATCAGAAAATGTGCCTGCTTCTTACAAGAATAATCCTCTGCGTGTTACAACACTGATATAAACACCAACATTTGAGCAAAGACTCCCAGTCAGCTCTACTGCACAGACCTCAGCAGTCCCCAGCAGCAAGGCCATTTCCTTGGTGCCTTGATTCAATCCTAACCAAAACCCATGGAAATCTTTCCTCTGAGATCAAGGAGATCTAGCTGGGTCCACGGGAAGCAGTGACATCAGAGTATTGTGTCCCCGTGTCACGCATTTATAATTGACAATCACAACCCCCTGGTGAGGGTGGTACATTCACCTGTGAGACATGACCCTGTTGCAGGTAGCCCAGCAATCACTCAAAGGTGGCTCTGTGGGAGGTAGATTGCAAACAGAAGTAGTGGCTCAATGTAAATGTCAGGTACACGATGCTGGATTCTGGCTAGCAGAGCCAGGGGGTGTTTCAGTTTAGCTCTAATGTAAAAAGCTACTATTTTGCCCTCAGTACCTCAGGATAAAGAAACCACAAATTTGAAAGCATACAGCAAAAGCTTAATTTCTAAAAAAAAAAAAAAGGTGCTATAACTGCAATGCCATATAACAAACTGGGCTTGAAAGAAAGTGAAATCATTCTGACTAAAAGAATACAGACTGTCAATCAACAGCTTTTCTGTGAAAACAGACTATAATAACCATAGCAAAAAATATGGTTCTACTAAGGGGACTCTATGATTAGAAATGTTAAGTGGTATCTTTTAAATTCCTATAAATTCAGAAAATGAGGACTCTAGAGAAGACAGAACACCAACAACAGCAGGCAAAATGCAGTTGCATATTCTCAAACCTTGAACTGGCCCAGCTCCACTGTTTTCAAAGGAATTACAACAAAGAGTGAAGAGACTGTAACCTCCAGACTACTACGTGTAAAGATTCCAGGAGTGATAATCAGAATCCCCTCCGTCTGTAATTCTGCATGGGAAACATACCTCTCTGTTTCCCATTTGACATCTAGAGCACATGGGTACCCATCTATTCTTTTTCCTTGAAGAATTCCATCAGAAAGGTGAAAAGCAGACACAAAGAAAGCAAACAGAGACATTTTCTTGTGATAAAGTCATACTCTCTTAGAGCAATCTATGTTTCCTATATACGTTTCGATCGGTACAAAGTAAGAGCCAAATATTCAGGTGATACCATCAACAGCTTCCAGCAGGATCAACACTGAAGTCAGAGCAGGGCACTCCTGCATTTGCTATGCTGGGACCAGAACCCTAATGGAAACCACATAACTCTAAAATGTGTTAGCTAAAACACACAATCAGAGAAAAAAAACACATCACAAAAGCGACAAGCCAAACGAGTTATCCATTTACTGAGCTCTCCAGAACTCTGCTTTTGATCAACGACAGAAATCAGACAGATACAGAAAGAGGGATGACTTACTGGCTTCATCCACGTAAGGCTCTCTATTTTTCTCATTAGGATACACAAAAGCTCATTTCTTTGAATAGTGTAAACTTGGCAAAAGAGATAAGAACATTCTTAATTTATAATAGCTTCAGTGGAGCACTGAAGAGCATCTGCTTAAGTATTTATTTGTTTATGATGCTTTTTAATACTTTTTGTTTATTAGCATCAGGGATATCCTTTTACAACTTGCTCCTATCTACCATGAATCAACAACGATTAGCATTAAAAGCTCTACAATATTTATCACGGCAGTGTGCTGACTGCCTACGGGAAGAAGCTACAGAAAATAAGGATTTCAATCTTAAAAACAAATAACTCAAGGTTTAAATATATTGGGTCAAGTATTTTTTCTCCATAGAGGTACACTTCCGTGAAGTTCTCTTCGTAGCCAGGATGGTTAGAGCAGTAGCTTTCTGACAAAGACAGAACAGTTGTAAGGAGGAATTCTGGAGCAAAATATAGTTCTGGCCTTTTCTAAGGAAACACACTTCAACAACCACATGAATTCCACTCCGTTTTCCTTTACATTTTTAAAATACCACTTGGAAGTATTATCAATGTATTTACAATTATTGTGTTCCAAAAATAAAACCTGCCTATACTGTGAAGACACAAGTAGAGGAAGATGACCTGGCACAGGGGAGATCCTTGTGTTACGCCTCAGAAATAAAGACCTGATTCAGAAATACAACTATAGCAGACCTAGATACTCTTTGGAATAAAGACAGTACAAGTATAAGTAGCTTATAGCTAAGTATGAGATAACTCCAACATCTACTTTACCAAAGGAACCCAAGGCCAAACTAAAAGGCATGCATGCCTCTTTTACAAGATCACAGTCTCTTATCTCAACTTCCTCAGCTAAAGCAGAAGAAATAACAGCAATGGGAAGTGCATATTAAGGGACTCATAACTTCTGATCAAGCTGAAAGAAAGCAAGAAGATTTCAAAAAGATTTACTGATCAGCTGGAGACTTCAGAGATCAAGGTAATGATGAATTTTCAGTGAAAACAACACAGTTGGGTTCGAGCTTCACTTTCTCATTTGCACTTCAGTAAGAATTTTCTTCAGAATATGTTTTCTTACCACAAGAAGCCCACAAAAGGTACCTCCAGTTAGGTAAAGCTGCTAGCGCTGCGTCCGTAGTGAAACACACCGATGCTCAGGATGATACCTGAGGTGTCAGTAACTGGTGGTTTGAAACACTGCTAATACCAAGTGCATAAAAAGCAGCATTTCATCCTGCAGTCACCGTTTAGGTGCTCATCAGTTTTTCAAACCCAGATGTCTCCAAATGTGGGAAAACACCTGTTTTGGCAGAGTTAGTCTGCCTGGAAGAGAAGTCAGAGGACGTGGTGCCAGTTGGGGGCCATCCTCACCAGAACTTCAAAAAGGAAGGTAAAGATCAAATGTTTCAGGGTTATCACAGTCACTCTTTTACGAGTGATTTCAGCAAGTTTCCTGCAGAATATTTATCTCTAATCAGAAAAGCCATCAGCAATTACCATATCAATCAAATGTAATAAAACACATAATGAAAGTCTCACCATCTCTATTCAAAACACTTAGTCTGTGCCTGTTCACCCCTTGTGTCTCTCACCCGATCGAAGAGAAGCTGAGTGAACCCAACGCTGACACGAAGTCCACAAATTCTCTCAGCTTTAATTACAGCCCACTACTGGAAAACTGTCACTCATGTCAATCTGTTACCATTAAAACTTCACGGTGGAACCTTTGCTTCTGGTGCTCTCCTCCCTGGCACAAATCCCCCAAGATCATCCCCAACTATCGGAAAAGGAACCCACAGAAAAGGAAAATAATTTGTATAAACGCAGCTTGAGAAGCCAATGGGGAGCAATGAAAAAGAGTTATTGGAAAGACTAAGAGCACAGCAGGTGTCATATTAAAAAAGGTGTAGTGTTAAAATGAGATGATAAAAACCAGGTTACTGGAAATTCATCCCTCGTGAATCACAACTTTAAAATATTTGCAGAAACAAATGCAAATACAATATAAAATCCCAATTATTTAGAATGGAAGTATCTTCCCGCCTCACAAATTTACCAAAGAACTGTACAGATGCTGAAAAAGCTGTTTAAAGTATGAAGTAATGAGAAAAACAATTTTCTCACAATAAAAACCTTGACAAACAAGTTATAACTGCAGAACAAAACAATCGCCTATTAAAACTTCCTAACTGCCAAAACTTCACGTAAATGCAAAGAAAGCTAACCTCGTTGGTAGAGGTGCGCAAAACCTCAGTGCTGCTGGCACAGGGAGAACTAGTTATGGGAAAATGTTGACTCTGAGCTTTGTTCTTAACTGTTGGCACACTGTACTACCATCTGAACATGGAGTTTCACGTGCCTTTTCTTTTACAGGAGCAAACACTTGTGGCAGGCCTTCCCGTGCTCCATACAACAGCAAGTACTGCTGAATTTTCAACTGTTGTAGAATCTATGGTGTTAGACACAACCCACATTCTGATTTAGTGGTTTTTGCAGAAGATGACAACATGAAGTGATGTTTCGCTTGTCCTAGACATGGAGAACAGGCTTTTGTTTCTTCTGGTCACTCATGATCTCTATTTTCCTCTCACAGGCTTGTTGTGAAGCCTACCCCAGCATTCAAGGCTATTAATTAAGATGTGCATAGTTAGGTAGCTCAAATGAGTAACAGCTCTTACGGTCTCTTTGCAGCTTTTCCCTCCACTACAACAGGCTCTCCTGTGTCCTCTTTAAAACAATAAACTGGTCAAGTCACAATCAGAACTTCCAATTGCCTCCATCACCCATGGCCTCTTGCCATCAGCAATTAGCATATGACTCTCAAAATGACAGTTCCCTATTGCTGTCTATGTTTCCATGTCAATGCCAGCAGGCTAATCATGATAGAGAACCTATTCTTGAATGCGTTGGATGCACGTAATAGTTTATCTTATTGGCAGGTCAAGTGCCTATATGTCATTAAACCAGAAATTTGGTAAATGGCAGGTGTGAATAGCTGTAATTTATTCATTCTTTCTGCAACTCAGCTGTCAAACTATCAGCCTAAAATTATATTGTTAAAAATATTTTTAAGAATGCATCCAATATGAGAAAATTACATTTTCCTAAAGACTAGAGGCAGAAACCTCATTTAGCTTTAAACTGTTTATCCAGTCTTGAACTCTTGTTGAAGCGACACTAAGGAAGCCCATGGATAACGTGATGTGAAACATCAGTTGTCAAGACAGTGGCTTTGTCCACTGTACTGCACATATCAGTGCTGATCTGCACTGCACAACAGCTGCTGAATCAGGGAGACCTAAAGAATCTGCCCCACAACACACATCCCCACAGCTCTGCTGTTAGAGTGCTGTAGTAGCAGAGCTCTTGACTAGTTTCGCAAGTAGCGTAGAAGTGATTAAAGATCACTTAACAGGAAAATGACAAGAGGGAACATCTCTTGACAAAGCATCTAACCTAAACCAAACATAATCCCAACAGTCATCTTGAAATGCCAGAAGAATATCGGGATACAAACCCTTTGAGATCCATGTGGATGTCTGCTGAAACATAGGAAGTTCCATATAAATATGAGAAGGAACTTCTTCACAGTGAAGGTGACAGAGCACTGGAACAGGCTGCCCAGGGGGTTGTGGAGTCGTCTCCTCTGGAGACATTTAAAACCAGCCTGGCTATGTTCCTGTGTGACTTGTGATCCTACTGTTTGTTGCAGGGAGATTGGACTGGATGATCTTTCGAGGTCCCTTCCAATCCCTAATGTTCTGTGATTCTTTAGTCTTGCCCAGAGGCTACATCCCAGCTTAGTAACAACCAAACTAATCTAATCCAGTCACAGCCTTGGAAAAATTCAGTGTGCAGTCTAACAAAATAACCCACACTCCTGTTAAAGTTGAGAAGAGCAAGTCCTTCCCTTAGTGCAGTTTATCTGTGACCCTAAAAACTCTGAGGATGAAATGAGAGGTCTGTTCTCAAGAACAGACAGAACTAATTCCTTATTCAGCTGAAATTCATGGACGTTACTGTTGAAATAATTCTGTTCTGAGTCAGGCTTCCACCATCCACAACGCCAGGCCAGCCTGACCCTGACACCAGCTGCCCTCATTTAATTTGGTCTGATGCTCAGACCAACAGTCCTGATTCCCTCTAATCGCTCACTAGATCGCTTCTATTTCTCTCTCATTCAACAAGGAAGTCAATCTGAGGTGCAAGGCAACCTCAGCAAAAAGCTGAGATCCTTTCCATCAACAGAGTAAAACGGATGCACTTCAGCATCTTGAAGGATGTCAGCCCTCAGGGAAAATGAGAAAATTGCAGGAAAATAAATTGTTGGGATTTGAGACTTCAAAGCCTCCTCGGTGGCAACAGCAATGAAATATGTCACTCAACAGCAGAACAAGGCTTTAGACTTGGCTGATAATTTAGGCATCGGTGAACTTTGTCTGTTTACAAATCCTAAACAGGATAGACACTAAATCCATTAGCAGTCTGGCAGCAAGAGATTTAGTTTTGATTCAGGAAAAAAACAATACAACCCAGGAAAAAAAACCCAAGAGAGAACATCCCTTCCTCAAAAAAAACCTAAGGACAAAACACCTCTGAGACTGTGAAATCGCACATACAGAACATAAGGAGACCCTTCCAATCCCTCACGTTCTGTGACTCGGTAAGGAACTGTGTCTTCATGAAGGTGTGGCCCATGAAGGTGTGGTACCTTCTAAACAGGATAAAAACTTCTCTTCCTGCCCCTGCAGTGTCCTTCAGGTGTGTCTGTCAATGTATGACAGCTACGTAGAAGAGCAGCAGAAGCTGTGCCAAAACAAAACAACATCTGTACAGTGAGTCGTGGCAGTTAGATGCCAGAAGCCACACAAACCTCCAGCACTCACAGAAAGCTACCGTGGCACGAGACCAGTTGCAAAACCATTATGATATTGTCCTTATACCAAATTTGTATTGTTTGCTTGTTTGTTAGGACATCACTAGCATCAGGTGCTGAATAGCATAATTAAAATTGGTTCAGAGAGTGAGAGCTGTCCCTGAAGAAGAAATCCAAAAGCAATCAGAATCAAAGCCAGAGCCCGTAAGCACGCTTAACGAAGCCTAGCGACTTTTAACACCATAGCTGCTACAAGCACTTCAGAGAAGTTTTAACTAGTCTGCACACAGCAAGCTGTTGGGAGCTTAATTAAAATAGAAGTGGAGTGCAAGCCTGCCGTCTCTTCAAGATGCCCTTCCAATGATTATCCTGTGCAACCAATCGCCCAAAGACAACAGCAGTTGTTTAGACAAGGGAGCTGCTTTGAGAGCTCTGATATTGTCCAAAAAGTTTACTAAGTCAATCACAGATATCTCCTGATCAACATGCTAAAGACCTCGAGGGCAAAACACCGCTTGGACCACACAGAAGAACCGCTGAAATCTACAAGCATGTAACCAACTGATTTCAAATGAGAACTGAAACATCGGTGTTAGAGCAGATGTGGTTTTTCTCTTACTAAACACACACAGAAAGTAAACAGAGACACCTATTACAATCATTTTTAGTATTTGACCCCATTAATTTAAGGTGCAGTAAAGGCATGACGTGGGAAAGTGCTGTTACAGTAAAACTGAACTAGTTTAGCAGCAATTTCAGCATCTCTAATCAGGCATCCTAAGCAGACCGTGGAAAATTATCATTGGACTATTAAAAATCAAACATGCTCCAAAGTGATTCGAGCACTACGGATGAAACTGAGCTTTCAAAAAACACCACATCCTTCAACCCAAAGAGCTGTAAAGAGCTCTGACATTATTTGTTATTGGAGGTGCTCCTCGTGAGTCTTGGTGATGTGATTTCTTTATTTCCCCATTGGAGTTCCTAGTCAAACCTACAATTTCATGCCAAAATATTAAGCAATTAAGAAACTATTACCCTCCCACTGCTTCTGAATTTCTCAGTCTTTCAAATAACTGCTAATTTAGCACCAAAATGGCACATTAGAGCACCCAACCTAGTGACTGGGGTTGTATCTGGACTGACAAAGTCTTAGAAGGCCAGTACAGCAGGATGCTGTGACTGACAGCTGTGCACTCGCTGACTTTACCTGCTACTAGCACTGAACAAAGAAAACAGGGTAAAATATTTTAGGAGCCACATTTCCTTCAGACAACGTCTATGCACTCTCTCTGTGTCGTAAATGGTAACTCATACTGCAACTTGGTAGCCAGGGCATTAGAGATGGACTTTGAAGGAAAAACATCGGCAGTTGCTGTGCAGGAGAAATAGGAGCAGAAGGCTCCCCATGGCTGGTCTGCTGATGGTGTTGGGAGGAAAAGAGGGTCTGTGATACCCACTGCACGGAGCAGACATTCCAAACAGGGAACAGACCACAATCCTATCACTTGTTTCTGTCAAAACAGGAAAAATAATGGCTCTGGCTTGTGGCTGGGGCAACGTGGACCCAAAGCATGGCTTTGGAGCTCCCTACTAGCTCTAAGGAACGTTAACACAATCCTGCGGTGTCCAGGCACTCCTGGCACTGTAGCCAATGAGTGAGTGATGCTGCTTGAGTTAGAAAAGCCCCCCGAGTTATGAACATAAATGTTCTGTAAGTCTCCACTGCAGCATTTGGCAATTGTTCAAATTGTTTGAATTACTCCCCAATTAATGTTTGCAGAGGGATCGCAGCCAGTGTTCTCTGTCATTTAACAGTTTCTCCTCTTAGCCCTCTCCCTTTTTTATTGTCACACCCTCCAACACAAAGTTGTCTCTGCTACTCGTACAACTTGCTGTGTAACTTTCCAGCTCTTGCTTAATTGCTTTCTGACTCTCAGCTACCACGGTGCCCTTTGTCATGTAATAACAGACAGCAAAGCTGGGAACTTTCCGGGGTTACTGCAATTTTTTCCCCATCTAAATCTATTCCGTATGATACAAGGAGCACTCTACATCTGTTCTGCAACAGAGATCTCATTATCTTTTTAGGCTTCTATTAGCTACAAGCTGTGCAACGTTTTATTTTTCTTTAAAGGATGGCCATTTGCAAGTGAAATAGGGGTCTGCTGCACAGATTGAGCAAGAGGGTTTTTGGTCGTTTATACACTTCAAAAAATTAAGGAAAACCAAGATAAATATGTTTGTTGACCGAGATGAAGCTGTGGCAGGAGTACTGGAAACAGGCGAGCGTATCCTTTTGGATCCTTCCCAGGATAGGGGGAAGGATAACTCCCAGGTAGAGGGGGAACAACCATAAAAAACCCCAAACAAACCAGCAGTGCTGGCACTTTATAGTGCTGTGTCAGCAGTCTAGAAGGGAAAGCTTTTCTTCTACTTTGAGACATCTTAACTCGAAGTCTTATATAATGTAATACATACATATAAATAGGTAATATACTCACATAATGTAATAACTCAAAGTGTACCATTAATAAATGTCTTTGGCATTCAAGATCCTCGCAGAAAATAAACCAGAGAATGTACTGTATATAAATATAAACAATAAACTGCTAAAAAGCTTATGGAAAGCTTCAGTTGTCTGCAGTTCCCTAGCTACCATCAAAGGCAAAGGGATAATGAGACACCAGGAATGAAGAAAAGGATGTGCTTGTGCTGTGGAAACTCCATGGCCATAACTGCATAGACACCCCTCTCTTTTTGTTTCACAGTTTTCATTTCTCAGTTACAGTTACAGAGAGTTCTAACACTGCGGCTGTTCAGGATATTTAATGTACTGGAATGATGTCACCTTCAGAAGTTCTTGAATCTCATTAGTAGGTGTCTCCCAGCCTCTCTAGAGGTCTACTTCACAAGATGCTTTAATTATTCCTAAACTATTCTTAACAGAAATTAGCACATCAAAGCAATGAGAAACCAATGAGAAAAAATTCCCTTTGTAGAAGTCCTCAAGTTCAGGCACTGAGCCTGTGCGATTATGAAAGGTACCGCTCCTGGAAAAGTGCGGTAAAAAGAGGACACGGGCTGATAAAGTAGGGGGGTTTTTTTAGCTCCTAAAAATTCAATTAAATAAATTATTTCTTCAAAACTCTCAGTGTTTTACAGATTGGCTGCTGTAATACACTTTGTCAAAGCACATACTTATCCAAAACCAACACCAGGCTGGCTCGTTAGCTTAATCAGGCTTCTGTTAAGGTCAACAGTTAAGCTACAAAAGAAACACACACCAAAAAAAATCTCACTTTGGAAGTCCTAAGAGGAAGCCTGAGCTGGCTTTTCTCAGTACCTGGCTCTCTTATTTACTTTAATGGGACAAACCAATCCCAGCTGCTTTTAGTGCCATCAGGTTTTATATGAGTGAAAGAAATTGGACCCCTGATATTTTGATTTTGAAAAGAATTCTGGTGCAAGTTAACATACTAAAACCAAGAAACAAGAAATAGTCAATTATAATCAACCATTAGATAATTCCACTCCATAAAATAGAGCTCCCAGTGAGACGCCAAGGAAGAGAAGTTCCAGATCACTGGACAGTTTATGTCACTTTAATGTTTAGGGAGGCAGCTGAGGACATATATTAGCTTACACTTGTGTTCAAGTATTTATACCAGAGTTTATGGGCTAAATGAAGGACCAGGTTTGGTTTGCAATGGATGCCTGCAATATTATTTCCCCGGTACAAGGTATAATTAAATTCAAATATTTATTCTGCTGCACATTTAAGCTTGAGGTTGAATCAAGCACACGGACACATTTGCTTTGTTTTGCAAAGCTAACTGTCTGCAGGGAAGATTAGCAAGGGACACAGCCTGTGAAACAGATTCATTCCTGGACTTGTGGATTTTAAGATTGAGTTGGCCATTTGTTTTTATGCAAAATGTGAACAGTTCTGAAATCATTGCTGAGCAGGCCAAGTATGCACACGCTATGGCTACTGTGGTAAGCTACTGGACAGAGAAGAGTTTCATTTTTCCTTCTACTTGACTCTCAAATGGCAAAGACTGGCACTAATCCTGTCATCAGAATGAACTGGGATTAGCAGGATTTACAAATGACTGTGTCCTTACTCACACTTTTTGAAACTAAAAACCCCTTACCAATAAAACATGATGGCTGTTCCTCTCATGAGAGGGAAATATGGGTTTGATGGCTATTTAGCTATTTAAGTCCACTTTTGCTCTACAGCTCTTTACTGTGACTGACAGATCAAAAATCACAGCAGCATCCACAGCAAGATATCATCATCGTGTAACGGTAGGATGACTTGTTAGAGTCTGCTGTGAAATTCACTACTCACCCGTGAGCCATCTCATCAAAGATGACCACACAAAGACTACTAGACAGTCCTGGACCTACAAATACACTGTTAACACATTAAATGGTTAAGAAACTACTACATTGCATTGCCTCCAGTATTCTGTGAGGTTATAGTTGTGGGCAAAATGCTGAACTTAAAACACATGAGTAACGTGCCACTGACTTTATTGGGACTGCCACTGTCAATGCTAAGCAGTAAAATTAACTCATATCAGCCAGAAAAATTTATCATCTTAATTTTTAAAAGCCCCACTCTCCAGCTTAGTCACTGGGCATCCTCCTTGCTTTGATTTTTGCAGTAAATGAGATGCATCCTACAGGGCATCGTTTGCAACCATGTGAACTGCAAAGGAAAGGAAGCAATGTCTGAACAACCAGCCTCCACTGTGGCATTTCCTAGCTTCTCCATCGAACTCGGGTAATGAAAACCTTCAATACCTAACTCAGACAGACTTTGTGAGATTCATTAATATATGCAGAAGAAATTGAACAGTCTCTAACCTTTCTAATTTCACGGTGTATGAAACCAAAATACTACAGATTCTTATCTTACAGGAAGAAAACCCAAGGTCTGTTCTCCAAAACTGTTAGTAATTTTACAACACTTCTGCTAGAGACGTAAATATGGCAGGTTATACGTATTGAAGGTTATGACACTAGGATCAGAAAAATAGAAACCAGATGCTCATTTGGAAACTAGAATCTATGTTACATTCCATAGCCTACTTATTTTCTTACTCTTTAGGATCTTTTCACAGAATCACTCTGCTTGGAAAAGACCCCTGGGATCATTGAGTCCAACCATCTACCCTACCTTACAAGTTCACCCCTAAACCAGACCCCTCAACACCTCATCCAGACCATCTTTAAACACATCCAGGGATGGCAACTCAACCACCTCCCTGGGCAGCCCATTCCAGTGCCTGACCACCCTTTGTGTGAAAAAATTCTTCCTCAGGTCAAGTCTAAATCTACTCTGTTGTAACTTTAACCCCTTCCCTCTTGTTCTGTCATTAATTGCTTGTGAGAAGAGGCCAGCACCAACCTCTCCATAACGTCCTTTCAGATAGTTGTAGAGAGTGATGAGGTCTCCTCTCAGCCTCCTCTTCTTCAAACGAAAGAGCCCCAGCTCTTTCAGTCTTTCCTCATAAGATTTGTTTTCCAGTCCCTTCCCCAGCTTACTTGCCCTCCTCTGCACCTGCTCCAGCACCTCCACATCTCTCTTGTATTGAGGTGCCCAAAACTGGACACAGTACTCAAGATGTGTCTTCACCAATGCCAAGTACAGGGGGATGATAACCTCCCTAGTCCTGCTGGCCACAGTATTTCTAATGATTTTTACATGTGACATTTTCTTTCGTCTGCTTTTGCCCTACAGGGAGGTGGGTGTGACTTCAAAAAATTATCCAGCAATGGAGTAAGACACCCCAGTTTTTGAACGACTTTGACACACGGGGACATTCACACAGAGGTGTTTGTGAAGAAAGAGAAACTTCATTATAACTCCCAGCTTCTCCCTGCAGAGTTGGGTAGGGTTCTGTGGTACGGATAGTTTTGTGTTTAAAGTCAGAGAAGACTATCTCCTGAAAACAAACAAACTGAAAGGAAACACGAGCTCAGTAAGTGAAAAAAAATGCAATAGCTAATCTGCTTGAAGTAGGACGTGGGCTGTTAGGTGCATTCCACTGTGGAATCAGTTTTCACTGGTAAAATACAAAATAGTACTCAAAGGATCACAACGTGGTCATGACTTGAGTTAGGTATCTGTGACGTAGCAGCACAGTATTTACAAGCCTGCTTCACCTCCTGGCTGTCTCCCCTTACTAAACACATACCTAGCAGACTTCTACAGGGGGAAAAATGACTACATTTTGCATCAAATGTTGACAGGCCTTACGGAATTGCCTGCTTTTAGCCTGATGACACTCAGCCTAAAGACATTTAGTTATCTAGGCTGACGTTTAGTTTCCTAAGGACTAGATATTTCACAGTTCTCACAGATCACACAAGCTCACTAGAGGACTACTCCTTCTTTAGAGACACCTATTTCTCCCCACTGACTCTAGAGGGAAGTAGAGGACCAAGCTACAACACTCATCTCATTCACATGAATCCACCCACTTTACAGCTGTGTCTATTTTTGTGCTTTATTTGGGAGATGGCTGCAGAGATGTGTTCATACATGAGCCAGGGTCTTCCATATTTACAGTCTTGATTTTTTTGCTCCTCTTTTGTTTTTGTTATTTTTTGGTTGGTTGTGGATACTGACAGTGCTCACAAGTTTTACGTGATTGTTAAAGCATTAAGGGTGAGCTGCAGAGGGTTGAGTTTGACAGGGAAGCCCCCAACGTACTCACCAGAAGCATTATTTCACCCCGAGGTAAAGAAATTTGTAAAGATAAATAGTCCTCACATTTCTTTGAGCTGCCTTTAATATCTCAATACTGCTTTATTGCAAGAACAATGAGTGCTGATGTGATAGTTCTGGTTTTGGTCTCCATTTTAACGAAATCAAAAGGCATCTGTACGACACACCACCACATACAGTGTGTACATCTCTCTAAAAAGTAAAGGGAGTTATGAGTGCCCTGTATCTCTGTGCAAGGTTCCACCTGCTCTCTATGTTAACACCCATAAGGATAACACTAGTTTTGACATCATTCAGCAGTTAGCAAACAACCTGTGTAATGTGAACACTTACGTAGCCTTTAGCAGTTTAGGTCTAAGGAATCCTGAGGCTGCGCATTTCATCACTTCTAACCTCGTAGTTAGTTACTTACTGCACGTTGCCAGGGAAGTTCCGGGAAGGGTTGATGTTATGTAGTAATAAAACAAAACATAACATCAACTTTTTAAAACCATAACCATTGTTCTAGAACTGCTTAAGGATCCCTCAGTGACCCTTCTTCTACAGGGCTTTATTGTCATTGTTAGAAGGGTTGGGATTGTTCTTCACTGGATTTTGATTTATAAATCTCAAGAGTTTATGCTTTTTATCCACAAGTGACATGATGTAGAGAAACAATGATTTTTCTTTCCCCCAGTACTACAGACAGGAGTGTTAAACCATGAGTTTAATGAGGAAGTAGTCTCTTGTATCCTCAGTGGAAAATACAGACCTTCAGTATATAATGTACATATGAAGCAGTCAATATTTTCACAGACTCATAGAATCATTAGGGATTGGAAGGGACCTCAAAAGATCATCCAGTCCAATCCCCCTGCCAGAGCAGTATCATCTAGACCAAGTCGCACAGGAACATGGCCAGGCAGGTTTTATTTTCTTATTAAAGAAAACACAGTCCAAACCCTAGTGGGGCCACATTTCCTTACCTTTCTATCAAAGCTAAGCACAGCTGTTGCTCTTTTTGTCAAGCACCTCTGCTACCATCCCAAAGAGTGAATGAATTTGTGACCTGTGAAGAGGTAACTTTCACACTCAATGATTTTTAAAATTGTCACAGAGGATGCTGAGATACTTGTCCAACTCTGAAAGGAATCTTCAATATTTGGAACATAGGCCGTTTTGTTTAAGGGCTTATAAAGACCTAACAAGTATTAAATCTCAGCCACACAGTGGGAATTGATGAATTAAGATGTGAATATATACACGCACTCCAAGCACACGATGAATACATTTAAACATTGCCATTCACCTTTTAAAGCCTACAGGAAATATCTCCATAGCAACTTGCTGTTGCCAACTGTGGCAGTCATTTCCAACCATGCAAAAATATTAATTAAAAAGCAAGAATTTATGAAAATTAGCTCAAGAAGTCAAAACTAGGAGCAACACGTATTGTGTTCCACGTCAGCTGTCTCCCAGGCTGTTCGGAAAAGCTCAGGTGAGATGCTTAAAAGCAGAAATGTAAAGCTATAGGTGCTCAGAATACTTCAGAAAAATTAGGAACCAGTGTCTCAAGCCAGCTTTCATGGAACTCATTCCCAGTGGCGATTTGCAACTAAAGAAAACATAGACGTTTATAGATGAGTAAGAATTCATTTCAAAATGGGCCGTCTCCCAACACACGGTAGCAGCCACTGCTGGGCAGCTTACGGGCAACACAATTCTTACCATGTCACAAGTATTACTGACACGGTTACACTTCCCATCCAAGCTGAGACTTTCAAAGTTGCTTAATATATCCAAGAAACTTGCCTGAGGAAGTTCATTACACATATTTACTAAACAGTCCAAATTTGTACCCTTTAAGAAAATAAATGAAACAAAACCAAAGTTCACAAATGCCTCTTTGGGGTTTTGCAGGTTAACACGTGAGAAAATATGAAGCATGTGGGAAGCAAAAGAGATCAAAAGCACTGCAGGGCCAAACTGTTTCGGTTCCTGGCTTACGCACATTTGAGCTGTGCCCTGACAACTCAGAAGCACACCATGGCTACTGACAGAATCACAGAACATTAAGGATTGGAAGGGACCTCAAAAGATCATCCAGTCCAATCCCCCTGACACAGCAGAATCACTGCAACAAGGACTACAACAGAAGAAAAGCAGAGTCCATGAGATGAGGAAACATGGTGCTCTGGTAGGTACAAGGCATCCTGAGTTTGCGTCAGCCAAGAGAAGATGCTCCATGACATCAGAAAGAAGCCACCAAACAAAGTCCCTTGGAACAGTACACACAGACCAACGCAAGAGGCTCTGTCATCTGCTCCTCACAGCTATCAGTCATTGTAAGTATTTAAGTAACAGTCTCCCCACAGCTGTGGTTTGTGAACAGTAGTGGGGAGTGACAATTCTTTTCTGTTTTTTATTGCCCCCAGGAAAAAAAGATGTCAACAAGAAGAACATAACATTTTCTTCTAGTCTTCTTTTCTTGGGCAAATATTTTCAACTGGCCACACTTTTCTGTTGTGATTTTTGACCATAATTCTCAAAACCATCTCCACCTCACTATAAAGCCATCATATCCTTGAGAAATATGTTCATTCTTTAGCTACTGGATAAGAGCAAATGCCAGCTAGATGGCAGAAGTTGTACCAGGTCTGTAGGGGATCTGCAAATGCATCTATAGATGAATCCTAAATGGATCAGAGGACTAAATATTGCTCCTTGCCCTGAAGTAATTTAGAAGAAAACCAACTGGCTCTAGTTGTCTCAGGAATCTGCCACAAATTAGAAGTTTGGGGATACAGCAGGCAGAGCTGGAAAGCAGGCCAAGCAAGCACAATTCTCAGCTGGCCCATTACCCTTAGCTTACAGCTGTCTCTGGTCCAGGAGCACAAAGAATGAAATGCAAAAGCTTTAAAAGAAAAGTGAGGAGAACCAAGGACTCCCGACCTCTGAAAAGCTTCAGACCGCTTCCATCTGGGCACTAGCAGAAATGAAGACGACAGCCTCAAATGCAAACACCAGGCAAGTCAAGGAGAGGAGACTTTAAGGTCACCCGATGGCAATCACAACCACTGTGCCTGCTGGTAAGAGTCTCTCTGCATGGTCAACGATCTCGTGTACTCTGCAGCGCTGCCTGATAGGTCTGGGAGAAAGCCGTGCTGCTTTAGTGCAGACTCAGGAAAACAGAATAAACTGAACAAAACCACAAGAAGTTTTGCTGGAGCACAAGTCCTCACTTCTTAGCACCAAGCCATTAAAATTCTTGGCAGCAGCACACACTCCTGGCTTGCCAATGGCCCACTTTCATGCAGCCTATTTTTGTTTAGAAAAAAACTTCAGAGAATCCTGAATATTAAACCTTTCTTCAAGCTATAATGATCATGGAGATTAGCTCTGATCAGCAGTTTTAGGCCATACGTAAATTTGGTATCCCTAGGCAGAGTAGCAAACCATGAAATACCCTTCTTTTTTTCCCTTTGGCTAGCAGTAATAAGGAGAGAGACTGCTCCACAGACCCTCATTAATATTGGTCCACACCATCTACTTAGCATTCAACAGGTTGCAATTCCTGGACCTTCGCCTACAGCTAAGATATACCAGATCTGCAGGAGAAAACATAATTTAAGCATCAAAATCAGCTATAGTAACATATTTTCAGCTAATTCAGTTTCTCTTAATTAATGTGGGGGAGTTTTAATGTTTCCTTTGGCTGCTGCAGTCCAAGAAAACTCAGTAGTATTTAAGCAGCCTCACACACGGGCTTACGAAAACGCAAAATGACATCAGTTAAGGAAGGTGCTTTCCCTCTACTCCAGCACACATTGTTTTGAACCCTCAGAAAAGGGAGGTGATTCTCCCCCTCTGCTCTGCTCTGGTGAGACCCCACCTGGAGCACTGCGTCCAGTTCTGGAGCCCTTATTACAGGAGGGATGTGGAGATGCTGGAGCGTGTACAGAGGATGATCAGAGGGCTGGAGCACCTCTCCTATGAGGACAGACTGAAAGAGTTGGGGCTTTTCAGTCTGGAGAAGAGGAGGCTCCCAGGTGACCTTCTTGTGGCCCTGCAGTATCTGAAGGGGGCCTACAGAAAAGCTGGGAAGGGATTATTTAGGATGGCAGGTAGTGACAGGACTAGGGGCAATGGAGCAAAGCTGGAGATGGGTAGATTTAGACTGGATGTGAGAAGGAAGTTCTTCACCATGAGAGCCTGGAATGGGTTGCCCAGGGAGGTGGTTGGGGCCCCATCCCTGGAGGTGTTCAAGGCCAGGCTGGATGGGACTCTGGCCAGCCTGGTCTAGGGTGGGGTGTTGGAACTGGATGATGGTTCCTTCCTACCCTGAGTGACTCTGATTCCATGGCTTCTCCAGTGAGGTGAGCCTGCTCTGGCAGGGGGATTGGACTGGATGATCTTTCGAGGTCCCTTCCAATCCCTGATGATTCTATGATTCTATAAAAGTCCAAGGTACTACAAGGATCATTATGCAACAGTAAACATAATTGTAGAGCCACAGTGGGCACGAGCATACTTCCTGTAACAGCCTGTGCAGCTCAGCGTCTCTGCCTGGATGAGAGCTGAGAAAACAGTCCATACCTTTATCAGAAAATCTGATTTAGCCTCATTTAGGAAAAAGGTATCTACACTCAGCAGCAAACCCTAGAGAGAAAGGGCTCCCAAATTGTAGGGTTGTGGCCTCGAACACCTCTGTGTCGGGGCTTCCCCAAGCATAGTGTGGACTCACCTGATCATGCAGGCGTGTAGTGCACGTTAAGAACACTAACTGCCTGTTTAATATCTACAGTGACTGAGGAAAGGCAATTCCAATGATGTTCCCCTACACGTTCCAGTTATGAGTAATTACTTGTAAAGGAACTGACAGACAAATTGGCATCTAGAAACCAGAAACAGGGGAAAAGGTAAAGAGTTGTGTGCTCGCCTCCAACACAGTTCTTCAGTTTGAATAAAAAAAAAAGAAAAAAGAGAAATTACTTCAAACTTTATTCAATAGCAATGAAGCCTGAAGCTGATAATTTCATCCATCTTGGATACAGCTGTAGCAATGAGAAAATAAGAGCCCAAAGGATGGATAAACTATATTATCTTAACCAGCAAAGGCAAATCTTCAAAATACAAAATTGGAAAGGAAAAGCTGTGCTATTAACTTTTTTCCCTGGCTAAGAAAATATGATCAAATATTCAATTCTTTAGTTCTTCCTTAGTGAGCCTGCAGCACACACCAGGCCCGCTCAAAGTGTAACCTCCTCAAATTAAACTGCTAAATAAGCAAGATTACAGCACACCCGAGAGGCACGTCTATCTTTTTGTCTTATAATTATTTGGAGTACTGCAGGGTTTTGTTAACAGAAAGTACGATGGAGTTCAGCTCAAAATCAAGAAAGCAAAACTGTTTAAATTAAAATCAAGAAGTTTGCAAAACAGCACTGGCAAGTGTGCCCAAACAGGAACGTATGCAATTTCATGATCCATTACACTGTCTGTTCGAAAATGCTGACGTGCCTCTATCGTTTGGTTGGGTTTCTTCCCATAACTATGACCCATCTCTGCTATCAGCAGGAACTGAGCTTCTCTGCAGAGTTCTGGCCAAGCAGATTTGGGGACCACACATCCCATCTGCCCCAAACCCTCACCTGCACTGCCCTCCTCTCTTTGTTACATCTGTCAAAACTTTGCTCCCTAAACTCACATTCCTTGTACCAACATTGTGTAGGTTGCTCCTCCACAGCAGTGATTTACTCAGAGCCCCACCACAGACATTTGGGTATCTCAGTACAACTCCTCTAATGTCATTACCTTCTTCACATTTCTTTGGCTTATGCAACTACTCAGTCAATGTCTGGATGCTCTTTAAGTACCAGTAATTCTCACAGTGGTTTTAGGGTATGAGCTGTCTCTCCAACAGGATCTGCCTGAATAGCCACAGAATCAGAGAACATCAGGGATTGGAAGGAACCTCGAAAGATCATCCAGTCCAATCCCCCTGCCGTAGCAAGTCACAAAAGGAATGTGGCCAGGTGGGTTTTAAACATCTCCAGTGAAGGAGACTCCACAACCCCCTCGGCAGCCCCTGCCAGGGCTCCACCACCCTCACTGGGAAGAAGTTCCTTCTCATATTGATGTGGAACCTCCTCTGTTCCAGCTGATACCCGCCGCCCCTTGTCCTCTCATTAGATGCCACTGAGCAGAGCCTGGCTCCATCCTCCTGACACTCACGCTTTCCACATTTATCAACATTAATGAGGTCACCCCTCAGTCTCCTTTTTTTGCAAGCTCAAGAAACCCAGCTCCCTCAGCCTTTCCCCATCAGGGAAATGCTCCACTTCCTTCATCATCTCTGTGGCTCTCTGCTGGACTTTCTACAGCAGTTGGGTGTCCTTGAACTGAGGGGCCCAGAACCCCAAACATATTCCTATAACTACTAGACAATATGTCAGATGGAAAACTTAAACCACTTTTATGTAGCTGCTGTGGGTGTGACGTACATCCCCGATACCAAGTATTTGGATACCAGTTTTCTGGCATAAAGTAACAAGTCAGTACCTTAGCAGAAGAATCCAAAACAAGCTCAACTAAAACAGATCAGCAGGACCCTGCCTTGTCTCACACTCGCTCTGGTTCCATTTCAGGACCAGCCCAATCCTGCAAACTCTTACAATTCTTCTGAACGTAGCACTTGTGTAGCCTGTGGGAGCACGGACCTACTGCTGCATACAGAAACGAACCCTATATTGTTTAATAGTTTGATTTGCTGTTACATGCTACTGCAGAGGCTTTATTTTAATATCGTGCAACTGCTGTGATTGCATTTTTATAATTGGCGCTCTACCCCAGAGGAAGGCTTTTTGAAGAGTAAAAAATGCTACCTAGGTGCTGAATCAGAGAAATCACCGAGTACTTTGCGCAGAAGCACTTAGCTGTGAAGCTTCCCAGCAAAGGTTCTGCAGGTGCTAAAGAACCGAAACCACAAGATCAATGACATTAATTAATGGCTCATGCAACATAATATAAAAGAAAATTAAGGTGGTGAATTTAAATTTTCAAAGAAAAGACCTGGACAGAAACCAGCTTTAGCGCTGATGCCCTTCTGAAACTGGTGAATGTTCTCTCAACAGATCCAGAGCTACACTGTCTCTGAATTCTGAATCAAAGGTGTGATGATGTAGCAGCAATTAGTTTTGCTATGCTGAACAGTAATACTTGCAAGTTTTGTCTCAAAGTTTCAGACTTGTAGAGAGGTTTTTAGCAGTAGGAATCATAGAATCATTACGGACTGGAATGGACCTCATCTAGTCCGGATGAATTTCACTGACATCCCCACGTCCATTGATTTCACAACATGCCAATCTTGTCTGACACAGAGAACTGTCACTGACAGGAAAACACAAAGCCATGTTTCACTGATACTCCCTTCAACTTCTTCTAGTCCTGAATCAGCCTTCAAATGCTGATTTGTTGAACAAAACTGAAAACATTGACCCAATGTCATGTAATTTCCATCTGAAAACTCAAATATCCCTTAATGTTTTTGTTTTCCTTTTTTACAGCAAACCATCAAGAAAACATTTTGCCATCAATTTTGCCCCCATTGCTGGAAGACGAAGGGGCAGTGCAGCTACTTCTAACACAGGCCAGTCAAAAAAATCTTTGCCCACTTGAACTACGTAAAATCTATCCCCAAGTGCCCCATGTTGCAGCTTGTTGAAGATGAGAGGCGCATACAGTGATGGTGCAAGAGCTGAGCTGCTTAGATTCTCCCAGGCCACAAACAGACAGAAATCACGTTGCCCCAGAGCAGCAGTATTCCTGTTTTCCACGTGGGAAACGTGCGCACCGCAGTTATAGGGTTTTTCTTACTTTCAAGCATGTCAGTGGTGCTCACTAACAAGACTCGATTTCTAACTGTAAATGTAATTTCCCATCTATTTTGGTGGACACTTATGAAAAGCTGCTACACAGAAGAAACATGCTTGATGTAGTGCAACTATGTGTGTGGATGAAGAGCTGCTGGCAAAGGTAGATGATTTCTGTACTTCAGAAACACAAACTGAATGAGAAATGAAGAAGTTTCGTCTACAAGTTGTCTTCAACATGTGCAAATCAAGTGAACTACTCTGGAGACAATGAAAACCCACCCGGACGTGTTCCTGTGTGAATTGGTCTAGGTGATCCTGCTCTGGCAGGGGGATTGGACTAGATGATCTTTTGAGGTCCCCTGGAATCCCTAGCGTCCTGTGATTCTGTGAATATTTCTACAAAGGAAGAAAGAACCCCACCAACTTACCCTACTATAGATTCTAGATGATGAAACAGACCAGTACTTCTGTTTAATTGTTACTGTTGAGTCATTCTCACTAAAATTTCCCATTTCGATTGCTTTTAGTTTTCCAAGTGTAACATACAACTACCCTTTGACTTCATGGGACACCAGGCTGACATTTAAACCCCAAACACTGTATCTGATGGTGGGAAAAGACAGACTGTGAGGGCATGAAATAAGGTGGAAAAAGGGGAGATAAAACCAAAGGAAAACATGAATTCATAGACATTAAAAACAGCATCTCTCTTTTATAAGACACTATCTGTCTAATAGAATCTCTCTAATAATATTGGAAAAAATAATCAGACTATTGACCTCCGAGGGAATAAACCAATGCTGACGTTCTGCAATGATGAGTTTTCTATTCAGCTAGGCATTTCTTTCACAATAAAGGTTGTATGGATCTGTCTATTGATCCTGGCACTGCATACTAAGGCAAACAAATCCTTCCTCCACAGACAATTTATGTGAGCCACCCCATTGCATTACTGTCACAGGAAATGATGCCCCTTTGGTATAATAAGTAGTAACACATCTCCAGGATTTACGTCCAGCTGAGAGAGAGAGGACAAGGAAGGGGGTGTAGGGCTTCGACTACTGTATCTACTGCCATCAGTCTCCAAATCACATAATAAATTTATGGCATATGATGATTGCAGGTCATGAAGATTTATCACCCTTTCCATGCACGTCAAAGGGTTTGAATGAAATACAGTGGTGTGGATGCTGACAGTCCATTGAGTTAAAGCACAACTCACCATACACCTGCGGGGCTGCTGGCCCTCAAACAGGTGGTGGAAATGCAATCTCCAGAAACGATATCACTACAAACTGAGGGTTTATACTGCTAACACAGCCTGTCAGGAGGGCTGTGGCATCCTCTTCCTCTGCAGAATGCCAAACTATGATTCATTTTGAAGATAATGTCTTCCTGGCACTACAGTATCTTTAAAGTAATAGATTTTACGGATGAGGTTGTCTCATGTCCAAACTGCTTCAGCCTCTAAAGCTCATCCTTCTCTTTGTGAGCAGAAGGAGATGCCTCAAATGGGTGCAAAAGCCACTAGAAAATTGCTTAATGCATATATTTCCCTTTGCAAAGAATTACACACTGAATTAAACAAACTCACTTGAGACCTTGTTTTTCAGTACCCAGCAAGAACTCTGGCATTTTTATAAAAATTAATTTGTTCTTTAATTAAGAAATACGCTCATTTTTATTTAATGAAGCTGGGCTATAATGTAAAAAGAGCCAAAAGATCTAAACACCTCTGTTTCCCACTGTTCTATGCATGGAACACGAATACTTTAGTGTGTTAAATGCCCAAGAAAGACCATAGAGCTTTTCCAACCTTTAAGGCAAGGCACTGATGTGGCTATAAGACTAACTGTTGGTACACCACTGTGTGTAACCATGGTGCAAAAACCAGAAGAAAGCTCATTTTTGCAGGAAGGACAGTGGACAAACACACCAGCTGTGCAGTAGAGAGAAGAAAAACAAAAGGAATTTTCTGTCTGGGGCAGAAGAGGGAGGCTCATCACTTCTAGTCCTCGCTAACAGGCCAATAATTCTGAATTGTGTACCCAGGCTGATCTGGAGCCTTTTCTGCACCTTTCTTTCTGCACCTCTTTCCACTGAAAATCAGGAATAATTGAACCCTGGAGTGATCTTGCAGACTCCTGCTTCCACACTCACATCGCAGACGCAGGCTGAGTGAGCTGCTAATTGCTACACATGAGATTATTTTAATTTACTCAAAATGCACTGGTTTAACCACACTTGCATGGGTGGGCAGCTGCTAATTACTAGATAATTCTTTAATGGGTTATTCCTCCAAAATTCTTCCACAAACCATGGGTAGATTAGAAGGGATGTCCTTCTTTGTCTGCCAGAATACGTTATTAGTGTAACATGTCTTTTTGTTATGTACACACACAGCACCTAGAAAACACCAGGACCCCTAGGTCCTGCTAAAGATCAGGTATTTGTATGTTCATCTTTCTTCAGTGCATGCACATATGTGAATAAAATGCTTACATAAACATACACACATCACCCACATTCATATTTTATCCCTCACAGACTTGAGAGCAAATTCCTACTGGGCCACACAAAGCAGCTGTGCATAATTAACCAACTGGATCCTGCTCAGCTTCTGTTTGAAAGCTAAAATATTGACACTGCAGATGTTTCTACCTAGTTCACATCCGTTACATCCACGGGCTAGACTGCAAAACACTTCAAAGGCAGCGAATATATTTTTGCTGAAATGCAGATGATTAATTCTACAAAAAAAGTGCTCAAAGTTTGCCATCGACATTCTTAAAGCTTGCACTAAACTACACATGTTCCTACACAGGAAATCATACAACCTGCTGAGCGCTGAGCTATGCTCAAAGCCCAGCATCACATCTCCAGAGTGGAGGACTAGGGAAATGGTGTGTGCAAATCTTCTTTTAACAAAGATAGACTTTTCCTTATACTTTTTATTCCTTTAACTCAGGGGGGCCCTAGGCCAGCCCCAGTAAGTATTTGAGGCCAATAATCAAGCCACGTAAGAATTTTTCCTCCCTAGATTTATTGAATTCCTTGAACTAATTTATGCTTTTGTTTTCCACCACAGCTCATAGCAATAAGTTTCAGAATAAAATGTGTAAGGTTTGACATTTCAAACCTCCTCTAAAGACAAAGCAATGGGGCAACAGACATGCTTCGGAAACAGAAAAAGCTCCAGCTCAAACACTAAATTTTGAGTTAGTTTAGAGGTGGATTTACTGAGACATTGCTTGTTTGTTTTTCAACGAGAACAACAAATAAAATGAGGATGAAAACTTCTTTTGCTTGGCTTGACAGAAAAGAAGGTGATTTGGGTCACACCGGTATAATAAATCCTAGACAGCAGAAATACATTCCTCAGGGTTGGCAGATCATGCCCACCCAATGGGGATCAAGACAGGGTTCAGAAGGCAGGCTATTAGGGATCGAATTGATGATGTATTCAGACTCCTTTAATTAAAATTCACCATAAAATGCAATATTTTAATTTCTCACATTAAATTGCATAAATAGTCCAATATCATACAAAGCATTCCTACGATGCAAACTTCCATCATAAGGAAATTTGATCTTTGTGTCTTCCTTGGTAAACTCAGTATTAATATTACTTTCTTTAAGCAGTGGATGTTGGACCAGATGATCTCCAGAGGTTCCTTAGAACCCCTACAATTCTGTGATACTATGAATACCCCAAAGAGTTCATCATAATTCTCTTATTACAAAAGATGTCAAAACAGCTTTCAGAAGTACTTGGTTCTCCTTATGCACTGTTAGCAGAAATCCATTTCTGCTAGTGTCTGGAGCTCATTTTTCCCATTGTTTTAAGAACATCATTAGTGTCAGCAGTATTTGAAGTATAAGCCTTTACTTAAAAGTACACTTTAGACCCATCAAATTGTACTTCTTTGCTTCAATTACATTTTCCTGCAATTCTTATTCAAACATCCAGTGCTTTATTCTCATTATAGTCATGAGCTCAGCCTACACTGAACCTATTTTTCAAGTATTTGCCCCAGATTACTCTGCTCAGGAAGTGTTTGCTGGTGAAATGTCTTTACAGAGCGGCTGCACTCCACTAGACCAATTGAAGATTTTCTGGGTGAAACACTCAGAAGCTTTGTAAATCTACCCATCGTACTTTGGGTAAAATCTAGCACAGTCAGACTCATCAGCACAACAAATACCTGCCACCCACATCCTGCTTCAGACCTAGACTATCAACTGATGCACAGTGCTTGCTCTAAGAGGGTGTCAACACCCTTTAGTTTCTCATGCTGTCTGTGGATTTGATATCCTCAACCACCCCTACAATTTGATGTAGTCTCACTTCTAAAACATGTGCAATGCATTAAAAAAAAACCCCAGACCATGAACAGATGTATTTACATGCAGAATGCAGTGACATTTGTGACAAAAAAAAGACTGAACTATCATCTCAACACTAATGCAGACGGAATCAGATCCACCGGGAAATTTCAGACGCTACTTTTACCTAGATAAAACAAATCTCTATCCTTTAGTACTCTCTTTTGATTGTTCTTTGTGGAAATTTTTATTTCATTTTTAATTTTCATCTTTTGTTCAAAACAGAACTCTTAAAAGCACCCTTGTATTTTTCTCTTGTATTGTTGTTCGACTCGCAGGTCAAGCAGAAGTAGGCCACCTCCTTTACAGCCAGTTTTCATTTGTCTGAACCACAGCCTGCACTATTGTTTGAAGCACAGCTACCAACAATTGTTAGTGCTTCAGACCCTTCTTTATGCTCTATCTATTTTTAGGAATTAGTATTTTGTGATACTGGGTAACCCTCTAGGCTACTCTCCTTAATTCCCTCTGTTTCCTCCTCAAATGTGCCTTTATTTCTGGCAATCACTTACAGACATCTGTCAGTCCTGGTCTGGGGCTCTTTGGCTGGAATGCAACGCGCTGAGGCTATCCGCATCACGGAAAACAAGTTGCTTCTTACAAATGCAATTCTCAAGCGATGTTCCCAACCACTGCAGTCAAGATGTTACCCCACTCGGCGTGCAGCATGTTGTTACAAGTCAAATAATGTCAAACGTGTTTAAAATAAGTTCTGTTAAATGCCTCCAGCAAGTGAAATGAGATGGCTGCCAAGTTCATTTAACCAGCCTTCACTTCCCAGCCTTTAAAGAGTGAAACATCCAAACGTCTCTGCCTGCCCGTGTAATCCGCAAGATTACAGTCACTCGCATTAATGCGCTGAGGTAAGTCTGCAGCAGGACACAAATCCTAGACCCTGGAGCTGGTAGCTGGATAGATGAGAGATCCACAAGAAATACACTGGGTTGGAACTTAGAAAGCAACCCATAAGTAATCAGGAGTACAGGTAGCACAAAGCCCGCTGCAGTCAGTGCACAAATGCAGAGTCACAAAGAAATCTGAACATTTATAAATTTTTTTTAAAAAAAGAAGGAAAACTAGTGGAGCACCTCCCTTATGAGGGGAGGCTGAGGGAGCTGGGTCTCTTTAGCTTGGAGAAGAGGAGACTGAGGGGTGACCTCATTAATGCTTATCAATATGTGAAGGGTGGGTGTCAGGAGGATGGAGCCAGGCTCTTCTCAATGTCATCTAGTGACAGGACAAGGGGCAATGGATGGAAGCTGGAACAGAAGACATTCCACATAAATATGAGAAGGAACTTCCTCATGACGAGGGTGACAGAGCACTGGAAGGGGCTGCCCAGGAAGGCTGTGGAATCTCCTTCACTGGAGACATTTGAAACCCACCTGGCCATGTTCCTGAGTGACTTGACCTAGGGGATCCTGCTGTGGCAGGGGGATTGGACTAGATGATCTTTCGAGGTCCCTTCCAATCCCTAATGATTCTATGATCCACGTTGGATTCTCTAGTGACTTTATTTAAATAAACAGCCTCCCAGTTTGCAGAAAAAGAGCTCCTAATAGAAATCTGAAACACCAATGGGCATGTTTAAGTCTACATTTCAGTCCACTTTTGTTAGAATTTGACTCTAGGATATGTGTTTCCAGGAACACAACAATTTTCCATGAAAACAGCTAATTCACTGCAACTACCTACATAATAAAATTTCTCTGGAAAGATATATTAGGAAAAAAATGCATTACCGTGTCACCTACTGCTCGCTTATTGTTATCATTTGTTATAAGCTGTGGCAGGCCCTAGCTTGGGATTCAGATGAATTTTAGTTTGTGCAATGCATAAATAAGTTCATACTGTCAGTACTTATGCCCAGGCATTTCCCTCTCTAGGAAAGTGATGACACACAAATTGTAGATGTCCAAATAACCAGTTTCCTGCGAGTTCGAAAATAATTCACAGGCAAAAGAAAGTGAATGCTCTTAGTAATGGAAAATGAAATAAAATGTACTAACACGACCAAAACACCTCTGCACTAGGAAAAACAGTCTCTAATTATTCAGACTAAATCAATACAAAAATTACACTATCTCCACTTTTTGTTTTCTTCTACTGGTACCTATCTCCAAAGGCAAAGGATTGTCCTTAAAATAGGTTTAGGGCTTTTCACTTTCATGTGTCTTTCTCGGATTAAGGAACTAGAGTTTAAATTATTAAGGAAAGCCATCTTTGAAAAACAATAAACAGCTGGAATGTGTCTCTCAGCAACATCGAGGAAGTCCAATAGGAACATTCACTTGGCCAGCAAAATAGATCCTGCTCTAGCAAGGGATTGGACTAGATGAGCTTTCGAGGTCCCTTCCCATCCCTAATATTCTGTGATTCTGTTATTAAGATGTACACAGGCAAATTTGTGATGATAACTCTTAACAGGATTTATTTATCACTAAATCCCTGGTATTTCTGATGAATAGAAACACCCAAGTGCAATTTTTGAGTCAATAAATAAGTAGCTAATCACTAGAAAATTCCACTGGGTTTGTGACTACTAAAATGATGGCCCCACTGGGAAAACACAGAGGAACCCACCTATGAATAATTTAGAGCAAGACAATAATATCATCTAAATTCCTTAACAAGGCCTCAAAATCCTTCAGACGAGTTTCACAGTCCGGCATTTCTATATCTTTCTCTATGTAGTTATACATCTCTGCCCACTGAATTGTTGGAATCCTTGGGCATTTGCACTTTGGCCAGTGATCATGAAGACAGATCCAAGATACTTGTATGAGCACTTTTTATTTTTCACTGGAAGGATGAGTTTGATTTTAGAGCTCGGATGAAGATGAAGGTGCCTATGACAGCAAACAAGGTTGCAAATACAATCAAAGCCTCTCTTTTGGAAACTTAAAGAAGATGTACAACACAATTTTAGTACAAAAAGGAGGAATCAGGAGTCACACCTGCAAACACACACACATGAAGGTATCTATCGGGCTGCGCGGAGCATCGATTGACTAGGAGCAGCAAAACAGCAGAAACTAATGAATAATTTTGAGATATATGCCACAAAAATTTGAACAAGTATGGAAAACAGATGTAAACAATATGAAATCCTGGTTGACTTGATGCCATCTGCATAGAGAACTGTGACAGGTTCTAGCTAACACTGATTCTACACATTCACTTCGCTCAAAATAGTTTTGCCAGTATCGGTGTTCTTGACACCAGGAAAATGAGGTTATGAAGTCTAATGGGATGAATACCTGGGGAAAAGAGGGAAAGGATAAAGAAAAGATAAAGTTGAGAAAAATTATTCAGACCTTGGTTAACAGGCAAGACAATCAAAATGCCAAACACTACACTGATAAATACAGCAATAGAGAACAGATGGAAAAAACCTGACAGAAGAATTCACTGCAAGTTGTGCTGAGAAAGATGTCTACTGAACGAGAAGTAAACTTCAGTATAGAGAGTGACAAAAAGCAAAAGCCAGGATTGTTTATAAATGTTTATAAAAGATGGGAAACTGACAGTTAAATTCAAAATGCTTGGCAGAGAAAAGGAACTTATAGTTTGAATAAAGGAAAAACATATAGCAGATAACAGATAAATATTTGCCATAGTCTGGACAAAGCTCAGCAGACTAAATATTCTTCGGGAAGGGCAATGTGGAGTCAGAAGTGTAAACTGCTTTGATGGAGAGAGATGAAGCTGCTGACAGACTTGCAGGAGCTTACACCTCACATCCAGAGCTCTGTAGGATTAAAGCTTGAACACTGCCAAGTTTGAGCTGTTTGGCACCATTTTCTTGTAATAAAATACTGGATGTAGGGTCTGTGAATCTGCTAAAATTGCACCATCCTACTCAGTGGTCTGATTCTACGATAATGTGTATTTAAATGGGCATCACAAGAAGATGCTGTAGCTTGTATGAAAACATCATAATATAGGTCCCTTGATCCTATTCATGTGTCACACTCTGCTACATACAACTGACTGACTGTGCAAAGGAATCTCTGATGTTCGTTAGCAATACATTCTTCACTATGAAACTCTCGTTACAACTCGGGGGGAACGGAAACAGGACAGTCTAAGGAAGTTTCTTTTGAATGCTGAATGAATGATGAAAGAGCTACTCATGTACTTCCTACCTACAGCTTTTCAGGCAACGGCAGCCATATGCAAAGGCACTGAAAAGGTTGGTTAATTTCTAGAAACGACATAAATAATAAAATAAGGACAAAGAATAACTTCCAGCCCAATCAATATGTCATACAAGGAAGTGAAAGGTAATGTCTAGCTTTGTTCACGCTAGACAAAGCGCATGTCACAACATTAAGCTTCAATGAATATTAAATATTCATAAAAATACAACATACTCAATTCAGCTTTCATTAAGAATATTTCAGGATGCCTACACAGTCAAAACGTTACGTCTGTACTTGCAGATTGAACTGTATGAGGATAAGACCTTGTCTCCAGTGATGTATAGAAAGGCAGAGAAGTAAATAACCCACAACTCAAGTTCTCAAATCACTGTCACTCTGCTGGTATTAATAGGAGCGTCTATCGGTTTAGATTTCTTTCACCAAGCTACAGGTTAACTCTGCATCACAGTCTGATCATGAAATTGCCACTTACGAATGCAGTGGCGATATCTCTCAAGTGGAATGAAGCAGATGTTTAATAACTGACAATAGAACTTCACCACAGCAGTGAACAACAGTTGAGGAAAATTAATTGAGCCTTCATTTGCAGGAAGAATTTAGGTAGGATGGCTGTACCCAAAAGGAAGTTTGGAACAGCATCTTGCAGATTCTCATCATCAAATAAAATCAATAGAGAATTTGATCAGAAAATTTTCACTGCTAACTTTAATTCTCATCATGTATTTTTATTTTGATGGAACTGTTGTATCTGCATCTACATAGGGAACAATGTTGAGTATTTCTATTGACCCTGTAGCTTT
This sequence comes from Rhinopomastus cyanomelas, assembly GCA_013400115.1. Taxonomy (NCBI): domain Eukaryota; kingdom Metazoa; phylum Chordata; class Aves; order Bucerotiformes; family Rhinopomastidae; genus Rhinopomastus; species Rhinopomastus cyanomelas. The sequence goes on from VXBP01010050.1 coordinate 896,354, forward strand.
AGCAGATTCTTCATGTGCTTTCCATGAATTGCCATTATTTACCTACCCTCACAGTATGTGAGCAAACACAAATGACCCTCTCATCAGCTACATCTACAGAGACAAAGATGTACTTCCCTCTGCGGACAGAAATGGCAGGTTATATGTATCTGTTCTTCTACAGACTATGCATAGACCAGACTCTTTCTTAACAATCGTAGAATCATTAGAGACTGGAAGGGATCATTACCTGCTGTCCTAAAGGGCTGCTCCCAGTTCTTTATGCAAGTGAAGGACTCGGTGAGCCACAAAATTAGCAAGAAAAGTTACACAATGTCATAATAGTTCATTCAAGACCACAAAAGTCGTTCAGGCATAATTTATTTATAGAAAAGTTATTGGCACGGACATACCTGTAGGGGATCCCTCCATGACATGGCCAACGTAGGGTCCTTCTTTGAACATCGGCCTGTTGTCGTTTTGATCAATAACAGAAATATCTAGGCGGACTGGACCATCAATGGTTTTCCCACTGGTATCTGTGACTTCAACTTCAAGCTGTGTGAACAAAAGAGAGGAGTAAATCTGTTAGTTCACTAACAGTGAGCAAAGAGGAAGGAAAAATTTCTCCGATCGGTGTTGCCATAACCAGACTCAGCCAAGGATACCACTTGCAGCCAGTTGTTTTGGACTAGGCTCAGAACAGATTTTCAATCCAAGCAGAAGGAAAATATGTACATTCAAATCAAGACACCCCTTTGGCACCTTGAAAATACAACATTCTCTGAAACATGAAGTGAGTCTGTGATTCTATGACTAAGTATACAAAAAAATTTCCTTTGTGTAAATTTTATACCAGTCCTGGGAAGATTTGGTTACAGTATCACAGTATCACAGTATTATCAAGGTTGGAAGAGACCTCATAGATCATCAAGTCCAACATTTTCCAAGTAAAGCTTGGAAAGCTGGAAAGTAGAGCAGACACATAGAGCTATCACAGTGTGACTGACATATCTCCCAATTCTCAGTCGAAAGCCCTTCTTTTCAAAAATAAGAAAAAGAAAGCAAAAAATGCATTAGACATGAAACACATTTTCTCAGTGATGAAGGCATTAAGTACTATGATAGGTACTTTTGACAGTTCTCTAGCTTTTCTAGTAAGGCATGGAAGGACAGGATGAGACACACAGTCTTGTATAAGCAGGTATATCGTATGTATCTGCACGTACACACTCACATCCCAGTGTGTGGAAACACCAGTTGAACATAAAGCTGACTCATGTAGTTGTCATTTGTTTGGACTTACTTTGCTTTTTGTTGGAATTAAAGGAAGATCATATCCGACCCTTCAGCCCACTTCCAACAGAAAGCCACAACCAGATGCCAAATCTTAATGAGTCACCGTGTTAAAGCTTACCAAAGTGTCTTAGATAACATGTCAGTTTAGATTGCAGCTGCATACCTCACCTGTAGCTCTCTCCCCTGACCGAAACATCACAAAAACGAAGCAACAAACAAATCGGAGACACAGCTGCAACTTTCACCTACCCAACCCCAGGCTCAGCTCTCTAATGGAGTTAAGCCAGCCAGAAAATGAACCTAAGCACATGTGCTAATATCACTGTCTTCCAGTCTTTGCCTCAGAAAGTGGTAGCAGCAGTGGCTGAAAGTCTCTGAGCACTTTGTTTATTCCATTAATTTATTCTTCATTGCCATGTGTTGTACCTGTAAGTTATTTATAAGTTAGTAATAAATCCTACCGGGAAAGAATTAGGTCAGCATTCTAATTCCTTATGAAAATGAAAGTCTTATTATCACATCTCTTTCTCTCTGTGTTGTTACGCTCATAACTGCATTCCACCTTTGCAATTCAATGTGCTAGGTGTGAGAAGGAGTATTTGTTATGAGTGAGCTATCTACTCATCTACACTATTTGTAAACCGTGTCACAGTCCATTTTAACATCCACTCGATGCTTATCCTCACTTTTCTATCAATTGCTTTTGCAAGATGTTCCCAAGCCTTATTTTTCACTAAATACTTTCACACAGTAAACAGCCTGAAAACAAACAATCGCCTCTCTGGGCAACCTGTGCCTGTGCCTTACCACCATCAGTGCAAAGAATTTCTTCCTCACAGCTACTCCAAATCCCCCCTCTTTTAGTTCAAATCCACCACCCCTCGTTATCTCAACAAGCCCTTTTGAGCTAAGAAGTCTTTCCCCATTTTTTCTATAAGGACCCTTTAATTACTGAAAGGCTGCAATAAGGTCTCCTTGGAGCCTTCTCTGAGCTGAGCGATGCCAAGTCCCTCAGCCTGTCTTATATAAAAGAGGTTTTCGAGCCCTGTCATCATTTTGGTGGCCTGCTCTGAACCCACTCCAACATGAGGATGCCTGTCTTGTGCTGAGGGCTCAAGCTGGACACTTTATCTTAGCAGATGTTGACTCATCAAAAGTCTGTTAACAGCTTTGGGAAAAGGGAGAACAGCAATATTTCTCTGTGAAATTCCAGCAAATTCGTTTTCAAATTCAAGATAATTTGCTCCTAATCTATCTCTCAATATGAAGTGACTACACTGCTCTCTGGAAAGAACAAAGGCTGTGTTAAATTTTAAAAATGACTTCAGCTCTTTATCAAAACTGTAAGTCATCTGCAGCGAAGGCTGATCTAACATGATGGGTTTTTACTTTTTCCCAGACTTGCACAGATTAAGGAAGAGAACAGAAGATTCTTATTAACGACTGAAAGAGATTTACTTTATCACTGCCAAGTCAGTGTGTCTGAGACCAAGTGGCCAAAAATGCTGGCACGACAGGTCTGCAGGAATAGTTACACAATACCTGTTTAATTTTATTACGATGACACAACGAGTCCGTGAACGAAGCTACTGATACTTCAACCAAACCCCAACAAAAAAAGCCATAAAGCCTCACCACACACAAAACAATCAACCCACAAACCAGCAAGAAAAGCAGGTTGCTATTTAAAAACCCCAACACATGCACGAGAAAGAAGTATTCAAATAAGTGACAATATTGGCACAGAAAACAAATTTCTTTGAACAGGCTGTAAATAAAACCAGGTGGAAAATTAGATTGTGCCTCAACTATCAGAAGAGTGAGATTTCAGCCTTTCAATAAAGAAGAAAGACAGGAGAGCCTATCTAGTTTTAATGTAAAACTTGAGTGATGGATGAAAGATATTGCACTCATTCTTTTGATGGAAAGAAATTGTAATTGAACGTTCAGAACGTACCCGAGTTCCTACCCGATTATAACAACACGACTTTAAGGAGATGTGCTAAGGCACAGAGATAGATTTGGACAAACTGACAGAAATTATACCTGAAAATCTGCAAGGCTCTGCAGCTATTTATTATGTGAAGAACTGGTAAGACTGACTCTGCTTTCAATGTGCTAACTTTAAAGCTATGGAGCTATGTTCAATAGTGATGAAGCTCTGTCCATTCACAATCTAACAAGTTCGTATTTTCAGGAACACTTGAGGCTACATTTAATTTTTGAAGTGTACATACAAAGTATGAAGAACAACCAAGTGCTGAAGAGAAGTTACAGCTCACAGAACAAGTCTCCATGGTGGGTAACAAAGCAGAACTTGGCTATGGCTTCTCATAGAGCTGAAACACAGCGATAAAACTAAGCACACCAATAAAACAGGGAAAAGCAACAGACAACTGAAAACTGAGTGCAGTAATAAACTTTAGCCTATTTGTCTAGACAAAGTCCTATTCAATACTTTCCCTTTGCAAAAGTGACTTCTGGAGTTCCCATCCAATTTCCTCCGCTGTATCTGAAGTGAAGATCCTCCTCATCACCCCAAATACAATGGTATTACCAGAAGGTTGGTGAGCTTATTCAGAGCTGCCCAAACATGTTTTAATCACTCTGTTTGCTTTATGTAGTCTCAATTCCCTTCCAGTCTGCAGTCATCAGCAATATTTACACGAAGATACAACCAGTCTCAGTATTACCTTTACTTAAAGTAAAAGGCTTCTCTTCACAGAAGAGTTTTCCTTCATTTATTGCTTTAGGAGAAGTGAATCTGGAGAGTCACCTTCCTTCTCTGCATGTTAGGAAGAAATATTTATCCCTGTGAGGGTGCTGAAGCTGTAAAACATGTTGCCCAGGGAGGTTGTGGCTACTCCATCCCTGGCAGCGTGTTCAGGGCCAGGTTTGATGGGGCTCTGAGCAACCTAGTTGGGTTGGAGGTGTCACTGCCCACAGCAGGGGGTTGGAACAAGATGACTCTTTAAGGTCCCTTCCATCCTAAACCACTCTGTCATTATGTGCTGCTGTGTCTGTGTCTGTTTTTCATTTGGCAGACAGACAGCTGACAACCCCCACAAAAACACATCATGAAGTTTTTCACATGTGAATCTGGACTGCCAGTACTCAATTATCTTCATAGCCAGGTTTTTAGTCATTAGCTAAATTCATTTTATAACTACATTAAATTTAAGAAAATTAAAATTTTAGTTTTGATTTCCAGTGTGTTGCTAATAAGAAGGTTCCCCTCACAGGTGAGCTCAGGGCTGCACCATGCTGATCCTGACCAGTTTCAGTCTGTTCCGCTTGCCTCAGCTGGAGCCCCCTCACCACACCTGCTGGCACCTCCAGGAAACCTCATGTACAAAAGGGCATGTGGCTGCCCCAGTTGTACTGCCTCCACCTGCTCGTAGCAGCTCCAGCCCCCTAAGGTCAACTCTCCACCACAGGACACGCAGATGAGTAAAATGCAACCAGGACAGAGAAAAGTTAAGTCAGGACTGATGTTAAAGAAAGGTGACAGTTTTATGGATCCTCCAGGGGTGGCTTCCTGCACTGCACTAGCTCTCCTGTTGGAGTGAGACAACAGGAACTGTCCACCTCTCAAAATAAAACCTGGTACTGGCAGTCCAGAGAAGCCACTACATCTTGAGGGAACCATCTCACTCAGTTTGAATGTGAAAACTCATCTCAATGGTTAAACTAGTGGCAACAGTTCTTTATTCTGCCGTCCGTCTTCTAGCATCTGCACACCTCTTGATTTGCGGTTCACTGAACATGCCTAGAAGATGCCATCAGTGAAATATGCTTATTGCTGCTAAATGAAGCTAAAATACCATACATTTGGTATTTTTTATTCTAATATATTAAATTCCTCCGAAGCACTAAACTAAGCAATTATTAATTCACTATCTAATTGAATGTATATACTGAAATGCTATTAGTGTCACAGTAAATGTATTTTCTTCCACAGCTGCGTGACTCTGAATCACAATATTGCTATAAAAGGTGCTGTTTTCTTGCAGAACTTAAGGCCTTGGAAATTATTCTCTGCTTTCAGTATAAAGTGGTGCCTTTCCTGTGAACATGATCACAGAGCAAGACAGCAGAAAAAAATCATAGAGGGGATGCCATAAACCCTAGAGAAAGAACACATTTCAGATGCTTGCACAGAAAGCCCAGACCAAAATAAACTGCCTTTTCTGTGAGGCAGCAGTTTCAAAAACTATTTTGAGGTTTTCAGCCTATTAAAAATAAAAAATTGGTAACTGTAAAACTTTCTTGTGTGTCAACAGAAATAATAAACCTACAAAGTTATTAACTTAATCTCTTAATCACTTATTCCTGGGGAGTGATTCTTTAAACACAAAACATAAACCTGGTCATCAAGCAGTAAATGGAATTGTCAGTTATCTGTGCCAGTTTAGAGTGGGCAATATTTACTCTTCAGAGTTCTTGTGACTATTATGTTTTAAGATTTCATATCTTCAGCACTTAAATATTTGTAGGAATTAATTTTTCACACATTCCAGATTCCCTCTTACACTCTCAGAACATTTAGGTTTTATATATAAGGTTAGTAAGTTCAGCCCATCTTATGCTCTAGATCCACCACCTCTCAAAAAATCCAGTCTGGCTGACAGATGTCACTGCCTAGGGACACTACATTCTCAACAGCCCTAGGTTGCACAGGAGAAAACTGAGTGTAACTGTTTGGTCATGAAAAATTGCAGTGAACAATGGAATTGATAGTAGGGAATGGAAGACACTGTTGTGATCACAAACATCCCTCTTCTGCTGCAAAGGAAACCTCAGCAGCCACAGCATGTTTTGTCAGGGTGGGTAGCTGGCAGCTGCTCCAAGGTCCTGCCACCCTGCAGAGCTTCCCCATGGGTTCATGGGCAAACCCTGCTGCACCTGTGGACTGCTGAGCAATGCATGAGAACTTTCAAAAAGGCTCAGAATCATCAACCGCACTCTAGAGGTGAACATAAAGGAGCTATGAGCTCCTCAAACTTATTGTAACTGCCCTGATTAATTATGATAGAAATGATGGAATCAACTGATGCAATACAGCAGAGTGTTTCAAAAGAAAATCAATTACATAAATGATATAGGCAAAGAGATGGGAGATGAAATCACTGCACCAAAGCCATACAGCAGACAAAATTTAAATTGAGTTTGAATGTAGGTTTTTTGATCTCCAAATACAAGGCTGAGCTAAATTCTATCCCTTGCTGAGCAAGTGATGTAAAATTAGATTTACAAAGGTTATTAAGCTACCAACATGCACGCAGTGTGATTTTTCAAAGGGCCTTACAAGACTGGATAAAATACCCTATTGAATCAAAACACCTTTGAAAGAGCTTTGAAAAACCGGATTGTCCTCTCAGTGGCTCAGTCTTCCCCCCACTAAGCCCTGCTCTACAGCTGTGTAGACAGAACTGACAACACTTTTCTGCATCCTCACAACAGAAAGCTTCCTATTTCTACAGGTCTATCACATAGTCACAGAAACAGAATTAAAGTGACTTCCGAAACACATGTCCTGTTAAATATTATCTGGGAGTTTTGAAATTAGAATGCCCACTCCAAAAATAACCTCAGGAACAAATGAGAAGAACATCCCTCAATTCTGTGGAGCAATACAAAAACACGTACTTCACACAGACCAAAAGTATTACGGATGATCATCTAAATACTAATTAAAATCTTCCCATATCACAAATGAACACATGTTGAGCCCCTCTAAAAGAGGGGAGGGGAGGCAGGGAGCGAAAGAAGATATCAGGATTCACCAAAGCAATCAAGTCTAATCACCACAAAAAAAATGAAATTAAAGAAAACCAAAAAGGAGGACTGAAATAAAAAATTAAGACATAAACCGCGCCAGAATGTTTAAGCTCTGTGCGGTCCCACAAAGCCAACAAAGACACTTACAAACCAAGACAAAATGGCTTTGCACTTTCAAATAGTTCCTAGCAGCACTCAAGCACTGCTCACTGCTCTTGCTGCTTCCAGTATCGCTCTGAATGGCGTGTGGGAAGCAGTGAGTTTAACAAGCTTCACCTCACAGAAGGACTCAAGTATCAACAGGGTCAGAGAGAGCCCACAACCAACCAGACCAACAACAAAAATCCAAGACCTAAAACACAACGGTGACAAGAAAGCGGACTTACATAGGCACAAGAATTAAGATCAGTGTGGATGTCAGGCGTGGATCACACACGCGTGTATTTTAATCAGTATTCTTGCTTAACGCATCTGTTCCTACAGATGAGTAGGAAAAGGTCTTTGAAGTCAAGGATCACTCAGGCTCACACCAGCAGCCTAGAGGAGATGTGACCAGCCAGGTTTGTCTATTTCAAGGCAACAAAACAGGCAATTACAAGAGCACTTGCACAGAGGGCTGTGCAGTTGGACTGGAGGGCGTGTGGTGTACTGCTGCCTGACTGCCCAAGATGCTGCTCTCTCAGCATCCCTGGGACCACACCTCATCCTCTGTTTGCTGTCAGTTTTCAAGTGATGACCTGTAGCCAGGAGTCCTTCAAAGCCCCATCCAAGAAGGGAGCAAGATCTAACTGTCGATGAAGAGAAAATTCTGATGATTTGGCAGCAATGTTTTCCCAGTGGATTTCCTATTTGCTTATTCTGTAAAAATATTGCTCTCTCCTCAAAATCTGAAGCAATGTCAACATATTTTATATAATGTATTTGCCACACCCACCCAAGATGAAATTCTATGGGCTTTTAAAATTCTATCTTACTAGAGGTTAGTGTGTAGAAACCAGGAAAAGACAACCCAATGAGATTTATTTATAGGATTTAGATGACTGTTCTGAAACCATAAGGGCTGTGTGTTATGAAACTCATTCAAGCCTCAGAGCTGCAAAATTCCCACAGCCAAGAGTCTTTGCTGTGAAGACTGTGTTATGGTCTGGCATTCCCTTTACTCAGCACAGAGCATGCCAGAGAGATGAACTGTTAAATGTCCTCTTTCTGCACCTTTACAGCAACAGGTGGATGAAGCTGCAAAGCCACTGTCCATCATATTTGAAAAGTCATGGCAGCCTGGTGAAGTTCCCACTGACTGGAAAAGGGGAAAGATAACCCCCATTTTTAAAAATCCAAAAAAAGGACTACAGGCCAGTCAGTCTCATCTCTGTGCCTGGCAAGATCATGGGGCAGACCCTCCTGAAGGTTCTGCGAAGGCAAGAGGATAATAAAGGGATGATTTTTGACAGCCAACACAGCTTCACCAAAGGGGCAGGTTGGATGGGGCCCTGAGTAACCTGATCTAGTGAAGGTGTCCCTGCCTGTGCAGGGGGGTTGGAACTGGATAATCTTTAGGGTTGGATGGTCCCTTCTAACCCTGGCCATACTGTGATTATCTTTTTATTCTGCTGCTAAATCAAATTTATTCTTCAATCTCTGGCAGCTCATAGACTCAATGCACCTGCAATACCAACCAGAACCTTCCTGTTTAACCACAGAGCTGAACTACCTCCTCCTTCCTCAACATATTCTTTTCCAGTAAACATTTTACACTTTGTTGACTCTTTTCTATGCCAAAGACAACATATTTCAATGCTGATGATAAAATGTTTTGGAGCTAGAAATGCCATCTGCATGATTCGCTGCTTACTGTATGTTTGGTTATATGTCAGTAACAGTGAGTTTATCAAAATCATCATAAGAGGCTGTAAGCTGTTAGATTATGAAGGTTGAATTTTGACATCTGATTGGCTAAATATATCACAGAAGTATTCACAGTGAGCGCTCTGCTGTCATTTCCTGCCTGTTCTTTGCCCAGTCTCAGCAGTTCCAATGATATACGAGCGCTGAAGGTAACAAAGCACTGTTTATCTTTCCATGTTACTCTGAACCAAATGAGGTTTTGCTGATTTTGTCTGCAGCCAGAGCTTTATTGAAATTCACATTATGTCTGGCTGTTTCTCCCAGGAGGATGCCTATGGCAGAAACTTCTACAGTTCAGACAGCTGATCTTGCTGGTAACAACTTCTAAACGGATTGGCACACCCCACTTCACAAACGTTTAGCAGCTTCTCCGTTGCTGCGTAACAGTGCAGTTGTTTTTTTCCACTGTGCCAAGGCACATCTATACCTTTGGCAAGGTATTTGTTTCATATATGGCTAAAGGGAAATGAATGGTTTCTGGTTTATTTTAGAGGAAAAGTAGTTTTCATGGAAATATGCACTGAGGGCAGCCTGATCTGAAATAAAACACTGTTTCTAAGTACCTGTTTTCACTGTCTGAAACTAATCTAACTCTTTAACATGTTGGACCATCTCTCTACATTAATAGTCAATAAAGGAAGATTTAGCTGATGAGTCTCAAATTAACTAAATTAACACAGTCATAATCTCTTCTGAATAGTCAGACAGCTCTACCATAGCTCCCAAAGGATCAACAAGGGTCAGCTACACAGCGGTACATCACAAGCCAGAATTTATTTACTATCTTTGATTTTTATTGCTTACATTTAGCCCAAGAACTTTCTGAAATGCTCCACAGCAATTCAGCTCTGACAGCATTACCTGCTAGAAGCGTTAATCTAGAGGTATAATTAGCAGTTCCAGCGTGTCTCACTGGATTATTTTTAATGAAATACCAGTCAAATCGAAATCACCACACCGAGCACGCTAGCGAAGGCATCTCCTCAGCAGCCTGTACGCTCCATCACTACTGTCCCCTGACTCTGAACTCTCACTTGATGTTTTACAACGTACAAGAGCAGCAGTTCCTGTGCTGTATTTTCATAAAGACAGACCTCAGCCAAAAGCTACACACTTCTAACTCACTGGTTTTTCGCTGTCTTTCAGGACTTTACCCATGCCATGCTTCTACAGTGATTATGTTTCCGGAGGTAAAGCTGGCATCTTTTTTTCTCATGCCTCAGTGGTTGGACTTGATGATCTTAAAGGGTTTTTTCCAACCAAAACAATCCTATGATTCTGTAAACTGCACATTATCATAACTCCACGTGAGCAATTTCCTGAATTCCAAGACTTACAATGTATACGTCATCTTTTCCTGTTTTAACCCTCTTCAAACCTTTCAAACCATAAATTATTTTGAGTCAAAAACATACAATAAAACATTATTTCCAACAAACATTATTATGTTGCAGATTTCTACTTTTTCACCACTTGCATCAGGTTGCATCAGTTACTTTAAAAATTTACGTCCAAACAAAATTTACATATTTGGCAACAAAAGAAGAATTGGAAAGTCAGAGAAATTGCAGTAAAAATAAAGTCTGGGTGTAGTCAGTTGCAAAATTCACCAAGTGCCATTTGCACAAAAAATTGCAGAAGAAAAAGACCTTTTTGACCTACAGCTAGAAAAACAAAAGAAGAGAGCTGATCAGTAACAGAATACCAGGAGTGAATTAAACCCTAGCAGGAATAAAGGAATGGTCTACTACAAACCAACAGCAATTAAAAACAGGCAGCCGTGATTTTAAGCAGATTTACCATAAGATTAAAAAAATTAAATATAGAGTAGAAATAAATACTCAGGGCAGGAAAACTTGTGCCACGTTTTGACCTGTTAAAATTTTCTACCGAGGCATAGCATTTTTTCCCAAACCTTAAATGACCTAGAACAGGAAGTCCTTGAAGAGACCCTCTGAAGTTTATGTTCTGAAGTATCACAGTGACTTCTCACATAGACTAGACTATTCAACCTTCATGTATCTAGTCCCAGAGCGCCAAGGCACTCACAGAGTAATGGAAATTCGTCCCGTGGTATTTCACTCCATTATACTCCCCTTGAGCCTAGCTGTGTCAATTAAGGGACTCAGCACCACAGTAGAGACATTGCCTAAAAATAATAGGCCTCTGTATATTAAAATCTAAACCTTTCCTAAAAAAACCCAGAACACAAAAAACCCCAATACAGGAAGATTTTCAGTAGAAGTACTTGTTTATGATTTGAAGTGTTACCACTGTAATTGCTAGCAGCCTCGGGGAGTACAAGTAGCATCCTACTGCACAAGCCCTGTCTAAAAAGAGAAAACCAAGACTGCACTTGGAATTCATTCCAACCAATTTCTGGTCTCATCCACGACTAGGTCTAGACCTGCCTCCACTGCATCAGTCCTGTCTCAGCCTAGTTTTTAGTTGCTACACGGCAGTGCGCATAACGATCGGATTTACTGCTCAATAAAATAACAATTAGTTCCCAATTGCATAAAAGTTCTTCTTTGCTCACTTCTGCCACATCACCAAAAACCATTCTTCTCCTTTAACTTGGCAAGGCCACTTTGCATCAATATATTGCTTCTTCAAATATAAGATAATTTCTTTTATTTGGAGTAACCTATTTATAAATCCATCACTATTAAGTAACTTGCTAGCTCAACGCAAAACACATACAGAAACTCAGCCCAATCAATACCAAGAGTCTGATTTTTGAGCTCAGACCAGTAGCAATCCATCAACCACACAGAGCCTATCAAGAAGAATAGAGGTATTCTTTTTGTAACTGAGGCATCTTGCAGAACTAAAGGTTTGTTACTATGACACCCAGTAAACTCTGTGGCATCTGAATAACAAAAAGAACCTGTAACTGCAAGCAACCGTACTTGTAAGTAGCAGAATCGCAGAACATCAGGGACTGGAAGGGGTCTCAAAAGATCATCTAGTCCAATCCCCCTGCCAGAGCAGGATCACCTAGACCAAGTCGCACAGGAACACACGTTAAGAAATACAGAATTAACATTTACTTTCCATATAGCAATTATTTAACAGATACAGAACGCATAAAAAGCTCCATGTAAACTAACATCATAGAGCTGGCTTTATATGTTGGGAGAAACTTATTTGTAAAAGAATGCAGAATCAGTTGCAAAAAACCAACTGAAAATTATTAGGTCTACTATCAAAACAGAAAGTTCTCCAGATACTTTAAAAAAAAAAAGTAGGCCAAGAATGATTAGGAGCTCTACCCTTGTGTGATTTTATGTTAAAGGAGGAAAAGAACATGAAAGGAAACACCACAATCTTTAGGAGGCTGTTAATGTTCGTGTGTGGTAAAAGCTTTACAATTACGGTTGTGTCTCACCTTTCAACACCAGAACTGTGGATCATGTAACTGTTCAATAGATGGCACTCTGTGTTCTTCTACAAATGGCTTATACACACGATTAGGTGGAGGCAGTGAGAGATGAGTGGACTGAGTTTAGCCAGCTGTCCTGATTTTATTACAGACACCTCTTAAACATAGAATCGTAAAATCGTTATGGCTGGAAAGGGTCTCTAGCATCAGCACGTCCAGCCCTCATCCCCTTTTAAATGTCTCCCGGGATGGTGACTCCCACCCTCCCTGGGCAGCCTGCTCTGGTGCCCAACCAGTCTCTCAGGAAAGAACCTCTTCCTAAGATCCAATCTAAACCTCCTCTGATGCAATCTGAAGGCATTTCACCTCATCCTATCATTAGTAATTTGGAAGAAGAGACCAGCATCTGCCTCACTACAACCTCCTTTCAGGTAGTTGTAGAGAGCAAGAAGGTCTCCTCTCAGCCTTCTCTTCTCTAGCCTAAATAACCCCTGTTCCCTCAGCAGCTCCTCATATGGTCTGTTTTCCAGCCCTCTACTCAGTTCCCCTTCTCTGGCCCTGCTTCAGCACCTCAATGTCCTTCTGATACTGTGGCACCCAAAACTGGACCCAGTACTCAAGGTGCAATCTCATGACTGCAGAGTACAGGGGCACCATCACCTCCCTTAAAGTTATGCTGATCCTGATCCAGGCCAAGATGTCATTTGCCTTCTTGACCATCTGGGCACCCCACTGGCTTCTGTTCAGCCAACATCCCTAGGTCCTTTTCCCTCAGGCTACTCTCCACTCTTCCCTCAGCCTGTAGCGCTGCTGGGGGTTGTTGTGTGATCAAAGTGCATGACCTGGTACTCTGTCAAACCTCATCTCACTGGCCTTAGCCCATTGCTGAACTTCCCTTTACCAGAACTCCACACTAAGCAATTAAAAAACAAGTGGAAGTTTCAACCAAGGAAAACATGTCTGACAGAAACATCTTTTAAGTAATAACACTTCCATCTTTCTCACTAAAAGGTCAAAAACATAAGCATGTCTGTGGGTTGCCTCTTCAGTAAGGAAGCAAAACATCACACAATAGCAACACCTTTCAGCAGAAAATAAGGAAGGACATAGAGAGAAGGAGGTTCTGTTTGTTTAGTGGAATGTTGAGGAAAACCTTATAAAAATGCACAGTACTAAACACAATATTCGTAGCTCGTCAAATCCTGACACGTTCTGGAATATGCGAGTAACAAACTGTCACCTCAACTGGGTTTGACAGCAGGTAAATTGTATCATGTAAGAGTCTAGTAAAATGAAGTTGCTCCCCAAACGTATCTTGATCTGGATAGGAGGATGCTCAATGTTAAAGAAATATTCTATTACAAATGAAACAGCAGGCAAGAAGAGTGACATTTATTTTCCTGCTTTAAGTTTTGTTTTACTGAGCAGAAGGTCATTGGGAACAGAACTGAGTAAGTACATGGAAACTTTATTTTTTAACCTTTTCTCTGAACAGGTTAATTTTCAGAACCTCACTTATCTTTTAAAGGTGCTCATCAAATACTGTAATTGAGCAAATTTCAGTCTTTAGATTTTAAATAGAGTGTTGAGCAGCCATACTCGCCCATCACTTCAGTTACACGAACACTCCGGTACACTCTAACTTGACCTCCCTTATAAACGTTTGTAGAGATGGAATAAGTTATTTCCAGATCAAAGCTTCACGGCAGAAGGATTATCCTACCCTATCCCATCCAATGACTGCTATTGCACTCTATAAATATTCATATCAATACCAAACTTGTGAAACTTCACAACTACAGACTATTAGAGAATAGAGGCATGAACGGCCGACGCTGCCATGGCAGCAAACTTGCTGTTTGCCATGTGAGCGAGTGTTTGTCTTGCTCTCTTTCAAGTTTCACCTCATCCAGCTGGACTGTGCTTTTTCACAGTATTTAATATTTGGTAAGTTATAGATGTAGTTAGACAGTGTAACTGACACAACGCAGTAACCTAGAAATTGAATCTATAGTGCAAAAATCTATTTGCAGTTACTAAAAGCTGTGAAGGCTCAATTTCTAACCAAAAATGGTTTTACCATTGATTTTGTTGCTTGAAGTGTCATAAATCTTTGGTAGTTTCTGGAAGAGTGCAAACCATGCAAGAATGAAAACTGTGATCTTGCTTTTCTATCTGCTGTAGTTTTGTAACCTGATCACAAGAATTAAGCTTAGTGAGTAACGTGAAAGTTGGAGCTAAGTGCTTTTTGAAGTCCTTGCCACAGAGAAAAACTCGGTATCAGTGCTCATTTTTGTCGAGTCTCACAGCAGATTCTGCTGTTTTCTTTCTTGTCATATTCAAACCTTCAGTTGCATAAGTTAGTTAACATCTAAATGTTAAAATGTCAACTGGAAAGAGTATCATAAGCAAATAACAAAAACAGAGGAATTCTGCTACTACCAATGTGATAGTCTATACAATAAGCTGCGAAATATTTCTTTAACTCAGCCTTCACATTAGCTACTCTGTGACTTCCAAGGATTTTCATGTTTTTCTTACCAAGACACGTTTCCATGCACGCATGTCCCTTCAACTAAACTTTACTCCAAGTCTGTGTACAATTATCAGTCACATACCTTAGACTCATTTCTTGTTCCTTCCACCAACAACCACAAAAGCTCATTTACCTTATGCAGCATGTAATTAGTAGGTATTGTATTTATTTGACAGCTTTCTCATTTCCTGAATTCAACGTAATTTGACAGGGACCATTACAGATTCGTAACTAGTCTTTCAGAATGACTTTCACAAGGTTAGTTCACTTATTAATTGACCCTTGGTAATGGTAATTTAAGAAGCATATTAATCTCATCTGTCAGTTCTAACACATACTAGATGTATAAAATAATTTGTCTTTTGCAAGGAGTCTTGCAATAGGAATGAAGTGTCTAAATTTTTAATTAATATGCATTTTCTTCCAAAAAATGAGATTGGTGTGGAAGGAGATTTCTTTTCAGTGGTTTTCTTTACTCTGCTTTAAAGCTCCTGCATGTTCTTATGATAAAGATGAACATGGTTCCTCCAATCAATAAAGCCTATGAACTAAATAATCTTCCATAAAGTGCATTCCAGTACCCTCAGCAGAGGTGCCTGAAACTTGGAAATACATGAATAAGGCATTCACCACATCAGCAGTGCAGTCTTATTATTACATATAGACATCGAGGAGGCTTTACTCACAGAGAATATTAAACAAAAGCTTATACTCAGAAATTGAAAAACTTCAACTAGCGTCAGAAGCTCGAAGTTGTAATCTTTTAATATCTGCTTTTCTATTTCACCAGAGGTTGAGCAGAGCTTACAGGTTACATAGAAGAAAAATGTGTACAAGATACTTAATCCAAAGTACTAGTGAGGAGCAGAGTAAGCTCTCCCCTTTATTCATTAACTGAATAATGGGACCAGTCAGAAGCAAGCAGAAGAGAGAGAAGGTTGTGTCCTTTGTGTATGATCACCTGCGCCTCACAACGTGTGAAAAACAGCTTTGTGCACAAACACCATAAGGACAGAAACATTCACTGATGAATCTGCACAGTTCCCATTCAGGTTGGCACCAGGCAGAGGTGGAATGGAAATCCTACGGTTCATACGTAAAAGGTGCATTTTAGAAGGTTTCCTCACAGCCATCATACTGGATTTAGTTGGTTTAGATACTTAAAAAAACCAGTAGCCATCTTGTTTACCAGCTACAGTCACAATGTCTGCCCCATTCTCAATCTACTGTATAAACAGGTTTTCAAGAACTTTTTAAAAACAGCCTTGAGCTCAGTCTCCTCGTTCTGGTTTTGATTGGCATCCTTCAGAATCATGAGTGTAAATCACGTGAGTACAAGATTTTAAGCACGGTTGCAATGTATTCTCCCTAA
The DNA here is from genome assembly GCA_013400115.1 of Rhinopomastus cyanomelas. NCBI lineage: Eukaryota > Metazoa > Chordata > Aves > Bucerotiformes > Rhinopomastidae > Rhinopomastus > Rhinopomastus cyanomelas. The sequence goes on from VXBP01010050.1 coordinate 912,611, forward strand.
AAAACTGATCATCATATGGAACCAATTCCAGATTTACAGAGCATATGAGCACATACAGTATTAGCAAGCAGCTACTACAACATTCCATCGCTAAAATGGTAGTAAGAACTTGCACAGAGCAACAACACAGAAGAAGAAAGAACTCTTCTTCACTCACAATTAAAAGTAACTGCACTTTTTGGTTTCTAACTTGTTACAAGCTATGGTTTGATGATGACCAGAGTTGTTAATGTACACAAGGAATGATCCTGAGAAAGGATATCGACCCCACATGCCACTGTTCAAAGTCAGGGAAATCACACCAGGCCATACAATTTGTAATAAAATTCTCCTGCCTTACTGGTTACGACTCACCAGGCACTGACTGTGGCCACTTTAATACTTCTGTTTCCTTTGAGGATCTGAATCTAAGATGATTCTGAAGACTTGTTTAGTGTTAACAAACTCTCTACAGAGACAACAAGCTTTCTGCTCTGTCTCGGTGTGTGTTCCTACCCGTTTATAATACAACAGCTCGAAGCACGTTTTACCATCGTTACTACAACTGCCGAATGACATTGTGGTGCTGAAAGAGTTACTGACAGCTGGAGAGCCCCAACTGTTATTTACAGTTTTCAACAGCAAGTAGAGAAACTAACCAAAGTGTCAAACCAAATACATATTTAAAGCTTTACTTCATAACCTCTCAGTCCCCAGTTTCCATCCCATGTCTTCACCAAGCTACTCCAGATCAATGTCTGTAGCGAGAAATTAGAACACAGACAAGTGAAGGAAAGGAGGACTTCTGGGCTTACAGTGAAATCACTTTCCACTGTTGCAGTTTCCAAGTAACAACACATGTGTTTTGCTGTGTATTCATTTTTATAGTCTATTGCAACCTATTTTCTGATGAACACTTGTCTCAGATATTTGACATTAAGCCCATATGCCCAAACACATTTCTTCGTCTCCTGTTAGGGAGAACAGCAAAAACACTCACCCACACACGTAAAAAGAAAATAAACAGCAATAATTTATCTGAACAAGAAATTAAACATGTGAAGTATGAACCTTTTAACAGCAGAAGCAAAATCTCACTCTTGAAAAGAGGCTGCTTCCAAAGCTCAGAAGAGAAGAATGTCCTATGCAATACTTTTTTAAAAGAGCAGGTGTCATCTCGGAAGCTTTCAATAACTGCAGAAAAAATTGACACCTAGTTTTGTAGACATAAGGGGAATCTATTGCACTTTATGGAACCCTTCAATAACATGAAAGGAATCCACATTTGCAAATTAGTATGTCTGTCTAATAAGACAACAAATAATTATTCACAGCAGTGAGATACGTGGTGTTAGTATCCAAGAAACGGCAGCACAGAGACCAGGATGAGCCAAAAGGTGATCCCTGGAGCCAAAAGTCAGTGATAAGAACCTGACACTCACACTCTGCACTATCTCCTCTATGGTAATCGAGCTCAAGTATGAAAGCTGTGCTCCTGAGCATAACTTTCTATTTGCTTCCATTCAAAAGGAGGCAAGATCACCAGCTGCAAGCCTCCTGCAACCTTGAAGCAAAACACAGTGAGAGCAAACAACTGAAGAATTAATTTCGGAAGCTGCCTTCTGATCCAGTGTGCTCAGATCGACTTTGGTGTGTCTCACCTACTCAGCCACTCTACAACCTGTGAACTTTCAAATCTCCTTCAACTTGTCACCAGATGTGCCTTCAAAATCAGCTCTGTTATGGATGATGCCTCCTACCGACCTTGCATACTCATATTCAAAAACAAGCCTGTGGTGTGAAATGTTTTCATGCTGTCCAGCAGGGATGCAGGCACCCTTTATACACAGAGTTCTCTATCCTTCACAGAGATGAAATCCCAATTGAAAATAGGCTGTTTGTAGAGGGGACTCAATACGTGCCTCCTCTTACGAGCTGGAGTGAAAAGAGCCAACAGAAGAACACGAATATTGTAGTTTATCTGCACACAAGTCAGAATTAAAGCTTTTAATGTTCACTTTTCTTTCCTGATTTTCAAACTGTCCAGGCGAAAAACACAATAATGGAACACTTTTTCATATAAAATGTGCGTTCTGAATAGCCATTAGCTGATAAAAAATAAAAGAGGGGAAAAGCAGGTAACACAACCGTGTAAATCTTTGATGAGAATAGAAGCTTCAAGAAGATGTAAAAGCCAGCATGGAACATACTTAGATTAAATGGAATTCTCAATTATGCTGTTTGAAAATGAAGTGGATATAAATTTGATGTGTCTGCAGTCGCAATCCTGGAGGTTGCTTGGTAATGGACATTGACAAATAAATCTAAAAATGAGTGAAATCTCCTTCATGGGTTGCAGGATGAGGTTCTTTCAAGATACCTATGTGATGAAGAGTTTAAAAGCAGTTTTCTCTTTCCCAGGAAGAGGGAATGCTGTGCATATGTGCAGAGATTACACATGAATATGGTAGAGGACAGGATAAGCAGACAGAAGGGACGGATTTGTAGAAGCCCAACCATGACTTTCTAATGAGCCAAGCCAATTTTGTAAACTAAGCTTTAAAATGTAAATTGCCCTCATTCCTTCAGTAAACTGTCAGGACAGAATTTAAAAATGTGAAAGACAACATTTGTAAAGGCTGCTGACTAAAAATCTATGCTCCCTATTTTCACATTATTTCACCTTATTGCTGCTTATTATTTCTATTATGGTAATAGCAGGAATAAATCAGGATCCTCACTGGGAAGTGCAGCATACAAACTAAACTACATGGTTGGAGAGAGGTCCTGCTCCAATAGCTTAAAATCTAAATGTAAAGACAGCCTTGTGACTGTAAGGAAGACACCACGTAAGTATTTCAAATTGAAATGAAATGTCTGGGCCTAATTTTGTAGTTCTCTCTCAGAAATCACCTGTGCCTTACTGCTTGGACACGGTGCCGCAATCTAAGCTGGAAAGAACAAATGTTAATAAAGTCTCAACTAAGTACTTTGTAAAACTTTGTGGTCAAGTTTCCCTAGGCCTGGAGAGATCCTTACTTAGATATTTCATCATCCACACAGGAAGCACTACAGGCAAGTAGCCAGAAGTGGCCCGTCTATATAAAATGGGACCAACAGTCTTATAGGTAACTAGTTATTGCAAGAAGAGCAAGCCAAATGGGCTTCATTCATTCTTCTTCAGCAAGAAGCTGAAGAGAAGCAGCATCACTTACCATGGCTTCAGAAAATCAAAATGAGCACAAGGCTCAATCTTGCACCCAGATTGTAGGTGTGATTACTACAGCTAGAAAAATGTCTGTGATATTAGCTGTGACCTCACCAGTGGCCAGATAATAGGAAAGCAAAACAATAAAGGCATAGGATACAAGCAGCACAAGAACAGCGGTCACACGTAGATTTTGGGTGATCACAGAGGGAAATTTCCCACCAGAGCAATGAAAGTCTGGATGAGTTTTTCAGTGGGAACTGGACTGTACAAAGATCAGATTAAAGATGGAGCAGGATCTGTTTGTACAATGAATAGTAGTGATAAGGTTCACGTACAAGGTCCCTTTAAGTTTCTTTTCTACTCCTTGTCATTGTTCCCGTTGGCAGGCAGTTGCTAAAACACAGTGAAACACAAAGTGAGATCGTCTGGGATCTTTTTATTCAGGTTACATTTGAAAAAAAAAAAACCATCCCACACTATTTGCCAATGTGTTCTGGTCACTGTGGCCAGTAACTGACTCTTTCAGCAGCCTTCTCTCCAAACACCTCAGTGCTTTGTGGATTTCTGCTCTATTGCTGTGAAGTGATGGATTTTGCAAATGGAGGGAACTTGTTCAAAGTTATAAAGGTAAAAATTTATAAAAGCCAAAGAGCCCAAGTCTTTGCAAAGCTCAAGAAAACTAGTATCTGAGTCAACAACCTGACAATTACACTCATCGATGGCAGCAACAAATCTGGCATGGACTGCAGCAATGCCACGGTTTCACCTTGTGTATCCAGTATGAAAGTAGTCAGTTGCCATATTTGCTGCTACCATATGGAACATAAATATAAATACTTCACTCCCACTCCAGAGCAATCAGCCTTGACTAGAGCCACACCTAGCAACTTTGCACAAACAGATGGCAAGTCTCTTAATATTGCATGGCACTGCCCCTCCTAATTACAGGTTTTGCACAAGTAAACAAAACACACATTACGCAGCACTTTGCATCTTGCAGTAAAATACATCAGCGGTACCGCTTAAACCGTGTTGAGTTGACAGAACAGAGCAGAAGATGTTAGTTTCTTGTAAAAAGGGATATGGAGCATTTACTGCCTGCGTAAATTCTATGACTTTTTATAAAGAAAGCCTTTGGTGAATATGCTTTTAATACTAAAAATGGATCACTGAGCAATAATTACTACTGTAACAGCCATGTCTAATGCACTACTGATTAACACTTGGTAGTTGACCCCTTTGATTTTCTGATGCTGTCACCTCACTAGAGTTACTTAGTTTAACATACAAATGAGTTCTGTTGTTGAGTATTAACCACTACATTAAGTACTATTATTTGATTAGGGAAGGGTGATTATTTACAAAACATGATTGGACAGTATTTACGTTGAACAAGATAACCATTTGAGGCACGTATGTGTATTTGTCACTAAGCTTAAGCAAAGCAAGAGGTTCTACCCAAACAGTTACAAGTCATTGGACAGTAAAACAGTAAATCACATACTGTTCCTGACAACTTCTCCCTTTCAGCTGATTTGAAAGACACAAAACAATTTTCTAATCAAAAGTTGGTCTTCTGTATTTTTAAGATCTTGATATGAATTGAGGAAATGAAACTCAAGCTTGAAGAACCACATTCATATCTCTCAACATCAATTTTCAACTGGTTCATCTCTCTCAGCTATGAGTTACATGTTTAGAATATAATCTATAGACCATAAAAGCCAAGGGAACTTTCTCTTATTCCTTTTGTATTGTTTTGTTATGCTGTTTGCCCATCTAAATTCCATTGAAAACATGGGAAAATGCTTAGCTTAGCTTTACAGTCTTGCCACAGGAATAAGCAGCCACAGGAACCGGACAGGGTTCTCGAGGTAAGAGCTGGATTTTATCATCTCTGCTGTTCCCATTCGGATCTGCAAAAATCAATAAACCTAGCAGCCATTTCATATCTTTCTATAGAAAACCCATACAAAAGGGAACTTTGTAGAATTTGCTTTTCATTTCCTAGAGCTGATTTCCATAGTTTACATTTGAGCAGTAAGGAACAAGAGCAAAAGTATTAAAATCTGGATCCAGGATGGAAATTTCTGCTTGGGGTGAGCTACAGACCTGGACAAATCTACTTTTTTCAGTCGGTTTTTTCCCACTTCCACTGCTTTTGCTTCACTAGCCACAGAGCAAAAACAGGAGTCCACAAAATGCCATGTGTCACAGCGTGCTCATCTATCTTTAAAGTTCTTTAGTATCAGTAGCACTCAATGCAATTGTTAGAATAAGAGACACTCACACATTCTCTTTTCAGAGTAAAATAAAGCAGGTATCTCTAAAACAAATGGTGAGAAATTATTTCTTGAGGTTCTATTCATAACAAACATCTGGTTTATAGCCAGGCCACATGTACTCCACGTATGTTTTTGTGTGCCATTCTATTCACCACGAGAAAGAGGAGTACTTTTTTTTCCTAGTGAAGACCAGTATTTTGCTGGGGTCAGGCGAGCAGCCCTTTACCCTCCGAAGCAAAAGGAACTAAAATTACTGAAATTTGATATCAGGATACTTCAGTGATAAACTCGCTAATTGAAGCGCTATGGTTCACGAGCACATGTGCATATTTCACCCTGATTCCATGGCTCATCTCAGGATCACCAGCTACTGAGCTCTTGTTGCTAAGAAACACCACTCAGTTATATTTGAAATATGTATTATGAAAAGGTTGTGCTTTTCCTTGTGAAATAAATATGTTGCCAGACTGACAGCCATGGAAACAGGCTGAACAGTAGGTATTGCTTCTTACAGTGGCTTGCAATATAGCCAACCGTGCCACCTGATTATGGCTGTTTAGCTGCTGTGAGTGCGCTCAGACAGCTGAAAAGCTTATTGCACCAACCAGATTGAGCTACTGTGATAAAAAACACTTTTGCACATTTACCCGAAACCAAAACTTGTCATTATCTAAGAAAACATGGACTTGATACACACATGTGATATATACAGGCATGTGTATCTCATGTCTGTCATGCACACCTTCCACTCCACGTAAGCAGACTCCTTCAGCCTTTATCAGTAAATAAAGCACACGTAGCTCCAGGTGACTGTTAGAGAAGAAGCAAAAGCGTGGTTTGTTGAAAGAAGTTATTGTCCCTCAGCTATAAGTAAGCAAATAAATAAACAAACTAATTAAGTAATTAATTATGCCTTAAATTAGTTCTTTGGTCTCTAAAGGCCCTAAGATTTTAAGACTACTTTGTATTTCCTGCTTTAATAAGATTATTCTTTGCCAGCACGTTCAAGGTAGTCAAAAGCCACATGTATTATGAAGGGTTAGCTGATATTAAGTCGTCACGTAAGAGGAATCTCTTTTTAACAATCTTTCAATTCCCACTCATTGCAATACAAGTGAAAAACCAGACTACCACCTTTTCTGTTCCAGTAAATCCATCTCATTTACCTGTTTGCAAGTGTATTCATCTTCATATAGATTATCAGCTCTCACCCCTTAGTCATACAAACATTCAGAGCTCAACAATCAAAATTTACTAGATCGTGTTGCTCCTAGGGAGTTGACACTTGTTCAAAGCCTTTTCCAGGGAAAACTTATTAGGTATGTTAGCTCAAATTAATTAGGGATGGATTGCCGCCCTCATGAGCTAGTGATGACATGAAACTGAAGGAACAGCAGTGAAGTGGGAAGGATTTGAAGTGAATGAATATGCAGAGAAAGGTATCCAATGTATCCCATGGTCCTCCCTAGAGGAGTCTGGACAGAAAGACTTAAGGGATAAAGGAGCAAAAACAATAAAAAAGGAAATATATAGCCGTTGTTGGGGCATTCTTGCACTTAACTGGAATCCTTCTGTTCTTCATATTTTATGACTCTGCTGTCCATCTACCTATCTCTGTGGTTTCTAACACCAATAGAATTGACTTCCTGCAGTGTCAACAGCTCATTCTAACAGTTCTACCCTCAAGATTATTTCTGACATAGAGGTGTGATACCACAGACAAAAAGATCTGGTTGCTTGTCAAAAATGTAGTAAGACATTGGGAGCAGAACTAAGAACACAGACCATACAGCCTTGTATGTCATCATAACAGCAACGTCAATTTTCATTCCTCCACAGGTCATCATAGGTAGAAATTGTGAAAGACAAGTTTTAAACTGTGGCCATTAAGAAGCTTACCATCTCAGAGGAGCACTACAAATTACTTGTATTGATTTCTTATCTCTATCTGTTCTATACAAATATACAATTTTCTTATGCCAGTAACTTCATCCATGCTTTAAACTTTGATTCCCTTTTCCTAAGGTACAAACACCCTTCCTAGAATATGTCAAAGTTTCTTCAGTCGCTCTTTAGTGACACATTTGAACCAAATTCCCTTCCAATAAAAGATACCCAGTGTGCAGCTTCAATGAAGGCTCAGCATGTTAATGAGGTTACTTAATGAGCTTAAAACTGTGAGCTTTGGAACAAAAGATAACACTGGCTGCGATGCATCTTAGCACACACACTGAATAAGTCATTTCATATCACAGTGTGGTTTATTTTCAAGATGAAAAAAAGTTTCCACATTAACACAGAAAGAACTGCTCACCAGGACTTCCTAACCAAGAACACAACAAAAAAATCCCCACACTGAAAGAATAAGCTGATTACTGTCAAAGTTTATGCTCCTGCAAGTTACAAAGTTATAAGCTGAGATTTCAGTAGTGGTTGAAAGGTTGGGACTTCAGTCCCCAACCGCCTTACAGGCTGCAGGAAAACAAACCCATGACGCCTTAGTATGAGGCTGCCACTGTAATACTCTGCTGCAAAGATAACAAGTATTCATCACCTACATCCCTTGCAACTGAAAACAGAAGAGCACAGAGTTAGTAGCTCTCCTCTGTAGAAAACTTGTGAGTTCTGAAGTTTATCTTTTGACTGGGAAGGAAAACCAAAACTAAATGTGTTTCAATTATATGAAAGACAATTGAAGGAAATTATTACGGAAATTACCTGTTTTGCTTTGAGACAAATAAAAGGAGACTTTGAAGTTTGGAAGAAGCTGAACTGCACTTTGGAGCATTTTGACCCTCGTCTCCACTACATCCACCCGAACGAACTGCAATCAACAACCTGTGTGATCCTTCCGAACAAAATCACTTTTCAGACAGTGAGCCACAGACAATTTTAAGTTTGGGTTTTCATTTAATCTTGCCCTTAAGAAGGCACAAGTGTAGCTTCCCTGATCAAAGAATATCTTCAAACAATAGCTGATGCTCTGCAGCTGATACTGCTGAAGTGCCAGCAATTGTCAGCAACAGATTAGTTTTGCAGCGTGTGGGGGACAAATGTCTCAAATGAGTCTCCCTTGATGCCATCTGTTAACGCTATGGTAGTAATTCAGTGGTAAGGCTGCTCATGAGGAAACTCAGAAAACAACTACAGAATCTACCTCCTTTAAAGAGGTAAATGCAATTCAATCTGTCAATGACATGAAAATTTTGTTCCCAAGGGACAAAAAATTGGGTTCTAGGAAAAGCTGCAGGTTTTTCTTGGAGGGGTTTTATTGGGCAGGGTAGCAGGTTGGGGTGGTTTATTCCGTACATATTTAAACAGGAGAAAGAACATTCAGGTACGTTACTGCCTATTCCTACTTCAAGACTCCTTAAGGATCATTTTTTCTTAAGTCTATTTGGGCCAAAACAAAGGCTGCTTGATCACAGGAAGTGGTTAATTTTTTCAAGCAATTCTGACATGCAGAAAGGGAGCAGAAGACAGCAATATTGCAAACTTGTCAGCACTGGGAATTAATGTTACCGTCAGCTGGGTTTACTCCATCGATTTGCATAGTGAGAGACTGCAGCAAAGTCGTTTGACTAGTGGCAGAAGAATCTAAGTTGCAGAAGTGTCTAAGAATTGAGGATTATAATTTTCTTTGAGCAATTATAGAAACAAGGAGAAAGACTGTTCTACTGCTAAATGCAAAACAACACAAAAACCCTTCAGACAAGACTTTCTATACTAAAAAGAACTTCTAAAGGGAAGCTTTATTTTTCAAATGTACCTTACCAGATCAAGAAATTACTCTGTTCCAGCAGAACTCAGAAGAAGACCAAGGGTCAGCCTTGCCAGATTTGACATGACTGTGCAAAGCCAATTTCTCATATACTCTAAAAAATTGGTTTGCCTCTTCTATTGCTTCTCCTTTGAGATCATGGACAAATCACACAGCTAAGTTCAGCCCAAGTACTAATATTTGCATTACTATAGCTCTTATAAAACACCTGGAATGGGTCAGACAAAGAAAAGAACCAAGTCAACTGCAAAAAAGACATTTTTGTTTCCATGCTGCTGTGTACTTCTGAGTGAATACTCAAGATTGCAAGGAGAGGTTTGCTGTGGCTGAGACTACAACTAAATGAGAAAGCAAAAGGCAGACAAATAAGAGCAAAAAGACTATTTCCTAAGCCACAGGATCCTGATGGTTGGCTGTCACAGCAGGAGCCACTCTGTGTTACTGAGACTATTAGTCTCTCACAATCTGAGACACAAATGATCCATAAGAAAATTCCCTGCCTTTCTACCCAGTTGAGACACCAAGTTGCTACAACAGAGCCAAACCAAAGTCCAGATTAAACAGGTCAAACTTCTGCTGTTAAAGTTGCTGAGAAAGAAAGATAGAACTCAAGGAGCTTGACAAGCATCAGGACCTTATATAGTCCCAAGGTGTGTGGTGAAAAGGAAACTTCTACTGCTTCACCGAAGCAGATGGCAAAACATGGGACCTTCTTACAACTGCCTCTTACACAACAGCACTTCATCTGATGTGAGCCAAGAAATTGGCTCCTTCTCATAAGTTCAATGAAGATCTTCCCATACGGGATTTATTGGCAGCTTGGATATTACTTCAAGCTTGTTGTAAACCACCTGGTTTAATCTTAACATCAAAGAGCTGGGGATTTAACTTATGAAACTTTTAAAAGTGTTTCTGAGCTCATAGCAGCTAAGAATATTCCACATCCCATCTGCTTTCATTCTCGTTTCCTCCTCACAAGCAGCTATTCTGGTAACAATCACACTTAGGCAGAAGTTTGAGCCAGGAAATGCAATAAATGAATATTCTGGAAAATGCAGAAATGAGTAGAATACTCATGTCTATTACATGGCAAACACCCAAGGAGCTACGCTTATGAATTTTTCTCGACAAAATATTATAGAATTGGTTTATGACCACAAAACATGAGTTGTTTCAAGGACAAGTGCTGAAAGATTAAAAGGCCAAATACCTATTAATATGGCTAATTTTTAAGAGCAGAATTCCACTGCAAGCATTATAATGTACTTTCACCTTTTCATTAACGATAGCAGAAAGCTATGTTTCATTAGATGTTATTTTTGGTGGTGGTCCATCTTTTTGAACATCTACTTTCATTTAGAATGTTGTACAGGGTGACGTTAGTATTCCGCAGTGTTATAGGGGAAAAGGAGCAAAAACTTGTATGTCTACAAAAGTTTTTCCAACAGCTCAGAACCCCTGGACATGCCTATCTTCCTAGCCAGATCATAGAATCACAGAATCATTAGGGACTGGAAGGGACCTCGAAAGATCATCCAGTCCAACCCCCCTGCCACAGCAGAATCACCTAGACCAAGGTACACAGGAACACATCCAGGTGGGTCTTAAACAGATGCCTGATACTTTTCTGGAAGAGGCTCATCAGAAACATGCATTTCCTGCAATGATTCATCAGAAGAGATGCTGCCAGAACAGCCAGAGACAACAATTAGAGAAAGCTACATTCACAAAAGGTGAGGAAACTAGGGTTTCCTTATCAAAGTACAATGGACAATGTCAAAAATGACATCCTTACCCTTAGGTGAACGACAATTTTCTGTTCCTGTTTTGTTCCTACTCCTCTAAACTCAATGCTCTCCTTAGCAAGATGCTTGGAAGCACCACATTTACACTCAGATACAATGAACTACCCTAAACTTTGCCAAGCTTTTAAAATGGAAGCATTGTTCTGCACATCTCCTCAGAACAAAAACTTCCAGTGATGTGAAAGCAATTACAGTTCATTTCCAAAGTGCCAATACGAGGCACAGTAATTGAAAGCACCATTTAAATAACAATAATATGGATATGAAACATGTACCCATAGTTTATAACAACATGATGTGCTCTATACCATTAACTTTTAATTAACTCCAATTTTGCCACAATTAAACTCAATTAGAGCAGAATGTCTGACATTGCAATTAGCTGTATATAAACACCCCAGTTGGTGTCACATTGAATTAATGTCTCCTGATGGTGGACTCTCTTTCCAAGGATAATGGATTTACCACCATCAGACGGTTAATTGGACCTGGCACCTCATGTGTTGTATGTATCTGAGACACAACACCAGAACTTAGTTTCCTGAACAACTGTGCTTCTCAGAGCTACGCAGATTTGAAATGCAACTAGCCAAACTCTTTACTAGACTACATTCTGTAATCATTGCCATAATGAAAAGCTCTTAGGAATTTGAGCATCCCACATTTTTTACATCCCAACTTTTACATTCCATTTTTTTTACTCACTGGTTCATCAACGATGTAAATTAATATACTGCAAAAAACAACATATGTAGGAAACAAAATCACGTCTATTAGCAAGCACCACATTTAACACAATAAATCACTGCTTGGTGGCAGAGTTTGTTTTGAATTATTTATTTCCTCTGTTCTCCTACCTCGTGAACAGCCCTACTGGAGTCACTGGGGTTTCGTTTAATACATTATTGTCTCAATGGGAAACAGACAATGATTAGTCATAACTTGCTATCCGAATGTTTATGCAACTATGACATGAAGATGACAACAGCTATTGTTTCACTGCCAACCTCACCACAGCTAAGCATGTGACCAAGACTTAAACCTCTTGGCATTAGTCACAGAACAAGTCAACATTTGCTTCTAGTAAGTGTGCTAGTACTGGACTTCTGGCAGCAAATCTGTTAGATTAGGGTGACTGCATAAATGAAGAAAACTGACATTAACACCTTGAAGAAAACAGTTATTTTTTCTAACAGTTATGAGGGAAGGCATAGGATTTAAAGTTACAAACAAATCACCACATGTGAAACTGAAACACAGGGTTCACAAGGAAGGAGGACAGAGCATTTATTTCCCTGCTTATTTAACCGTAACAAAAGCTGTACAGAAACAATCCAAAGTCTCAGAAAACTGGAAGATAGTCTACACAGCATCTTTTAAAGAGCTAAAACTTGCTTTGAGAAATTCATATCTGTAAATCTAACACTGAGTGAAATCAATGAGCATTAGAGTTACTTAAATACTACATGCTTGGGAGTTTTTGCATTTTGAAAGTGATACACTTCAGCTCCAATTTGCAAAGAACCTCTGGCTTCCTTTCCTCCCATCCTTATTCCTTCATTTCATCGCTATTTAGTCTCAAGCAAACAGCCTGTCCAGAAGCTGGTAAGTTCTCCAAACTCCTCAGACAGGACAATAATTTTCTTAGGAAAAGGACAACATTCTCATTAACTAACAGTTTCAGTAGGTCTAAAGTTATACTTACAAGCTTCATATGTCCTAAGACTCTTTGTGGAAAGAAGAAATTAACCTGGTGGATATGACTTCTTATAATTATACCTTTCACAAAAGTTTTGGGATTGAGAGCAGAATGCATAATTGGTTCAAATCATTCCTTTTCCATTTGACATAAAACACCTTAATTTATGGTGCTGAATAGCAAAAAATTAAAACGGAGTAGCTAATAACAGTATATTAACTCCTTACATAATCCAAATAGCAGCAGGGGCAAAGGATACTTCGACATAGGTGCAGCTTTGAGTCACTACTGACTCCATACAAGATGTAGCAGCTATTAAATCACTAAAACGACTGCTTTGGGGAGCAGGATGTGCCCTTGTTATCTGCAGGGTAAGGTGATTAAAATGTGCATATGTGGCTGACATCAAAAGGTCAGGTTCTGTGGTCATTTCCAACAAGCTTGGACAATCACATACACAGACTGAAAAGGATAAACGATCGAGATAGAACAGTCGTGACAGTGTGTTCATGTTAGTGAATATTCTAACAAATATCACAACAAAGCTTAAGGTAGAAAGAAAAGGGGAAGCCTTGTAAGAGGGCAGCAAAGACACTGCCAGCGTTAGGAACAAACACACTGATAAAATCCTTGGCCTTTTATCTTTCATCAGTGAAGGTTCTGGTTAAGCCTCAAATGCAAATGCACATGGCTGAATCAAGCCCTGAACCTGCTACAGCAAAGGACCTACCAATCTACTGTAAATAGTAATTGCAATTGAATATACAATGCTCACACTATCATTTTAAGTACTTTGAGTAGGATCTACGAGAAGAAAAAAAACCACTGTATGCAATGATGACATTTACTTGTAGCTGTTTTTACTGAATCATATCTTCAGTATTTTCAAAAATCAATGTAATTTCCTCAGTGAGTTGAAAAACTCCAAAAAATACATGTCTTTTTTGTTTACTAGTTGCTACTATTCTAAGTTTGATTTACAAACAAAGGCTATTGAATAGAGGGTTTTCTTCACAATACAAACCTTTGTCAAAAGCCTGTAATCTGACGGGGAAATCTTTGGGGAAATGACTTGAAGCCCTTCTAAGAAATACAATTTTTGCCTTTAATTACTATTTTAATTCAGAATTCAACCAATCAATTCACTAATCCCACTCACTAGAATTTAGGAGACAACTTGCTTTTCATATTTCAGCCTGGGTAGAGCCGCCGAGAATTGACATGGGAAATTACTGATACACTTGCATCTGTGAGTTCAAAGCACTTGGTAGAGGTAGTAAGCCAGCGCTGATCAAAGCTACCAGTAAGGACATGGAGCGACATTAAATGCAGGTCCTCAAACACCTCAGTCCTTTAAAGAATCCTCTTTAGTAAGCACACTGCAAACATTAATTGCAAATAGTTTTAACACTAACTGGATATCAGCATCATTGGATTACTTGAGCACCTTACAATTAATAGTGGATGCTAATTTGCAGCTGAAGACCTGATGAAATGCAGCACTTTTCAAACGGGTGTATTGGCAACACAGTGAAGATTACAAACACACTTCCAGTCTCCTACTTGTGTCTGGCAACATCAGTGTTCTGCAAAACCGAATGACAAGCAAATTACATGTTTGCTGGCTCTTAAAGCCCATAAACATAGCAGATTGAGAGTTAATTTGCTGGTTTCACGTACAGAGGATCCAAGATTCAATAAGGTCAGTGTCATTAGATTCACCCTGCAGAGCAGAGCAAATTCACAGCACAAATTTTCACATCCCAAGACTTGGAAACACTTTAGTCCTGACAAGTACCAACATTGCTAGTTTGTCTTCAGGTCTCTATTGGAAGCTCCAGATTTCTAGCTGAGACAAGGATTGCAGCCCTCCCCGAGGTAAAACTGCAGTTGCTGAGAAAAAGGCCTTTAGACCAGTGAACCCCAAGACATTGAATGAAACTCAGTCGCTTTCTCTTTGTACATAGAGTGGATAACTCTTGCACTGATCATGGGGAAACTAGAATCTCGTGCAAAATGGCCAGCCAGGAGGATATCCTTACATGTAAAATGTTTTCTCATTTTGGAGGGGAAACCATAAAATACAGTAAGGTTACATAGCATTTAGGGAACATGTGTTATTACTAGAAGTATGTCTTTGCTCCTTTTCATCCTCTCTGCTAGGCTTCCCTAGCAGCATGGAAAAAAACCTCATAAGTTTCTTATAAATTGTTTTAGATAACAGGAAAAATTGGTAGTTTAAACTGTCATGATTTTCCTCCCTCTTAGTAATTTCTAAGGAGTAAATCATAGTCCTGTTATTTAACTTTATTAAATCTCCCAAAGCCAATGGAAATGCAGCAGTAGCACACTGTTTTATTTGATCCCATCCACAAATAAAATCTGTAACCTGTGTTCATATCAGTATGTATGTAGAATGCACTTCAGGAACACGGATAATAGCAGAGCCTTACACAGATAATAGGCATTTTCAATGCCTTGCATTGAGATATCTGAATTACCGTTACATAAAATAAATATTAAGAACAATGTCAGAGCAGAGGCTGGGAAGAATTCTGCAGAGATGAACTATCTCTGCTTTGCAGATTTAAGCCACAAATACAACTGCATAGCAGGGTACACTCTGTAACACAGGATGATGACAAAATCTAGAAGGTGTTCTAGTTAGTATTTCCCCAGGTGTCTCATGCACATAACATTGCAGGGAGAGGTTTTCTGGCTCCATACCCCCTTCTCCAGTATTTTATTCATGCGCTTTCCCACTCCAAAGACTTCAGTCCCAACTGATCATCTCCATTTCAGTGTTAAGACTTCAGGAGAAATTGAAACAGGACATTTACCAGCCCCTGCTGCCAGCAGCCTAACAAGTTTAGACACAACCACAGAGTATTAGGGATTGGAAGGGACCTCGAGAGATCATCTAGTCCAAACCCAGTGTTTGGAATGTGACAGAAATGCTCTTAATCCTCACTGGGTAACTTCAAAAGGGTCAGGATTACACTTAATGTGACTGTCCTTGCAAAATTTTAGACACAAATCTGCACAGTGAGTTTTGTCAGTACCTACTGAGAGTTCTGCTGTCCTCTAAAGAAAACAATCAAAGCCTCCAACCCTCAGAAAAATAAAAAACAAAAAAAAGCCCTTTATGGGAGTCTAAACATCCAGTGCTTTACATGAATTGGTATAAACCAATTATCTCCTGAAAAATCTTACACTACGGTCACATCCCTTGATAATGAGCTGCTAGAAAATAAAAAATAAGACACATAAATACAGTTTTGTTTTACAGAATACGTCTAATTAAGAAACAATTAGTAACAACCTGAGTAAATCAGGATAAATGCAGCAAGGCTTTAATCATTTACACGTTAACAAAACCATGCCAAGTAAAATTTCCATTCGATTAGAAGTCTCTCCGCACAGTACTTCTAACGGTTTTCTCCTACACCTCTCACTCATTTGCCATTACACTTTGAAGATCTAAAAAGAGGATGAATGTGAACGCAGAACAATCACCTATTTCCATAAATGCTGTCAACCACAAAAGGTCTAATAATGAGAAAAGTGGCGATTCTCACAGTTCTGCTTGCAAACTCTAGCGCTGCCAACTCTTACTTTTTTTACGAGATTCATGAATTAGTGGTTCACTGGAAGTTCTGCCTATTGAGTCCTGTCATATTTTCATTTTTAAAGAGATAAATATATAAGTGTAAGAAATAATTGAAAATTCAGATGATGTGGATCAAAAAAAGTCTGGAAGTCAAATCAAAGGGAGGTAGGGTCTCAAGGCATCACCCAAACTCTCATGCAAGTTCTGGGGCTCTGACATACTCTCAGTTCCTGGGACAGGTCACATTTCAGATGGTGGAGGTAGGATGCCTAAGGTTCTGCATGACCAAACCTTCAACAAATAAATTAGAAATATTGTAATTAAGAGAGAACTGCAGTGCACTAGTGACTTCATGCTGCTGAGCATGGAGACAAGACTCCCATTCGACTGCAACAGAAATGAGATTTGAGAAGAACAGACAAAGTAACTGTACAGACAGCTGTGAGGACACGCTGAGGGCTATGGAATCTCACATTTGTGTTTCTGCACCGACAGGCTGTTGGACATAGCTGTAGGTCTACAGTCCACCTGCACGCACATGTATATGAAAGACTGAAGCATTTTTTCTGAGTGGCTTGGTAGATGCATTAGTCTTGCATAGTTTGATTAGTAAATGCTGTCAGTCAGAACTACAGCCACAAAACATGTGTTTCCTCATGTTATTTCTCACAAACACTACAGAGCTCACCTGTGTTGCAAGAGGAAAGTGGATTCTATTTATGGTAATGCAGCATCAGGGAATTTGTTAACCCAGGGCCAGCTGCAGGGGCAAATCATGCTGCTGGCTGTAATCACAGCACACAGCTATGGATATAGAATAGTTAAATGTCACCATTTTTTGTGGTAACAGCGACAGCTGAGATAGTCAGGGTGGAAGAAGACAACACACAAACTGTTCTAATTTCATTTCCACAGGTCAAAATAGAAAACTTTACTGTCACCCACCTACAACCAGTCATCTGCTTCATCTGTGGGCCTGAGAAGCAGGTGAGTCCTACAATCATATGAAAACACAGCAGTCAAAAGGCTTTGAGGATGAAGAGAAGAGGATCCTGGGCTCCAATTTTTTTACTTTATTTTAAAATTTATTGTAATTTTTGTTCCATTTCAGTAATGGAGACTTCATGTCATATTCTGCCATTTTTCCTCAAGGACCCTTACACACATGAAAAAAGTACACAACAACAAACATGCTACAGCAATGGCCCTGTATAAACAGTAGCCTCATGTCAGGGTTCCTAAAGCTCGGTGCGAGAAAGGGCAGATGCAGAAAGACTGAATTTCTAAGACAACTACATGTTCAACTGGACCACGATATTTAAATGGCGAAGGCTGCAGCAGCCTAATTCCCTCTAATGATGTTAGAGACCACGCACAACGGAACACAGACTCCACACACCAAGCCACTGAAGCATGCTGCTACTTCATTTTATACGAATTATTGTCACACATTTTACAAGAGATCATGCCACTCCACGCGAATTAATTCCACAAATACACACATAAGTTTTAAAATAATGCTTTTAAAATACGGACCGTTATTCTCCAACAATTTTACAGAGATCAGTATTAAAGTTCTGAATTCACAGAAATAATTACTGTGTGAGGTGCTCTCTCACGCAGCTCCCTTTGTGAAAGTGACCCCTTTAGAGCACTCCACAATTCCAGTGTTGGAAAAAATTAATCAGAATTGGTTTTAATAAAGATGATGTTAGGAATTTTCAAAAAGCAATATATTACTTAAGCTAACACAGATAATTTGCTGGAATAGGTATAGACTCTAAAAAGCATGAAAATACAACAAAATTCATTTTTCCACCACAGTTTCCTCTCATGACATATTAGCTGCCTAGGCTGTTTCATCAGAAGTGAACAAAAGGTAGGGTCATGTAGTAAGTAATCCAAAGTCAAGGATTCCCAGAACAGGGGTTTCTAAAGGGATTTACTTATGAAAAAAGCAGATTAGAACGGATAAAGCAGAACAGCTTCTGCAGAGACACAGGAAGGGCTCTGTACAGTAACAAAACAAAGGTGTGCTGAGACAACGGTTCTGCACACCCCAGCAACACTATTTATAAAGGGCATAAAACAGGTCAGTATGCCTGAACAGAATGCAGGGAGGATAGGAAAAGTGTAAGTGGATGACACAAAACATCAAGAAAGACACAGGGTGCAGAAAGGTTATGGAGTGAAGTTAAAAGCGCAGGGGAAAACAAAGTATGAGAAGATGGAAAACAAAACGGAGATTGCAGGAGAAGATAAGATAGGCAATATGATTTTCTTCAGGTACATAAAGAACAAGAGGTCAGACAGCAGGTCCTCTGGCTACAGACAGGAAATTATTGACCAAAACCTAATGAATTCATTGCCTTGGTCCTCAAAGAATAAAAATAGTTATTGCAGACCATACCTCAGTTTTCATTAAAAAAAAATCAGAAGGCATAGACTGTTATGGACTCATATGCCCACAATGAATAAATAGCCATACAAATCAAGGTCTTTCCAGGATGTAGAACATAGAGATTCTGAATTCTGACAAAATATCTGGAGAAGACAAAGTTCTTTATTGGGATAAATAAGAGCTGGGGAGATTTGAGCAACTAAACTACAAGAATTTCTGTAGCGTATTCTGACTCTTCCTCACGGAATAGGAAAAGCTTAAAGCAGTGTTGCAAGTTAGACCAGACCTCCAAGACTTTGGGTTGACCCACAGGACAGGTAACTGTTTCAAAACACACACTGCAATGTTTTTCTATGCTTCAAAATGATCAAGAAGCTCAGAACACATTCACTTCTTCTAGAAAGAAAAGATCTAAACCAAACCAACCAAAAACATGTACCCTGTAAGAGACGAAACAGGACCCTGCTCGGCGTTCAGGGACAAGATCAACAGTTTCTCCTTAAGCTACTCTTAGTTGGCAGAAGACCACTGTATCAAAACAGGTTCAAGAAAGGTTTGGAGCAGAACATTTCCTAATCAAGTTCTTCGACTTCAACCCAAACCAATTACTCTATCTTCCCGCTAAACTCTGAAGCTGCACCTTTGCGTATATGGGTGTAACCAGGCATATCGAGAAAAAAGAAGCGACAAACTGTACAGAACCATGACACACAAAGTAAGGGGCAGTGCAGACCTAAGCTCTAGTAGCTCACCGTGTCTTTGTCTCGGCTCTGATCTGGCGTGCTTTTGGCTAGAGAGCCATAACATGCCAGCAAGCTCTGTGAAACTGCTCTTGTGCCTTTCACTGCTAAGACAGGAACCCATGACAAGTGTTTGCTGGGGAACACTCCTTCCTTATGCTGTAGGGAAACAAAATGGATGGGGAAAGGCCAGTCTGTGTTCTAAGTATTGATGTGCACCTACAACCGAGAGCCTTCAGCACAGTATTTTGAGGGTAGCTGTAACTCCGGCAGACAAGGAAAAGAAATGAACAAGCTGGTCATGCTGAAGAGTGAAGAAGTATCATTATGACATTTAAATCTCTTAAAATGCAATTAATATGTAATAGCAAAAGTAGTTTCACAGACTATTAACATAATATGACAAAAATGATATTAGTCATCTCTTGTTTTACTGAACAGATCATTATTCCTTCCAGGAATGGCGCTCTATTAGAAAACAACAATCATCATCATCAGCATCCCAAGCAAACAAACAAAACAACCATGAAACCAAATCCAGGGTCATCTGTTACTGTCTCAATAAACTCCAATTTTTCTTTATTCCTTCCTACTGTGCATTTCCACCTCCCACACTGCAAAGAGAAAAATCATAATTTTGCTTGGTGTTTGGCGTCTGGGTTATTTTTAGCATGGAAATCCAAGCCCACTAACTACCCTGTCTTGACTGTTATAGGTCATATACAAACCTTTGCTGATTTTTCTCTTTAATGAAACTTCATTCTGTTCCTCCTACAAATGACAGGACAGTGCTGTTGAACAGCAGGAATGTCAAAGCCACGCAAGCAGTTAGATCTAAGAATAAAGCACATGCCCTCCAACAAAACTAACTGTTGACTTTTGTTTGCTTTCCACATAAATGATATGAGGATGCTAGTGGCTTTGGAAATGAATCAGAGTACCCTGCTGATCCCTCATAACATTAAGATCTACAGTATGTATTGAATAGACTATTTACAGTAAAAATGAACCAGAGATGGTAAATTATAGAGTTTTCTATAAAAGAGATATTGTTCCCCCAAGACAAAAGGGAAGAATATACATAAAAATAACATGAATTTTAACTTCATTTCCTGTCAGGTTTTTTTTTTACCCCATAAACCAACACTGGGAGGGGAGAAAGAGAGATATTTCCAGTAGCTGGAAATCCCATTTATATTGCAGCTGTGCAAGCAATTATTTAAATCTTTAAGAAATGTGGCTCTATGTAAAATTTATATGCTCAAATATTTGATTTATACACACAGTTACGGTGGCCACCTTGTTTTTGACCTTGTTAAAAAATCAATTCATCAAAAAGTTCCCCGTGAATTCAAGAGCCTGCCCATGCAGATCTCAAAGAGCTAGACCTTTACTTCTGCTGGGTTTGTTCCCGTTGTATTTCGGCCACAGGATTTGACAAAATACCTGTTACTGTTTGCCAACGAAAACAACCCCAACCATTAAAGACAGACAAACTATCCTTTGACTACACTTGTTTATCTCCACTGTTGTGTTCTTCCCCCACAAAGGTAAAAGCTGTGCTAAATTGCAAACATGGAATCATTAGGGATTGGAAGGGACCTCAAAAGATCATCTAGTCCAATCCCCCTGCCAGAGCAGGATCACCCAGACCAAATCACACAGTCAGTCTGGGTTAGAAGGGACCACAGGATCATCCAGTTCCAACTCCCCTGCCATGGGCAGGGACACCCCACCCTAGACCAGGCTGGCCAGAGCCTCATCCAGCCTGGCCTTAAACACCTCCAAGGACGGGGCCTCCACCATCTTCCTGGGCAACCCATTCCAGGCTGTCACCACTCTCATATCAAGGATCTTAAATACATTCAAGGCATCTCAGCCAGGCTATACTGAATTTCAGTATCAGGGTATGATAAATCACACTGAAAAGGACGTGGTTGCACTAAAATGGACTCACACAGAAGACAGATTCATTCTTCTGTACAGGATAAATCACAGCTGTTCACTTCTAGATTTTTGCTACTGTAATTCTTTCAGTATCTGCAAAAATATATTCAAGAATTTAAAAGTCTTATCAGATACTCTGGCACCTCACCAAGCTATTTTTCCTCACAGTTATGAAGCATTTCCATAATTATACCATATTATTAAACAGAAATAAGAGTCCATTGGGACTGCAGTGCCACCCTAAATGTTGGGCAAACAAGTCACAGAAACAATAGTCTCATGTAACCTAAACCACTAGAGACTCAGTTACAGCTGATTCATCAGAATTCTTTAGCCTGTTCTCAATCTACTTGTTAACCAACATACAGAACAATACAACACAGCACAAACACACTCAATTTGCTTTTCAGCCCTGTTAACATAAGTTTTCTAAATATCTCAGTCTGTCACTACGAGTTGCAGGGCATCATTTCACACAAGTGTCATCTGTCATTACAGAAAAAGCAGAAAGCTGATTTCACACCTCTGCTTGTTAAATATTTTCTAAAGCAAATACGGCTCCTCACTTACAAAATAATTAAAACTAACTCTTCATTAACAGTTCAAATTGCTTAGGTAAATGTGGTCACAGCTCTAATTTGCACACTGGTGCTGAATAGCTTCTTCATTTCATGCTTGCAAAGGATCGCTCGCTGATTATTTCTCTTCCACACATATTTACACTTGGCAAGCAGTTATGGAAAAAAGCCCATCAGCGATGGCAACATCCTTGGAAAGGCTCAGACCCAGTTAGAAACCCCCCACTGACTGGTTGGCACTTTGATGCTTAGAAGGTTACAGAACTGGATTTTACTGCTGCAGTGATTACATGCAGCGATAAGTGATGGGAAACAAGTTTGAGTAACTTCAGGCTTTGTCCTGCACCCGAGAAACCCAAGATACTGCCCAGAATCTCACGCATTGCCTGTAGGAAGTCAATGGAATATTGTTCCCGTTTCTACTGAGCCTCCCTAACTGAATGAAGAACAAAACATCATTCTTTAACTTAGTTTTTGTCATGGTAATCAATATAGGCAGCTCTTCCTGCTTTTACCTGCATGAAAGCTTTCTGCCTCCAAGCACTTTATCTAGGAAAATGTGAGGGCTTGCAAATTACCTCAGTGTTTCTAAGAGACTACCCCATAACCACTGTTTTGCAGTCAGTTTTCACTGGCTCTCTGAGCTTTTCTTTCTTAATTCTCTAGTCTTTTACCAACACTTAGCACAACTAGACTTCCAGCTTCACTGAAATTCCTTCTGTTATTGTAGCTCCTTTTAGTAGCACTTTCTTGTTTTTGCTAACAGGTGCACCTGAAAACACATTAAAATTTCTGCTCTTCTGGAATCAGAAGAGACACTGCATCCGACGTGAACTCTGTATTTCCCAGATTACTGCACTTTTTTTGGACGGTGCCTACCTCACTGATTTTAACTACAAAATCCATCTTCTGTCTCCCCACCAAGCTACTCCATCTGTTATTACACATCTGCACTCTTCAATACTGAATTACTTGCCATTATTTGAAACTCCCAACTAGCCTTAATTATTCAGATCTTGAGGGAAGACCACAGACTTTACTTTTGACAATATATTTGTACAACTGTTGCTCCCACTAAATATGGGCTCTGGGGTACCTGCTTATCTCACCAGTCCAGAAGGCATTCAATAATAAGCTTATATTCTGCTTAAGCCACTTCTTCAGAGCATCATTTAGCAGTTTCATCAACAGGCTGTAGCAAGCCCTAAAATAAAATCATTCAGTGTAAACCCACTGGTTTACTTTGACCTAGAGATGTTCTTTGCCAACCCTCCTCAGAAGGAAAAAAAGGAATTGCTACACTTCTCCAACAGAGTTTGATTTTGGTAGATGACATCAGTACATCCTTTCTCTTCTTCACTTAAAACTGAAGCTGGCTGAGGTCCTCTGACCTTTAAGAAGGCAAAGTTACAGAGACATGCACCGCTACTATCTACCTTTTCCCATCATTACAAACACAATTTTATTAGCATGGTTCCACGCAGAAGCAAAAAATAAATAATTAGTACTGGCTAATTGCAATGTAGTGCATTCTGGACTTCTGCTGTCTCATCCAGCCTCCTCTAACAGAACTTCATTTTTTCAAACTGTACAGGTGATTAGATCATAATTACCTCAGCAATAAATCACCTCAACTCAATATTTTGGTGGAATTTCACATACTTGTTTCATTTTGAACTATTTAACTGAGCTAATAATGGGATGGATAAATAAATCTGCATCGGGGGGGTTGGGCTGTCAGGCTGCCTCACACTGCCCCTGCCAGATTGAGTTTCTTTTCCCTAGCAAACAAAATCTAAACTAATGTGAAAACAAATTGCTATGTAAATAGGCTGCTCGAAATAGACTGGCAGGCCCTGACCCTCAGGAAGATTTTTTTCACTATTTTAAAATGTTTTCTATCATTTACTGAAAATAAAACATTGAAAAATAAATATTAGAAAGCAGGGGTTAACTCAGACAATCAACAATTCGGTGTGTCTCTGATTTAACCACACTTCTCCTCTAATGAACATACAGGAAAAACTACAGGTTTTTCAATCTTCCTCCAGGAGGAAAAGGGTGGCGAATAGCAGGATTTCAAATACTCAATGAGAGAAACGCTAACAAATTCCTATAATAGATGAAGTATTCTCAGCTAATTTAAAACAGTGAATTTCAACACATGGTAAAATCTGCAAAGTCTCGTGAAATGCTGTGATCAACAAAGGTCTATTTTGTGCCCTTTTAACACTTTGTAAATTCTCATCCCTTGAGCATATGCGCACTCAGAGAAGGAAATAAACTGGTGCTCAGGCATGGCAGCCCTCTGCAAAGCTGGAAGGATTCAAACAGGTTTTGCCTTTTCATTCTGGCTCAACCCACAGACAGCACGATGGCTTGCAAAGAACCTGTGTTTTTTCAGAGATCTGTTCTTTCCTCATTTGCCCTTTGCTTTGAACTTTTTCTTTCACACCATCAATAACGAGCAGGTGGGAGCTCACAGGAAAACAAAAGAGAAACACTTTTGAGAGAAACTTGAGGTCCTTTCAAGTAGTTCATCTTTCAGTGCAGCAAAGAAATTAGGGAGAAAATCCTGCTGTCTTCCTGACACCATAACACACCGTGATTGGAAAAACCATCATCAGGACTCAAAGACAGACTAATCGAGTCGAGGGTTCTCCTACATGACTTCTCAGCTTTGTCTTCCACAAGAGGACACCAGCAAGCACGCGGAGCAGAGTGCTATAGAACAGGTTGGAATGCGCTACAGCCCATTAGGATGTATGGTCACATTGCTCCACATAATCTACTGCACTGCACTATTTGCATAGAACTGGTGTTGCTTCAGAAAGACTCCTCTAGGGAAATGTTTTTGTCTTAATTCAAGCGTACATGTTGCCAGATCAGATAGGAGGCCCGTTTGTGTTTTGATGCATTAGCTTGAAAAGATTACTATGATTTTCCAGTAACAAAATATTTAAGGTTTATACCAAACACATTAAGGTGGAAAGCCACTGATAAAGTGAGAAACAGCTGGTGAATGAAGACAAGGAACAGTGTTAAAAAGAGAAACTGCGATGATTTTCTTTTAAGAAGGACATCAGCAACTGACATAAATCCTATGCGAATGGTTAACATACATTCCACTGTAGGCTTGAAGGAGAAATAGATGTTTAAGTGTTGAAAACAAACATATGGCAAATTTTAGCAGTGCTGCTGGAGTAAGTATGACTAGTCATCTAACTGGCAAATTCTTCCAGTAAAGGAAAGAAACAGTACCATAAGTATTGATCACTGCACAGTGGAAGACAAATCAAAGTGGTCAGGGATGGCAGTCAGAGCCCTCAGGAGAGCCTGTGCCTCACATGGGCTTGGAGTTCCACTGCTGCACGATGAGGATGGGGAGGTCAGTTGTTCCCCTGTGCAAATGTACAAACTGTTTTGTGCTTTGAATTCTGCTGCTCAGCTGTATCGAAGTGACCACAGTCAATTCACCCAGCTGCACATTTGAGCAGCTGGACAGAAAGCATGAACTGACAGCCCCTCTGTTTACCTGTTACATTTCAACACGGGGTTGTGCAGTTACTTTGCAAGTTTCAGAGAGCATTTGTTAGAATTTTAATGGAGAAAAACACAGCATTTATTGACCAGGAAAGGAGTCATCAGCAAAATCTTTTTAGGAGACATAAGTGTGAGAGAGATGTATCTGCTCACATACATTAACAGACTCTTCTTTATCTCCATTAAAAGATATCCATTACTAAAAATGGGGTTGAATAGTATGTTCCGTTGACAGTTTGACAATAAAGAAAGTATAACTACCTAGTACCTTTGAGGCAACTTCCTGAAAACATCTCCTTTTGTCCAAACACAATTTTGTATTCACAAATCAAATGCATATGCAGTGTTCAGACAGTCTCCTACTGAAGATAAATGACAGAAATTACACGTAGACAGAAAGCAGAGTAGAGTTTTGAAAAAAATAAGCACCTTTACTGTTTCCAAAGGACAACTGCTTCTTCTGGAAATGTTATAGGACAGTAGCTGCAATTTAGTTTTCCCTAACTGCAGCCCATTCGAAAGCAAATACGCATTCAAAGAGATCCTATTGCTGTGAGTACTCACCTCATAATTGGCAATTGCTTCTCGATCAAGGGCTCGGGTCACGGAGACATCCCCACTGATCTCATTGATTCGAAAAATTCCTTTTGGATCTTGATCTACTCCCTTACCAGAGAGTCGAAACTTTGCTCCCTCTGTCCCTTCACTTCTGATGACCTGCAAGGTGGACAACGAGACAACACGGGTCATATTATAAAGTAGTTCTAAAGCCAAAGACAACATTTCAATCTTTTCTCTGATGTTGAGGCATTGTCCCAGACAACAATACACAACTTTAAATATATTTAAATAATTCCAAAATACAGCTTCGATCACTCAGAGAACACTGTGATTCTTGTGTGAAGCCCAGGAAAACTTACTCTGTCCTCAGACAGTTCCTATCTTATCTTTACTGTCTTCTATTTCACTACTTAAAGTTGTTATTATTCCCATTACTTTCACACTCACTCCTTGACTAGAGTTTGACATTGCATTTAATGCTATTTCTTTTTTCAGTTAAATTGATAAAACAGCTACAAACATTAAAGAAAAAAAAACCACAAAAGAAAAAAGACTTACTGTGTTGAGTGGCACAAAGCCTACTTATTTCACAAGAACCCTCCCAATACCAGTCTCCATCACATGATACTTTCTAATCAGTCAGTCCCATTTCACAAAACTAATAGAGTTATGACAAAACAGGCCACATTCAGGTTAATTTTTTTCCCCAGTCCTCTCTACATAGCACCTTCCCCAGGATTTCAAAAGAAAGGAAAAAACTCATTAAAAAATATAAGTCATTGTATCCTACCCAGAACTCTGCTTAGTCACCCTGTTGGGTTGACTCCCCTTTCCAGATTCATGGGGTTTTTACACACACACACACACACACGCACACACACGTGTGTAGGGAAACTCCCTGTTGCTATCACTACCTTATTTTGCCATAAGAAAAAAATCCCTAGAAATCCAATTTCAAGGCTGTCTCACAGCAGCGACAGCAGCATATGTAAACTTGCAGAGCTACACAATGTTTGTTATAAGCTACATGCTTTGCAAATTTGTATTTGTACAGCAGAATCTAGAAGGATTATAAATTAATCTTGCCCTTTAAGGCTGACAATCTTGCCAAGCCATTCCTTCCCTCTGCTGTTTTCATGTTCTTTTGTTCCCAACAATTTCATATCGTTAATATTTCTGCAGAAACATCAAGTCAAATATTTATATGCTGGTCTGAATTACAGCCCAGGAAGAGGAAAAGCAGTTCTAGAAATCTGGACCTGCTCCCATTTTGGGATCATAAATATGCAGCGTGTTTAATAATGTCCCTGAGGAAATAGATGTTTATTGCCCTATTGCCGAGGGTTCAGCAATGCCGGTTTGCAGATTACTGAGCAGTAAGGTTTTGACTAAAACTTCAGAATGATTATTCCTCTATTTTAATTGAGAAAAAAGTGAGGAAATAGGAAATCAGCATTTTCAGAGATGAAGTTTCAATTCTCAAACTCTTTGGGGAATGGAAGAAATTTCAAAGTAAAAGCCTGTTTCACCTTCTCGTTTCTTCTTTCTCCTTCCAAGTCAGAAACGCTAAGAGATGAAGTTTTCATTGCGCGTATTTTTGCGTGCCATGCCAAAGCACAGAGGCAGGCAACAATGCAGGTGACAAGTGGGCAAAGTCACTTTGTAAATTCCAGTTTTATGATGAAACTAAAATTAATGGTTCCTCCTAAAAAGTTACCTGCTGATCAATTCATTTTTGGCTATTCTCTGGTATTCTTTACCTCAAGGCCAACAATAAGTGCTTTGCATAACACAAAGTTATGCTTCTAATTTCACAGCATCATGACCATTGCTCATTTTTTTCCAGGGAAAAGATCACAGAATCCTAGAATGGCCAGGGTTGGAAGGGTCCTTCAAGATCATCTAGTTCCAACCTCCTGCAGAGGTACAGACACCTTCACCAGATCAGGTTACTGATCGGCCAACCTGACCTTGAACACTTTCAGGGATGAGGCAGCCACAACTTCCTTGAACAACCTGTTCCAGCATCTGGCCACCCTCACAGGAAAGGATTTGCTCCTCATGTCCAACCTCAGTCTCCCTTCTTCAAGTCTGGAACCCTTTCCCCTGTCCTCTTGCTACAAACCCATGTAAAAAGCCCTACCCCAGCTTTCTTGCAGCCCCCTTCAGATATTGGAAAGATGCTATACTGTCACCTGGGAGCCTTCTCTTCTCCAGGGTGAACTGCTCATCTCCTGCCCAGATTTCTGGGACTTATTATAAGAAAAGTTCACCTTCCTATCAATATAAGAACAGTTGTCAGACAAACTTCTAACTTCAGAGACTTCTACCCAGGTGCCATTTCCACTGCAGCCATCAAACGCTACCTAACTGCTCAGGACAAATGAAAGACCTGGTATAGACAAAATACCCTGGTTGTGACAAGGCACAGGAAAAAAGCCCCCAAGGCAATCATGGGCTGTGCAAGGGAACACATCAGAAAATTTCCAGATAAATATTTACAGATCTTCTCCACGCTAGACAGAGGGGCAGGAGTGCAATAGTAGTAATAGTAGGAATAATACAGGTACCTGCAAACCTGACTGGAGGGCAAATACCTCTCAAGTCAAAGTCTGGCAAAGATACTAACCTTGAGCTTGGTGGCAAGGAATCCCAATGTGGTACCTGAAAGATTTGTACTACAGAGCTACATCCCATATCTCATCCTCACTCTAGCCATAGACCGTTCTTCAGCATCGGAACAACAGAGCTGCCAGACAGCAGTTTTTTCTAGGTGACTGGATGTGTCTATTCAGCTTTTTTGAAGCTCCGGGAAGCTGTCACATTCACAGTGCAAGGAGGTGCAGCCCCTTCCCTCTCCTCTATTCACCCATCTGAACAGCTAGTTTTTGCACAGACACTTATGCTTGACATAGTGATGAGCAGTCCCGGCTGCTGCTTGTTGTAGTAACAAGTGGCTCCACGTACCACGGCTTCATTTGTTCAGGAGCAATTGTGGACACAAAACACAATTTTCAGCAGCATGATTCTTTAAAATGTTTAATTACCCACAAGAGGGAGCTGCGAACTCCCCAGAAGGTAAGGAAGAACAATCTCATCTCCTAATTAAGATGCTTACATAATGGCTGCACAGTTCAAAGAAAGTGCATTTCCCAGTTCACACTAAGCTCAGCACAACGAAAAGTTTAATAAAAATCAGGCTTAATTTGCCATATGGTTTGGTGCTTCAACAAGAGCAAGGCAGAAAGAACAGGAGGATTGTCTGACTTCTCCTCTGGCAAGGCTGCTGTTCTGACTGCAGTCACAAACACAGCACTGCTCATACCAGAATGTCCTAGCTCACAGTGTATTTACACCAAGGTGCTTCCTCAGTTTACTGGCTGAGAAAAAAAACAAGCCACAGTCAGATTACTCCTGCTGGAGCGTTTCCTCTGGGGTGTCATTTTTACATTTCTAAAACACTCAAATGACTTTCCCACAGTCACTACTAGATGAAGCCCAGACAGAAACAATTATTTCCATAATTTCTTCACAGCACAAAATTTCTTTGGGAACCTCAGAGCAGGTTCTAGTATTGAAAACCTCTGCACTGTGCGACAGTGTCTGTGTGTATAAAGACTCTTCATCCTTCAGTTAAGGCAGCACAGACCCAGCACCCTCTCATGAGAGCACGGATAAGGCACATAAATGCTGTCAGAATTCCCAGTTCTACTTATTTTGTTTTCCTGTGTTCCAGCCTCAACTCAGAAGGGCCTTAACATCGCGTGGGCAGATGGCATAGACAGAGTAGGTGCCAGCTGAGTGTTCCACAGTAACACAGACTCCTGAAAGCTATTTCCTCATCCGGTGCCCAAAGGACAGGCTCAGACATTATTCACTTCCCCACACCAAGTAACATTTTTCCACATCAGGGGCACGTAGGAGAACAAGTGTGTTGGAAACAGGAGTGATCCACGCAGCCATGTGAGGACCCTGCACAGCTAGCACCCAAGACAAACCAGTATCTTTTCATTTCATTTTCAAAAAGGCTGAGGCTGTGCAATTCTGCCCAGCTAAAAGACACTTTAAAGAAAACAGAATGTTACTTAGCTGACAGGATCTGCTTTTTGCTGAACCATGGCCAGAACATATTTACCAAATGCTATTTTTCAGCTGACATTATGTATCCCTTCCAGCTAAACTCATTTCAGCAATGCGATTCCCCTGTTGTTACGGGTTTATCGCAAAAGTAAATCAGAGTGTTCTCAAGAGAAGAAGAGAAATAGAAGTACAACAAAACCCTCACAGTCCCCCCAGAGAGACACTTTGCGGTTCTGCAACCCCAGCAAATCTGTCCCTTAACAGCCCCATCCCAGCTTACCAGTTTCATTCCTCAAGAAGTGTTTGCCTCAACCACTTCCATAATTCTTACTGCTTCCAACTAACTGAGTTAGAGATGCTTCACAGAAATTTCACCTTTCAATTAGAAAACAAATCCCATCCCAAGACAGGGATTGGGGGTTGCATCCTGGTACTTTCTATTTCAGAGCCTTACACTGTTTCTCTCATATGTTTCTTACCTTTTCTGAGGAGGTGTTTGGTTTGGGTATTCTCCCCTCCTCCCCTAGCTCTCTAGAAAGCAAATTTATCCATGGAATATTTAGAGGTGAGTTATTTTTTCCTTTAATCACTGCTCCACAAGACCAAAACAATGGTTTGGGCCCATTGTTTAGGTATCACATAAATATTTAAACAGACACTTCCCGTCCTGCCATACTGAAAATCACTTCCACAGTCAGAGGCTCCATCTGCTCTGCACCAGCTCAAATAATCCCTCAACCCAAAAAAATGCAAACGACTCCCATCATTATTCAGAAGCACTAACCAACAGAAACTGTCTCATTACTATAAGTTAAACATACAAAAAGTGTTGCTAAAAAGCAATTTATATAATCCATATAACTTCATAAAATCTTTATTAATTAAATACTAGATAAGCATGGGAATTGCATTAAGATTTAAGACAAAAGGAGACATGCTGGCCAAGTCTGGCCTTAGCTTTTGCTACAACTAGGAATTTCTTCAGAATTCTTACAACATATGGGTTGCAGCCAAGAAAATCCGGGTGATTTTTTCCACACAAGGAATCGAAACAGAAATTATAAAGCTTCCCTAAGCAACAATGTGTTTTGTTTGTGATAATTAGGGATAAATCAAACCACCCTCGACGTGGTGGTCTGTATTTTAGGTAACACTTCTTTCTGGTTCACAGACATAGTAAACTTTGCTATTGGCTTCACTCTATCATCAACCAAAACACCTCTGGACAGGTGCCTGCTGAGAATCTTGGCCAGAACACACACTGCATACGAACAATATTTGCAAAATTCAAGTAAACAACAGACCGGAACCCGAGCATTTAACGATCTTTTGCATTATGATAAACAGTCTCACAGTCCTAAACTACACAGCACTTCCTGGTCATTATTCAATCTTCAGCCTATGCATGAGACAAGCTTTGCAAAGCTGTACAGATGTCCCAGACCACTTGCTTTCACTGCTAAGCTTGAACCAGCCAGTCAACCACGAATTCTAATATCTGTGTGTGCATCAGAACCACACTCCAGAAACCACAGGGTACCGAACACACAGCCGACAACGGGAACGTACATCACTGACCCAGTGGGGTTAGCTGAGGGAAGAGAACACAAAGTTAAGGTGAAGAATCTGGTTTCTGGAGGGATCCAAACTAGGGGAAGTCTCCATTCTGTAAAGCAGACATTGCTTCTCTGTCACCAACGACAAATATTTTGCTTGATACTCATAAGAGTCCTAATACACACAGATATACTTCCCAGAGAAAGAAAAGTGTACCCAGACTCAGCAAAACAATTCCTAATTTGGTTATTTTAAAATTGAAAAATTTATTTTCTATGTCAGATCCCCAAGAGTTAGTCTTAACTGGGTCAAACATGTAACTGGGAAGTGTCTGAATGTTGCAGTTTAACACACATTTAAGACTCAGAGGCTGCTGGGCAAAACTACTGCTACATGATCAGCCGTTACCTCTTACTTGCACTTCTTTGCATCAGTTCTCATGAAAAAAGTTAATCAAACAGGAACACACGGATTCTTACAACAGCCCCTCTGTAAACTGAAGCCTTTTCAATAGCTGTATAAAGTGTTTGAGGTAGTGAGTGTTGGCCCTACTAATACCTTGAATGTGGAAACTTTTATACCCACTGTCAGAACTGAAACACGGGAATAAAAGAACACATCAGGAGTTGAAATGACATGAATCATGAAACTGAAAAACCACACACGGATATTCTCCAGAGGGTGTTTTTCATGATGTTAACTTTATCATAGGAAACGTTTTAGGAAGCATCAAAATTAGCACAGAATTGTGAGAATTCAAGCACGTAGCTGTGGCATGTTCCTGATGCATGGTTGCAAGACTGATTGAGGGGCGGCAAATGGCATGAACGTTCCTTGCCTGAAGCAATCCAAACAAGCTGCCTGAATACTCTTCTCAGGTATGACATCCAGAACTTTATGTACATGAAGGAAATAGAACTTGCATCGTAGAATCACAGAGCATTAGGGATTGGAAGGGACCTCGAAAGATCATCTAGTCCAACAGGAACATGGCCAGGTGGTTTTAAGCATCTCCAGAGAAGACAACTCCACAACCCCCCTGCGCAGCCTCCCACTTCTCAAGAGAAGGAGACTCCACAACCTACCTGGCCATCATCCTGTGCAGCTGGATCTAGGGGACCCTGCTGTGGAAGGGGGATTGGACTAGATCTTTCGAGGTCCCTTCCAATCCCTAATGTTCTGTGATTCTGTGAAAATTCAAACCAGCTCTGCAGTTGGGTGCAGAGCATCCAGATGAAGCAAGATTAGCTTATGCACACGACATCCTGCACACCAGTGGATATCTCCAGTCTGCTGCTCATTTTGGTAGCTGGACACACGTGCAGCAATTTGCCTTGAGGAACCAGCAGCAGCACTGGGACCTGCAGGTATCACCTACAATTGCACCAAATTTGAGGACTTAACCACTATGAGTAGCTGGCAGCAAGCAGTTGTTCACAGATCGAAGTAAAGTAATTCAATGAACACATCTAGATGCACATTATCTCTTGTAGCAGATAATCCTTGAGTTTCCTTTTACTCTTTATATATAAAGAGCAAGTAGATTCATTACAAATAATTTTCACTTCCCCTTTCCCTAAGTAAGAGCTGATTTAACATATATATCTGCAAGCACTGCATTCAGTTCACAGCAATTTCCTCCTAGTGAGAGCACAGACTTGATAAACACACTTTTTGCAACCTGAAAGGAAAATGACCTAGAAGCATTACTTGTCGCTGAAGGCCTGGATATTTCGCTGGCTGATCTAGCCTTTCACTAGCCACTTAATCCCTGTATTTTAATTGCTGTTTAAGTCACTATCTTGAAACTAACCCTGTCAGTTGAACACCACTCTTTTCACTCAAGACCACATACCACTCTCTACAAGTACCTGGAAGAAGCTTGTAGCAAGGTAGCGACTGGTCTCTTCTCCCAAGCAGCAGCAATAGGACTGCACCAGGGGAGGTCCAGGTTGGATATTTGAAAGAATTTCCTCACCAAAATGGTTATCAGACATTGGAACAAGCTACCAAGGGAGATGGTGTACTCATCAGCTCTGGAGATGCAAAGACATCTGGATAGGGTGATGGGGGATATGATTTAGTAGTGACCTGGCAGTGCTCGGTCAATGGTTGGACTTGATGATCTTACAGGTATCTTCCCATCAAACCAATTCTGTGATTCTATCTTTTGAGTGACAGCCTGATGGAGTAGCCAGATGGCAGAAACTCAGGAGATAGGGCAAGATATATAACCTGTAATCACTACACAGGTAGGCAAGTCTAGAGAAAGTAGGAGAGAAGAGAACAGGGCCCATTTACAGTACCTTTTCCCAAGTATTTCACGGTACTGCCTACCCTAAATAAGATAAAAGTCTGAATTTCTTTCTCAAGGCCACTTTTGCAGCTTCCAAGAAAGCATCAGGCACTCTGAACGAGGACCTGAAGAAACACAGCAGCACCTCAGCTACAGCACCTCAGCTGCATCATGCCCAGGCTAAAAGAATCTGCTGCTAAGGTGTGGAGAAGTCTGTCCTGGATTTTCTGGGGAATACAAAAACCTAGTTCCTTCCTTTCCCTGCAGCTACAATTACTGTCCACGACACCTGGCTACAAATGTTATCTCCAGGCCCACGCATGCAGCCCAGAAAGAAATCAAGACCTGGACTGAGTGGGAACTTCCAGCGTAGTGGAGTAATTGGAATTGCAGAATAAGACATTGCATGCACAGAGCCAACCCGAGAAACTAAACAGTAGTAGTAAAGTGTGAAAAGATGGAGCTGGTGACAATGATTCACCTAAAGCCACTCTTGAAAATTAAGTTTAAGTTAACTTGGAGACTATTATTGGCAAATTGCGTCTAATTTAATTTTTGCTTTTACTAGCAATCTGTAAAGTCTTGACTTTTGAAAATGTTTTGCAGTTGAAATGAACCTCAATGAATAAGCACTCTAGCAAAACTATTTAAAATATATAATGGAACATATTAAAAAGAAATATCATCATGAAGGGCATTTGTTTTAATTTGGTTCCTGTACATGAAGTCCGTGTAATACTTCTGGATACTTTAAGAACCTGCTTAGCACCCAATTCCCATTTGTAGCAAATAACCCACAGATCTAATTATAGATTTTCCTCAGTCACTAGTTCCCTAGGAAACAAATCCATGGCTCATGTCTTGTGCATGGAAGGTCATAGGAGGAAGATAAATATTATTTTCCGTGCGTAGAAACTTATCTAGAGGTCACAGGTCTGCATCTTAGCAGATGTTGGTGCTCCTGTCAAGGACAGATGGCAGCTGTATTTGATGATTATCTCTGATATTTATAACTTTAAACATTTTAATCTGATGAAGCACTTCATACTTCCATTAGTAACAATAAGATGCTTTACATTGTAAACAAATAATGTTAATTTTTCTTCCTTAAACTCATTTTGTATTTTACCAATGGGTCCAACTTGTTTTTCATCTGAAATCATTATCTGAGGTCAATTCAAACCAACTGTAAGTAGCTACAACTTCTTATAAATGATAGGGAGAATGTTAACTTCAATTCACTAACCATATATGTGATTCGATTTTCTGGCGTTGGCCCTCAGCATCACAACCAGATCACCCCTTGTACCTGCATGCATGTCGCTGCAATAGCCTTAGGGAAAAATGTTAGCTTAAAAGTTATGCAATTAGATAACAATCCTATTCACACTTAGTGTAACACTCAGCCTGACTTAAGACCAAATGATGGATTTAAGCTAAGTCAGAGTGTCTTTAACCTGTGAGAAGCGAGAAGGAAGCCTGTATTGTCAGTACAACTCAAGGAATGCACAGCAACCAATGACGACAAACACCCAAGCCCCATCCCAAATGACCCTAAGTCTTGTTCTACCTATCCCTGCGAAAAGGCAGCCATCCAGACCCAAGCCCACAACTAACATGTCAAACCTGGACTGCATTCCTCTCTAGATCACTGGATGGATATATAAATAGATGCAAAAATACTTGATTCCCAGAAATGTTTTGTGCTCCCTACTTTGTTCTTTTAAACATACATTCTTTTTCCCACATGTTCGTTGGGTGTTTTTGGGTTACATCCATCTTTCATCCTTTCTTCTGTCTGTTGCACAGACTACCAACTGCCTTACTTTGCCTTTGTTTCTGTAGCTCTAATGGATTAAGGCCCACTAGGTAGAAGTGGAAAAAAAAAATCCACACAGTTGGTGAACAGAACAGTGCTAGTGAACATTTCAAATCTCTGAATGATTCCCAGACTCAAATTAGCATTGCTGTGCCAAGTGAGGTGCTACTCATCTCATTGCACAGAGTGCTACAGACACGAGCCAAGGAGCACGTGGGGGAGTCTGGCATCTCCACACGCTTCACATTCACTCAACAACCAGAAAGTGCAAGTTTTCCCAGCAGCATAGCAGTTATCCCATTCATCCAGACTCGGGCATCCCCAAGCAACATTTGCTTTGCTTGTCTGAGCACTCCACTCCATGTTCTCTTCCGTTCCCAAATACCACCTTTTCTTTACTTGCTAATTCCCAGATGGGGCTGATTAGCATTTTAACACCACCACTCCTTGATCAGCCCACCTTTAACAGTAAAAGCACTAACTGAAAGTGGTTTTGCTGGCAATTCCCTAAGTGACTTCCTTAACAAAGCTTCAGATTCCAAGGTTATCCAGACTTAGGGTTCTGAAGTACTTCAGTTTTGTGAGTGACAGTGTCACCACCAAAGCCTGGTGAAACTTGCCTTCAGTATTCTAGTATGAGGTGTGACTTGGTCTAGGTCTGGACTAGACGATCTTTCAAGGTCCCTTCCAATCCCTAATGATTCTATGATCTGTTCAATAAATACAGCAAATAGTTCTTTTTCTCTTCCCCCATTTATCCCAAAGATAAAAGTAGGTGGGAAATCCACAGCGTATTTCATAAATATCACCTTGCAGTTAAAAGGTCACCACTAACTTGCAGTCTTTGCTGCTTTAAAGAGGTCAGTCTTTAACCTTACTGAATGCTCAACTCTTGCTAGGATTAGAAACGTAAGGTATTAGAGCGTCAGCTCCAACCATCAAATGCCTTTACAGAGTTGCAATTAGTGACACAGTTACATTAGTCACTTAAGAAGCTTTCAGGTGACTCTGTAATTGCCATATGGTCTAACACATATTGTGCTTCGTGGAGTCATGCTGGGGAATTACAGAATCCATCAAGATGGAACAAGCTGAAAAGAGCACACAATTGCCAAACTAGTCATTGTCAAATTGCAGAACTTAAAGCTTGGATTTAAACTTTTGAAAGCTGGAAGTAATAATATCTTGTACAGTGTTGTCCAGCACATCCAGTTAGTGTCTTCCAGGTATATTATTACTGTCTTCAAGAATTGAAGATTTTCTATATTTAATATTCATTTTTGTGCTACAAAGCTGTACACTGATATTTATAGCAATCTCTGAAATAGCCTTCCAACACAGGACCTGTATTTGACAGACCTGGGCCAAGAATTCTAAACTTTAAAAAAGTGGAAAGTATAAGACCCCATAATACATTTTTTTTAGAACTCCACAGGTAACCAAATAAACTCTAAAAATATCGAGGAAACAGCTACACACTGTGAAAAGCTGTCTAAGAGCAAAGCTACAAAGCTAACTCTAGCCTGGGAAAAACATACTTGGAAAAACCTACTGTATCACAATAACCTGCCCTACCACGGGTCTGCACAAATGACTTTCCCAAATCTCTTCGGATGGAAACAAAAGCGTAGGTAAGATTGAACGAAGTTGAAAAAATCATCACTCTGAAATAATAGTGAAAACTAAGCACTGCTTATAAGCTGGACTCCTGCATAACTTTTATTAAACCTGTATTAAACTTTTTAGGTATTGGTTAGAAAACACATGTCTTAACAACCAGTGATAACAGGAGCTTTTTTTGCTGCATTTACAGACACAGATGTTTCTGTGAAAAAAATACTGAAATTCAGAACCCAAATACCCATGAGCACTCTAAGTCTGTATCTCACCTCTAACATTCATTGTTGCAGTACAATTGGAAGTTAATTTGAGCAAACCATTTCAATTTGACATTACAGGACACACTGTGTCCTTGGTCTAGGGGATCCTGCTGTGGCAGGAGGATTAGACTGGATCATCTTTCGAGGTCCCTTCCAATTCCTAATGATTCTGTGATTCTCTGACCATTATCAACTCCAAGTGTATTATTGCTGACAGAAAATCTCCTACTACTTCTGTTTATTCAGGCCCTCCCTGCCTAGGCTGTGTGTGGAGATCTAACACAAAGACCACGTGACAGGAGCTGGTGATAATGTTATACACTAAAAAAGTTCTAAATACACCTTGGTAAATTTTACTGCTTCTAACTCAGAACAAAAGCAGTCTTAGTGACCAAAGGATAGAATTGGTGTTTTATTTTAAAACCTTTAAAATAAGTAGGTTTGAAAATGTTTAACTAGGTTCCTAAATTAACACTAAACCAACTTCTATTAACTGTGAAAAGAGCTGCATATACTTAGAAGTGGAGTATCTCCTGGACTGACTTTTGCTCGGTGTGTAAAACCCGTAATCAGTTCATAAAGAAGAATCATTATTCAAGTAGATTAAAAAAATGAGGAGTGAATCTCGGATCTTAACATTTTCACTGGAGGTTTTGCCATTGATTCCACAGCAGTTTTATTTCTACTTAACAGTTTCCAATAACACTATGTTGTGTCTTAAGGCACAACATACTAAACACACAGGAATTTAAGGTGTTTGTAGAGCCCCAGAAAAAGGAATATCTGTCGTTTCCGAGGTTCTTGACCAAAGTACAGAAGGTCTTTAGAAGGTAATTTTTTACAACTTCTACACTTCTAAAAACAAACGGATCAATCAAATCTAACAATAAATTGCTGGTAGCTATCCTGAAATCAATATGGTTCTTTTTACTGGTGCCCACCGAGAACTTACAGTACCTCCACATACACACCTAAGATCTTCACCTGTTTGTAGCTTTTGGATTTTATTGTCAGAGCTCTCCCTGACAAAAAATATTACATTTATTTGGTTCAAGATGCATCAACGTAAGTCTCAACTTGCAAAATTGTTTAATTCAATTTTGCAACAATACCAACTACCCAAACTTGTAGAAAACACTCTCAGTGTGATAATTCATTCAAATTTTATAATTCCTACCCTCAAAAAACTAGAATCCGGGACACAAAATGTATTATGCACAACATCTCCATTTTCTGACTTAGCAAGCCAAGAGCTGT
The DNA here is from genome assembly GCA_013400115.1 of Rhinopomastus cyanomelas. NCBI lineage: Eukaryota > Metazoa > Chordata > Aves > Bucerotiformes > Rhinopomastidae > Rhinopomastus > Rhinopomastus cyanomelas. The sequence goes on from VXBP01010050.1 coordinate 951,640, forward strand.
CTTTGTTCCAAGAGAGATTGTCTTTGTTTTAGTCTTTTCCCCTATTGACAAAGCTGCTTAGATGAATACACAGAAACACACGCGTGTGTGTACAGAACCTGTCATCTCTATATTAAGACACAGTTTGTGTATGTGCACGCAAATCCTCCTGAGCTGTCAGAGGTTTCACTGCAGACTACACTAGTCAGTGGGAGAAATAACAGGCACCTAAAGGCTTGCAGGTGACAAGCCATGGTAACGTGCTCACTGCTCACACTTGCTCATGTGAAGCCCTACTACAGTTTGCTGCATAAATCAAACGGTGTAACGAAACCTGAGGTTCTGCTGGGGAAAACGCTTTACAAGGGATGTAAAGCACAAAGCAGCAGTAACGTACTCCACAATTTAGCAGAATTTTTGCACTGTGAATAAAAGGCCAAATTTGGAACAGAAAATGCAGGTTCTATTAACTAGCCTTTTAACATAGGGAGGCGTGTTGCAATGACCATACTGATCAAGTACTACCTGAAGTATCCCAATTGCCCCTGACTTTTCTCTACTGGCAAACAAACACTAACCTGATTTAATTTGAGAAGTCATTTAGAAAATGAACTCCATACATTTTCAAAAACTCCTACAGAAATAATTTAAAACATTGAGGTGACTTCAAGGATATTGGAAAGAACCACACAACCACTGGCTTTCAGCTCTAACAGATGATTGTTACCGATATCTCTGATGTCTCTTTGAGAATAAATAACAAACAATTCTCAGAAGCCAACACACAATGTTAACTTTGTTGAGTGATTAATTGTATTTAAAGGTTTCTGTAATCTCTCTGATTAAGAAGCCTTATGCAATAATGCAGCCAAATTCATCCATCACAAGCGAAAAACGCCTTTAAGTTGGATGACACAGATTCTTTAAAATAGTTTTCCAGTTTTCAAAGTACATTGATAAAGATCTTTCCCTCTACTAACAAGTTACAAAAAAAACCCACTGCTAACAAGAATCAGCACAGCTTGCTTTGGCAAAAGACTCCAACAATAAAAAAATCAAATCTACAAACTCATAATTTAGTATAAACTTGAGTAATGACTTCCTTTCCTTAAAGATTACACACAGTAACCTTTGGATGTTTTAACAAATAATTATTACAGATGGGCTCACACTCTAAGTGCTCTGTCTAGACATAAAACATTCCCAAAGTTTAAGCTGACATTTATAGGAAGCTCTAGATTGAACCCAGTAATATACTGTATGCACTGCATTCTTTTCAGAAAATAGCTTGCCAAGCTACCTAGCAATCATTACTGTTACCATGTACAGCACCATTAAAATAAAGATTCCACTTCAAAAACATTTCTTGGGTCACTTATCTCTGTTTTTACCCCATATCTGACTGAGCTTTTCCATTTGCTGTGAAACATAGTCCATCAATACATAGCTTATGTCTTTCCCTAAGAAATATACCTTCCAAAAACCTCAGTATTTCATGGCTTCTAAGCCTGTAGGAAGAAAAAATATTCACAGAAACACAGAACATTAGGGATCGGAAGGGATCTCGAAAGATCATCCAGTCCAGTCCCCCTACCACAGCAAGATCACCTGGATTAACTTGCACAGAAACATAGCCAGGTGGGTTTTAAACATCTGCAGAGAAGGAGACTCCATAATCCCCCTCACTGGGAAGAAGTTCCTTATATTGATGTGGAACCTCCTCTGTTCCAGCTCATACCCATTGCTCCTTGTCCTATCATTGGATGCCAGTGAGCAGAGCCTGGCTCCATCCTCCTGAGAGCCCATATCCTTTAATTTAACAATCATGTTTTCAGCCTGTCATCACCAGCTCACAATTAAAATTTCAGCATTCAAGAACCCACATAACACAAAGAATAGGATTTCTGTTCCTGAAGTTGGATGACATTTACTTTTTAGAGGAACAATGCAGAGAGTAAATACACACAAGGCCCTATAATTAAGGGTTTGATTTTACCCAGTCGTCTGAAGCCAAGAAAAATTTGTAGGCAATAAATCAAGTTTTTTTAAAGGTAACAGTAGATTTTAATATAATTTATCTATTGTCACAGAATCACAGAACATTGGGGTTTGGAAGGAACCTTTAGTCCAGAGCAGGATCACCTAGACCAAGCCGCACGGGAACGTATCCAGGTGGGTTTTAAACGTCTCCAGAGAAGGAGACTCCAGAACCCCCCTGGGCAGCCCGTTCCAGTGCTCTGTCAATACATATCTCTGAATTACAGTTAGTACACACTTAGAACAGCACTTATTTTTCATAAACAACCAGCTAAACAAAACCTTTCTAGGCTTTCTAATTTGTTTGTGACTAAACACCTGTAGCAGCATTGTCCATTCCAACTCTGAAAGACCAGATGTTTTCCAGTCACATACGACTGCTTGCCATCGCATTGTTCAATGTCAAAAGATGCTATTTCAAGTTAACGGTAAGATTTTGTGAAAGTTTAAGCTGTTAAATTATTAAACTCTTACATACATACATAAGGTTGGTGGGGAATGGCTACGCAGTCTCTATCTTGCGGAATGCAAATGTAGCCATCAGTGTGGAAAGGAAATCAGTTTAACATTTTAGTTGAGATGGAAGAAAACAAGAACAGAGAAAGACGTTCAAGAAGCAGAAGTCTTCACACTGAATAAACCAGAGCCACAAATTAAAGAAAAAGCAGAACATTTCTATAAAGTATTCTAAACTTTTAAAGAAATTCACGTGCTTGCAGAAACAAAGTCTTACCCCTAGATGAATGTAGGACTCAAGGAAGTCCTATAGCATCCAGCAACAACATCCTAAAGCAATTTTACACCTGTCTTAAAATCATCTGTTTGAACCCTTTAAGTGGGGATGAGCCTCACACAGCCTGGTCCTGCTACTCTAAGAGACACATCAGGACTTATCAGAAGAAGCTACACTGAGCAGTGCTTTGGTAACACCTAGCACAATGGGACTTTGGAGACTGATTGGTACCAGGAGATCTATGGATGCCAGAACAGCCTTTGAGTGCCTCTGACCTGCACACCTGGCTTTCCACTTGGTGGTGCTCAGAAGTGCAAGGCTGGTGTTAGGGTCTGGAACACTGTCTTCTCGCAATGAACTGGGGTCTTGGTGGTCACCTTAATTCAGCGATGGCAGGTATTTATCCTATTACACTAAACAAGCGTGATCAATCCTATAATGGTGGTGGAATTAAAAATCCAGTAGAAACTGCAGTCTCCAGTGCTGTTTCAAAGTGGCAAAATACAAACGTCCTACCAGCATCTGTTTCGCCTGCTCTGCGAAGAGAGTATTCAGCTACATTGTGCAACTACTGTAAACTGCCACAACTGTTCTGGGCCTCGGTTTTATACCTTGCTCAAAAACCAGCCAATCCTAAAGTATTGGATTCACAGCCATAGCAAGGCACTGGTTCACTCTTAATACAAAGAAAAATGCACCTAAAAAGGACAGGATCCAGGTTATGGCTGTTTGCACTTGTTACCCCCTCTTACCAATACTGACGTTACTACGTGAGAGTCACCTGTGGTCATATGTTACTTCAATTACATAGTTGTAAATCCAAAGTGCACCTCGTCTTCATACCCATTTCTACAAGCCAGGGCTAACAAACAGCACTCTCCACACTTCATCACCTCACACACATTTGTCTCTTCTAATTTAAGAGAAATGCAGATCTGACACAGTAAGGATAATTAATGACATAAATCAAAACTTTAGATTACTGTTGGTTTAGTTTCCCCAGCGTCAGTCCTTGTTTAATTTTTACTGAAAATTAAAGCTGCAGGGATATGATCACAATCCTCAAACAGAAACAAAAAATATTTAATGGAATTAGTAATTATTTATATTTTGGAAATTATTCAACACCACATGGAGGAGTTAGAAAAATAATTTAACAAGGTCTACTAATTTTATTAATAATGAAAACCACCTTAATACGTGTGTTTCCATGACGACGCTTAATGTGACTAAAATACAGAGAGACCTTAAAACAGTCCCAGGATTGTCAACAGAGAAGGTTTTGAACCTGGTATTGGAAAGAGAGTCAATTCTTTTCAATTACAAATAATTCATTTCAACTTCAACCGAAGAAATCAATAGGCAAGAAAACACATCTCTCATCGTTTAGGACTACTTGTCTAGATCTATCACTGTGGCATATCTTAGAAATTTTCAACTAGCACCACAGCAGAGCAGCCTTATCTAAATTGCACTGGTGTTTTCTACAGTTCTGGTGTTTCACTCCTAAACAAAGGAGTGATGAGCACTACAGCACAACCTGACTGCCCACCACACACCAACACTGCTAGCGTACAGCATCTCCTCCGAGTAACAGGACACACGTACACCTAGAAAATTAACATTAGAAAAATCACTACCGAAGTGTAGCTCTTCTCCAGTGTCTTGTAGAGGAAGAAATAGAACCAAATCCTTAAATGACTCAATTACACAGCCCAACTTCAAATCACTCTGAGCTCCAGGGACAACTTCTGCATGGTTAACTCATTTCAGGGGCCATTTTCCCTGAAAACAGTGTGTAGGTCAGCCCAGCATCACAAGCGTGAACAGCAGTAAGGAACCAAACCAAAGAAAAGCAAAGTTGAGGTAGCATTCTAAAAAACAAGACAGCACTTTCCTGCAAGAGATGTCACGCTAAACACAAGGCGCTCCTTTCTGAGCAGCTCTAGAAAATTGATGATACTGAGGAGCATCCAGAACATCTCTAGAGGCTTTTGGGGGCCTGCTCAGAGAGTTGTACTCTGTGCAAGACAGAGTGGTTCCTATTTACAACAGTATTCTTCTACCTATTTCAATAACTAGACTTTATAACACTTTCTTTTACGGTACAGGAGAGCTAGAGGTACACAAATGCTCATAAATGTCAGAAGAAACAAACATTTAATTTCACTTTCTAACTGTGGATTACACACCATTCATGCTGAAGGAAATGAGGCACCTAAATTCCCCTAAAAATGTGGGCCTTAGTAACTTAAACCTCACTGCTTTCAGAAATAGCTTTTTATTTCCACCATTGCCCACACGCTTTTGAGATGTAGAATGACTCTATAAATAATAAAGCAATATTTGAAAACAAATAATGAGTCAGTCGTTCCTCACCCTCCTTCTTTACTTTCCAGATACATTTGCATGATATAAATTGTATTCATGAGAATAAAAGCTTAAACCTGAGATGGTTTGTGGGAATACAGAAGTGCAAAGGCAGCACTGCTGCAGCCATTGAGATCTCTTCGCAGCTTCCCTTACAAGCAGCAGTAAAAAGTACACGCAATGTACCTTACACAGCAAATTGCACAAGCGTGGTCATGGGTCAGTCCTGGGCTATTGCCTGCACCTGTATTCCACCTGTAACGTTGACCTGCACTATCCTGTATCAGCCTCAGAGCCCAAATCATCAGGTATAATAGCAAGACATCTATCCTTTACCTTTGACCTTTAAATCTTGTGACACAATCCACCACCTGGTAAGTCAATAGAAGTCCCTTATTTCTTCAGTAGGAAAAGAAATGGGTAATTGTTGCCCTGATGGTTGCCCTGTTTAAAGTCTTGAGATCTTACCTCTGATCATCTACTTTGGCCTCTTCTGAATCCTCTCTAAGTGTACTCTATCCTTTCTAGGATGTCATGACAAGAACACAAAATTCAGCTTGCTCTTTGACATCTGGTAACTGTTAAGGATGACATTTTCCAGAGACCAAACCACAATGGTTCCCTGAATCGCTCTTGAATTTTATTTATTATTCATCTCCAGAAATTCAGTCGCTCTGTACTGTTAAATCCTTCTGCAATCCCATCTTTTCACTTCTTGTCATTCTCTTGAATCATTTCGGATGACCTGAAAACTCTGTCCCCTCACTGTCTCCTTTTTCAGGTAACTTTTACTGTGTTAAACATCACACATCTCTGTACAGATCCTGGAAATATTCAACCTTCCCTATAAAAATCTGTTTTCATACTGATGTTTCAATCTTTTTTAGCCCAAAGAAAGAATTCTCTCTTAGTTGAAAAATCCAAGTATGGTTTATTGGTCAGATTGATCTACACCTTTGACTGTTCCATAGATCATAATACATTTATGAGACGACTTGCTCTCAGAAGAGGCACGTTAACTATTCACCTCATGATCATTCAACGGGTGACTTTGACTGATTCATGTGGCGTGAGTGTAGGATTCAGTGCAATGTAGTTCCTAAATTCACGGCCTCCCAGGGTCCTTTTTATAAAGGATGGGCAGTATGTGACACCCACATTCCAGCGTGAGGGAAGCCAATGCTTTTGAGCAGCTACACAACACAAGAGTTTGGAAATTCCCTGTTTAAGCCATCTTCAATTTGGTCTTGGCTACTGCATAGTACTCATTTCATCGGTTTGCTCTGAGACCATTTATTTTGACACTTCAATTTGAGATGCTCCTTCAGACTTCCATCACCTTTCTTCACTGAGAACACCTGCTGTGTGACAGTCTCCCTTGCAGGGATCGCACTAGTTTCCCAAAATCCTTTAAAAACTTTTACTCTTCCATTTCTACAGGACTTACACTGCTAAAGGGGGGTTGGGACTCTGAAGAACATTCTTTACTTTCTTTCTGAGCCTGCAAAGAATGTAGAACTGTGAACTGCTTTGGAGCTATTTATTGGTCATACAGACTTACGAGAACCAAAATCTGCTGACAGTAAATTCATAACAGAAGCTGGTGGCAGATCCTGCTACTAAATTACTTGCAATGAGATAATTTCCCTAGCTCTTCAGCACAGTAATTTCTTACTTTGAAAGCTACTGCGTAAGGGTCCACATGGTTCATTACACAAGCAGCAGGGAACGAGAGAATGAAGGACAAGAAATGGCAAACTAGCTCTATTTTGCCTCTAGTCCTTGATTTTAAAAGCTGATGGGAAAATTTCAGTCTAAGTCTAAAAATATAATTAACTCTGACAGACTAATAAGAATTTTAGAAAATGGTTCTTTAGAAAAGCATGTGAAGAAAGAAATCAGTTTGCTCTTACCTCTGCTCTAAGTAAACATTGCACTACAATGCGTTGTACCTGTCTTCAATTCCTATAAATTGGACACACGCGTGTGTACACATAAGTTATGGTCAGTGAACAGCCGCTTAATTTGTTCCCAGGATTAGAAGGCTGTTGAGGAAGGGAAAGTTTTCAATGCAACAAAGTGTAGTCAAAGCTTATTTTCATATAAACAAGAAAAAGAACTGGAGGATACTTCCAGTAGCCAGCATGTTCAGAGATCATAGCAGGTGGCAGTGAATCACACCTGTATCTTTTTATCTGATGACTTCACAGTCGTCAATTTTTGTGAACTCTTAGGAAAAACACCTGACGGATCAATTTTATACTACAAAAAGCATCCTTCATCAGTCATCCCCTAAAGGAAACAATCTGCCTGGTTTTGAAGATTTCTCTAACAAATAATTACACTGTTTTCTCAAAGCATTAGTGATTGCATCATTATTGTGTTCATTTTTGTAATTTTATTTTTAATTAGGTAGTTTATTAAATACAAAACCCCTACAATTATCATAAGAAAATAAATTCTTAAAGTTCAGTAATGGTACTATATTTTTTTTTAAAAAAAAACCAAAACAGTTATGTATAATAGGTTCTATTAATTCAAATTAATTTTCCTGTTCCAGTGACCCTTAGCAAATTCAGATTAGAAAGCCCAACAGCACAGTTCTAATGGCTGAAGTTGATTTATGATGTTTTCCTATTTACACAATTTCAGTATGCTTTGTATTGTTCATTAATTTTTATTGGTGATAAAATTCATATAGATGCTTATAGTTTTTCCTTTACATAATTAGCAAGCTCCCCACTGCAGCCATTGCTCTTTGAATACACCCAACTTAACCATTATCTCAACCCTACAAGGAACAATCGCTTCCTCAGTAACATTTAAGGGCTTATTTATCAAGTAATAACCAAACACCTGCTTCTTTAGTCTGCTCTTCTGAAAAAACAGTAATGGAGTGACTATGCTGTGATCCATTTTAAGCCTATTGGCTAGTTTAAATCAAATTCAACCCCCCACAAATGCAACATACAAAGTTCAAAGTTCTGTGAAAATTAGAGCAATGTAAACTAAAGAGTCAGAAGGGTGCAAAGAATATTCATTGCTCAGGCAGGCTACCTGTAGCTCCAGGATGTGCTGTCTTATCACAGGTTAAAATGCACCGAAATAGTGCTGAGGGCACAGTGGGCTGATTTGGGTTCATTGTGCTTGAAGTGTTGTCACAGATAAGAGGATCTGGGTTTGTCTGAGGAAACTAGTATTTTAGGAAAACAAGCGTCGTAACTTCAATTGCTCATGAAAACCCTTGTAACGTATCACAAATCAGGTTTGAACGTGAACTCCTGTTCAGTTGATGTAACCACTGAATTCAAGTTTTAGCCACATTCAGATAAATCCACACTTCCTCTTTTTCTTTTTCTTCAATTCTAGTAAGTGAAAATATATTAAGGCACATGTTATAGGATTACAGAGATCACTATACTTCCAATTTCTGGACTTCATTGTTGCACAGATTTCTATTATCAAAATCCATTCTCATCTCCAGCAAGCTCAATTGAAAATGTAAGCTTAATAGTTTCGCCCATGTGTTGTAGAAATGAAAAGGAAAAGCTTCTGAAGCAGTGCAAAAATACTTAAGATGTTGGAAAGAGATGAATTTGAACCCTGATGAAAATCCTATTTCCCAAATGTGCTTTAATAATTCTCCCCATAAACATAATGCAATAAGGTATAACCTGGCATGCACACGATCAGCTTAGTTCATGCTTCTTACAAGCTTCACTTCCCCCTACAATCCTCTGTGATTGTTGGCCTGATGGAAAGCCCTTCCCCACTTTGATGGGAGACAAATCTTTTTTGCTTCAGTGTGTTTAAGGTCCGACATCATCGTTCAGTAGCGGTAAAATGCTTCAGTCGGTGCTTGACAAACAGAATAAGGCTCCTCGGAAGTGCTGAGCAACGAGGGCAGGTTTATAAACACCATTACACCTCTGCTTAAAACCACAACTCAAGCTAATGAAACTGCTAAAGTAATGCTGACAAATTTGGGAGAAGTGTCCAAAGGATGGAGGAAAGCAAATGTCACAGATCTTCATGAAGGACAAGGAGAAGGACCGAGGAGGAGCTAACAACTACAGGCTCAGTAGCCTCATCTCAATCTCTGGGAAGGTTATGGAGCAGCTAACTTTGGAAATCAATTCCAGGCACACCAATCACATGAAAATCTTCCGGGAGTATAGGCAGCACGGATTCACCAAAGGGAAGTCATGCCTGACCAACTAGATAAACTTCCACAGTGAAATAACCAGCCTGGTAGATGAGGGGAGAGCAGTAAATACTGTCTATAAGGACTTTAGTGAGGCCTTTGACACTTTGAGCAGCTGTTGATGCATAGACTGGATGAGCAGACAACAAAGTAGATTGAAAACTGTCTGAACAGCTGAATCCAGAGGTTGATGGTCAGCAGACACAGTGTCTGGACACAGTCACGGGCAACCAGCTCTAGGTGACACTGCTTGAACAAGATGAGAAGATTGTTGTTGTACAAGATGACCTCCAGAAATGCCTTCCAACCTCAACCTTTCTGTAATTCCACCCATAGACTACAAATAACTTGACCTCTGAATTTCAGGAAGAGATTTGCAAACTGAGTGGTAAAGATGATTCACCAGAAAGGTTAAAAAGGCAAAAAGAAAGTTGCCTTCAGAGAGCAGCTGAAAAAGTGCAACAGATGTTTTAAAAAGGAGAATTAATTCATCAAAACACAGCTGCCATTGCAGATACTAGCACCATACTCCTTCAATTACCCAATTGATGTGTTAATATACAATACTGAATCCAAGACAAAAAACCCATGAAAGACCAATCATCCAGCAAAACCAAGAGCAAAACACAAAGATCTAGCAGTTAGAAGGAAAAGAAATTACTCTTGTTCCCTGAGTGACATCTATTTACTCCGCCTTCCAGATGAGCTGTATATAACACATATCACTTTTCCTTTTGGAAACACTCTGCCAGCCAGCTTTTCTTAATACTTCTTTAACAGGCCACAGCTCATAACACCAAATTTGTTGCCAGTCCAATCTGCAACACGCCTTCATTAACGTCTTTCATTAATGAAACGACCAAGGCTGACAGCATGACAGCATTTAGTTTATAAATTGGCAGGGATAAGTTATTTTTCTTCCTAAAATGTCATGCATTTGGGCATTGCTTTACATTACACTATACACTTGCTAACAACTGGTCTCCAGTAATAGGAAGCCAGAGGAATAACTTGGAATGAAACAGGAAAGCAATTGGTTGGAGAAGGTATAAGGAACTCAGATAACAGATCACACCTAAAGCTGTATGAATCAATTAACAGCTACCAAATAAATGCCTTAATTGATTTAAAAGAAGTTTAATGGTCACATACTTTCCACCAACTTCTGCATTCTACTTGCTAGTAATATATTATCACAGCACACTGCTAAGTAACACGGCGTAAGACTGTCACATTTGTCATCGCACTCCGAGTAACTGTAGCTAGATTTGTTGAAGAAATCTTACAAATTTAAGGTACCAAACAAACACAAGTCCTGGAATAAAATATCCTGGTTTAGGCCATGAGGTTAAAAAACTGGCCCAGAGAATGCAGAAAGCAAGGTTTTCCTCAGAAACACACTTTCAGTAAGAAAATAGCTTTTTCAAGCTGGGCAGACTGAGCAGTGGTTTCCAACTACTGAATTAAACTCAGACACAGAAAAGTCAAGGTGGATAACAGAAGACTCACAATATGGAGTCGTACTGGCAGACTATAAAGACTGATGTTAACAAGAAGCCCACATAGCTTCATGAAAACCACAGAGAGCTGAGGAATGGAATTGGCTACTATTATTACCATTATTCTGCATCTCTAGAACAGGATTTCCGGCTGCTGCTGTCGACAGCACTGCCCATTCACAGTAGACCAGGTACAGAATACACTCCACAAACATAAGCCTTCAGGTTTAATTGGGTCGAGGAAGCTGTAAGTGGACTAGAGTTTTGGGGAGATTCTTTAGGTTGGTTTCTGCAAAGATGACTAAAATTAACATTTGAGAAGTAAACACTACGAAAAAGGATCTAATACTGGGTATCACTAGATAGAATGGCTGTCGCATCGCAATCCACACATTTTCCCTAAACTCGAGTCTAAAACTCAATTAGTGCGTCAATGAAAAATTAGTTGCCAGGGGTTTATTTCATCTTAATTGCTTTACAGAGGTAATTTACTGGCAGGTACAGGCTTCCCCCCATACGTTCATCTGCACCCAGTTTAAGGTATCAGCTTCTGAGATCAAAGTAAGTACAAACAGTGTGACAGCTAAACTGCAGCAGACTTTGCTGAACAGCTTCAGAGCACAAAGTCTCTTCTGTGCTCTCTGCAAGGTCCTTCACATGACTTGTAATGAAGCAAGAAATGAGGTACCAGATATTTCAGTATTGGCCAGAAAATGTAATTCCATCATTGCTATAGAACTGCCTTATCTCCAACAAACTTGTCACCATAGTAACTACAAGAGGAAATATTCCTCAAATGTTAAAAAAAACTTTTATTCTCGCTAACAGCACCAAAAACTGAAAAAATAATGGTAAATTCTTATTGTTTTCCAAGCCATCTGCTGTTCAAGTGTGATCCTTCTGAAAGATCTTAAGCAAACAGGAGTATTTTAACAAGGCTTTCCATTACAGTTCTGTTCACTTAAAAAGGACAAATGTATTCTGCTGGTGTTGTTTATGTGACTGTCGATATGTTTGAAAAAGGGGAAGTTTGAAGAGAGAGCTTTTGGAAAAAGAGATAAATTTGAAGTGCTGTTTTCAATTAATGGTTTGTTAGGACATCAAATGCATATCCTTTAATGAAAATTAATATGCTGTAGTTTAATAATTCATGTACTTGCATTGAAAGCCCTTTAATTTAATGGAGCACTGTTCATCACATTCATTGCTGAGGTAGGCTGGTATTCTACCATGAAGGTCAGGAGCGTGCCATTCCTCCACGCAAGCCATGAATTTGATCGGATGTTAAACTCTGACACCTCCAAAAATCCATTCAGGTCCGACTCAGCAGGCTGTTACACATTTTCAAGAACACCAGAATAGCAGGAAACTCTGGGTGTCTGTTCTTTCGGGATCAGAAGCAGCACTGTTATGAAACCGTGGTCACGTATTTATCAAACTTTGTATTCTCTACTCAGTACTTCTGTTGGAAATTAATTCCTCTTCTCTGGGGACTAGAAATTTTTCTTCTAATCTTATGCCAAAATGTATAACCAGTAGTTATTACACCAGAGTATGCCTCTCACTTAAATGATTACACTCACTCTGGATTTACAGAGAACACTTCCTATGCTAGGCTGAACAAACCCCAATCTTACTGTACAGGTACCATAACTTGAGTTTCCGCAATCTTTCTACCACACTTTGTTTGCAGTTTCTGTTCATGTCTCATCTGGGGATGTGTTGTTTCCTGCACAGAATGACAGGCATGCTTCAGTAGAGTGCTCTCCATATATCCCATCAGACTTTGATGTAAGAAACAATATTTTCTTGTTCCAGAGTAATTCCATCTACTCTCTGAAAGTGGTCCTCACTGTGCAGTGCCTCCCAGGAGCCAGACACTCCAACATCTCCCTGATGGCACCACTTTTTCACTTGTCATTGAAATAATCTTGCCCTCTAGACGCATCAGAATTCTTGTTGATGACCATTTTTCCTTTTCTGAACACTTTGGAACAGACAGATCATGATGTTTGATGTGCTGATGATTTAAAAGCAACCAAATGCATATTAAAAATATTTTTTACAAAATCCAGTGAACTTTTCCTATAGACCTTAGACCCACTCGTACTTCCATAGTAAGAAATAAATTTTCTTGCTTCTGCATCATTTTTAGCAACTAACATGAAGATTCAGACCAAGACAGAGATTCAGACCTTTGCCAACTGAGAAGCTGCTAAGGAGTTACAGAGATCTCTCTTGGTGTTGGAAAGGCTCTAGGTACAGCTCCTCTCTTCTGCACATTCTGTAAGTGCACACCAATATCTTCCAGGTTTTGACACCCATCCTTACTGAATCTTTTCCTCCTCCACTTCTCTTTAATCTATCTCAAACACTCTAGTTTTCCAATAGCACAAATGTACTTGTTTGTTCAGCTTTTATATCACTGTGGTTCCTCTTCTGTCTTTCACATGGCCTCATCTAATTAGTAATCCTCTCCAGGTTCTCTTCACCAGGACAGTGGGTTATGATCGTCTTTCAACACTTCCATCACCAGCTTCTCAAAACCTTCAGCTGAAGTTTGGCAGTTTTTCCAGATGCATCCTCAGTAGTTAATATTTCTATGCAGCATGTAATTATCTTATATAAACAGCCCCAAGCAGAGAGCCCATCAAACAGAAGCTTCCAGTAGCTATTCCATCCAGTTTATCTCCAATTATCAACCTTCTTCAGGTTTTTTCTACTTCTGCATTAACTGAAAAGCTATGTTTTCTCTTTGGTGTAAATTCACAGCTCAGAGCACCCTCTCGTAGATCAAGATTTCTATCTTGTTTGCTAGCCTGTACCACTTTGGCAGCTAACCGGCCATTAGACTAGACCAGAGACAGATTGTACCGGATTTAAAATATCTGAACAAATGCTCCTCCTTCCAATTAAAAAAAGAACCCACACACAAGTAAACACATTTTTTAAAAATTATCTTATTGCTAAAAAAGCTTTTCCTTCTTCCTTCAGCAGGTTCCTAGGAAGTCTCCCATGTAACTCTTTCTGGCCTTCAATGACAGTAAGAAATCCTGCCAATTTTTACCACTCATTGCTTCCAGATCTTATGTGTCAACAATTAATTCAAATACTCATTCTTATGAAGGATAATTCCTTTAAATTAAATACTAGACTCATGGATTCATCGTAAGTCCATCGATAAAGTACACAGCAAATCCTTTCAGCCTCTATTAAAACACTCACTTTGCCCATGTTCTTCTGTCCTAATGGTTGGGTGAATAGATGTAAATTTCTGGTCATTTTTGTAATTACCTTCCTGCACTTTACAGGTTGCATTTGTGCAAGAATTAAACTTCTGACAGTACCATCATGAAGTCCATCACCACAGTTAAAGTGTCTCGGGAGATTTTTTTCAAATAGCTGCGTAGGTCCACCACCCCAGAATTCTGGGGTTCTTCGAAACGTCTTTCAGAACATTTCCATAGCACAGTGGTGAATAACCTATCACCACAATTACAAGACAATCCTGCATCCCACTGTTTTGTTCTTCATTTGACTTGATGTGGGCAAATAAACCGGAAAAGTAACATATGGAGAGAGACTAAAAATTGAATATCATATCCCTGTGCTATAACAGCAAGAGCTAAACAAAACACATCAATAACAGCCAACAGTTGTAGCCTGGGCCATCTGGTCACCAAGGCCCATACTACCAGGATTGTATTGAAATATTTCAGTCTGTTTTCCCTCAGGAACGAAGGACAATATGCACAAGCTTCAATTCTGCTAAAAGGTGAGATTGCTCTACCTACAAACACAGCACGTTTATGGTAGCTATTTAATTAAGAGATACCCTAATGATGGGCGTGCAAACGGCAAGGCAATAATCCAGTTCCTAAGTGAGCTTGCTGAAAGGCCAGTAACAGCACAGAGAACAGCCTCTACACACGTACATCCTTGTTAAGCTAAATACTAACCTGAATTTTTGCAATTAATTAAAACAATTGTTTTCAATTACCCAGCACAATGTCTCCTTCCTGATTTATATTACCAAACTAATGAAAAAAAAGACCCTTAAAGACCCCCCTTTTAAATGCTATTGTTTCCTAATTGTGAAATAAACCATAATTAATTACTTTCCCATTGCTCTCCTACTTTTGCACATCTGCTCTGCTCACAACTAACTACCAACGTGTTCGTGTGTTGGTGACTGCTACGGTCACTTACAAACAACCTTGTGCATTTCCAGACAACACAGGTCAGAAACACAGGGCTGGAAAGCAAGAGGTAGTTACAGCAGATGAACAAACTACACTGGCAATTTGCTACAGCAGGTGAAAGGAAGGGAAAATAACACACTCAGGGTGCAACTGGAAACCTAAATTTTTGTGGACATCCAAACTGGACCACCTGATGGTATCAAACAGAACCAGACATATCTGAAATTATCACTAGCCTACATTTCATTCAGTCAGGAAATCTTCACACTCCTGACAAGTAGAAATCAGAACACTGACATGGCAAAGATGAAAGTAAACAAAAGTTGGGATTATTTTTCACATGGAAAAGCGTGTGGTTATTCCACATGCACATGTCGCTGTGCTGGAATTCCTTGGTGATAAACTATCTTGCTGCTACATTTAGTGTGAGCCTCACAGGGATCTGACCAGAGATGCCCACTCTAGAGCTGCTCAGGACACTGGCTCACCATGCCAGGCAGATAGGGCGAGCCCCAGCAAGCTCCTGTAGCACGGGAGAAACTGCTGTTTGCAGCACAGCAAACCTACACAATTTTATCCCTTGACAGAAGGCAGCTCCAGAATGTGTTTTCATCTTCCTTCTCATTTTTAAATTGTATTAGAACATGCAGAGCCGCCCGTTCTCTGCATGTTTTCCCCCAAATCACTACAAAAGCCGCAACTACTAAATACATCTGCAGTGTCCCTTCACAATGCTTACAACAGATCAGAGATGACAGAGCTTAAGTTCAAGAGAAATGTATGCCCATCAGAAGCTGTAATCCATCACTCCATGTAGTGCCCCACTGAGGCTTAGGAAGATAAGATGCAAAATATTGTGAAAGAGGAAATAAATGTTTCTCACGTATCACAGCAGCAGGCAACCAGATGAATTTTAGCAAATTCATGAAGGTACCTGCGGTTCACAATAAACATCTGAAGTCAAACAAGAGAGAAGATCTTGTGCAGGATCTGAAACAAGTCCATGAATTGGGTGTGGAAGGCTCTCTGGGTTCATACAGACTATTCTATTTCTGAAGATTTCATGTCCTGTCTTATTCATGTCGAAAAGACCTCAAAGAATTACTTTTCAGCATTGACTCCTACTGAATTTTTTAGTTCAGGAACAAGAGTCTCTTCCCTACCATCAGTATGTCTGAGGCGCCAACCCTTTTGATTTATGCTTTGTTGCACTCAGTTGCAAATCACTGCAGGTGGCCTAGAAGCCTTAATTCCACTATTTTAAATATTCTTGATATTTTTGTCTCACTTGACACATACACGCATGTTACTCCTTGGAATAGCCAAAATACTCGTGGCTAGATAATTAAATTAGAAAGATACTGAAAAAAATTGTATTTAAAGACTTCTACAACTGATGACAACTCAAAGTATCTCAAGGTGCTGATCATTTGTAGTTCCTATAATTTAAACATTTGTAGAGGATAGGTATCTCAAGGCTTTTGAAAAACTGACTGCCAGATTCTTCTTCACTTCTGCCTTTGTACACTATCTAAGGTGCTCGTGACCCCTGACCAGAATTTCAGGAGCAATAACCAATCAAGGTGACAAGACACTAGGAAAAAAGTAGGTCCAGATGGGACCATTACTGCATACGTTTCCAGAAATGGCACATCTACCACCTTCTCTGGTGTTTCACTACCCTCATTGTAAAAGTATTCCTCCTTATATCCAGTCTAAATCTTCCCACTCTCATTTTGAAACCACCACTCCTTTTTCCATGTTACAACAAACTCCACTGAAAAGATCATAGGATGTTAGGGGTTGGAAGGGACCCAAGAGATCGAGTCCAACCCCCCTGCCAGAGCAGGACAAAACCATCTAACAGATCACAGAGGAACACATCCAGGAGGGTCTTGAAAGTCCCCAGAGAAGGGGACTCCACAACCTCCCTGGGGAGCCTGTTCCAGTGCTCCGTGACCTATTCTGCTTATGGAGCCTTAGTTACCAGGACAAGCGTGCTGAACTCACAGTAAAAATATTTCATGTGCTTCTTAGAGAGCAATTCAGACTATCTCAGTAAAAAATTCAGTGTCCACAAGCAGTAGGGGTGAAAAGGGACAAGGAGAAATAAATCCAGAACAAAAAAAAGCCCAAATCAAAGGCTATAAATCTGTGAGTAAGCAACCTTTTAATTTTCTCACTGCTTAAAAATTGCACAACAGAAGTCTTAAAAATTAACTATTTATCACTGACATATTAACCAACAATATTTACTGTAGTTACTGATCATTAATTCTCAAGCACTGATACGTGAAAGGACAAGCTCAGAAATGAATTTAGAAAGTTCAGGACACGTTAAAAACATTTCAGAAAAACATATACATTTGAGACCTGTATAAATTATTGATGGGGAAAGGGAGAAAATTAAATCTTCATAGATTTTTCTTTCTTTTTACTGATGGAAAAACAAACTTTCCTAATTATTAAAGTAACCAATTAGGTGCCAGCTGGCTAAATTACACATCGATTGTGGAGTAAAACTGTGCCCTGGAGCAGTACATTCAGCTCCAAAGATGCTATCAGTGGGAAATGGGAACAGACTTCTCAGCTGTACAGGCTGACATGGCATTAACACACCTACAGAAATCAGAGCAATGCATAGGAGTCTCTGCTCCAAAACTGCCAACATGCAAAATATATCCATGTCATTACAACTCCTGATCCATAAGTGGCCCTTTCAACAACCTACTGGAAGTCCCAGAGAACTGGCTGTCATAGCTCCTGGCTATCTGGTTGCATGTGGACAGACTTCAGAAAAACTTTATTTTTAGTTATTTGCCAAAGTCTGACAAAGTCCACAAGGACTTATTTTTTCCTTTGGACACTAGAAATTAAACAAAAGGATGAACAAAGGATGTTTTTGCATGTAATACCTAACGAATTCCTTCTAGAGAAGAGAAACAAGACAGCCCATGCCACTGTTTATACCGTTCCTGGACTAGACTTCTGTCCCAGTCTCTCATGCAGCTACACAGGTGGGCAGCAGCCTCTGATGCAGAGGACAGCAGTGTGAGAACACACGCTGATCTGGTCTGCCACAAACACAAACCCATCTTCATCTGTCTACACAGTACAGAAGAAAAATATTAAAAATCCTTTTTCTGTTTTGAATTTCTTAATTTTTCTGGGATATTACTACCAACATGGTTGGCATTTCAAAATTAAGAGAAAGACAAATTTCTATCAAAATTTGATAAAGTTTTTTGCTCACTTACCTTCCCAACAGCTCTGGGGAATGGTGGTCTTTGATTTTCAGGAATTAATATCGGAGTTGCCAAAATAGCCCTTTTTTGTCTTGGAATTCCAAGGCTGCCTTCTGTCTTAAAGATTTCCTAAAACAGGAAAAGATTGATTACAAAGATTTTCAAAATTATATTCTCTTGTTATTTCAACTTCCTTCATCATTAGGCAAAATTAAAATGAACCACCAGTTTCCAAGTTTTGTATTCTAAGTTTTTCAGCAATTAGCAACAACACATTCAACTTATTTAAATGCATCAGGTGACTGCACTTGTTACAGGGCCAGTAAACAGGATCCATTCATGTTGTATTCCTGTGGGTTTGTTTTTAAACCTAACATGAACCACAAATCCTAAACAAAGCCAGGTCTGCCTCAACTCATACTTGTATGAGACCTGTAAAAAGTCATGCTTTGAACATCTTACACAATTTCCACAATTTTTCAAGTCATATCTATTCCCAGGCACTTCTCAGTCAAAGATAACCTAGAGATGAGTTTGCTGAGACTGTCCCCAAGTAATGAAACATCAATAAACACCAAAAGCTTGTAAGTTAAAAACAGACACTAAAACTCAAGTGTAAATTAGAACATCAGCTTGCAGGGTTTTTCTGTATTAGGTGTTTGGGGTTGGCTTGGTTTTTTTTCCTTATGGGAAGCTTCATGCTACAGCATCAAGAAGAACAAAAATGGAAGAACAACAACCTTCCTCTTCCTGCTGCATTTTCTGGTGTATTAAGTTCTAGCTGAGCTTCAGGCAATTCAGACTTTATAAACTACAGCAAACTCCTCACAGTGGCCTCTGGCCCATAGAAAACTTTGTCCTTCACACCTTTGCCTTCCCTTCCCCTCTGCTCTCTGATCCTCTCTCTGCACGAGCTGCAGTCTCCCATGCAGTTTCCTTATGCTCTCTCTGCAGCTCTGTTCTCCAAGCACAGTTACTACCAAGGTCAAAGACAAGCCTCTCCCCATTTCCCTGTGCACTCCCCTTGAACCAGGGGATCCCCTCGCTCCCTTTTGGGTTTTGTCAAATTAAAAAACCCCCAAAAAGGCAAAAAAAGAAAAGAACAAACTTGTACTTTGTGGTAAACTGGATTTAGATCACTGCTTCTCATTCAAGTTGTCATTACACTGTCACAGTCCAAATTAAAAGTCTAATGCCAACAAGGTAGATGCATCCTACTGATAAGAGTTTTCTATGTTCTCCTTAAGCAGAAACTAAAAAATCCTCTCAGTTTCTCAGTCAGTTTTGGAGATCAAGTTGTTGTTTTAACAGCTGCCTCTTTGTTACATAAGAGCAGCCCCTTCCCTCATGAGTTTTCCTGGTAGTACAGTCTGGATATCCATCAGTGAGGCGCTCCACAGGATGCTCCTGCTGTCACCTCTGTAGATGCCATCTGATGTAGGATCCATTTAACGGGTCTATAGCCAAAATACTGCTCCACCTCTCCTAGTTTTGGCATCACTCTTCAAATTTGACACCAAATATCAGCAAGGGAAACCCAAGTCCTCAACAGCTGGTTGGTAAAGGCAAAGAGCATTGGGAATCATGCAGAGAATTCCTTCTCACAATGTGCCAATTTTCCTAAGTTTTTGAGGCTCACCCTGATTCAGAGCTTCCCAACCCTCCCAAAGCTTTTGCCATTTCTCTCTAGTCTTTCAGTCTGAAAGCCACTTGGGTCGTCCCTATTTTTGTCTTTCAATTCTTCTTCCAAAAGAATTTGCCTTAATAAAAATTCATGAGAAAGTTCAAGATGAAAACATTTGAAGTGTCAAATAAAACAGGAAGGGCCAAAGACAAATGCACAGAGCGGTCAGCTTTCAAAATCACTTGCTCTATAAACACTGCAGACAGTTTGGTTGGCACGTGTCTGTGACATTTCTAAGGAGAGTAAAGATGACTACCAGTATGTCCAACAGTTCTTTAGCTTAGTAGCAGCAGCGGTCAACTGATGACAGTTTTCACTCTTGGTAAGTCCTACCGTCATGGTTGCCCTTCACCCCATGGAAAAGGAAGAACTCCCATATGCATGGAAATGAGCAAGGTACTTAACCAGATTTACATCTCCTTGTATCATAGCATGCTTTGTGTTGGAAGGGTCCTTTAAAATCATCCAGTTCAGCCACCTCTATAATGAGTAGAGACATCCTTCAATTAGGTCAGGTTGCTCAGAGCCCCATCGAAGCTGACCTCAAATGTCTCATTTCTTTCTGTGCTAGTTTGAGGAGCAAAAGGAAATTTTTGATTGCTTGATATTTAGATTTTTTGGTCTTGGTAGCTGTGGACTCATAAGCCATTAATTCACTGCTTTCTCCTGACACGCTATCCTTACACTTTCCCACAACATCCACGTGGGGCAGACAAAGCCAAATAATATTTGAAGAGCCAGCACCGCCGTCATTAATTCACAGAACTGATGTTTGAAAGGAAAGCAGCAGGGTGGTGAGACCTAAGGCCTTCAGGTCCTGACTTCCAAGCAGGACTTTGGAATAAAGAGGAAAACCAGTATTATTTGCTTACTTGTTTTTTGTTTCTAAGCACAATTAGTCTGCTATATGGAGTAAAAACTTGCACAGTTTGGGCACAGAAATGTAAGCATTTTTCTAAGTAGGCTGGTTGTTAAATAGTGATCCCTTCATCATGGTTTCTCTCTGGTTCACTGCTGTTTTTTAAATAGTGATTTCTTCATGAGAACTTCTTCCTTTCTCCCATCATCCCCTGCTGTCTAACAGCAACAGGGCTGATTAAATGAGTACCCAAAAGCATCACTAACGGAATGCAGGTAAACAGAAAGGAAGAAAAGGTCACGAGTACTTCACCAACACATTTAATAATTCACTGCTGTTGTTGGTTATTATAATGATTTGCCCATTTGTAAAAGGACAGAGAAAAAGAAACAACATTTAGCTTAATGCCAAGCAGCTGCAACTGATGGTTTGATCCTTAACCAGTATGCAAGAGACAAGAGAAGGCATCTGAAAATATATGTGTGAACTTAGCACCTGATTCTGCAGTTAAAACACTGAAAAGATTCTCTTTCATGGGTAGATACATTGCATATCAAATAATTGTTCATGAATTTACTTGTTTAGAGCAACCCAAAAGGGATATGAAATAACTCCAGATAGAGCTGGTGATTTTGCTTCAAATTTTCTTACAATGCCAGGCCTGCATTATAACAGGAGCTTTCTCTGGCCCCTTGACACAGGCAATACCCACAAAGGAGTTTTCTGTCATCTTTGTTGGAACCAGCTGATGAAAGACTATAGTACCCACAATGCCTTTGCAGCAGACAGCTCCTGACAAGTACTTCATTGCCAGGAGACTGGAGGTGGCAGTCTGGACAACAAACCTAAAGCTAAGTTGTACATCCAGAAACATCCCTCCACAAAAGAAAACAAAAGTACATACATTGCAATAAACATACACCTTCCCAGGAAGAGGACTCCAGACATTTTCTGGTTTTCTGATCACTTTTTTTTAATGAACCTAGAATGGTAGGAGATAAACCCTTTTTACCATTGAAGTGGAACATTGTACCTGTGATCTCTTTCACCTGCTGTTTTCAAGGACAGTGATCAGAATTCAACTACCATTTCGTTGTCCATCATTTCACAAGCAGCTTTAACACCCTTTTTTCAACTTCACTCAACTCCCTTTCTAGATGTGGAATCAGTAGAGCGATAGTTCAGCACCCTGTAAGCTGATTCACTGGCAAAGCAGCTTGATTCCCTGTTCCCACTAAGGAAGCACATACAGCTTCGTCATTTCCCAACAACTAGGTTTGGTTTTTAGTGAACGCTGACAGCCCAAAGTTTCATGCTACACAAGCTGCTGTTTCCCTGGATCCCTCGAGAACTCTCCACTCTATTTTGGTTTTCTTTTGACCACGATTTCTTGGGAGCACTGCGGGACTTGAATATTGGAACAAATGGCCCAGTCACTACCCAGCCGTGGGCACCATTACTCTTGGCAAAGAAAATGACATAACTTATCATGGGAATAAGGTGGCTGAATCCTGATATTGATTTGTCACAATCTGTAACCCACTACAGTGACCAGAGAAATGGCCAAGTTTCTTGCTGTTTAGTTGCACTTATACACTAAGTCTGATAGTATGAAATGGGGCCAGACCCAAATACAAAAACCAGACAAAATTAATTAGATTGATACTGAAATACATGACTACATGTAGATCAGGTATAAAAGAAATTATTTTTATGCAATTTCACAACTGTGCTGTAACAGTTCATTGCTTTATGTATGTTATTACTACCATAATACACTTGATAGGAGCAATGTTCTAATGATTCATAAGGCATGTGCCCAAACAGAAAATATATTTTGCCATGCTGCTAACAATATGAAAATCTAAGACAAGTGCTGGAACTTTGCTTTGCTGTTCTTTGCAGTTAAAGAACAACTGTTTAAACAAGTAATTAACTCAACGAATAAAGTTAAGAATTGCAAAGGTCAATGGATACACACAAACATCTGCTCAATAGTGCTCTGTCCTCAGTGCCTGGAAATGTCATCCCCAAAATCACTTTGTGTACTTCAGAGCAAACCCAGCTAAAATCTCACATGCTGAGGGGAATCGGGTATTTCAGAGCACATAAGCTTCCAGGCTTGTGAAGCCTGGTCAGATGTAACATCTGGGTAATGGAAATTGCTGGTGGAACTCGATTTAATTACATCGGGTGTTTCTCTGTTGTAATTGTTACATAACAGAGAGGCAGATCCTTCCCCTGCCTAACCAATACACCCATTAACTTGATAGGCACCTGGTAATGTCAGACAACGGCTTCGTTACTGTGCCGTTCGGCAAGCCGTGCTACAGGTGCTTTTATAGGATGGAAGCCCCTTTTCATCTTTGAGAGCCAAGAACATATAGGGAAAAACTTACTACTGTTCAAAACATTTTGTCATTTGTAAATCATAACCATTTTAATGCTAATTTATTCCAGAGTATTTTTGTAATGTGTGTGTGACAAAACGTTAACTATCATGAAGACACAGCTGAACTTAAGTTTGTGAGACGATGTATTCCGTTATTGCCCTGAACCTCTGCAGCATCTTTTGTGATGGAAAAGTCTTGTTTTGATTCAAGCATAAGTTTCATTTCTCCTCACACCTGCCTTATCCTGTGTCAGGGAAAATTGTTTTTGTAAGATAATAATGGACTAAATGCCATTAACTTTCCTTCTGGGAGCTACTTGTTCTAAGACTAAGGACAGAAATGGCAGCCAAGTGACTTCTATTTTAAATTAATATTTCAGACTTTTCACTTCGTCATTTAATGTTATTTTGTTAGTTTCATTTCAAAGCATACATGAATCACTCCCTCTATCAGGAAACTTCATTTTGGTTCCCCATGGCTCATGAAATATAATGAGGTATCTCTTACACAAAAACCACCAAGCAGGCTGTGACTGACTGCATCTGTCAAACAGCACTGCAAGTACAGGCTTAACAGGTGACCTTCTGTCTCTGTCTTTGCCAGGATACGCTAACACCACATCACTTACTGCCATTAAAAATATCTTTCTTCCCACCTCCACTGTGCTTAAGCTGGTGGCAAAGCAAACAAAACCAGAATGAGTTTACAGCACACCAGAAAGAAAATCAAAATTGTTCAAGATGCCAAAAAACCTTCAGCATCTCAAATGTATGGTAAACAAGGAGAGCACTTGGTGATGCAATTGCCAAGGCATACAAGCCTTAAGAAAAGCATCTGCTAAATAAAAATTGACCTTGAAAACAGAGGTTTGGACGTAGTTTTTCTTTTAATGAAAGCATCTCTCATTGGATAAGATACCAACCGACTATTGAAAGTGGAGTTCTGAAGCAATTACAACCTTTCACAAACCTGGCCCTTTTAAGAAAACTGAAGCTTCCTGGAAAATTCATTGCGCTGAATGGACACAAAGCCTGAAATTCTTACTTTTAGTATTCCTAGTAAATCTGCTGAGTGGATTGTTTCTTCTCTTATGCTGGAGGAATTCGAAGTATGAGAGCTGCCTTTTAAAGCCAGGAGGCATCACACATGTTGAAAGTATCCCCATTTCCAGAATGCGAAGAGAAAGAACACACAGGACAAATATCTGAATTCTATGTCAATATGATGTGATAATAAAATCAAAGATAAACCCTTTTTGTGGAGTGGTAACAAGCTATATAAAGCCACCAAATTTGTGGGCTGGTAGCAGACAAGCGACAGCTCAAAATGTGAAGTAACAGAAGCAGCTATGAACAAGGTGTTCTATGTTCCACTTCTGGGACAAAAGGACAATTTCTAATAAAGAAAATTTATTATGTAAAATAAATCCTACTCTTAGCAGACACTGTCCTACCTTGGAAAAATGTCTTTCTGTGTCTTGCTGCAGGGCAGCCAGCTCTAAGAACAGGGAAGAGAGCTAACACATTTTATCCCCATGTTCTGGATTGCTCAAGTGCTATGGAATTCATTGCATTATAACTGTGCTGCACAAAAGCAATTTCATTACACCCTAAAGCAATAATCCAGCATGTTCAAGTCATGTATACTGCTTAATAGATCTACCTGCTGCAGTCCCAGTCCCATGTCTGAACAGATGCACGAAACAATGCTTCCTACCCCTACAAAGCTCCAAGCTGTGATTGCAAGTACAATCCCCTCAGCCCTGCTCCCCAATATTTAAGGCTCTATTGCCACATAGTCCATGTTATCCCTCAATTTCTTCCTTTCCCATGAACAAAACAGCTTCTCATCAAATTCCAAGTACTGTTGGAACTGCTGTTCTTTAGTTCTAAACTCTGCATGATCCCCCTGTGCATGCACATACTAAACAGTAGCTCTCCTCCTCTCAACATAAAACTAATTCTGACTGTCCAAAAAAACCTCTTAATTTTCCCATGATATAAATTCTTGCAGAGTGGGGATAAGGAATTCAGCCTTTGGCCTGAGATTTCACAAAACACAGAAAAAACACACACTGCAGACCCTGACACATCCTACAACCCTGCCCTGTACATCTTGGCAATGCAAGTGTGTCTGTATCAGTCAGTTGGGCACACCCCAGTGAATCACACTCTGCACAGCAGAGATCACATAGGGGAGACCTAGTAATGGGTACTGAATAAAACATTTTAAAAATAATTGCCTGTTTTCATGATAAAAGAAAAACAAGACCACTTTTATTTAGAGAAGACTGTGTCTTGATGCAGTAATCAAGGACAGTCAAAGGAAGTTTCAGAAAGTTGAAGGAGTTTCAATAGCTTCCGTTAAGACTGGTACACCCTTGCCTGTAATGCTGTCATCACGTGCTTACACCAGTCCCTCCCTTCCATTAGGTTAGGGCTGAACCAGCTCCTGGTAAAAGCAACGTCACACAAGACTGTAAAGCAGGAGAGCTTTAGATCCTAGATCTGCACAACAAACGATCTGGGTACATTCTGCTAGACTTGGCTACGGATGCGTGATGCTCTACAGAGCTGGCATCCTTGCGCTTTCCTATAGAGGAGCTGCCAGACAGACAAATGAAGTGGTAGTTTGTGAGAAAGACAAAATGCCCACTTAGATGGAGGCTACAGCAAACCCCCTCATTCACCAAGCTAGATCTGAGATTTGGTCGAAACGCTGAAATGTTAGTGCATTAATCCACTTCACCACTTGGTCCAGCTGCTCTGAACAAATTAATTAACAGCCATTGACTGAGTCCAAAGAGCTGGAATTGTAGCGTATTCATCCACTTCACAACTTGGGCTGTATTTTCACCCTTCAATACAAACAAACTAACAGATGTAACTGTCTGATACCAGAAGCTTAATTCTACTCTGTGATACAAATGGAAAGAGAGCATTACAGTGTCTTGTGGACACCTTCTTATCACTTGAGCACTACTGGACTTTGCATTTGTCAAAGACAGAAATATAAGACCTGAACATGCTCCATGTTATCTGTTCCCACCATAGTGGTCTAATGAAATTCACAGGATAATGTCCCTGAATTCTAAATCCTTCATCAGCCTGGGCAGTCTCAAAGACCCACATAGTATTGGTGAGAAAGTATGCAGGTGGAGCTCTGACTTAGATGAGCAGCATCTGAAAACACACACGCAATAAAACACTGCTATAGAAGTATGACAACCAGAGAGTCACTCGCTCGTATGTTACTTCCAGATGTAACTTCTACAGGACTTTCAACTATTTTGCAGACCATTTCCAAAAGAAATGGGACACATGCAAGATGGAGATATAGGCCTGGAGATCTCAGTGGATTCTCACCTTTCTCTTTAATTACATGCCAGCAATTAAGTCTAATTAAGGAAATTCAAAGAGTGTACCTGTCAGGAATCAGGAGCAAATTAATTGCGATACTGGAACAGATCAATGAATCATAAGCTGTAACATCAAGCTGCTAACAACTTTAATTGCCACATACTTCAGGACAAAGAGCCTAGAATGGCAGGAGTTAGAGTTTACAATGGTTTGAGGGTACTGAAGTAGACAAGTAGAGTACAGCTTTACAATACATGAAATATGATATTCAGTGCTGCACATCATTAAAATTCATATGTTTGGATCTGAACATTGTGCCCTAAAAGCCTGCAGTCATAGTAGCATAGAAATATTTATATTTTTTACTTCACACCTGTTAACTTTTAACTGTGCCTCCACAGGATGTGAACAGTCACCACCTACACAAACACCAAGTAAACACATTTTATTCAAGTTTCTTGGCCAAGACAGATCCAGCCTTACTCCCAGCCTGTCTGCCGTCTGCTTGGCAGCTCCACTACAATTCCTACTGACTTGTTTTGGTAGCATTGGTCATGGGCTACCCACCCTGGGTGTTTGGTCAATGAGAGACAGCATCCAGGATTATTAAAAAGAAATTGTACTCTAAAACCTGTCAGAGCAGAGTTGGAGCATTCTGTAGCTCCTTACCGACTACAATTGAGCAACTTATTAGGGACAGAGTCCAGTGGTCAAAGCATTCACAGGGGACAGAGCAGATGCAGATTCAGCATTGTTCTAGTAATTGCTTCTAGAGTCTTTCCAGTGAATCACATTATTTTAGCACTTACATCCCACAGATATAAAAGCTCTGCTCGGGTCTCTCGATTTTCAGTCCAGTGTCTTTTTGAGAAAGAATTGATGCATTTAAATGCACTCAAACACCTGAGCTCTGACCAAAACAGAATATTCTCCACCCCTTAGTTTCCACTTTACTTTTTTGCTCTATTTGTTCAGTTCTGTCAGAGAAGCTTCATTTTTATCTATGTGCATTGTCTTGCTCCCAAAGTCACTGAAGTCATTAAAGTCAGACCTGTGAGGTCTGCTGCCTTTACTGACACATTGGAATTTAAATAGGAGAATTCTAGAAGTGAGAACCAGAGTCCTCACAGCTTGAGCCAAATCAGCAAAATCTCTCTACTTCTCATAATTATCCATCATGCAGCCAGCCCCAGAAGAATCTCCACTGGACTGTATTTAAATGGCATTATTAATTCACAAGATGAATTCTTCAGTTCTCATCACACATGCCAAGTACAAATGTTCTGCTTCAAAATGTGACCAAAGACCCATTGTGTATATCAGATTATGCACAGCACGTTGCTTCTATGAAGTGCAGGATTTCCAAGGAATGCAAGAAAATTAATTCTACTCTGTGTTATTCAGCTTTCTTTGCACCATTCTCTCTGGTGTCTGAATGCAGCAGTGCAACAAAATCAAGCCATCAGCTTAGTGCTTAAGGTTCTGACTCACCATTTTGGAGTGAAACAGAGGCGAGTATCGGTTTCTTAGCTTAAAATGGCTTTATTTTATGGAGTTTCTCTCTCTGAGACAGGTTAATAAATTGCAGCACTCATAATGTGATACGTTTTGGCCCTGTTTGAGTTTACAAACTGTCCATTAACAGACCTTGAAATCTGTGAACAAATACATTATCTACCATTATACGCAAGTTTCTCAGATGAGTAGTTTTTGATCCTCCGATTGCTCAGGCAGTTGCTTAGGAACATTTGTCTGTATTAGTCACGCAAGCCACGTGATGTGATTTTTCTGCTCAGATTGGATGGCTTCTGTGAATAACCAACAGAGCATGAAATGCAAATTTCATGATATAAAATTCAAAACTTGCTTTCGGCAAGGATTTGATTTATTACATTTAGAGCACAAGATGAAAACAAAAAGGTTATCTCTGTGATCTGAATGACTTGACAGGGGAAGTAATGCCTGTGCCACTTGGAGAACCGGCGGCATTAGTTGCAAAAACAAAGAAAAACCATTTTCAAAAGGAATTGCACAGAACCAGAGGAGATTGTGGCCTACCGGACTGTAAAGACCGTTCTCAGAAACACAAAGATGATCAAGAATAGGATGAAAGTTTGGAACTGCTTTTCTTTTTGTTTTTACAAGTCTCCTCCAACCAAAACCAACAAGGTCACCAAGTTCAAACGTTAACTCATGTCTGCCAGGTCACCACTAAAAACGAGTCCCTAAGCACCACATCCACCTTCCTAAGGAAGGAAATGGAAGGTGTGTAAAATAACTCATTTTATTAGTTATCTAGAAAGAAATTACAACTCTCTCTTCTACTGATTAGTAGTTTCCTGGGATTAGTATTTTTCAAGG
The DNA here is from genome assembly GCA_013400115.1 of Rhinopomastus cyanomelas. Taxonomy (NCBI): domain Eukaryota; kingdom Metazoa; phylum Chordata; class Aves; order Bucerotiformes; family Rhinopomastidae; genus Rhinopomastus; species Rhinopomastus cyanomelas. The sequence goes on from VXBP01010050.1 coordinate 980,565, forward strand.
ATTAGCCCTTTCCTAAATTAAAGCATATGTCTGAAAAAAAGTCATGGAGATTCACATAAGTTATTATCTGCCTTTTTCAGAGTTGTGAGCAAGCAAAGAAAAAGAAGCAGGCAATCTTGTTCCTATTGATAGTACCAGCCAGGCCTCATTCGATAAGGCTGGAAAAGTATTCACCAGTATTTCATTGTGGATTATAGAGAAATACACTAGGATCTTTTTTCCCCCCGCTGATTCTATCAGCATGAGGAGCACTGAAACTCGTACCTCTTGGCTTCTTTTAACTTTGTAAAAGAACCATTTGCATTTGCTTAAGTGTTTCTCTGCTGATAGTAATGATTTTTCTTCTCTATTGGGTGCAGTGGTTTGTAACAGCAGAATCACTGGTTCAGAACTAAATATAGAATTTTACTAGCAGAGGCTGCTTCTTTCAGTCAAAGAGAACCAAATATGGTTAAACTATGTTTGAGCACACTCAGACTGCAACCCAGGCTACTTCCATAGACTACACAGCTTACATTCACAACACAGCCAATGCCATGATGAACAAACCAACCCTGACGCAGAAAATATTGCACAAAGGAGAGAAACATAGGAATTTTTTTCCCCGTAAATATTTAAACTTAGAGAGCAAGGACTGCAGTGGTTTTGCTGTCCATCAAAGAAAACATATTTGCTCAGCGCTAATGCCACACTGACATACAAAGGTACTTGACCTGGTTTTTAGTGTTACTTCTGCTAGCCAGAGTCACATCCCATCCCACCTGTAACTAGGTAAAGTTGCTGACTAACTTTCCTGGTACTCCCTTTCAAGCCACTAGCTCTGTTACAAACTAATGTTAGCGGGTCCCAAATGACAGAAGAAGTGCCTGGCAGCTGAAACCCATCATCAGTGGGAAATATTAGTGCCAGCTGTGATTTAAAGCAGGCTTAGTTCTCGATAGATTATGACTAACCCATGATTAAGTTCAAATCCTTCAGCTAGCAGAAACAGCACTGAGTGAACGTGAAATACGCCTGCACAGCTCTTGCTTACTGTTTAACAGCCTCTCTCATAAATCCTAGTAAAGGCTTTCCACTAAACCAGCCAGAAAGTGTCACACTCTGAGCACCTCTCTCAGCACTCTGTCAAATGCCAAAGTGTTATTAATGAAGTATTCAAACACTGAATATTAATTTTATTAGAAAATGGAAGGGAGGTTCCCCCCCCAAAATAAAAACTGAGTCTTCAATAATCCACTACATACTTTCAGTGTTTGTATAAAAACCTATATGTTTCTTCAATATCAAAAAGTCAGTTTGTTCTCCTTCCTGTGGCTAACATGCATCTCAATCAGATCACGCTCATCCATTTTCAGTACCACATTGCTCCCTTCAAAGCTGTCTACAGAAAGTCGGTTTAAGGAATATGAGCTTATGAACTGCCATCCTTTGGTCTGCCTTTTTGTTTTTTTCTGCCGTATTTAAAAGGACCAACATCCTGAGCTAAGATTAAAAGCTGCATTCATATTAAAGAATGGTGTCTTTTCACCATTGAAACTGAAGCTGTAGATTATTCTGTGCTGATAAAGTACTACAGTGGGCAAAGAACTTTCTCATAATGAACACTGCTGTAAAACAATTTATCTACAAGAAAGGAAACAAGTTAGCATAATCCATTTATGGTTGATTCAGCTTTAGAGGAATTTGTTATATAAATACATCTCGCCCAGGGGAATTGTTTTGCCAGAATAACTAATGGAAGTGGTTGAGCAACTTAACACTGATAATTAATAGGATTTTTCAGTATCACAATGGACAGTGACATCTTCCTGCGTACATTCAGCAAAGAGACAAAAACGCAGAGACTCCGAGAGCCAAACACATCAAAAAGTGCAAGAAATTAATGTGGGTTTAACTGGTCATCAAAAAGCATTTAATAGTACTTTCTTAAAAACCATTTTCTAGCTCAGTAATTATCACTTTAAAAACCTTAATTAATAGCTCATAACTGTTTAAGTGACAGCTCTGATACTGTTATCACGCTGGAGCGTTTGACTAAACACAATCAAGCGCCATTTAGTTACACACTTGGCTAGCAGTTACAAGTTATGTTGTAAGTTTAGGTTTCAATATTAAATCACCAAGAAGGATTACCAGAGGTAACTCTTTCACAAACTCCTCAATAATGCCTTGCCAACAGCAATTCTGCAGGCTTAAAATTTACAGGGCACCTCGCCTGCTTTTGTGGTCACATAATTATTTTTATTAAGCTTTGTGGCAGTGGTGGCTGCCAAAAGAGGTTGTCCTAAAATCCCAGTGTGACAAAAATCAATTCTGAGATGCAAATGAGGGTGCCACAGGTGACATTTTTCATACCCAATAAATTGCCTGTCTGTGGCTTTGAACTAATGGACACATAAACAAGAGAGATGGGTGCCAGGGTATTGCATTATAATCTTAGCAAAGTTCTGGGAGACTCATGCTGCAAAGAGAAACTGAAACAGAGGGAGAGGGCATGAATAATTTGAAAAACCTGTAACAATAGGTATTAGCTTTGGGGGAGGCTGCCTTTTTTTTTTTTTAAAGCTCCGATTATCCAGCTACTTCCCCTCTTTTTTTTGTAGTTTCCATACTCTTCATGGCCCATCCTGTCTGCCACAGTTTTACCTTGTTATTATTCTCCGCTTCTCCTCTTACCTGTCTTAGCAGTTTCTCTCCTAGGTAAACTTGGGCAAACAGGATTCCTTTCCATTACTGTTTAATTCTAGCAATGCAGTTTGCATTTACTTCTACCTCCTTAATGTGACAGGTATTCACAGAACCAGAAAATTAGGGATTGGAGGGGACCTCAAGAGATCATCTAGCCCAATCCCCCCAATTCAAAGCCACCCAGCTGCAGCTCATTCTGCAAAAGTGGTGTGAAGAAGCCAGTAAGGCAGACCTCTACACTCTGGCATGGACTTCTACAGCAACATATTGACAGGAGAGCATGAAAGCAGAGGTTATCAGTGCTATGACAAACCTTCACAGCATCAAGTACAGGGAAGAACTCTGATTAAAGCTGCTGAGTGGAACACCTGGGTAATAAAGCAGAACCAGCAGGCATCTCAGAGACAACCCACCAACATCACAAGGAACCACGTGCCTCTGCTTCAGCTGAAGTTTGCAGACTAGTTTGGTTACCACACAGAGACCATGAAAACATTCTGTGATTACATCCAGATCACTTTGAAACGGCTTTTCCCCCGCCACACTTTTTCTCTGAACCACAAGCACTTTGACTTTTGTATTAAATAGTGAAGGAAAACAGTTTACTTCTGTTTTACTAGGTCTACATACTTACACCACAACTTTCCAAGAAAACACAGGAAATACACTTTAAAAACCAACAGACTTTAAGTGGCCCACTGCTAATGTCAGATACAGCCACATTTCAGACACAGGAGGAGCTCTGTGTTTGCACAAAAGCAACAGTGAGGGTTTTATAGGCTCAACTGAAGCTTATCTTGAATAATCACAACCTGCATCAGCCTGCAAGTTTAGGTTTGATGTCCTGAGAGATATTTACTCTTGAAATACAAACATGAGAAAAATATTTTTATGCTATGTTGGTAGTATTGTTTCCAACTATAGCTGAAATGAAAAACATGATTCCATAACAGCTTTTTAAATATTAAAATAATATTTAAGCTCAAATCCTAAGGTTTTGAAACTTCAGTATTTAAATAAAGATAGTTCTTTTCAGTTTTTCACCTTTTTGTCATGTCAGAAAAATATGAACCATACCAAATGACCAGGAATTGAATCCTGCACCACATTTATTCCCATGCACATCCAATTGCAAGACTAGGATAACAGTTTGGGAAAAAAAAAAAAATCAAAACCTACCACTTAAACCTCTCATCCTGGTACCCTCAACAAATAGCATCACGCTGATAATGTTTTTGAGTTCTGTTTGCTTTCAGGTAAGAGGGTGGGAAGGTATTTTCTTCTGTTACACATCTAGTCCTGAAATAAGGGAGCACCCTTCATGGTGAATAAAACCATGCACCTCAACTTTACCATGAACACCATCTGCTCGACAGGGAAGCAGGATGGCTTTAACACTGTGCAGGCATAACTTCAGAATCACAGTTTTCAATTTGTGTTTATGCCACTCCTCTGGCTGGCCATCAGCATATTCCTCGGAGGCAATGGTTTATTGCCATTGCCAGAGCAACGCCTGGCAAGGCACACGTACGGAATGCAGGGCAGCACGCCACAACCATCCCCACCCTGTTCTTCTGAAAAGAGAATTATGATGGAAAGTACAAAACATACTGTTCCTTGCCTTTAAAGGTCACCCCAGAAATGTACTTCATAAGCTAGCTAATATATACAGCTTCTCTTTCTTCCATCACTCCATTTCTTCACGGTCCTGTAACCTGTGCAAACATTTGGAAAGCTAGTCTTTAATTCCAAAAGTCCACAAGTGACTTTGGTGGCCAAGTTATCTGATCTAACTATCTACATCACTGCTGGCAATGCAGAAAATCCTAGCAGAAAATCCCTGGGTGGCAGAGAATTACCTTCTAGTAATATACACCACCAAACAGTACCATGGCCTGTTCATCCTCTACAAGCAAAGTAGGTAATCCAGGGTTGCACAACATTACAGTTTGGGATCAGGTCATGTAGAGCTGAACTTCACCCTGTTCAACAGTTCTTCCTTTCTGCAAGAAGCTTCAAGTTGCAAGGACAAAAAAAACCCTACTCATAAGGCTAAGAAGCAGACCCTAAGATTTTCAGCTTTTTCCAACTCTGAACCAGACTTGACCTGATCATAATTCCCAGCAGCATAAGATAAACCACAGATAAATTGGCACACCTGTAGTTTAACAGACAAAAAGAAACTGGAACAGTATATACACTACCTCATCCAAAACACAAAGGAAAAACTACTTGGATAATAGATATATTTATAGACAGTATGTTGGGACCAGAGATATGCAAATAATTTTAGGGATAGGTAGCTCTACAGTCCTGATCTCCACTACTACCATCCAAAGCTATTAATTTGTATGAGAATTTTAAAACAGAAGATATGATGCAGCATAGCTTTATGAACTTCTACTAAATGCAAAGCCCTAGGGCTCAGTGTACTCCCATATTAAGTAATTGTATTCCACAGGTAAACATTAAACACTTAAATATACCAGGATAAATGAATTCAGACTTGCTAAAAGGTTTCTGTAATTAGCCCCCTTATGTCTCTTCTGCAGAAGTCTGCTTTGCTGACAGGTAATGTAAGAACTGTGCAGTCCAGTTTCCCTGTCGTGAACACGAAGCAGTCACCTAAGGAAAACCTTTCATAATTAGAACAGGGCAGGTACTAAACCTATCCTTGGCTTATCTATGTATTTGTAGCTGGAGTTCATTAACTTGTCAGCACTGATTCTTTCTGAACAGGAAAGTGAAATGAAAAAATGACGTGCAAATCAATATCAACTGTTCTCATTTAGCACAGTGTCAGATATAAAATATTGAGAATTAAAAAACTTTCTGGTGGAAAAACATGCTTAGTATGCCATTTTTGTTGTAAGAATATGCCATTTCACAGGAGAATTAATGCAGTGGATTAAGCTGGTTCTTGTCCCATGATAAAAGTTACAGGATACTAAAAGTTACAGAACACATTCTGAACTCTATTTTATCTTCAGGTAATTTAAAAAGTGACATAAATCTTAATATATGGGAGAAGCATTTGAGAAAATACAATTCATGCTCATTAGTCGGTACAAAAGCTGTGTGAAATATCCATATAGTTATCTAGAGAGCATCATCTGCCAAAAGGACTTCCTCCACTAAAAGGACTTTCACTTTTACTCAGCATTACAACACAGTTCCACAGACATACTTCTGGAAAATATATTTCACACGCGTACACAACACTTCTCAGAAGAGACCACACTTCAGTCTTTGCGGACTTGTACTAAAAAAATAACATGTGCCCCTTGAAGCTGGACTCAGATGTACCCCACCAAGTAGAATGGCTTGGAATACAGATAAATCAGCCAACAGCCTCAGCTTTAAAATTGCTGGGTCTCTACTAGCAAAATATAAGCAGCCCCTATTACCATGTACCCGAACACCTTACCTTTAATATACTTCTCCAACTCATACACCAAAAACTGGGGCAGAGAGGCACAAAAGTGAAGACACCCAGCATCACAGCCTCTTTTCCTGTTGTCCAACTTCTGTTTCGTGTGGAAGCTTTTTGAGATGCTACGAACAAGATCTCCCAAATCCCTAGTTTTTGGTCGGTCCTTCTATAATGCTACAGTAAAATTAAGGTGGAAAATCATAAACACAATGTTTTTGCTCTTTCTCCCTTTATTCTCCTAAACACGTATCCTTTACACTGGAAACTAGAGTCGTATCTTCCTATTTTCTAGAGTCAAGAGTGATTTCACCCGCCTTATTTTCTCATTTCATACTTTTAAAGACTGAGTCTTAATCAAGTCACTTATCTAATCCACAATTGTTCTGCAACACACTTTCAATTAATGGAATGATCCTACACACAGCCTAATGCACTGAGTGCCAACAAAAAGAAAAGACACACAATTATCAACAGTGACAAGGAATTGGTAGAGCCATTAAACAAAACCAAAATAACTTCTTCCCCAACCCTTTAACTATCCCATAGTTTCATAACACTAGAAGATACAGTAATTATGTCCCTCGAGTAAAACAGCTACTTTTCTGTTTAGTAGGCAAATATTAAAGGAACTCTCTTCCTTTTACACTTCTAATGTATTTCCTATATTTTTCCTCTAATTGATTTTCATATGACATGTTAAAGCTGGAAACATTTCCATTTGGGATACAGATGACTGAACTTTTCTGGCAGATGTTAAATTCATTAAACATCATAGGACTGAATAGAAACAGAAACTGCCTTATGGTATTTACAAATTAGAGATATAATTTTCAAGTAATTACAGTCAATACAAAATATCCAGGATTAAAAGCCACTGAGCATGTGTGAAACTTCTGAGATGCTCTAAAAGGCTACTTGATCAAGACAGCATTAATTTTGCAGGGATTCAGCTGAAGGCACAAATATTAAAAATAACAGAATAATTTCTTTCCCTGTTTTATAGATACAAAATGTAACTGGCACACTGAGACTGCCCGCTGATGCCGCACATAACTAATATTATAGATATCAACTTGATGCTAATAGTATCCAACAGAAAAGACTTCACCATCCAATAGTCCTACTAATACACTGCGCTTTCCTTGCAATTAAACAACATGGAAGCACTAACAATTAACAGCAAGGTCACCCTCAGATAAATTTTGATTTGGACACTCCTCACAGCAGATTTATGAGTAGATTCAAAGCTCATTAAAGCCAGTGGAACGACTCCTGTTGACTTAATGGAGATTGCATTTGGTACACTGCTCTCTATGCTTTCCTATGACAGATTAATTACACGGTTTTGTGACTAATCATGCTAAAATCAACCCTGTATCTTAAAGCTTCAAGCATTACCTCACATATGCATGTAGCTTTGCCAGCAGTGAGTCTGAGTTTTATAGACATGAGCCAAATTTAGAGGTAAAGTCAAAGTTGTGGAAGTTTTGACGCTTTAACTTCTCTACCCATTACCTCCACATTTCTGATTTGAGGTCAGTATGAACCATCACAGACTTTTCTGACTTTAGTGATCATATAGGTCATCTAGTGATAGGACAAGGGGCAACGGGTGTAAGCTGGAACATAGGAGATTCTATATAATTATGAGAAGGAACTTCTTCCCAGTTAGGGTGACGGAGCATTGGAACAGCGAGGGTTGCGGAGTCTCCTTTTCTGGGGACGTTTAAAACACGCCTGGTCATGTTTCCATGCAACTTGGTCTAGAGGATCTTGCTGTGGTAGGGGGATTGGACTAGATGATCTTTTGAGGTCCCTTCCATGTTCTGTGAGTATGTGATATCAGCTTCAAAAGCATGGGTTGTTGAGTGAGGGGGCAGAGAGAAAACCACACAAGAGCTACACAGTACAGCAGCACAGAGAAAAATGTATCTGAGATAGAGTTGGAAAATTAGTAACCTGCCCTGCACATCTACGTAAAGGGTAAGAGACAGTTACTTCAAACTATCCATAGTTCTTCTGCCAGAAGTAGGAGAAATAGTCTTCCTCACTAATTCACGCAGCAATAAGATAACCACAAAGAACAGGAAATGGCTAGAACTTTGCATCATAGCACGATGATCACAAAGAAGAGCCGACACTTTCTGCCTTGACCTAAAAATTGAACCCCTGTTGAAAACAAAAGGAGAAACAAACAAATACAAACTGCTCAGCATCAACTTTTAGACGTTACTGGAGCAGTGGACAGACCAATTGGTTAATTGTATCAATGTTAATATTATTTAATTAAGTAGCAGAAACATAACTGTTGAAAGCATGACTGTATTATTCCATCAGTACCACTGTAGAGACAATTGCACTTTAAAGTTTCTGATTGATCCTACAAAAAAGGATCCTATTAAATAATAGAGCCCACAATATTGTACTAAGAGCATAGAATTCCATCCACAGTAAGGCCAGGACACCAAGAGCTAGATCCAGCTCTCATTTTTAAAGGATTATTGTCTGTTCCTTATCTGAAAAAGCTGCCTATGCTAGATCCACAACTCATTTATCTCAAAACCACAAGGTATTTCGAGATAGAAAAGAAACAAAAGACAACAATTTTGAGATAATCTCCTGCTGAGTCCAAACATGGCAAATGGTTCAACAAGTATTGAACACCACTGACCACAAGGGTGTTCGCTGACTTGCTGGTAAATTAAAGTGCATCTGTTCACAGTTGTTTGTACAGTTGCTGACTAAATAACAATGTGTTGCTAGAACTTGAATCGATCCAGTTACCAAAACAATTACTAGACATATTCTACCAAATCTATTCCAACTCACCAGGAAACTTGTTTTCGTTGTCAGACTGATAAGAAACTAGGGGCCAAAATTCAGTCTCTCCTTCTCTACTAATATATCTGTTCGCTAGTTACCTCAAACAAGAACCTTCTCCGTAGCAACAAATTTTACTGGCACCAAAAGTATTAGCAGCAGCCAATGTACACAGCAGGACTACTGACCTGTTCAACCTCTCTGCTGCCCCTTGGCTCTCTTTCTATGTAAATCACTATCTGTAGGTGCCTTCTAAGTAAGAGAGGGAGATTTATATATAAAAAACTAGCGAACTGGTTTTTTCCAAGATGAATCAACTGTTTAATGTAAAGGCTATTCAGTTTGATTTGGTGGGAAAATAAGTAGTGAGGAACTGGTTGATTAATAACTCTCCAAGATGGCTATAAACGTTCACAGAGTTGTTTATTATGAAAATATCAAATAGTATTAAGCTTTAACTTTGTCATTCTCCTGCTGAATATTGCTTCAACTTGCAAAGTTGTTCTAGGTACTTAAGAAAACTAGCTGTAAAATAAGATGCAAAGGAATAATCTTAGAAGCAACAGAATTGTGATGATCGACAAATAAGAAAGCTTAGGTCCAGAAGGAGCCATCTGTCCTTGCAGTGGCAAAATCAATTGTTGAGGGAGGACAAATGTAGATTTTTATCCTGTGATGCTCCATTAAACGCTTAAGATGTGTGCTGAGATAGGTGTTACTATAATAACTGTAATAAATGTTCCTTCAGGTTTGTGAAAACCAGCATGGAACTATTGGGGCAATCATTAGGGATGATTATTGATGTCTCTGATGGAGAGAAATGACTAAGCTCTTACTTGGGAAATCATCTTTTCATGTGAATAATTTCTCCTATTATGGCTCCCTCTCAAAACCACCCTGTTTCTGGGAACTGATGGAAAAGCTTATAGTGGGAAAACATCAGCAATATTTTGTGACTCTGACACAAAAAAGAACCTTGAGTTTAGTTTTGAACACAACTCAGTTCGATCTCCTGTTGGAATTGTCTGTGCTCCTCAATAAATCTGAGGTATTGCTGGTGAAACTGGGTATTGTCATACACTGGCTGCATCACTCCTGCTTGCCAGATGAGAGATCAGCCCTACCAGAAGTGTCACACACTCTCCCGGTTTCCGTAAAGCCTCTTGTTCGTCATGGGTTTGAGGACATTGAGAACGTCATAGCAATTTTAATATCATATAGAAATCACCATGTCCTTTTCCCAAACCCCTTGTTAAGAATGATCCTGTTTTTATCCTGATGTGAAAAAGTCCTACGAAATAAGCATCCGCAATAAAGATGCTTACCTATGCAAACACCTCCTTTAACAGACATCTGTACACAGGCACTCTCTCAGCGTACTTCGTAGTTACGCTTAAAGATCTTACAAGACTAAAGTCACTTTATAAATGAAAGATATTACATATCCTAAGAGACATCTACTTATCCTTTATGATCCTGCTAAATGTTCTACTAAATCATACTTAGCCTGTTGCTTTCCCATTTGTATTCTCATTTACTACAATGAATTTAAAATGTAAACCTTTTCTAAATGGTTCCTTTCAATGCTCCCTACACCTTTGGCACAAGTCCATCAGTCTCTGGAGACTAACTTACACCATTGGCAGAGTTTTCCCTATAGCAGAACGCTCTCAGCCCAGGCTTGGACAATAACAAGTTAAAGAACAAATTATATGACAACGCATGATGATTTATCACTCATCAACAAACTTTAGTAGACTATTTAACGGAGAAAGGATAGCAAGCATAATAAATAGCAGGTAATTCAATTCAAAATACCATCACACAACTTCTCTAGCAAGAGTTAGGGCAAGAGGTAAAAAGGTATTTTCTTGGTACTCCATGTCAGGGTGAATTTCAATTCAGGTAAACAATTTCAAAATTGTTTTAATAATCTCTCACAATGGCAAAGCTTTTGTGAGTCTTAAAGTCTTATGAACAAAGGATAAGACCAAAAAGCATTTTAAAAGAAAACAGCATCAAATGGGTTGCATCCCAGAACTGGATGCACAAAACCTTAAGCTCACACCAGAAGCACACTAAGCAATAGTGAAAGTGTCCCATGAATGACACCTGTGTAACAACGGCAGGAAAACAGAAACTAAGCACAGTTTAGGGCTGAAAAGAATTGTTACTGTAGATGTTTTTAATGAAATACATTAATTTAGAATGTTTTGGCCCATCATTACTTATTAGTCTGTTAATACTTTTGAATAACTAAATTTTTTTCCAATTTGTTTGAAAATCTCCTAATTTAACCTTTGAATCACTGTTAAACACATTCTATACTTATCTCGGCTCTGCTTCCCTACCGAGTAGCCAAGTCCCTCTTCCTGAATAAACACATCCGCAGCTCACATAAAATCTGAATGCAGATCTCTCAGAGAAAAGCACTGAGCATTCACAGACGCTAACACCTTCTTGTTTCACAGTCAATTATTCATGTTTCCAGTCTATAAGACCATTTTCCTCTCCTTAAATAACCAAGCACTTCTCATTTACATGCTGAAGTTGCTCGGTGAAGGGAATAGAAGGGAAGCTGGCCCACACGCCTGATCGTAGCATTTATACGTACGCTGAATAAACTCACACAACACACTTTGCCCTAAAAAAGGGAACGTTAAATTAATGAAAACCACCCATGGCTCGTGTTCTTTATAGTATTTACTCTAGTATTCAACACAATATGTAATTGTTGCTATGGCAACTGCCACATCTCTTGGCATCGTAATAATTCTCAGATAAATGGATCTTTGTCAGAGCAAACGCCAAAGCCAGTGAATATGAAACCTGCCATTTTTTTTGGTGGTGGGAATCTGCAGAGTTAAGTTGGAAGTATAATTTCAGTCAGGCCTGAGGAAAAGCACAAGCCTGTCAGTGGAGGTGAGGCTCTGCTGCAGAGCTGAGTAAAAGGGGGAGCATGGCTGTATATGAAAACTCATAACCACTTGGCACTGCCACGGGACCTGCAGGGTCAAACAGACACAGTCCAGCAAAGAGTTACAGGAGTCATGTCCGTACAGCGCTGTCAGACAGAATCCCGCTTCCAGGGCTTGATCTAAAGGCTGCTGGAACGTGAGGGTTTTTTCAGCAGGTCCTGGATCATGCTGAAGGATAAAAAGGGAAAGTAGGTGACTGGAATTTCTATGGCAAGTAGCTATGTCACTGCCTAGGGAGATTTCAGATATTAAAGGAGCTCTTTGTGTTTCCCCAATAGCAACTGGTCTGCACAGAGGATTTTTATAAAAATATAGTCAAAAAGGCAGCTAAATGATACTACAGAATGACCCATTGATGAGAACAAGCTCTTGCTTTCACTGACATTAATTAGGATGTATTCTGTGAAACCTGCAATGTAGCAGCGCAGGCTTCAAACTACTACTTTTTTTAACTTAAAAAAATTGGATCCTTCCATTGGTGATTAAAGCAGGGAACAGCCATTAGCAGAATACCACCAATAAATGGGTATTAGATCTTAGAATCACTTACACCTCATATTTTAGTGCATGAACTCCAAGCCAATAGGTGTTTACAGTGTTGTAACAAAAAATTAAGAATAACAAGACAATCATTTCACAGCTAGCGGGAGAATGTAACTATGTAAAGCTTCCTACACATTAAATGCAAAAACAAGGAGATAAAGTTTCTTTTGTTTGCTCTAAGAAAACATTTTTCTATGCCTGAAGGACACCTTCACTCCAAAGGCAAAATGTCTCCACTGCCTTTCTGAAAATGGCAACCTGTATACTGTTTCCATCAGTTTAATAACTCATAAGTGTAGCTCAGCTATTGATGTACCCCTGTGACTTACTCTGTTTTGTACTTTAAAATTAAATGCAAACATTGGTATTTTATTTATGCAGATCATGACTTCAGCTTTTGCATACAGTAGTTGCTGAAAAAAGAATAATAAAGTATGAAACGCCTCTAGCCTGTTTGTCAATATGCCTGGTGAAACTCCATCTTCATACTTTTCACAGTCATTTTCAGCCCATTTCAAACTCAATTCTGCACTGAAAAAATGCTAATACACATTAATAGGAAAGATTGCTTGCTATGTCAGAGAGGCTGATTGTTGATCTTATTTTCCAAGTAAATTATTGAACTGCCAAATGACTAAACTCAACTGTTCACTTCCACGTGCGAGTATTTTTTCTGTAAGAGAATCCAAATTCGTAATAAGATTATTGATCCTTTATCATCTGGTTCCAAGGCAGAAAGGCATACATGTAGGATTTAAGGCTCTAGGCACTTTTTATCTCATATCAATACAATTTGCAATCTCTAACCTGCAGGGATAAAGCAAGAGAGTAAGACACGAACAAGAAATGCTAACGCTTAAATCCAAGGAGCTTAGTTTCATTCTTTCTGTTTGATGCTTTAGGAAATGGAGGCACAGGCATAAAGCGACTTGCACAACCATACACATCCAGGCAGTGGCTTTAGCAGAGAACAGAATTCAGATCTGCAAGGAGGCTGGGAACATTTTCAGCCAGGCTGCCTCTCATATTCCTCTGTAATAAACAAGGCAGGGTACAGATGCTGGGAAAAGCAATGGTCTGACCAAGGGGAAAGCAGTAGCAGCATACCTGACTTAGCCCCTGGCTGTTATGAAGTGGACTGGACAGAGGAGCAAGACTAGAGCAACTTCATTTCCTTCAATCTCAGCTACTGCTGGAGAAGATTTTAAGCTCACTACAACACGCTGTCCCAGGGTCTGCTCCTCCCTCTTATCTCTCCTTTTCTTTCTCCTATTCCTTTGCCATCTAGTGCCTGAAAAGTGTCCTGAGGGTTTGACAGTTTCTATTTAATCATTTCATCCTTCTTTATGGAAGACTGCTGAGCACTATACAGTGAAGTTACTGCCAGCCTGGAATGTCTGAGTATCTGTCTGCACTCTTATCTGCTTTGGTGCCAGACTGTTGATATCTCACTCCCCCCATCCCTCACCTTGTGTCTGCAATGCTATAGCAAATAAAAGTTCTAAATAACTCCCTTTGCTATGGGAGAAAAGGGCAGGGGGAGGAGGAGGCTGTATTTTGCCAAGACAAAAAAGGCAAAGAAAGACCGTTTCCCAAGGTTTTCTTTTAGTTCCCAGTGTACTCCGCATTGTCTAGCAGACAACCACTTCAGGCTTGGAGGACACAGTTCAATTCCCACCCTGCTTCCTTTTGCTACTCACAGTCTGTTAGGAGAATCTACAAAAGAGTGGCTATGCTTTGCTTCCACAAAACCAGACTCTACATAAATAAATCAATCCATTAATGTCTGGTTTAAATGCTCAGAGGGGATGAGATTTCCAGATTCCAGTCATCCTACTACTTTAATAAAGCAAGAGACCAAATACTGGATAAGTTAAAAAAAAGATTAATTTCCTTTCATCAGCTCAATCAGTTTGTTCCAACTAGAGTTTGTGGCAATTTATTTTTCCCTTGGGGATCTGAACCTTAGAAATACTATGAAGTGTTCAGAATGAACCCAATGTTCATTTTGAGAATCCTGGGTGAAACAAAACATTTCCACATGTTTAATACTCCCAAGTCCTGAGCATGTGAAAGTAGATGCAGCACACACTGGGCAAAGCAGAGCATGGATGTGTGCCTCAGCAACAACTAGGAGATTCCATTTGAACTCAAAGAAAAACATTACCACAGTGAGGGTAACAGAGCACTGTCCTGTGCTGTTCAGAGAGTTTGTGGAGACATTCAACATCTGCCCACACTAGTTCCTGTGTGATCTATTCTAGGAAAACCTGCTCGAGCAGGAGGGTTGGACTAGATGATCTAGAGAGCTCCCTTCCAATCTCTGCCATTCTGTGATCAGTGAGCAACAGCCAAGCTGCCTGACGGTGTCAAAGAACCATCTATCTTCCCATACTGTAGTCACCCTCTGAGAGAATGCTGCAAGCTCTGCACATCTAATATGCTTCCGGCAGAAGAATAAGAAAACATGCCCTTCAGACTGGAAAAGCAGAGTTAAATACTAAGTGGTATTCAAATAAGCCTACACAACTACACAACGGCCTTGAAGTTAATCGCATATCACTGAACAGTGAGGCTATGTTCAGCAAGAAAGGACCAGAGCCACCCACCACTAGAATACCAAAATCTTCTCCACACTGCACCTCTAAATACTTTCAATACTTGTCTAAAGTAGGGTTGGTAGCAATCAGAAAGTTTGAGGAATTATGTTCTCTCTTCCCAGGCTCAGACTGCCAGTCAGCACATTAGAGAGCATTGTTGTCAGTCATTTGCAAACATGTTGGGAATCTGCAATTAGAAACATTAACAATGGGATTTCACAGATGTAGGTTACAGCTTTCAGAAAAGAAACGGCAGTTGCTGGCAGTGGGGAAATACTTAAGAACTACTTATCTCCTAATTAAACAAGGTACCTACTTTCAGTCCTGAATGCTAAGCAGTGCTCTAGCATGTGCGCGTCTTAACCCTACAGAATCATGCTGAATTACTGAGGCTCCATCTGAGCATTTCTTAGCCAAGACTCCTTGTGTAAACAGATGGAGCTGGCCTGCCGTTTCCATGCTGACACATTTTGACTGCAAAAGTACAGGATTGCATTCAAATTTATCATAAAAATCACTTCAGATAGGATGCTGTAATCTTTATATCCTTCAAGTGTGACAGAAGGACAAGGCTGTGTTGTGTTTAAAACAGGCAAACAATAGCTGAAATAGTTGGTAGAAGAGTATTCAATTAACAGCTACAGAGTGCTGAGACCAGAGTAGGATGACCCCAAAGATCTCTATGTTCCCTTGAAGAAGGGGATGTGCCTCACTAGATGGACTTCCCAGGATGTATTAATGCATCACGTAACTCCCAATGGCAACATCAACCAAGGAACATCACACTAAAAGTTTACTAATTAGTTATGAGCTGAATAACAAACTCCCTGAAGGAATGATGAGTGCAGGTAGACAGGAAGCTGTGGTATTTCTTCAAGGGGCCACTTACAAAGGAAGACTGGCAAGTGGCAGAATATGACAAATTCTAACTGGCTTTCTCTCTCTGAAGCAACACAAAGTGGTTGGCACAGAACCCAGGAGTGGGGCCAAACTAGACTTTGCTTTTGAATGCAGACTGTTGATACACTTGAACAGGAGGCAGCAATTAGCAGTACTAGAACGTTTTGAGGGAAGACTACCCAGAGCCCAAACAGGACACATAGAGAAAAGATTGTGGACAAAGCTACGGTGTCAGCTGTCCACATACACATCTGTTAATCCCTACTCATGAAACACTATTTCCTCCAAACAGCAACTTCCATAGATTATCTCCACTCAAAAGACACTGAAAGGCTGCTTCTCTAAGAAAGGAACAATAAGTCTTCAGATCATGATTCTCAGACAGTCGGATCTTCACACATAAACCGATCTCCTGAAATGAAACCCAGATGTCTCTGACAGGTGGTCTGGAAACTTCTCTGAAGTCAGTAACTTCTAACTGGAGAACGAGAATCCCCATTCTGAAACTGCTTCTACGAATTCAAAACCTAGAGTCAAAACAAAATCATCTGAACTTTCTTGTGAACGCCCCAGAACGACCAAGCCTTGCTAGTTTGAGTCACAGAACAGGCAAGTGTACAGCTGCTGGAGCTTTCCTACTCTGAATTGTAGCTACACATAGAAAGTATAGCTTTCTTACTCTGAATTTGACAGCGCGTGGTCCTAAATCCACAGCTTTACCATGTAAGAGACTCAAGTATGACCTTGTCAAAATTCAACTTTGTGAAGAAACAGCATATATAAATAAAATTATATTCCATTTCAGTGTTCTGATCAGCTCTCTGCAGTTAGAAATTCTGGTACTTTCTCTGCCGCTAGCAATCTGCACTCACATCGCGTGCTGCTTAAAGCGCAGATCAAAACCTTTCCTCAGCCGCAGACTTAGAGAAGTCCTCTAAAACTTTTTGAAAATGTAAAACTTAAATTACACTAAGCTGTTGTCAGAAGTAGAGAGAGTGGTGGCAGCTGAAAGTCTAAATACCAAAATAAGACAATTGGACAGTCATTTTTATCATTGCTTTATACTTCCTTGAAATTACAGGTCTGCTAAGGTAACAGGCTTAATTGCCTAGTAAGCAACTCTCTTGCTTGCCTCTCCCTTAAATGCCATGACACAAAGTAAAGGCTATCTAAAAATTTCTGTTGTTGCATTCATGAGAGTGAAGTAAACAATTCAATCACTCTTTCCCCATGGTATGAGGTTAGTATTACACTAGAATTCAGAAGGGGAAGAGGAAGGACATATCATTCAGTGGGCAGAGCAGCATAAAAATCACCAGTGCATAGAGACAGCGTGAACACGGTTGCTCTTTGTGTGCAGATGTTTGTGTAATTCAACTAACAAACAAGCAAAATATTAAACCCACATCACAGAATGAATTCTATTCATTCCCCATGTACTCGGACTTGAAGTGAACATGAAGGTTCTGTACATTCTGAGTTACATGTACAGATGATGATTTTGTATTTTGAGTTCAAGCTAAACTGTGGTTATCTGGCATAAAGGTTGGACTTTACGATCCTGAAGGTTTCTTCCAACCTTAAGGATTCCACGATAATGAATACTGGAACAACCAATCAGTTTTGATTCTTGGACTCCATCAATTCCTTATGAACATTTAGCATTTCCATCTGAAAAAAACCTGTATTTTAAGTTGAACTAATCATTAGAACCTTGCAGCAGTATCTGAAGACTGGTTTTGATCTCAGCCAACAGATTAAAACTGTTTATGGTCTTAATATCTAGCAGCATCTCCTTGAGCACTGGAACAGGCTGCCCAGGGGGATTGTGGAGTCTGCCTTCACTAGAGATGTTTAAAACCCACCTGGACATGTTCCTGTGCGACTCGGTTTAGGTGATCCTGCTGTGGCAGGGGCATCGGACTAGATAATCTTTCGAGGTCCCTTCCAATCCCTAATGATTCTATGACACTTTCTTCTACTCTTTTCTATTGGTCTTACCTTTAATGCACCATGTTTCTCATTTGCTCCAGCGATCAAAACTTCTGCCATATCCTCAGCATGCTCAGACCGTGCGTGTACAAAAAAGGGTCTGCCAGCTTCCGATATGTTCTTTAGCGCAACTAAAACCCCGTCGTGTTCCACCTTAAAGTCTGGGTTAGAAACTTCGTAGTTCAGTTTGTTATTCCCCTTGCAGTCATCAAATTTCACTGGGGAGGAAAGAAGAAAACACACAATTATAAGCATGCACTTAGCTGGACTTTAAATATCCTTACGTTTCTGACTTGTCTACAGATCTCAGGAAGAAAAGTCTCCCAGTCTAAGAGGAAAAGTCTTCAAAGAAGCTTTACCTTTGTGTGACTACAATTCCTAGGCTAACCTCACAAAAACACACCTTCACAACAATGACAACAGACAAGATGACAACATTTTGGCCATGCTAACCAGGGAGGTAGCAGATAAACAAAACACTTTGGAACTATCAATTTGTGATCATTCAAATCGAAAGCGCACCTAGTTCTACAAATTGGGCAGCAGCAGTGGAGGCCTTGTTATCCCTCTTCATTGTAACCCAGTACCTAAGCTGTTCTCCAGACAAAGTAGTTTCAGATATCCTATAAATCATTATCCCTGGAATCAGTTGTTTACAGAATATTCAACCTCACAGTCTACTGTTACAGAACAGAAAAAAACCAAACCATAACATTTCTTACTAACTAGCAGGAATGCAACAAAGTCCACGAGCTGCACTATCAGTATAACTAAGCATTATGAAAACTTTTGGCTAAGCAGCAGATGTCAACCCTCCCATTTCACTTTACACAGAAAATTCACGGTATTCTGGAGAGCCAGCACAAAGAGAAAAACATGCAAAGGTTTGAGACTTTGCCTTGGGTTCTTTCTCTGAGCCCAGGAGATTCACTTTGCACAAAACACTGGAAAAAAAACATTCGTGAGCTAACTCCCAGCTACAGGATTAAGAGGTCTTCTCCACAGACTTGTAAATCCTAAGGAAACTTTGCAGGTTCTGACAACTCTCAACAATACATCTGCATGTGAAGAGTTTTGTTGCAGACAATCTGTTCTGTATTCCCTACATGCTCCTCGAGTTCTGCTGCTGTAGACTTTTCACTTATCTGTATGCTCTAGCTATTTTGGTTTTACATTTCGTTTCTATTGGATCTTTAAAAACTGCATTACACTTTCAGAAATGAATACAGACAAGGACACAGATGAGAGAAGATCAAAGACAACAGAGTTGCACTGAAAATAAAGCACTTTGCATAATTGTTTAAATTCACCATATAGAATTCTTGTATTGGGTCGCTATTTTTAAAGGGAAAAAAGAATTATCATCGCACATTCTTTCCCAGCATGGCCAATACCTAAACCTCTGTAACTGGTCTTAAAGCACAGACAGAATCTCATAGTGGATGGCCACCCCCGGGACGTTACACACAAATCCTCTTCATCAAATTTT
Organism: Rhinopomastus cyanomelas; assembly: GCA_013400115.1. Taxonomy (NCBI): domain Eukaryota; kingdom Metazoa; phylum Chordata; class Aves; order Bucerotiformes; family Rhinopomastidae; genus Rhinopomastus; species Rhinopomastus cyanomelas. The sequence continues at coordinate 1,000,008 of VXBP01010050.1, forward strand.
GCATCTATTTCCAGACACACCAACTTGAAGGCAGAGCTGCCAGGGGATCTCATGGAGATCTTTTCTCTCTGGGCATCCACTAGGATTGAATCCCAAAGTAGAACCAAGACAGGAAAAAACAACCACCGCTGGTTCCAGAATTTAAATACAATTTAATTTTGTGATGAATACTGATGAGAATGATTAAATTCAAAATTAACCAAAAATCTCAGATGTCTGAACTTCAGAATAAGGCTGATGATGTGAGATGTGGGACACAATTTGCCTAAGCAGCAGTGCCAAGTTCACATTAGGGTACATCAGAGCCCACTCACCCACTCTCCTATTCACCCAGCTCATCAGAACAAGGGGAGAAAAATCAAGCAAAAACCCTTGTGGGTCAAGAGAGGGAGATCATCAACCAACCACCATCACAGGCAAAGCCGAAGTTATGTGGGCAAAATTAATTCACTCCCAATGAAAACAGATCTGGATGGTGAAAAAAAGCCAAACTTCAGAGAAGCCCTTCCCTCCTCCCTGCTTTTCCCCAGGCTCTGCTTCTCTCCCTCCACCCCAGCAGCACAGGGCGCAGGGAACAGGGCCACGGTAGTCAGCACCTCACAGACCCTCCCTGCAGCTCCCTCCCCCTCACACTTCTCCCTTGCTCCAGCACCAGTCCCCTAAGGACTCACCCACCTGTTCCTGTGTTGAGTTCTCCGAGAAACCCACAGATAGTGCCTGGAACCCTTCCTCTTATCCTTTTCCTCCTGCTTTTCTCTTTTTTTTTTCCTCTCCTTTTTCTTTCTCCTTTTCCCGCCCTGAGGCTCAAACTCCCCCTCACACCTTTCCCCGCTCCAGCACCAATCCCCTCCACAGGCTCCAGCTCCCCTCAGGACTCACCCCACTGCACCTGTGTGAGGTTCTCCAAGTTATTCACAGTCCAGCACTTGGAACCCTTCCTCTTATCCTTTTCACCCTCCTCTTATTTTATTCTTCTTTTTCTTTCTCCTTTTCCCACCCTGAGGCTCAAACTCCCCCTCACACCTTTCCCCTCTACCAGCACCAATCCCCTCCACAGGCTGCACCTCCCCTCAGGACTCACCCCACTGCACCTGTGTGAGGTTCTCCAAGTTATTCACAGTCCAGCACTTGGAACCCTTCCTCTTATCCTTTTCACCCTCCTCTTATTTTATTCTTCTTTTTCTTTCCCCTTCTCCAGCCCTGGGGCTCAAACTCCCCCTCACACTTTCCCCGCTCCAGCACCAGTCCCCTCCACAGGCTCCAGCTCCCCTCAGGACTCACTCACCTGTTCCTGTGTGGGGCTCTCCAGGGAACCCACAGTCCAGCACTTGGAACCCTTCCTCTTGTTGTTTTTCTCCTCCTCTTCTTTTTTTCTCCTTTTTCTTTCCCCTTCTCCAGCCCTGGGGCTCAAACTCCCCCTCACACCTTTCCCCTCGGCCCCAAGCAGGGTTTTGCCCCTCTCCCTTAACAGCCCCAGAGGCCCCACCCGCCTCAGCCCCACTAACGAGCTCAGCTGTGCCCTGGGTGGGGCAGCTGCAAAACCACCTGTAACCACTCAGAACTTTCTGGAGCCGCCCAGAGCTACCTGCAAGTGCCTGAAGTGCCACCATGGAAAAAAGTGGGATCTTGGAAGCTAAGCAGGGTTGGACCTGCTTTGTACTTGTGATGGGAGACTGTTGGGTGCATTGAGTGCTGTAGACTTATCCTGCTCCTGCAGGGCGTGGGGTTGGACTTCAGTGATCTTTGAGGTCCCTTCCAACCTGTAACATTCCATGACTCTGGGGAATTGTCCGAAACCACCTGGTACTCTCCAGAACCACATGGAATTGCCCTGGAACAACCTAGAATCCCAGAACCACCTGGAACTGCCTCTGTCCAGCTGAAGGCAGCCCTTGCAAACCTCGCACTTTGACAAAGGCATTAGGAAGCTGAGGTGGGATTTAAAAAGAATAAAGCTGCCAGAGTGGGCCTGCCTGTGCTCTGCCTGTGGAGAGTCCGCACTCTGCAGTCACAGCAGTCTTTTGCATAAAGTTCTCCCCAGCACCCGAAGGATCTGCTTCTGCACAAGGTTCAGGGCTTGCTTACTTATTTTTAACTACAAGCTGCTTCCATTTCCTCTGCTTTACTTCAGGGCAAGAGAACTATCCTTGGATTCACAGTGGGATAACAGACCAGAATTTCATCAGCCCGTTTGCCATTTCATTGAATTTTGCTGAAAGCAAGAGAGATTATAAATAAAAAAAAGAAACAAAAAGCTCTTTCCCCTCAGATACTCTGGTGTCTCCAGACAAACTTATCTCAGTGTGGCGTGTCGCAGAGCCCCAACCCCGTACTGTAATTTCTGTTGATGCTAAGACAGGAGTTTTAACAGGTTCACTCATTTCCTAAAGCTATCAACCCACAAAAGAGTCAACATTTTCCTGTCACCACAAACGTGAGAGGTTGACATTTTCTCCATGCTCATCACCTTGATGAATGAGTAGATTCTCTTTTAAATTGTTATTTTCCTCCCATTGAAAAACTACAACAAACCCAATAAAACAGGGTATGAGGATGATGCATTTTTATATGGAATAAGTTTCTGCTTTTCAATAAAAAATGCTGGGGATCACCTGTATTAATAGCTTATAACTGGAAAAGTTTGGTCTCTCTCACTGAGATCTGGATTACATTAGGAGTAAAAAGGAAAAAAGAAACCCAAAAAGAAGAAAATCCCAATGAAATGATGATAAAATCATCACCTGTAAAACAGATGTTATAGTCCAGAGCTACATCACTTCCGAGTCAAACGCTACAGGTCACAGTCAGCCCAGGCAGTGTTGTGCTTCACAAAGAGGGGTGAAGCTGGCTGGGAGAAGACTTCTCCACCTTCTGCTCAGCGTTCACAAACCCGGCGGTTCCTGCACTGCTGCCACCTGTGCGCGTTGCAGAAATCCAAAGACCGATCCGACACATGGAATCACAAGAAGTACTTGGATCTATCGTCTCTGCTCCCTCAGAGTTCTGAATTTGACACTTTTAGACTTTTTATATTTGCCCATTTCTTGACCCTGTGTCGTGAAGCACTCAAGCTTTTCCCAAGAAGAGGAGAAGCAGAGTTGTCTGAAAGTGGAAAACTGCTGTCTTACCGCACTCTCATCCAAAAGCGCCGACGCTTTCGATTCCCAGTTCTACCACACAAACAAGTGTCTGACGAAGTTCATTGCCAAGAGGATCTTTTCCAATTAGTATCCAATGAATCTCCAGATGCCAGAAAAAAACCAGAAGTGCAGCACTTGCAACAGAATGATCCATGTTTGGTGCCCAAGGTGCCTCCGTGCAAGAAACTAGTAGCAGTGACGGTTCAGCTCTGGTCCCTAACTAAAATCTGGGCAATGCTGCACCAGACATGACTGACAACTGTGTCTCATTGTCAAAAACTCCATGAGCAGTTAAACAATGATCTAATATTTGTTTACATGAAGGCAGAGTTCCTCAGTTATCAATGCATATATGACTCTTTTGATGTTCCTAGTCATGCTCCAGCTGCCAAATGAACATCTTTATTGTGCTTAATATGCCACATGGTATGAGACAGGCTCCAAAACTCCCATGCAAGCAAAATGAAAACACTGCCAAGCATCTCCCAGTGAAAGCAGCATATATGTCACTCATCGCCCTCTGCTCATTTCTCAGCCTCCTATACCAGGCTTCTACTCCTTGCTGTAAGGAAGCTCATTCACGTGCAAACTGTACCAAGTACCTTCGCCCACCACCCCACACTCATTATTAGTACTACCTGCGTGCATCCCAAGGCTTTAATCCCTGACTTTGAGCTTCGCATCATCAAAGGAGCTGTTGGAAAGAGGACTCTGGTGCAAGATACCGAGTCCACCACTGTAGCGATGGGAAATTGAAGTAGTGATTGGAAAAACCACCCTTTAGACATCTCAGCAAGAAATCTCATGTTCCCGGGTTTCATCATTTCAGTGCATCCTATTCTCACCGTTACGATATACCACATGTGAGGCTTCTACACAGCTGTGCTGTTTATGGTAATGAGCCACAAATCTTTTAAAGAACACTATTGTAAAATGTTAAAAGGTTAGCAGTTGGATTTCTTGTAAGCTATGTAAAAAGAAAACAAGCTAAAATAGGTTTCTTGCCTTCAAAAGCACGTAGTAGGCTGCTATAGTCCTCTTTCAAAGTGATTTGCAGCGTTTAATTCTCAGAAGTTTAATTTGTTTTGAACAGAAATAGAGAATCTATGATTTTCTCTCTGATGAAATCTCTACAGAGGTATTCTGAATAATTCAATATATGTATAAGCAGAGAGAAACCTCCTCTGTGCGTCTCCATGCACAGGTATTAGTATTTTTGTGTTGGCTAATGATCGCTGCCTACAAAATGGCTCCTTGGTGAGGAAATAGCTTGTTGAAAACACACACACACATTTAATTACTCTATCAGTGAAGGTTAGGATCCTTTTGTCAATACAACCTCTCCTTGTTCAAATCAGTGGGAATTACAGCATCAAGTGAGTATTATCCTGAGCGTTTTCTCTTTCCCTTTTTATCAAATAACTACATTACCCTGGAAGTTGGAAGCTGTAACCTGGAAGATGTGCAAGAAAAGTACATCGCAGCTGCACAAAGGCAACTAAAACTTTCCAGCCCAGCAGGAGTCCTCAGCTCTGCCAAGGCCTCCCCGCTCAAAGATATTAACAAACTAGAGAAGATCGACAGAAACTGGAAAGCTGAGCTTCATTAACTACAGAGAGAAAAGTAATGGTTGAAGCAAATGGAAATGCTTCTGAGTGCTGCTGTCTTATATAAAAATTCATACAGTACCTTGACCCAGCAAAACTCTTGTTAGCAATAAACACTGATGCTGACTGAAAACAAGAAGCAACTGAGTGAGGAGATGGGAACAGGCCACCACGTGCCACCCTTCATCGCACTGTTGAGTGGCTGCCTGGTTCAGGGTGTCACGCAGCAGTCCAGCACAAACTAATAGAAATGCAAAGTGTTATGAGCCTTCAAGAGATTAATTATCCTGTCAGTGTAGAGAGGATGAAATCTACCTGGGACCAACAGCTCTGGACAACCTACATCTATCCAAGATCAAAAGAAGAAACTCAACGGCTAATGACAAAGACAGCTGAGAAACAATCCATCCTGGTTTTCAAGTCAACAATATTGTCTATTAGAAGAAACAGCTTCTCTCCCTCCCTTTGAGATGCCCTCAAAATCTACTCTAGGTTTTGGCAGGGAGCCCACAGCATGTCTATTTCTGCTATTTTTCTGCAAGAATAACTGAACAGCAGGGGCAAAAAAAACTCGAGAGTGATGCTGCTCCATGACACTTCTGGGGACAGACTGAAGTCCAGACAAGTCAGCACTGTGACTTGCTGACAGACAGGCTGTTCCATAAGATCTGAAGTTATAATAATTTCATACCTAAAAGTGCTCTAGAAATACTGAATTTGCAGCTGAGAAAAGCTACAGTCAGGACTAAAACATTTATTGCCACGCAAAAAATATTGAACTCTTAAGAAAATTAACAAGATTAACTTTATGAAAATCCTTTCTTAGTCCTTGTTTTTTTGTAAAAACAGTTTTTAACACTAAATTCTGGCTCCACCACAGAACTGTTGTTGCAGAATGATATTTTTTGCACATCCGAGAAGAAATAGGAGTTTATTCTTTCCCACTGCATGTTTGTGATTCTCTCATACCTATATAATTTCTTTGTGCCCCTGACGTAAACGAGAAAGACAACTTGTTCGGCAGCCAGACAGTCAAAACCAAACCGATTACCTCAACTGGCAAGCACCCTCGTGCAATTTGTGCCTGATGACCAGATCTGTGCACAGCGCTGTTAAAATGCAGAAATTAGGCCAATGGTTCATGCAGCGGGCGCTGGGGTGTTCGGAGCTGCCCTTCAGAGAATACCCTCTCCACAGTACAAATGGTGCCTATTTATAGTCACGGGTTTTTTCTGTGCTGTCAGAATGCATAGCAAGAATACATCACAGAAAGGAGAGAAGAGTCCCATAGATCAAGAGAGAGGAGGGTTTCACCCAGAAAGCAGCTGCAGTCAACTAGAGGCGTGACATTTTCACGGGAAGAATCATATCTGTCCCTCTCCCACATTACCTGGTGCCCACCAACAGAGTTGGTGAAATTGCTAACAGTTTGAAATTCAGAGCTGCGGTTCGCCTGAGCTCTAAGTGGTGCCAGGCTGAAGGCTCCCTCTGCCTTTGTGTAATGAGCATGATGTGTGATCTCAGAATGACTAACCCTTTCTCCACTGAAGATCCACACCAGGGATCCTCTGCCCCATCTCCTCACCTTCTGCTACACCCAGTAATCATAGAGTCATTAAGGTTTGGAAGGGACCTCGAAAGATCATCTAGTCCTTGAAAGATCACCTAGACCAAGTCACACAGGAACATATCCAGGAGGGTTTAGAACATCTCCGCAGAAGGAGACTCCACAGCCCCACCCTGGGCAGCCTGTTCCAGTGCTCCATCACCCTCAATGTGAAGAAGTTCTTTCTGATATTTATATGGAACCTCCTCTGTTCCAGCTGATACCCATTGCCCCTGGTCCTATCACTAGATGACATGGAGAAGAGCCTGGCTCCATCCTCCTGACACCCACCCCTCACCAAGCTGTGCCTCTCTTCTAGTACATCACAACACCATGATACGAGTATTGCATTGGGTACCCTGAGCTAGGGCTGGACAGCTCTGCCCTAAAACCAGAAGCATCATGGCATCACACCTTGTGTCAGCCCAGCACTGAAGCAGAATGTGTTAGCCCTGCAGTGCTGTGGCTGCTCTTTGCGATTCAGTGAGTATTTGCATGGAGCACTACATGAGAATAACCTCTCCATCAGCACCAGACCAAAGGATTTCTGCTTGGTTCAGCACAGGTGTACTGCTGCTTGCCTTTCTCCAACATGCTCCCTCTTTCCTTTCTACTAAAAATGGCATCTTAGAATCATTAGGGATTGGAAGGGACCTCGAAAGATCATCCAGTCCAATCCCCCTGCCACAGCAGGACCAGCCAGACCAAGTCATACAGTCAGGGTTAGAAGGGACCACAGGATCATCCAGTTCTGTTCTTCAGCCAATTGGTTTTACCAACAGAGCTCCATCAGCAGTCTCTGGCTGCTTGACACTGCAGGAAAACACAAACACTACAATCAGAACTGGAGGCATTTCTTCCTGCCCTCAACAGCCTTCACCAGCTCACATGACATGATACCTTCACACATCGTTTTGCTGTCCATTGTCTCATTTAGGGCAAAAATCTAATCAAGTGAAAGGTGCTGTAATGAGTTCTTCTCAGCTGGATGTTATCTTGACTTGCTCATTACAAGGTAGACACACTATTGACTGATCTCCTGGGTCAGTGGCTGCGCATAAGGCACCGTCGTACTGTAGCTTCTGCTCTCAGCTCCAGAGGAAATTTACTATTTCAATAAAAGCGTGATGTCAGTGAGAGTGTTGAAGGAAAATACATCTCAACTTGCTGATTTTTATATGAGCCATCAATCTTCTGAGCACAACACATAGTTCAGTTTCAACGGAGCTGCTGTCTGTTCGGAAACGTAGGGGACACAAACGGACACAAGAGGTGTAGCTACAGTCTCAAAGGAACTGTCACCCCTGCAGAGGAACAGGATGTTTCCCTTCTATGACTTCACTGTTCACACTGCAGATTCTGAAGAGCCCGCAGACCAGGAGCGATACGTGGAGAAGACTTTTTAAAGCATGTTCGTGTCGATGCAAATGATCGATAGCTTTCCATTTTAGCAGATTTACGTAACATTTTGCTAAGAACCTCAGGAGAACATGAGATGAAATTAACTTTAGACTCTCACCAAATCTTTGCTGGCTGAGACTGAGACACGAGCAGACGGAATCAAAGACATTCAAATGCATTCAATATGTTGTGGCTCTGCAAATTGCTGTGAAAAGTCAGTCGATATGAAATTAATTGTATCCTATAGCGGAGGAAGAAGGGATGGAAGTCTAAGTTCGAACAGGGATTCCCGGTGGGACAGAGCGGATAATTTCCTTTCAATGGTGTCTGAGTAAAGCATGAAGAAGCAGTATAACTCCATGAATTTTCTGCACAAGCACACACATCTGATCCTTGAGCAGTCACCTCGAATGCTCCCAACCCCAAATTTCCCAATATATGTAATTTATTGAAAAACTAATCAGTTGAGGTTGTGCTCTGAAGAAAATGTCCCGGGAGATTTAACTATGTAAATAAATTTCTGCCAACAGATGCCAGAAAAGAATAACAAGCAATCACTCACAGGAAATAAATACAGTACAACCCGCAAAGAAAGTACCTTATTTACACCAGTGTATGTTTAAAATGTCTCCAAAGCCACTAATTTATTTAGCAAGGGTTTTCAGTTAACTCTACAATTAGCCACAGGTCATGGGGATTTTATCCCTCGAGTTCACAATTAAAACTGATTGTCTTCAAGGTCGGTTTGTTATAATTACAGTGATCTGTCACTTCTTAATGTGATATGTCATAAATTCTTGTTTCTTTGGTTTTTTTTAATGCCACAAGCTTTTGCCAATGTTCATCTCAGAGCATTTTTCTACGCGTCTTAATTGAAATGATGATACACTACTAGATGGACAGAAGATTCGCTACAGAGGAGGGCCACTAAAATGGCCAGGGGAATGGAGCATCTCTCCTATGAGGACAGGCTGAGAGAGCTGGGGCTGTTCAGCCTGGAGAAAAGAATGCTCTGGAGGGCCTTCTTCTGAACATGCAGTACCTGAGAGGGGCCTACATGAAGGCAGGGGAAGGTCTTTCCAAGAGGGTTTGTACAAAGAAGACAAGGAGCAATGGGTTCAAGCTGGGAAAAGATGGGTTTAGGCTGGATGTTAGAAACAAGTTCTTCAATGTGAGGGTGGTTGGTGGCTGGAATGGGCTGCCTGGGGAGGTGGTGGGGGCCCCATCCCTGCAGTCATTTAAGGTCAGGCTTGATGAGACTCTGAGCGACCTGACCTAGGTAGAGTTGTCTCTGTGTAGAGAGGTTAGACTAGATGACCTCTAGAGGTCCCTTCCAGCCTAGAACATTCTATGATTCTATAATTCCATGATTATGCACACACAGGTAAAGGATTTTGTTGCAGCATCCATAGCTTCTTGCTCAGTGTCAGGCTGTTCACCATTTCCCTGGTGAAAAGTTGTTTGGTCACTTGTTGTCTCTCTAACTGTATCACTAATTCTACTGAGGCACCGTATGGAACTCCACGATGCGTTCAACCTATATTGATGGTGGACTGTAACCTTTAAAAAAATAAATCTTTAGAATTCTGGAAAGAGTAGTGTGACTGTTTAAATGAGACCATGAGGAGTGTGTCCAGCAGATCAAGGGAGGTTCTTCTCCCTCTCAACTCTGCCTTAATGGGGCAGTGGGTGCAAGTTGTAATACAACAAGTTCCATCTTAATATGAGAACAATTTTCTTTACTGTAAGGGTTACAGAGCCCTGGAATGGGCTCCCCAGGGAGGTTGTGGAGTCTCCTTCTCCAGAGACTTTTAACACCTGTCTGGATGTGTTTCTGTGTAACCTGTCTTAGGTTTTGTGATCCTGCTCGAGCAGGGGGGCTTGGATTTGATAACCCCTGGAGGTCCCTTCCAACCCCTCAATGATCTGTGTATCACGAAGTCAGGCTTGTAAAGTGAAGTGCTGAGAACTGCGGTTGACACACGGAGGTTTCCTTTTTCTGATGAGAAACTGCAGCCACCCAGGCTCCTGTGGGAGGTGTGGAGAGAAACATCCCTTTTGGCTTTTCGCCTAGGACTGGGCTGATCTTGAGTGAAAAAGCACTAGGCTGGGTAACAACAGGTGTCTGACTCAAAAAAGATGCTGTTGATGCAGCAGACTGAATAAAAGGTGCTTGCAGAGACTGTGTGTGTGGGACTTTTTCCATGGACAGGCCATTGGGGTTTTCCTGGTGGATGACAACCAGACAGAATGGACTTGGCTGCAATGTTGGACTGGGTTGTGAGTCTGCTGGATTCTTTCTATGACAGATTTGAGCAGATCTTCCTGATCCTGAGGACATTTTCTCTGCCTCTGGGTTTCTTGCTAGGATGTTTCTGGCCAGAGGTTTCTTTCCTTTCACTTCTTTAATGGCTGGCTCTGCCCCTTCAGTGATTTCCTCTGTGTTATACAGAGCTAGATAACGAAGTGTGTATTCTGCTGATGGCTGTGTCCCTCAGACTGGGTTACAGGATTGTCCAAACTGCTGGAGATACACATTGAAGTCTATAGATGCTGATAGGTTAAAAGAAAATCTCTACCCTTTTTTACTTCTTTTTTAACTTTTGCTCTTATTTTTATGGCTCTTTACATTTCACTGACGTTTGGGGTGTTAATAAGAAAGCCTTCCAAATGAGGAAAGGAAATACCAAGCTCCCCTGGAGGAACAGATGCTTTGTCTGCTCCTTCACTGGGATGAACAAACAACGGAGTAATTTCAAGAAGAAACTACTCCTCTGAAAAAACCACCTTTGTCTACACCACGTCCATGGCAGTCACTCACACCCTTATACACTTGGTGATGGGAGGACAAATGCTACTTGATCTCTCTGTTGCTCTAACAGTACCTTGAGACAAGAAGCCAGACTGCAGGAGCTTTTCATTGAACAAGCCGTCAGCACAAAGTGCTTTTTACACGTTACCCGCAGATACTGCACGGACGCAATATTGCTTCCACCCCCTCAACCCCAGATCTGGCTTTCACCTTCTGTGTGAAATTACAACCAATCTGTAATTCAACAGTGAGTTGTGTAGGCTGCTTCCTCGCCTCAACAGGCCGCCAAGAAGCAAGGCTACTGGCCAGTACAGGTAAGGAAACGTTCAAGGGACCCAAATATGCAGATATTCACATACAGCTGCCCTTCTTCTAGACTCATGATCATTATAAAATGATGATGTATAATAACGTTTTCTTAAAAGACATCCCCAGGAACACAGCTTTCAAGCTTGTGCCATGTACAGCTAATTTCCAAATAGCACTCGGCAGTAGGAGTTTGTTTCAGAAATGGAGAGTGATGCATCATTTACAGTCCATAAAAGGAAAGGAGGGGGAGCAATAAATCCACTGTGTAGTGTTTTCCCTTCAAAATGGATATAGGTTCCTGGCTTGTCTTCCCAGCTCCTGCCTGAAAACGTGCTCAAAACACTTGGTCTAGGTGATCCCACTGTGGCGGGGGGACTGCACTAGAAGATCTTTTGAGGTCCCTTCCAACCCCTAATGATTCTATGATTTTATTCACTGGGATAATTCAACTTTCCCAGTGAAAAATCAAATCAGAGTCCCTCATGTTTCCAGGGGGAATCTTTTGCCTTCTCATCTTCGCCATCAATGAACATGGCAAAGAAATACCTATTTCTCTTGGTACTGTTCATGAAGTCCTCTCAAGTGAGTTCCTCCAACTTCTTTTAGAAGTGACCAGTAGAGAGCAGATTTTTCCAGACATAAGTCCACAAAAAACAGACCTACAGTCCTTTCCAGTCCTCACCCTAAAACTTGGGCTATTAAAGTACAGCCCTCAGACACTGTTACTGAAGAGCTTTTCAGAGAGCCTTCAGAAACCTAAAATGTATTTAAATTTGCAAAAATTAGCTGGTAGTTAAGCTTTTGGCTCAGCCATGTATCCAGCCAATTCCAACACACGGATCATTCTATAAACCACGGAAATCCTTGGCTTAATTGCAGCTAAAGACAAAACTGGAGATTAACGTGGAAAGCCACTTCTCAAAACTCCGCTGGATTTTAAGCTTGCTCAACTCTTGTCATCTCTTTCAAACAATATTAGTGCTTGACTAGCAGTTACAGAACCAACTAACCTTGGTTTGAGTTTTGACTCTCACACTAAGATCAGACAAGTAGCACTGCTGAGAACAATGTAATTAAAATTGCACCATGTAATCTTGCTCTGCACAGTCATTCCCAGAACAGTTTCTATTCACATCAAACACAGGCTTTTATGCTTTAAAGAAAGACAGGCTTTGGCATCTTCCACAAAAGAACTGACCTGAGGGGAAGTATATTCTGTCAGTCAGGATCATGTATAAGCAACTTGAAATTTGTTTACATAGATAAACCAAGGGAAGAACATCAGGCTGCTGAAGTTTCTGCCTGCTTTTCAAACTAAGAAACAATGAGAGAACGCGAACAAATAACAGCACCATAGCAGATGTTTGACAAGCCCAGTGACGCCACTAGTCACGTTAGCCATGATGGCAAGTGGGCAGCATCGCTGCACACGGTCACATTTAAACAAACAGAATTGCACGTGAAGCGAGCGAACATGAAGATGGTGGTGATTACTTAACACAGTCTACATCTTAAATACACCTGGGAAAACCTTCTTTACTGAAAGGGTCATCAGGCATTGAAACAGGATGCCCAGGGAGGTGCTTGAGCTGACATCCCTGGACATGTTTAAAAGCCATGTGGACACAGAGCTTAGGGATATGGCTCAGCAGCAGCCTTGAGAAGGCTGGGTTAATGGTTGGACTCAATGGTCTCGAAACACTTTATCAACGGGAATGAAGCTATGATGGTGGGTAGAGTCGTTTGGCTGTTTGATGACTTCCAGAGATGAGTATTCACTTTCATTTAGTGCTGAGTAACATCCCGCTACCAGCCCACGCATCAGTGCAAGCATAAGCTATGGTTGAAATCAAAGCTTTGTTTGATTCAAGGTTTCTTGACACCTCCTGGAATATGGATCAGCCCGATAACCAACAGTTTCTGCAGAAAGCTGTGACCAGTGAAGAGAATCTCTCCTTATATTAAACTCCACAGTCAACAAAAGGTTCCAATGAAAAGCTATCTGAGTTGACAATGTGGACTGTTTGTAGAATGAAGCACTACAGATGAAATGGAAACAAAAGGTATCACTACTGTGGACATTAAGGACACCAGAACACTTCCACTGAATAGTATTTCTAAAGTAATCTAGCTTTATTTTTTTTCTTACATTTTCTTTGTAGTGTCACATATTTTCATACAGCAATCACAGTGGAGACAGGTCAGACAAGATGCTGGCCCACCACACACCAGTTACAAGCCTGACTTGGTACAAGACCACGTAACTACAACCTGTAGCCAAGTACTTTCTCAGATTTAACAGATCACAGTTATCTCTCTTGCCTGTCGTTCAGCGGCACATCTACACCCACTCCACTTGTTCTACAAAACCTAATATTTACTTTAATTTTCCCAAGTTAAAATCACAGAACATTAGGGATTGGAAGGGACCTCGAAAGATCATCCAGTCCAATCCCCCTGCCAGAGCAGGATCACCTAGACCAAGTTGCACAAAACAGATGATAAAAGCAGGATTTTCAGTCCTTCCCTTCTCCTTCTTTAGACGTGGCTTAGGTACCCCTAACTGTAAAAGTTCTGATGACTGAACTGAGGATCAATGATACAGCCACACCACCACCTGACTTTGCAGCACTAGAATGCAGAAACTCTCAGGTGCCCATTTGAACTGCTGTCTGTTTTCTCTCACATTAGAATAACTGTCACGATTGCAATAGTCATCAAATTTAGAGAGATAAATTTTTAAAAAAAACCACAAACCCCACATCTGAGTATTTTCCCAGCTCATGTCCCCTCCCAAAGCATCAGTCTCTTATGACTCTTCTGTACATGGATTTCTTTACCCAACGTGTGTGGCACTTTGCTAGGTGCCACCATCACGATCAACTGAGAATTTGTTTGGGAAATGTGATTTGCCCAAAGTTCTCAAGTGACACGACGCTGTATTTTTACACACATGGCTGCCTAGCAACTCCGTAGTAGTTCTCTCCAGGAACTGAGGTGTAAACAAGAATTACGCTACATCAGAGAGGACACGGAGATGTTTCCAGATTTAGGAGCAGAAAGGTTATCTGGATTCATCACCTAGCAACAAATATAATATCATCAGCTCCCCTGTCTAGCAAGAACCCAGCAAAAAATACATCAGACTCCACTGACTACTGAGTTAACTTGGTGGTTTGAAGTTTCAGTGAACTCTGCAGCTAATTAAACTCAGCTCAGAGCTCCTGTAGGCGGCATGTTTGCATTTCAGCACATGCTTTATTCTGGAATAAACAGTTGCCATGCACTCATCAACAGATGGGTCACTTTTGAGAACTGGCAGATTCCAAGGAAAAGAGAACACAGAAATGCCAGGCACTGAAGTCCCAAGAAAACGAGACTGGTTGCTTAACGCGTGTAAATATCATAGAATCACAGAATCATCAGGGGTTGGAAGGGGCCTTGAAAGATCCAGTCCAATCCCCCTGCCAGAGCGGGCTCACCTCACTGGAGAAGTCATGGAATCAGAATCACTCAGGGTTGGAAGGAACCATCATCCTGTTCCAACCCCCCCAGTGATTCTGAGAGCCCTGCAGGTTCTGAGAATACGATCAAGTGAATCTAGGGGATCCTGCTGCAGCGGGGGGATTGGACTAGAAGATCCTTCGAGGTCCCTTCTAATCCCTAGTGTCCTGTGATTCTCTGATCAAACCATAGTGTCAACGTGGTTTCCACAACGGATGACTCCAGGACGAAAGATCAGTTTTACAACTCCGCACTTGTCTTAAACATTTCAAAGTGATGGATGCGATGATTCACTAGAATCATTTAACAATAGGCTAGAACTTGCATCAATGAATATTAACTAAAACTAAAATTAGTTTTCAAGTAGCAGAGGCTCTGTGTATCGAGCCTGCCAGACAGACTTCATTCCCTCCCTCCCCTTCTCTCTCCCCTCATTGTTTTGCATAAATAGTCTGTTATTATAAGCTCCTGCTGTCTTGAAACTGATGATACATGTTATCATACAGGTGATGTCTGCTGTTGTACCTCACCGTAGGGTGATATAGGTGAAGCATCAGCATCATACTTTTAAGTTATCTCATATGACTTTAGGAAAACAAATACTTAATCATCACCTCTGAGACCTTTGTTCTGCAAGACTCTTTATTTAAAAAACCTCCTCACAAAACTGACGGCTAGACAAAACCAGATTTCATTACAATCCTGATAGATGTTCGTTACTCTTCTGGAGTTCTGCCAGAGATGAGTCTAGAATTTGTGTGTTCTACGCCATGGAAGCTCTCACAGCAGACAGACTGACAGCCACAGCTCTACCACCCATTTCCCACACACAGAAATCAGTCCCAACACAGAAGAACATTTCCTTGCAGGAAATGAAGGACGAAGGTGCTCAGCTCAACAAGGGATTGCTTCTCTTACAGTGATTTCAATCTACGTGTCTGCCTTCCATCAGCCTTTCCGGTGACACTATCTTTCCACAGAAGGCTTCTACACAGTAACTGACAATGAAGCTGCTTCTGCAGGGTTGTCTCCCAATTCTGCGTTCCTCCTTCAGCTTTCCAAACCCACCAGAGGAATAAACACAGCTTTCCTACTGCTGTTCCAGAAGCATCCATCTGCCTCTACAAAACAACTTGTATCTCAACTGAACACACAGAGAGCTCCAGGTTCTGTAACTGCAAATAACTCACTTGAGAGCACAGGACCTGCCAGTTCCAGAGCAGTGCAAGAACTCAGGTGGCACTGCTGGGACCTGCCAACTGGCCGCCGGTCTGTAGGGCACTACTCACACACGTAATGGTTGGAACTAGCACACTCTGTGAATTTGCACAGACCCCAGAAGAACAGCAGGTGTTCTGACAACAGCCCCAATCCAGAACCGCGAGGGTAGTTGATCAGCACTTGCAGAACAGGCTCGGAAAGTAAACTACCACCTGAAAGCCCCGTCTGACAATAGACAGCGTTACAAAGACTGTCACTCGCAGGAACAGCAAAGCTTTTCGTAGGCAGAGGCACGTTAAATTTATTTCATTGTCTCCTCGTGCAGAAGCTGTCAGGTTTTTATTTGCACAGAAATGGGTTTTGGCTACTAATATTGAAAATTCATTTGTTCCAAATGCATGCTGTGACCTACAGGAATCAGGCACAGCCACAGAAACAACCTGAGGGAACTTATCCGCTTAAGGGCCAGCAGGTGTGTAGAGTGTTGAAAACGTTAGACAGGGAAGCTGGATTAGGATTAAATAAGGGTATTTGAAATCCTGCAGTACCAACACGAGCATCCAAATGTTGCATGGGGGCAATAACTAGACACTAATATTTAGAAACTCGACCTAATGCATTTAATTTTCGTTCAGAACACAGTAAAACTCACCAAGGAAGCTTCAAAACCATAGCTTAGTTCCCATTCCCAGCTAGGAATTAATTAAACAGCACGGACCAGGATTTAACTGGCAGACACCAGTTCTCCTCCAGGTAGTACAAATGATCCAGCGCGGAATAACATCAGTAATAAAGCAAGATCTGTCAATTAGAGCCCATCATGGGTCACGGCATTACGGCAAAAGGACTCACATATTCAAAAGGAAGGTGTTCCTGGTCACTGGAGTGAATCCTTTCATTCCTAGGCCGTAGGACAGATGGAGGTTTCATTAACGGTGAGTGTTTGGTCCTGTGGAACAGCAAAGCCAGATGCAACCTGAGCACAACTATTGCTGAGCTCCCAGTGTAAGGCAACAACAGACTGCTGGTAAAAGCAAACCCTTTTTGCTTTTAATTCTGCCTCCACACATCATTCCAGACAGGATTGTCACTCTAGGTCAGACAAAATAATCTCTTAATATTAAGAAAGTTTTGATTTTTTAACGTAACCAGAGGGGAATACTAGCAAAAGAGAATTCAAGTGAATTTCAGGGCCAAAAGGCAGTTGTCCTCACAGCTCTGTAAGATGCACAATGAGACACGGACTCAACAGATGTGTAAATGCTACTTAAGAGTCAAGGGAAAGTGTAGAGCCTGGCATCTGGGCAAGAACAACCCCAGGTACCAGTATAAGCTGGAGAGTAGTGTGGGAGAGAGTGAACTGGGGGTCCTAGTGGACAGCAGGATGACCATGAGCCAGCAATATGCTCTTGTGGCCAAGAGGGCCAACAGCATCCTGGGGTGGATCAGAACAGAGGTGGGTAGCAGATAGAGGTTCTCCTCCCCCTCTACTCTGCCCTGCTGAGACCACAGCTGGAATATTGTGTCCAGTTCTGGGCCCCTCAGTTCCAGAAGGAGACAGAGCTGCTGGACAGAGCCCAGTGCAGAGCCACACAGATGATGAAGGGAGTGGAACCTCTCCCTGATGAGGAGAGGCTGAGGGAGCTGAGTTTCTTGAGCTTAGAAAAAAGGTGACTGAGGGGTGACCTCATCAATCAATGTTGATAAATATGTGAAG
The DNA here is from genome assembly GCA_013400115.1 of Rhinopomastus cyanomelas. Taxonomy (NCBI): domain Eukaryota; kingdom Metazoa; phylum Chordata; class Aves; order Bucerotiformes; family Rhinopomastidae; genus Rhinopomastus; species Rhinopomastus cyanomelas. The sequence goes on from VXBP01010050.1 coordinate 1,017,325, forward strand.
GGAGGGTGTCAGGAGGATGGAGCCAGGCTCCGTTCAGCATCCTCCAATGACAGGACAAGGGGCAATGGGTGTGAGCTGGAACAGAGGAGGTTACATGTCAATATGAGAAGGAACTTCTTCCCAATGAGGGTGACAGAGCACTGGAAGGGGCTGCCCAGGGAGCACCTTCCAACCCTTAAAATCAGTTACTGCACTTTCCTTGCTCACCTGTGAGGCAAACCAGCTAAATAAGTTTTCTATTGCTATTTCACACAGACCCAATATCCTTTCTGTGTGGAAACAAACATCGGTGCTGTGTAAATTAGCTTCTCGCTTATTAAAATAGTATCGTATTCTCAGAGGCACAGAAGGGAAAAGGGATTTCTCCCTTCAGATGTTACCTTCTCCATAAATCTTAAAATTTCTATACATAATTAATTAAAAATGGGTGCAGTGTGTAACTCATCATTATATATATATCAGCTAATATCTCGTGTTAAGGCTACAGAGTTGGCAACTGCAGCTGCTGCACAGAAAGTATCGAGGGTGAGTGTCAAGAGGAAGGAGCCAGGCTCTGCTCACTGGCACCTAACGATAGGACAAGGGGCAATGGGTGTGAGCTGGAACAGAAGAGGTTCTACATCAATGTGAGAAGGAACTTCTTCACAGTGAGGGTGACAGAGCACTGGAAGGGGCTGCCCAGGGGGGTTGTGGAGTCTCCTTCTCTGGAGACGTTCAAAACCCACCTGGGCATGTTCCTGGGCGACTTGGTCCAGGTGATCCTGCTGTGGCAGGGGGATTGGACTAGATGATCTTTTGAGGTCCCTTCCAATCCCTAATGTTCTGTGATTCTGTGAAATAAGGTCCTCTTATAGCACCCATCACAAAACAGCTTATGCAACAGATCCCTATTGTTTTGCTTGGGGCTATTTTACCTGGCAGATACGTATGTTTCTGCTCCTCGTTTCAGAGAGTATTTACCTGAGGAGTTCAAATCCAGCATTTTGAGAGAACCCCAAACCCAACACTTCTTAGCAAACATCAGAGCAGAGCAAATAATTCAGAATAATCATTTATTTATTGGATTTGCCATTTATTTTTCTATTCACCACCGATTGCTAAATTCTTATATGTAAATTATTCATGAATTTCTGCCAATGCTTCTTCCATTTAAATCACTATGAAAATGTAGTTGCAATTATTCAGATTTCAACATTGGCTCTGTCAGTTTTTGGAGCACTGGTTCTGTTCCATGATTGGCTGCAGCTTGCCAATTTGGAATGCATTTCAAGCATTACACTTGAGTACACACTTCAAAATTTACTTTGTCAGTTCCATACTTGCAATTTGTGCTCTGAATATAATGTTTTCTGACATTTCCATGCTGACAAAAGCCCTGGTGTCGGCACAGCTACATCTTGCTGCTGTGGACATTGTGGTGGCATCGTTTCAGTTGTTTTCAGTGCCAAAGCCATTACCAAAACACATAAGACAGACAGAAGATTTCTTTGACATTAACTGCCTCTGTTTTCTGCTGTTTAAAAAGGTTGCTGCCTGTGCCTGTGTCAGCAGGGCTCTAAGAATCCCAGCTGGTTGTTGCTCAAACTGTCCTTAAGCTGGGTACCCACAAGTAACACAACAGACTACACCCCAGGATTCGCAAAGACAGGGAAGAGGACAGCACCTAACAGTCCTTTTCAACTTATGTTCAGACCTTGGCTCCTGGATTGATTCCTCAAACCTATAGGGTGCTGTTAATCCCTTCAGATAAAGCACCCTGGCACCCCAAGAGGACCTTCCTGGCCTAAACTCCTGATTCTCTGGCACCCAGAGCTCCTGCACGAGCACAGCAGAAAGCCCTCACGACTGCCCCTACAAACCTAAACATAGAAACTTAAGGACACAGAGACAGTTAACCAGCAAATCAAAACCAGAACATCCCTAACATTAGGCATGTCTTAGGGGTTCCTCTTCTTCAGTTCCCCTGTTGTGTTTTGGTTTGGGGTTTTCTCCAGAGTGCTTCACTGCACCTGCTATAATGCAAGTGAACAGCTGAGTGTGAAAAAGAGCTTCATCTCAATGTTGGCACTATCGAGTATCATCTCAAAATCACAACATCTACCTGGGAATCCACATCAGTGCCTTCACTACTGAACATTGCTTTATACCCAGTGTGTTTCATCACATGTCGACCTGATTTCCACAGAGGTAAACACAGATCAGAAGGAGGGACAGGCAGCAAAACCAGAGTTACAGAGAATACTGCAAGTTGGAAATTGGGAATTCACCATTCACCCGATCACACAACATCAGGGATTGGGAGGGACCTCAAAAGATCACCCAGTCCAATCCCCCTGCCACAGCAGGATCACCTAGATCCAGTTGCACAGGAATGTGTCCAGGTGGGTTTCAAACATCTCCAGAGAAGGAGATCTACAGCCCCACTGGGCAGCCCCTTCCCGTGCTCTGTCACTCTTACTGTGAAGAAGTTCACAGAATCACAGAACATCAGGGATTGGAAGGGACCTCGAAAGATCATCTTGTTGAATCCCCCTGCCAGAGCAGGATCCTTCTCACATAGATGTGGAACCTCCTCTGCTCCAGCTCACACCATTGCCCCTTGTCCTATCACTCAATGCCACTGCGCAGAGCCTGGCTCCATCCTCCTGACACCCACCAGCCACATACGTATCGACATTATCTCAAACTTTGGACAGTTTACTTTTCCCATTACTCTTTCAGGGGATATGTCTTGGAGGAGAAAGATTATAATTAAATCCCCCAGTGTTAGCAGTAATGCATTTTACATCAGAGAGCCTGATCTTGCTTCACAAGATTGAACCGTGTTTGCAAACCAGTAAAGCCACAGCACTTACTGTAATACATTCCTCTTTGCTCAAAACAGTAAGCTCCAGCGGTGATGGAGAAGGCACTCAATTGAAAAGATCCAAATAAGAAAGTATCATCATGTGAAATGAGGATGCATTATTCAGGAGTGAAGTTTACATAAGAAATGCATCTTTATAATGGCACAGACAAAAAAAACCCACCCCAAACAGTCAAAGAAAGAGTCATGTAATCTAAAATTAAATCAATTGTAATCGAAAGTCAACCTAGAATTCCATTAGTAATTGGAACAGGGATTTCCAAACAAAGCCTTCTGAAGAGGCTGCATTCTGGGGAGGTTTTACTTTGATGTCCCTGGGCAGCACATCAAAGCGGGGAATTCATCATGATGCTTCTTGGGGGATGATTGGTACAGAATCATCCTGCCACAGAGCACAGACCGGTACTGGGACACCCTTTGTCGCTTCTCTGAGCAGAACAAACGCACGTAGGCAGGGTCCGTCGATGGCCTTCAGCGGCGATTTGATCAGCTCGCGGCCGTCTGATAATCACCCTCGGTACAAAGCGCAGCAGCCGCGCCACCGAGCTGGGGACTGAGTCATCTCTCTTCAGAAACACACGCAGGAGCACCCTGTGCTGCTCAGAAAATTCCCAGTGAGCCACCTGACTGGGAGCACCTGGAGCCGGTGAAGACTCTCAAATCACTGCGCCCTGTTATCTAGCGGAAGGCGGGCGTCAGCCGGAACGCACGAAGGCAAAATGGAGCAAGAGAAGAGCATTTCAGCAGCACCAAGCTTTCACTTTCTACTTTCAAACAACTGTTTCAACAGTAACTGAAGGATCAACCTGAACGCCTTGGTGTGCTGGTGGCTAGACAGAAGAGCAGGAGGAAATCAGTTAAATTTAAAGAAAAGAAGAAATCTAGATGGTGCACTGCAAGTCCTTGTGCAAGCCACTGCTGCCGCGGCAAATTGATTTCCCCACCGGTTCTGCAGCTCCGCGCTGCCTTTTGAAGTGCCGAAGCCAGATATATTTGGCCACGTATATTTCTCTGAACTGGAGCCCATAACGGTTTTATATTTCGCTGAACATTTTCCAGCTGATTAATGTTGTGTTTACCAAACTACAACTGCAGGATGAAGCCCCCTTGAAGAAGCAATTTAACTTTTCTCCTGTGTTTTTGTAAATGTTTTCGCCATGTGGTTTTCAGTAAGGGGAGCAAACACAAAGCTACATAGAGGTCCCCACGCGTTACCTTCACACGCAGGCTGTTGTCGTAGTAGTGAGCAGTAGTCAGGCAGAAGGTGCTGAAGTTTAGTCCACACCAACTGGTTATTCAATAAGAGGGACGATTACTGTTTCTTTCAGCAGATACATGACATTGTAAGAGAATTTTAAGTGGTCTGAGGTTTAGTGGTTTCCCCCGTTCTTTCTAGGAAACAACTTCTGTGCTGTCATACGCACAGCCTCGCGTGTTTGTGCGCTTGTTTGCTGCAGAAGGGAGATTCGGGACACGTGGCCCTTGTCTGGTTTTATCTCTTAGCCTGTTTCTGCTTTTACTTCCTCGCGTGAAGACGACAGTAATTCCTGCCTGCTGTAGGTCCTGTTGTACCCACGGGCTAGAGCTCCGAGCTCTGTCACAGTGGTTTTTTCCATTGGTCTCAGGAGGTTTTGATCAGGCTTTAATTAGAAAACACCCTGTTGATTTGATATGTGACTGCACTGAGAGCCCAGTCTTCACACAACAGCTTTTCCTTCTCACCTTCCCTCATTTTCACAGTAGTACCCAGCGGCGCCAGAGGGAACGGAGAGGTTTGCAGTGCCGGGGGCAGGACACACACGCAGCAGATGACATTTTCCCCTCGGCCACAGTGTCAGACAGATTCTTCAGAGCCCCGTGAAGCACTGGAAATGCCACTCCTTAAACTTAAACATCCTGCTGTAAGGAAATGGCTTCGCTAACGACTCCACCGGTTCAAACCAGGGCTTCCTCCCAAAACTGACTCCGTGACAGCTGATGTCTCCTATCTCTCTCAGACATTTTTTGCACAGCTGAGTGCTCTTCCCCTGCGCTGAGCACTCTGTGTGTCGTGTTGTGTACAGATTATAAACAATGCTCAAATTAATCTGTACCTCGTGCATTCAGCTTCAGCCCGACTTAATCACTCTGCTGGGTGTTTGCTTAGATAGACGCCTGGCAACGTTATTGACACTTCAAAGAGAACAAGCCCTTTTCTTTGCGCACACACATCAGCGCCGCTCGCATCCACCCAAAACATTTAGAAAGCACGAAGGGATAAGATCAAAAATAATCCGGGCTTAATCCAAATTCCATTTCCCCAAATTCATGAGTATTGTAGTGCAAATATTGCAGTAAATTACAACTGCTCTGTCCTCCAGACAGCAAGGAGCCACGAACCACACGCTGATCTGAAGGGCGGCGTTGCAATGATTTGTTTCTCTCACACCTCTCCAGCACCATCTCATTTGAGAGCACCGCTCATTCCAGCCCTAGAATAAACTGCATTCCAAGCACATTGATGACTCCTGACACTTTTTGGGGAAAGCAAATTATTTCCATCAGAAATAAAGAACCTAGCAAGGTAATGGAAAAGACTTCTTTTGCTAAATGGATTGAATTTTATGCATCAATGTGTTTAGATCTTGTATTTGGACTTAACAGAGGAAGATATTCATGTTTCTACAAAGCTAATAAGGCCATGCTTCCTCACCTGCCTTACCTGAAGCTACTCCATAATAAAATTGGGAAAAAAGCCTCTAAAATTCAATAAATTTTTTTTCTAATACCAAACTACAAACTTCTCAGAGAAGCCTGTCATGTTTGTTTTGAAAATTTGAAATAAAAGGGTGTTTTGTTTACCTGTTTTGTGATTGCCAGCTTCATTTCCATCTCCAATTCATCTCAGCAAGCTCTTTGGGATCCTAGATACAGTTTCCATAAACTTATCCCACACTGATCATAGAATCACAGATCCATTCAGGTTGGAAAAGACCCTTGGGATCATCGAGTCCAACCAGCAACCCTGGTCTACAAGTTCACCCCTAAATCGGATCCCCCAACACTGCATCTAAGCAACTTGCAACACCTCCAGGGATGGGGACTCAACCACCACCCTGGGCAGCCCATTCCAGAGCCTGATCACTCTCTCCAGGAAGAATTTCTTCCTGATATCCAGTCTAAACTTTGCCTGTTGAAGCTTGAAGCTCTGTTTTTGGCTTAACAGGCTGTGAGCTGCTGCCTCAGAGTTGAACGTTACACCATCTGTAGCGGTACAGGAATGCTGTTGGAATTGGTGGAAGATCCCAGGAACCATACTCAGGCTCACAAAGAACATCTGCAGAGACGTTAGGTCTGGGTTTGGCATCTAACCCTTCATTCAAGGGCTACCTCGAGGCTATCTCATTTCATATATTCAATACGACTCTTTTGGGTCTCTACTGGGAGCCCAGATTATGGCATCAGAGGTGAAATTCTTTCAGATTAACCATCTTAAAGTGAATTACTGGAACTGGAATTAGTCCCTCATTATGGCAGCTTGCTCATTCAAAACCAGTGGCCTCTATGGAAGGAGCTTCAGTCCTACCTCCAGTAGGCACATTTTTCACCAGGATCTGCATCTACAGGTAACACCTAAGGGATACATTGACATTTGTCTTTCAGGTCAGACTCTGCTTACTGTGTAGAGGAGCAGTCTTTGAAAACACCCTCTCGATGTGGAAGAAGTATGAACCTGAAATACACTTCTGCAAGGCTAGTTGGAAACTGTACATGGAAGTCCCATTGGTGGAGCATTAAGCACAACTCTCATGTGCAAGCCACCTACCCAACGACGAACAGCAGTGATCGCGAGAAGTTTCTGAAGCATTTTTCTACCTCCCCATGCCTGGTTCTCTTTGAAATCTCTTCTGCATAAATAAACTCAGATGTGTAATTTTTCGAGCTATTTTACACCAGTTATTCTATGTTCTGCCACTGAAGAGTTATATGATCTCATAATTTCACAGGGAAAAAAAGGTACTTAATAGAGATGCTGCCAAACATAGAGCTCTTCTGCAAATAGCTCCTTTGCAATAAATATTAACAACACAGGCTACACTTGAAACTTTCCCCCACGCTTATCAAATATTTAGAGCGTCTTGAGCGAAGAGTTTGTGATGTTCCCATGACTCTGTGGTCAGAAAGCCTGGCAGTCGCATCTTGCTTGTCTAGCTTCTCCGTGAGTCTCACTCAGTCCCCACTGCTCGAATGCTTAAATACGAGCCACGCTACGTGCTCTGAATACCAGTGGCAGGAAGCCATCATTATCTTGCCCCACGCGAACACTTCCACAAAATCCACGTGTCCTCCGCGGTTCCTTCAGCACTCGCTGCAGAAACTTGAGCCAACCGATAAGATCTCGTGTAAAGTCCCAACACATGAATTAATACCGCGGCCGTTACGCACGCGCTCCCCTCAGTCACGGTACAGATGTCTATTTCATACCTGACACAGATCAGCTCTGTATTGACTTGTCATAATTACTTGTGTACTCTCTAGAACTGCAAGCACTTGGGAGTGTGTGAAGCTCTGACCAAAACAAGACTTTCTTTTCCTTTCCCTAGTTTAATGACACCATTGCATGAAGCCAGCCAGGTCATCAGGTCAGGCTGAAAAGTATTTATCACCCCAAAGTGTTAATTTAGGGAGCTGAATCACACCAGCACTGCATGCATGTAACGCTTTCAGCAATCGATCAGGTGTCACTAAAACTTAAGACACAGACCCAAGTGTGATGTTAAGGACCAGGTAAAACGATTCATACCGTTCCCCATAACTAATGTTAACTGAAGGAAGAACTATCTTGTATTGATTCCTATCTCAGGTCACAGAAGGAAACAAAGAGTGCTTGTGGACTTCTAGGACAGATTCTGCAAAACTTCATCAAACAAAAAGGATCCCAACCTCTGAGCAGTCAATTAGTGATTCTGCTCTCCCTCTGGGAGCCTTTCCGTAGGGTGTACGTTAAGGAGGTGTAAATATGGCTGTATTTTCTATAAGCTTGACAGTTGCTTTCCACGTTGTTAACCTGAACTTGCATTTAATGAAGTCTCCTTTCTACGCTCCTGGCAGCTTTGCCTAGCACCTTGTTTCCTTATCAGCTGTTCTTCACGGTTCCTTTAGGCTCTACCAGCTTGTACTTACTTTTTAAAGTGAACCTGGTACCTAGTAGGTTGAGCAGAGCTGAATAAATGGTTGGTGACTCAAGAAAATACGCCCCAAAAGCACCACAGCTTTGGTCCCAGCGGCGAGAGTGCTACTGCAGAAGTCAACACCCACTTGCCACACACGGAGCAGATCTAAGTACCTCAATAACTGAACTGAAAATTGTAAGAGGTTTGTTTGCCAGGGAGCACGTGACAAGGCAGTTCTAAGACTCCCTGCAGGCAGCAGGTCATGGACCCATGGCATCATTCCTCCAGAAACCCTTGTAAAAAAATGACAGGAAAGGAAAGTTCTCAACAAAATATCTCCAAGGGCAATGAGACAGCAGCACTTCAATCCATACAAGGATGGATCAGCCTGCTCAGCATCTTTTCTACTGAGCATCCTTCAAGGAAGAGTTGAAGGTGAATTCTCAGACACTTCCATCCCTCCAGCCCTCTGAGGTAGGAAGGAGCAGCTACTGGAGGCTGCCTTGTTTGCTGCTATCTGCCATGGCTGATTTTATGCTGGTTGGAAATTCTAGGTGAAGGGATGTCTTGGCAAATGTCAATAAATGGAGAACAAAGGAGAGTTTTGAGCCTTAATCCTTTCCAGCGAGGCACAGCGCACACTAAATTGTATACAGCACTGCATACTATACCCTGAGTTCATCAAAGCTAAAAAAAAGGATAAATTCAGAAACAAGACATCTAATGTGTCAGGAACAGATTATATACGTTATAGCACCGTTCCACTGATTCTACCCGAGGTCACACGCACGTGAAAGCCCTGAGTAACAGCAAGGTCACTTGTCCCGTGAAGTTTTATCACAACTGAACAATAAATTATTCAATGTAGTTTTCAAAAATGTCTAAAAAGACACTATATCTCCCCCTCTATTCCTTATACACTGTGGATAACCATTGAAAGACACCGAGCAGAGCGCTGGGAGTCAATTTAGGCAAAACAGATGGTTAAGAGAGAAACCTAAGCATTATGAAAAGAGAAACAAAGTCAAATGTATAAGACCAGAAGCTCAACATGAATCATAATATCAGGCTTGAGCACTAATAAACCCTCCTGAACACCAGGCACCAGCTACGAGCTTTCAGCAGATTTTGCATGGGCTCTGAAGGTTTAATTCCCTTCAGACTCTACACACAGTCAGACTTCACCTTCCTGTTTCTCCCCTTTCAACTTTAATTGCAAACAGGTCACCTGGTGGGATCATTTGCTTCTCCCTCAGGCTTGGACAGCGAGGGAGACAGTCCAGCAGTCCAGCACGTCCACAGAGAGGGGTTGGGCAGAGAAGAAAACAGGAGGGGACCTCTACCTGTCACATCCTCCTACACTGTCCCATTGTTTTATTAACTCAAGCACTTCACAAACACTGAGAAGAAAATGTTAAACCCTGCTTTATGAAGTGCATGTATTTGGGTGGATGGCTACCATGCTGGGGTTTCTCCCTGCTAGCTTCAGTTTACATAATTTGCAGAAAAGGGACCTTTTTAGCCTTTTTCTCAAGACTACAAAATAGCAGGATAGCTTTGAAGTAATAGCAGCTATTAGGAGAAAGAATAGGAAATAAACTTTTCCCCCTTGAGAGATAAGCTTGGGGTCAAATCCTTCTGTCCTTTGTAAGGCAAATCCTCCTCTTAACATCAAGGGTATGAAGATTAGGACTCTCAGCTTCCCTCTTCCTTTAGCCTACAAAATGACAGAACTTGGAAAATAAACCCCTCCACCTGACTGTTATAGTACTGGAGGAAGAATGATTCTGTCTTTAAGGAATCTGTGATGGGGAAGGATGCAAGGCCATGCATTATAAAGCAGAGCAAGGAAACAAACCCCAAATATTTGAACAGTTAACTTCATTTTGCCCCAAGCAATTATTCCATGAAATATACTGCTACAGAAGAGCACAGAATGTCAGCGTGCTGCTACAAAAAGTGGTACGACACGGCTGTAAATAACCACAGAACTACTACCTGGGCCCTTTTATTAGTTTTATTAGTTTTTGCTCCAGATATTTAAATCATGCTGACTAGAAGATGCTGCCAAATGAAGGAAGGAAGTAGTGGGGAAGACAATAAATGCACTCTTTTGTGCACTGTTTAGTAGAGAAAAGCTGCTTATTAGTTTGAGAAAAGAGTTGCCTTGGAGACTAACTCACCTTTGAAAGAGAACTGTAACCACACAATGCCCTGACTCTGGCCATTTCATCAGCTGGCCTCTGCCCAGTGGCATCACCAGCAACAGCACATCCCTTTAGCCATCAGCGTATGTGTGCAGGATGAGATCCAACATCTAAACCACTGTTTAACTCATCCCATGTGCTGATTCTTTTCACATTCACTGTCGCACCTGCACCTCAGATCAGAGGCTGCCCATCTGCCAGGTACCCCAACCAAGTGAACTGTGCTCGGCAACTATTTAACTAGCCTTGTGCTGTATCTGGTATCTTGCACTTGGGCCAGTCCCCTAAAAGTTTGGCAAGAGCCAATGTGTTCCTAGACCTGAATCAAAAAAGGTGAGAGATCCTTTAAGTGTGCAGCCTAAAAGTACATCAGGCTAAAAGCACAAGTCATGGATTTCTCGGTGAGAATTCATCAGCTTTGGCCAAGTTAGTCACCATTACACACAACTTAAGACCCTCTTCTTTGTGAAACAGGCAGCAAGACACATTTAAAAGCTTCATTCCATCCCACCCCATCAGTTATATCAGCTTGTAATTCCCTGGCCTTCTACCAAAGCCCTCCTCACTCTTGGTAAATACATAAAGTGACTTGAAATAGAGAAATGGAGGACTTGGAATAGAGTGAGGGGAAAGAGTTTAAGTCCATGGGATGGCTGAGCTGTCTTAACAAAAGGACTGAAAGCAGTGATACAGCAGGTGCTACTGAATTGGTCTAGAGACAGAGGTGAACAGCAAGAGGAGCTTTCCTCCCCCCAGCTCCCCATCAACATTTGTCTCCTTGAAGGCTTTATGGTAGAAAGAAACAACCCCCTGTGCCCAGGCTTTTCCTGTTTTAAACCTTGAAGTTATTTTACATCTCAGTATTACCAAAAAGAAAAGTAATTACCTCAGTGCAGGTAATTACCTGCAAAAACAGGCTAGTCTGCCTGTATGATCAAGCACAAGGTTCACAGCGACTTCGTATCCTGTCTTTTTTCCTCTGCCTCTGCCCAGAGACACGACATGAAGGTGCATCTACTCAAGAAGGCTTTTCTCAACCTTCACTTCTTATTTACAAAACCTTTAAGTTAACACAAACAGTTTAATTCAATTCCAACTTAGATCTGCTTTCAGAATACTTTGAGTTTTTCTTTAGGTTGTTCTGCTGGTTTGAGGGTCTTTTTTAATTTCAAGAACAACTTCACTATAAATAACTTAGAAAGCAGATTTATAAACATATGAGCATCCAGAAGGGAAGAAAAAGCACCATTTAGAGTAATCTTGGTGTTAAAGAGCAGAACAATTAGTGTTTTAAGGAGCTGCATGTAGCACTCTACTGGTTGCCTACTTGTGGCTACTAAGCCGTGCCAGGGATAAAGTTCTGAGGGGCTGTTCAAGCTCAAATTCATTCTTTCATTCTGGGTTCCAGAATGACGACTACAAACAAACTCATTAAATTCCCTGCGATCCTGGCGCAGAGCGCACAAGCATATGCCACTCAGGTCTGCACAGTCTCTAGAGTAGAACCAAATTAAAAGGTAATAATGGAAGCAATTTCAAAGAAAAAGATTGATTTAACTCTCTCTCTTTCATGAAGAAGTCCAACAGGTTCAGCTGAAGTCAGGCCTAACTGTGGTATCTGTAGGCTTCTGAAGGAATTTCTCCAAACCAGGAGAGTTAGAAGTACAGGACCAGATTCCAGAGGAACAGCTACACATGCAGCACAGCTACCCTGAGGCACTGCGTCAGGTTGTAGAACCACAGAACGGCTGGGGTTGGAAGGGACCTTCAAGATCATCTAGTTACAGCTCCCCTGCAGAGGCAGGGACACCTTCACTTCAGGGCCCCAGCCAACCTGACCTTGAACACTTCCAGGAGCGAGGCAGCCACAGCCACAGCGCCCTTGGGCAACCGGTTCCAGCATCTCACCACCTTCACAGGAGAAGAATGGTTTCCTAGTGGCCAGCCTTAATCTTCCCTGTTCAAGTCTGCAACCCTTTCCCCTCATCCCCTTGCTCCACGTCCATCCCCAGCTTTCTTGTGGCCCCCTTCAGAGACTGGAAAGCTGTTAGAAGGTCACCTGGGAGCCTCCTCTTCTCCAGGCTGAACAACCCCAACTTGCTTAGCCTGTCCTCATAGAGGAGGTGCCCCAGCCCTCTGAGCATTGAGTTGCTGTCCTCTGGACACCTTCCAGGAGCTCTGTGTCCTTTTGATGTTGGGGACTCCAGAACTGGACACAGGACTCCAGGCAGGGTCTCAACCTAATCTACAAATCAGGAGAAAATCTGCAAAAATTAACCTGTAAAAGACTTGAAACACTTGAGAACCATAAACAAATCCCAGCCTGTAACTCAATCATACACAAACAACAGAGCACTTTCTGGAACAGACATGGTAGTCTTTGGATGCAGCCGCTACCACAATCAGCATTTCCCTAAGTGCATTTCCCAGGGCTGCAATCCTAAAGCAGACGATGCTGAGCAGAAAGAGAATTGAAGGTATTTATTAAAATGAGATTGCTCCTGTGGCCGGTCTTCAACGCCTCCCACGTTTGTATTAGACAAAATACAGCCAGCTCAACGTTTTAGAGATAACAATCTCTGACATCCTGGTAACTGCTTATGCACTTGCCAGGTACTTGAGGACATTTTAAAAACTGAAGGGAAAATATTGGCACCAGAAGATCTGTTCACATCCACCCTCCAAGAAGAAGCCCGATGATTCACAAGGGCCCATTCAGCATGTTGTTGGCCCTGTAAGGTCTTAAGCAATGGCCACAGTATAAACTAACGTAAACCAGTGACAAAAGATCTGTGTTACATCAGGAAACATCCTCAGCCCTTGCACCAAGCCTGAGCAACACCCAAGCTGCACAGTGAGCAAGTGTGGCAGGAGATGACCATTTCCTTTCAGAGACAGCCCATGGCATGGACTCAGTGATGTCTGATGCTGTACTCAGCCCACACATTTCCATGGCAGCTGCAGCATTTAACCAAATAGGTTGAAAATAAAGCAAGCAAAGGAACATAAAAACTTGAAGCGCTGTGTTCATGTTCTGGTCAAGCTTCCTAAACTCTGTGATGCCCCCATGGCCTTTGCCTGTACCTTGTCTCGTAAAAGATCTCCACATCAGGTACAGCTTCAAGGTAAATGTGCAATATCCTTGCTAACCTTTCCTTAAGGAGCATTCACCAAGGAGCAGCTATTACTTTACTCTCACTCGTGTTATCCAAAGTCAAAAAAATTCTCTGGCAAAGGTGGCAGGATAACCCATGAGCTGGGAGCAGGCTACTGCAGGGACACGTTCTTCAGACCTGCCTTTGGTCACTGGAGCTGGGAAAAGAGGACACCTGCTGCTAGGACATGTAGAATGACTAAGGCTTTCATCAGACAACCATGTTCTGGCAGGCAGCAAGACTTCAGCGCTACTGACGAGTTCGTGGAGCTATAGATTTCATTAAGAACATCCATTTCCTTAATGCTTCATGCAGCCAAAGAGGACTTCTCCCAATATGCATCAACACAGGAGACAAACACCTGGTTCTACAAATTCCACATGGGAGCCATTCCAATGTCACAAAATTCTCTGGAGGTGTTTAAGACCCACCTGGATGTGTTCCTGTGCCACTTGGTCTAGGTGATCCTGCTGTGTGAGGGGGATTGGACTGGATGATCTTTCGAGGTCCCTTCCAATCCCTAATGATTCTATGAAAAGGAACACATTTAATGCAATAAAATTGAGAACACTCTAGGAAAATTGTTGTCTGTGGGAACATTGTGTCCTCAGCATCCAGAACCTGTGTCCTATACAGCCTCTCCATAGCTGAGAGTCCATCCCAACTGCCAGACCTCCCTGCAGCCCTGAAGTGGCCACAACTCCACCCCAGCGAGCCGAAGCCGTATTGAGGCAGACAATGGTTAACGCAGCTGTTGAGCAGTTGTCCCTTTTATCCCCAACCAGGGAACATGAAAAACACCACAGCTGAGACCAGAGCACGAAGCTCTTTACCGGAACACAAACAAGCTGCCCTGGTAGGCATTAATCAGACTATACAAGTATAGAGAGCTGATTAGACTAACAGTTCCTCTCTGAGGCTCCATGATTAAAGCAGAATGAAAGCACACATACAGTCAAAGACACACCAGAGGATGCTGAATGCAATGGAGGTGTCAGCACTGTTAAGACTGTACTTTGTAGCAGCTATAACAGCCAGTTATTGAACTGCTTTTCAGCACTGGGCAGATGTGTGATACAAGCATAAGGCTTTGAAGCCCCGAAGTAGCTCACGCGAGGCATCCAGGAAACTCTGCAGACCCTCTGTGGGGTAGCAGCGAGGCTAAATCCCAACTGATTTCCTGCCAAAACACCTAAGAGCAGCCTGTTCTGTAGTCAATACTGTGTTCTGAAGGTAAAGCAATACTGCCTGGTGTTCGGCAGAAGTCAATGGAGCCTCAGCCAGCACTTGGTCCTCTTTCATCCAGCTGTCCCAGCTGAATTCCCCCAGACAGCCCTCTCATCTAAAAACTCTTCGTTTGTGATTCTGAGAATTAATAAGCAGCAAAGCGAGCATCAGCTCGCAGGTGCCTTCAGTCACTGTCTCCCATTTGGCAGATGTTAAAATGCATCTCAAATACTGCAGTCCTCACAAAACTGTTGGCTTGTGTAGGTCCAGTTTCACGTCCCCAGTATCTCCCATTGATGCAGGCAGAACAGGAGAACGGTTGGTACAGAGGGCGATTATTACTTCTGGATTATTTAGCAGAATGTCTTGTTCTGGTGATTTTGCTGTGGGGAGAAGCTAAAAAAAAATGATAAAACCCCATAATCACACCCTGGTCTGTCATCTCTTTTGGTTGATCCCATTTTCCTAATGAGGTCTTCTGCTCTAGCAAAGACTGTCCAGATGACAGAATAGCCAGAAGGAAGTGAAAAATCACGGGGGTCTATAAGCGCTGCAAGTACCTTCGGATGTAAATGCAATAATATTCTTGGCTCATCCAGTTCAGGATTCACACAGATTCTTCTTATGCCTCTACATATTGTAATGGATAGAAATCCCATCCCGCAGACACAGACTTTGTTCTGTCCCAGCTCTCTCCTGACAGCCTTCTGTTGTAACAGTCTGACCTCCTCAATAAAATCTTTGTCCCAAAGCCTTGTTATCCTGTAGTTGGAGCTACACTCATCCTGTACTGCTTTTCCTCTCTCACACTAGACACTCCTTCCCTCCACCCCAAATGGTTTTGAAAAATTTTTCTATTTTGCTTTCACTTTAAATAATCTTAGTCATAAATTCAGTGCCCGAAGCAAGGTCTCAGCTGTAAATTCAGTGGACTCACAGCAGTTCCACATAGGATCATTCAGGTTGGGAAAGACCTTTGGGATCATCATGTCCAACTATCAACCCTACTCCACGAGGCCACTCCTAAACCAGATCCCCCAACACCACATCTAAGCGACTTTAAAACACACCCAGGGATGGGGACTCAACCACCACCCTGGGCAGCCCATTCCAGGGCCTGACCACTCTCTCTGGGAAGAATTTCTTCCTGATGGCCAGTCTAATCTTCCCTTGTTGAAGCCCTTCCCTGTGGTTCTGTTGCTAATTACCTGTGAGAAGAGACCAGCACCAACATCTCTACAGTGTCCTTTCAGATAGCCGTAAAGAGTGATGAGGTCTCCCTTTAGCCTCCTCTTCCTCAAACTACACAGCCCCATCTCAATCTCTGTCATTCTCCAGGCCCTTCCTCAGCTTCATTGCCCTCCTCTGCACTCACTCCAGCACCTTGATGTTGCCCTTGTACTGAGGTGGCCAAAACTGGAGCCAGTACTCAAGGTGCAGCCTCACCAGTGCTGTGTAGAGGGGGACAATCACCTCCTTAGTCCTGGTGGACACACAGTTTCTAATCCAGGTCAGGATGCCCTTGGCCTTCTTGGCCACCTGGGCACCCAGCTGGCTCATACTCAGCCACACGGACAAGTCCTATATTCATTTTCTTAAGAGGGATACAGGATTTTATCAGTGCTCCACCAAATGCCATCATTAAAGCCAATCAGCAAACCCCAAATTTGTTTCTCAGGATATCATTCTATTTTAAATAAGGCACTTTTGCAAAGGATAAATCGTTCTCTGCCCTGAACAGACTACACCACGCGTTTGGGAATTTGAATTTTCAAAACAAAGTGCTGTGTGTGTAGACTGATAAATGTTCTACGAGTTCATCTCAGTCAAGCTTAGCAACCTAGGCAAGGCTTGGATTTGAATATATGGGATATATTGCAGCACGTCGGAAAAACCTTTACTGAGTCTCATCATGACCCTGCTTTTAGACCCACAGAATCATTTAGGTTGGAAAAGACATTGAAGACGATCGAGCCCAACCATTAACCCAACCCTTTTACCGTGTCATCTTGCTCCACAGCACCCAAGAAGCAATGAAAATGTACTACAGAACCTCAACTTCAGCTGCTGCAAATGGAGCTGGAGATGCACTCCAGCACATTCACGTAAATACAGCGTCGCTAATGCGATGGGTAAGTGAGAAAAAATGCAAAGGAAATCCATTTTGGTGTACAGGCTTAGAACTAAAAATCGTTGATGTTTTAAAATCATGTCAGCCGGGTCTGCTGTGCCTTCGACTTTTTTTAGCAGAAGTCTCTGTTTAATTCAACAGGGTGCTTCTGCTTGAAAATAAGAGCTACACACTCCTGCTGTATTTAGGGGCAGCAGATGTAAATCAGAACAAGGGCGATTATAACGGACATCAGCCGACTTACTTGGGCTGATGGAAGTCACCTGCCCGTCCTACAGACGTCCAACAAATTCCAAGATCGCATTATTCAAATGTCAGCAGGTAAGCCAGCGCTCCAGGAGAGCATTTCCTTCTCAGCTAAATTGACACCAAACAAAAGTTGCCTTTGCAGACAGAAACTGCGTGTAAACTGTCACTGCGGTGGCCGGCTTCTGGGCTGGTTGTATCTGACGTGATTTTACGAGTCTGCGACCGGAACAGCCAAGGAACATATGTTCCATTTCCTATTTTTCAACGTTGCTGCTAATACAGCGATGAAAAAAATTATGACTCAAGTACCCTTAACAGAATTTAAGTGAAGCAGAATGAACTAGGCTTAATTTATACCTCCTTTAGAAAGGAAAATATTTATTAGCAGAAGACATGAATGCTCAAGTGGTTTGTTTGGTCTCAGTGCAAGTGCCTTGGATGAAAGTAATGGAGATGACAGCCGTGGATGGGGAAACCCTCTGGTGGATATTTTCTCCTCTAGTTTACCTCATTCTGAAGAGGTCCTGGCCCATAAAGAGCCTGCTTGGTCTTCGTGCTTGTGTGACCAATGTGACTTCCAGGAAAACATTGCTAAAGTGAGGTAATCAGTGAGGGGGGGGAATAGGAATCAAACAGAACTGGTCCCAGAGAAAACCCCATGACCCACGAATATCAAGAGGTAAAATTAAGTCCTCCGTGGATATAAGACACAGGAGCTTCCTCCAGAGTGAGATGTTAATTACTAAAAAAGAAACATTTGTTGACATCCCAATGTAATCAAAGACATTAATGTCAAATTATAGATTGGAAACACAAACCTCTTTAAAGCACGAGAGGCAAGCAGAGTTCAAGAAACAAATATCCATCCTCCAGCTTCGCAATTATTTAAGCCAGAGGCAAAATCAATAGACCACTTATTTCAAAACACAAAGAGGAGAAGTCATCAAGTTAACCCAATCCTGACATTCCCAGCTTGAAGATAACTCTATTTTCCAAGGAGTATATTGATGGAACAAGAGAGGTCTCCTCCCCAGGCAAAATGTAAAGCATTAATTATATCAAAAGCAAGAAGTGTAATTGATGATAGTTCACACCAAATGAGTCCATCAGATAGACTCTCTCTTGTGAAAAAGCACTTGGATATGAAGTTCTGCAGAAAACGCCCAGCTCATTGAACTGTGCCCCGCACCCCTCCAGCAGTATTTCACTGAACTCTCTCCACTACAATAGCCAGATGCTTATTCTCTCGACATCCTGACTCTCCATAAATCCCTACCAGCTCACTGCCACAGGAGTGAGCCCTGCTGCCTCGCAGGTTTGATAAACTGAGCAGACGTGTTGCCGTGGTCTTGGAAAATGACTGGTTTGTTCTTTGAAGTGAAAAAGCCTTTGATGGATTGATCAAGACAAAACCCTTCAATCTGTAATCAAGAATTTAATTCCTTGTGTGACTGTAGCAGTCAAGTTCACCCTTTCTTCTGACCTCCAACGAGAGCTGTCCTTTGTCACACTGTGGGGGGAGCACAACAGACTCTCATCTGCAGTAACTCAATGCACTTCAGAGCATCTCAAAAGACAGGAGATGAAGCACAAGACCAGCAAAGACGTGACTCTCACTCGAACTAAATATCCAGTAATAAACTACCTACTGAGTGTTCTGATTGCACAATTTAGTGGCATTTTCAGGTCAGCTGTAAGAGAAGGCACGGGGTAAAATTCTCGCCAAATGTTTGTTTCGGAGCGAAGGCAGGAGCAGAAATAACTAGTTTCAATCAGAGCAAAAACCCCCGTTTCAAAATCAAACCAACATTCTTAATAAAGGCTGGTACCATAACACACTTTAAACCAGAAGATGCTGTATATCAAAGCCAAAAGAAAAACAGAAAATTATATTAGAAAATATTAGGATGATTCTTCTCTTTCTGCAGGAAAACTCAGGATTGTCCCAGCAGCTTTCCAAGCCATTTTTTAAATGCATTCTGTGACATCGTGAGTCACATTTGAAAGAGACAGCGGAGCCTTTTCTAGGCTAAACAGTTTTACAGTACATTATACAATGATTAGAACTGATTGGCACTTAATTAGGGAGTGTTACTGATTGATTATTGATTCACCGCTGGGAGATTTCACATCTCTCTTCCTTACTTTAATGTTAAATTTCACCCTTGAACAAGGTTATCAGCACTACATAATCCCGTATCTCACATGCAAAAATAGATTTTAATTAAAAATATCTAGTCAATGCAACGTGATGTTCAAATCATTCAACACCAGCAGAGCCCCACTGCTTTTGTGTTCTGATTCAAAGAGATGATTCGGTTCTCTGCTGAAATAACAGATTTTTCTGAGCTTCTGAATCAGGGAGAGATAAAAATCAAAAGGAAAAAAGCAATTAACAAGTTTCATGATTTTGCTATTTTATTTGACTTAGTCAGTCTATTACCATGGCTTTGCTGTATCCGGCTTCTAGACTACTTTAACAAGATGGGTATTTGCCCACATGCATCATTTAAAGCGTGTGAACAGAGTCCCAGCAATTGGCGAGTGCGGACTCGGCCTTGAAATTCATCTGGGAAGGGATCAGATCGGCTTCTACTTTGATTTCTAACACAAACAGACCTTGGGTATCTCTACGTTATCGTCATGCCAATAATGAACACTGATTGTGTGAAAGTGGCCCCAGAAACACAAATGCACACACTTCTGGTGTAGCAGGTGAAAGTGATGCTGTTCTGAACCTCTAAAAGCACCATCCCTTGCCCTTCATCCAGCTAAGCACTTGCCCCACCAGGAGAGACTGAGAGATCTGGGACTTATCAGTTTGGAGAGGAGAAGACCTCAAGGGGACTTCATCACTGTCTATAAATCCATGAAGACTGGGTGTCCAGAAGAAAGAGGCAA
Organism: Rhinopomastus cyanomelas; assembly: GCA_013400115.1. Taxonomy (NCBI): domain Eukaryota; kingdom Metazoa; phylum Chordata; class Aves; order Bucerotiformes; family Rhinopomastidae; genus Rhinopomastus; species Rhinopomastus cyanomelas. Next base: position 1,037,214 of record VXBP01010050.1, read on the forward strand.
TCTCTTTTCACTTTTGCTCTGTGATAGGACAAGGGGCAACAGAACGTCAGTTGGAGCACAAGAAGTTCCATCTTCATATGAGAAAAAACATCTCAGCTGCCAAGGGAGATTGTGGAGTCTACTTCGCTGGAGACTACTAAAACCCATCTGGATGTGTTTCTGTGTGACTTGTTTTAGATTGTATGATCCTGCTTGAGCGGTGGGGTTGGACTTGGTGACCCTGGAGCTCCTTTCCAGCCCTTAATGACCTGCGTATCGGTGTAAGGGATAACACAATTTAAGATAGTTATCCCATGCACGTTTGCGGTGTATCTGAGGCACAACATGCCTCCTAAAATTATTTATTGAGAAGAACAACTACAGCACCAAAATAAACTATACCCAAGGAGTGCTCTTTCCACTAGGCTGATGTACAACTGACAGTAGTAGCTAGAAGCCACCTCTCATGCCTTCTGCAGTCCATAGAACAAAACCCAATTTCCAGAGTCAAGCAAGAGGACCAAAAGCCATCTGGCTTTGAAGAAGTTGTTCATGAGGAGATGTGGGCAAAGGCCAAAAATTACAGTAACCTTTCTTAGGAAAAGCCTATGCCATTTGAAGTCCCACCATCAAGCTGGGATTGTTTAAAAGACAATGAGGAAAAACTTAAATGAAGAAAACAGGAAGAGGAACATCTCAATCTGAATTAAAGGGTTATTTCCTCTATCAGACCGTGGTCACCTCAAAATGGATTATACGTTCAGTACTTTCTTAGCATCTTACAAGGGAAAACCAACCTAGTGCATCTTGTTTCTGTAGATCATAGAATCATAGAATCATTTGGGATTGGAAGGGACCTTGAAAGATCATGATGTAACGAGTATAACCATAACATATTAACGTAAATAAATTAGAAAGCCAAAATCCCTCTTTTTCACTAGAAAATTCCTCTCAAATGGAGCCAGGAATAAATGGCAACAAAGATTTTAACCAAATTGCCCTCCAGCACAAAGTGAGCTAGCTCCACTGGTGCAACTGGAAACCTGATGGACTAGAAACCTGCCCAGAAAGCACTGGGGGGTTTTCTCGCGGGTTCATTGAAGCAACACGTGTTCCTTGCACAAATGACATTTAGCAAGTGAAGTGCTGGGTTTGGACCTGATTCTCTAAGGGGCTATCAAGCATTAGTTGGCCAATTTAATTGAATGCTGAAATCTGTGTGTTATGTAAGTACACTAATAATCCTTCTGAATTCAAAGGATCCATCCATGCATTCAGTATTTAATGTCAAAAGGCACTCGAGCACATATTTAACATTAACTGCATGGCTCCTCTTATAATCTAAAAGGGACTACTCATCAGCTTGCTTATTTGGGTAAATTAAATGATGGATTAAGCACTCAGTCCAAGCCAAGGATCCAGCCTTCCAACTTTATTGTCCCAATATTTTAATAAATTAATGTCTGTAAACCAGAGGCAAATTGATGCCTGGGGTTTGGCTCGTGGTGCATAGTGTCATCGTTAGTTGACTTTCCAAAAGACACTGTGTTTTCTCCTCTTTAGAAGGTTGTGCTTGCGGTACGTGATGATTGCTCATTGGAGATATTACCCAATTTTACTTGTTTAATTACAAACCCTACTTAGATTGCAATTTTCTGTTAGATTTCATAATGTAGTCGCAGTCCCAAAGAACATCAACTAGGTCGTCGTGATGTATTGCTTTAATTGCAGTCCCGCGTTCTTTAGGAGCACTGCCCTTGGTTACCAAGGAAGGCTCTGGCAAAACAGGGTGGATGCCGTATCAACCGAGTACTTAGCAGTCTGTACAGAGGCCACTAATGAAGGTTGTTTTAATGATGTATCCTCAGATCATGTTTTACAAACTATTCCTTCTCTCCCCTGCCTTTCAAAACAAAACATACATTTTTGATATAAAAAAATATTGCCTTTACTCTTCCTCAAAGTTTTCCATGTCTTTGATCTTTGAAGAGGCCTGAAATAATGATTTGTTTTGTCTAGAAATACTTCTTCCCCAAGGATAAAGAGTAAATGTATTTTCCTGACTACATTATATCCGGTAACAGTCAAATAAAAGTCAAAAATAGATGTAACTTCTGTACGTGTCGTTTTTGAAATTTAAACATGCAAGACCCAAAGTGCGCCTCTTAATCCAAGATGAAAGAGCAACTGCTACCAAGGGAGAGACAAGAGTTTACAAAACAATTACCCAACAACAGCATCTGACACGTTACAGAAAGGCCTGACTGGAAGCCCACGGAAGTCAAAGGGAACGTCTTCCACTGTCCAAAGCAGAATTCAGACAAGGCCTTGGCTTTATTTCCCAAAGAGTCCTGTTAGGCAGCGCTTGTTAACGATGAACAATAAATACTTTATGACCTTAAGGGTCTCCTCCAACCTAGGATGTTCTATGATTCATTCTGTGCGTGTCTAGGCAGCCACCAGAGCAGGAGCACTCTCTTGGAGGATGATGGCAGCACATCAGGGGTTTATATCTCTGATGGGATGGCATCTGGAATATTGCACAAAGCTATTGACAATCACAGGAGTGAAATATAAATAATCAAGGAGCTGGAAATATTGATCTAAGGTAATGATTGAGAGAGCCAAACGTATCAAGCTCAGCTAAGAGAAAACAAAAGGTGGGATCTGATAACTCTGTACAAACACAGGAAAAGGGCAGCTTTCAGAAAGAGAAAGGAGTCATTTAAGTCTTTCCCAGAAGAATCAGCAGCAGTAATGGAAAAAACGGGGCGGTGATACCCTCATCTCATTCCTTTTCAAAACTAATCTGCTTCTCTGATTAGCACGGGATGCACGAGAAAAGCAGGAGGCATCTACCAAAGAGCTGAGGGAACGGACTGGGCCAGGCGCGGAGCTCGCCCTACGGCTGCACCCTGTTTGCAAGAAACCACTTGCCTTTGTAAACAGGCCGAGTGCTCTCCCAGGCAGAGCACAGCATAGTAAGATCTTTATCTTAACTGGTGTGTACAGGATATAAATAACACACTAACCAGTTAGCGAGTGACTCGACCTGCTGGAAATCTCGAGGCTGGCAGCACGTAGCTCCAGTGGAGTCCTGGCTCTGTGCAGGCGCAGGCTCCGACACAGCAGAGCTGGAACGTCAGGGACTGAGCACGGAGAAAATCTAATTTGGACACTTTTCATAACCTATTGGAGCATCTGTTTTGCTGCTGCACTAGCAACCTGTAAAGCCTCCAGTTGTGCAAACTCCCTTGTAGCAAGAACATTAGAGAAGAAATACAGCAATAAAAGAGGTCACGAAACAGCCTTCTCCAAGAAAATGGGCACGTTTGGAATTCGGGCTATGAAATCAGGGCAGGTAGATGAACTGAATACAAGTAACTCTAATACAGCAAATAACACTCGAATCACACACAGAAAACTGCAGCTTTCCTGTTTCACTCCAAAACTGTGCATCTCCACTAACTGTAGCTCTGTGTGCTGACAGATGGGCTTGGCGCTGAGCTTTGGGGCTTATGGCAGGGGAAGAGCTCATCAGATGGAGCATCTATACCTTCTCAAGTCCCTGAAATATTTCAGAACTTGTTTATTTGCAAATCATGAAAAGAAATAAAGGACGTGCAACTTGGTCTAGATGATCCTGCTGTTGCAGGGGGATTGGACTGGATGGTCTTTCGAGGTCCCTTCCAATCCCCAATGATTCTGTGATCAAGGAGCTCGCAGAAATGAAGGAAAAGGGATTTTTAAAACATTTTTTAAAAAAATTCAAAGTACTTTAATTTTTCAGGAGTCATAGAATCATAGAGTCATCAGGGATTGGAAGGGACCTCGAAAGATCATCTAGTCTGGTCACTCTCAGTGTCACAAGACCAAGTCACAGATAAACTTCAAAAACTCTCAAGATTTCAACTTGCACATGGACAAGAAAACATCAGCCACACCGACTGCCCATTTCACAGAATTGCAGAACACTAGGGATTGGAAGGGACCTTGAAAGGTCATCTAGTCCAATCCCCCTGCCAGAGCTTCCCAGAGAGAACAATTTTCAAATGCATAACAATGGAACTTTGCCTTTGGAAAACTAAATTTCTAACTCTGGTTGAGATGTGGATCATCCATGTTTGAGATTCATTCTCTTGCTTAATTTGATGACAAAAGCCAAAAAAACCCTCAACCCCAAACAGGAAACCCCACAGAGAAAAGCAGAAACTTCACAGATTTTGCCTTTGAGGTGACTGATCCTGATCTAAAACACCTCAAATAATAATTCTGCATCTCCCTCACGCACTATCCTTGCAGCTCTCCTGGGACACACGACACAAGTCCCACAGTCACATACCCTGTCCATGTGTCATCAGTAAGAAGGGAGAAGCAGCAAATACTAGTGTCCTAGTCCTCTGTACCCCTCAGAATTCACCCTACATAGCCACGTGGCCCAAGTAAACAGCTCGAGCACACTGGCATCATTCACCTTGCTGACACTTGGTCACACCCTAAAATCTGGCTCGTGTTATGGTTTTAGGGAGATAACTAAATACAGAAAAAATACAAACCCCCTTCCAGTCCAGGCAGTCTCTTTCTGCAACCTGAACGTGGTCTTCAGCCAAGGCAAACAGCAAAGACCCCAGATGAACAGAGGTAGTGGCCACCCTTGGCTCCTCTTGTAGGCTTCATGTTATGAGCTTAATACATTACCTGAAATACACAAACCCTACGCCCTCCATCCTGAAAGTGTATGCTCATGAAGGATGAGGTTTGGTTCTAAAAAAGGACTGTGTTTAATTGCACGACAATGGAAGGATTTGAAGCAAAGCCCTGAATAATGGAACTTTATCCTTTCGCAAACAAGAGAGCCGACACAATGTACTGAGCACTGCAAATCCTGCTGTGCTGCCCAAGTCACAACAAGGCATTCCAAGAGGAGAGCCTAATGATGGGCAAAAATATGGTGGGGTTTTTTTTTCCCCCCGAATCCATAAACTTTCTCAGAAGCAGTAAGGTACAACCTGCAGGAAGATAAAGTCACATGAAGATGTTATGTTGGTTTGGGGGTGGTTTTTTCAGTTGTTATCTGTTACAGATTATGCCTTCTTTCTGAATATTGCATTAAATGTAGGTGTTGTAGCAGAGCTTTTAACACAAGCAGTCTGAAACGTATGGAAAACAGCTTTGGTGAAAAGAGATGTGCCTCAGCCTCCTTTCTGTTGGATCTGCTTGAATACCTCAAATAAGTTCAGATCTGGTTAACTCCAAAGCCTACAAATAGATGAAGTTACTTCTGTTGTCTAGTTTTGGAGGGTTAAGCTGTATCTGCCAGAGCACCAAGAAAACATCCCCTTCTAAAGGTGCGAGAGGTTTTTCTGACAGCAGGGTGGTGTGACAGAGCTCATCAACCAGTGGAATAACAGAGCAAGAAGTAAGTGCTCCAGAGCAACAAACTTCCTCCTATTATTTCTACCTTGTGGTGCACAGTGTCTCCTTTTGGTTTAGTCATTCAGTAGGAAACAAACTACAGGATTTACAACACGTCCACAAATATCTGGGGTCATTAAGTCATTCAACTTAATTTTTCAGTTTAATTGCCCACCAAAGAAAACACTTACTGACTCACGTACTTTTCTGTTATGAGCAACTACTATTCCAGCCAGGACTCTGCCTACACAAAGGCATTTCATTTTGTCTTGAAATGTAAAGAAAATAGCCATTGCAGGCAGCTCCACGTGAAAGCTCAGCTGACTTTGCCTTTCCCTTGTGTTGTTATTGTTAAGCCGTGTCATTCAGTAACAGACACACTCTTTTCCAGAGAAAACATAATTCCTGAGAGCACGGAGCTTTCAGAGCAGAATGTGGAAGAGCAGTGCTCTGCTCATCACCAGGAGCCACACAGAACTCTATCACACGCAGCAGCAGGAGTTAGATGGGGCAGTCTAAGATAAAGAGCGATACTTCAAGGGGCTCGCCACGCTGGTGGTGCACTGGGGGAAAAGGTGAGAGCTGTCATTGCTTCTGTGAGATCTAATGAGCATGTTCTCCTCTGCTCTAATGACAGCAATGAATTAAATCATGGTTAGATAATTAATTGCTTCCTTCTGGGTCTAAGGGGTAAATCACATTTGATCACAATGACTCCAGCACCACAGCGATGTGCATCCGAGTTTGTAGGATCAGAAGGAGGAAGGCTGCAGAACTGCACAGAGCTGGCTGCTTCATGGGGTGGAATTTGGGGCTTCTTTCATGTGAAAACACCCTGTAAGAGAGATTTCAGTTGTTAATTCTGGTCTGAGGAAGAACTGAGCCCTTCAGACTCGACCAAAACTAAGAATAGATCCCTCACACGCTGAGTTTATTGGAAGTCAATTGCAAACTGCTTGCACTCTCTGAAAGGCCAGCTGTTCCCTCTGGCTTCACGGGGACTGCTCAGGCACTAAGCCTGAGGGCTGTGGCCCGTGGTCAGGGAGGACAGACCTGCTGCCAAGTTACAGGAGGAAACTTTTACCAGAGTCTGACACTGACAGGGCACAGGAGATGCCTCTTCATTCAGTTGTCTTCCCATCCAGGCAAGGGACAGGTGAGATTTGAAGTAACTAGGATGACAATAATTTGCCCCTTTTTTTGTGCATCTTTTCAGAGATAACTCTGCAAGATGTCACACTGAGGAAGTTACGACACAAAGAAGCAGCAGATTCTTGTTATCTCTGTTCTGAGCTGACACCTTGACCCCATAGAACTGAACTGGACTTTTGCCACTGCCTGCAAGGGAACAACTTAGAGTTAGAAAAACAATTGCTAATGAAACCTCCATCAGAACTGAAGGGATTTTTGCTACAGCTTCTCAATAACAAAAGGACTAGAATAGGGTGGTAACTATTTCTCACAAGGTTATCTGGATTTGCAGTAGTCCCATCAACAATGTATTAGTTTCATGATACTGACTGTTAATTCTACAACTACTTGGTTTACAACTAAACAAAAGCTCTAATTATGAAACAATGCCTTGGGGTTACAAAATACCAAGTCTACCCCACAGAATCACAGAACATTAGGAGTTGAGAGGGAACTCGAAAATCATCTAGTCCAATCCCCCTGCCACAGCAGGATCACCCAGAACAAGTCACACAGGAACATGTGCAGGCGGGTTTTGCACATCTCCAGAGAAGGAGACTCCACAACCCCCTTGAGCAGCCTGTTCCAGGGCTCTGGCACCCTCACTGCGAAGAACTTCCTTCTCATATTGATGTGGAACCACCTCTGTTCCAGCTCACACTTTTTGCCCCTTCCTGTCATTAGATGACACTGAGCAGAACCTGGCTGCATCCTCCTGACACCCAGCCTTTACATACTTATAAACATTAATGAGATCACCCCTCGGTCTCCTTTTCTCCAAGCTAAAGAGCCCCAGCTCCCCCAGCCTTTCCTCATAAGGGAGGTGTTCTACTCCCTTCATCATCTTTGTGGCTCTGTGCTGGGCTCTGTTCTGTGTCCTCCTGGAACTCAGGGGCCCACAACTGGACATAATATTCCAGATGTGGTCCAGAGCAGAGAGGAAGGAGAACCTCTCTCGGTCTGCTAACACCACCAGGTTGCTGTTATGTTTGTCTCCTAACTGAAAAAAGTTTGTCTGGGTGATGTGATCTATTAAACTAAGCAGCAGTATCAGGAACATCAAAGGATTTAATGAAATAATAACTAGATTGATAAAGTATTTGTTATGCTACCACACAGCATTTGTCTCTGATAAGTTTAACTCTGACATTCTAGATAAAGGCAGAGATACCACCATGGAAACCCCATTTTGTACAAAATCACCCTTCACCTAATCTCACGTCATGAACAGATACAGGAGACAAAAAGCCACCGGGTTATCGTGGATTTCTTTAGAACAGGTTTTAATTTGGAGATCTGGAATTGAATGTCTGTGGACAGATAGTTGTGGGAGATAAGGAAAGCGGGGATGCTTTACAAAAGAGTTTGTGAGGAGCTGGCAGGGGAACTTCAGAAGCACTGGTGTGATGAAGGTGAAGGCCCCAGTGGGGTACATCTGAAAGAGGCACGTTCCATGTGCTAATCTCATTAAAAAGAACTGCCCTAATTAAAAATTTTAGCAATTAAAAAAACCAGGCTGACAAAACCCAGGGCTCTAAAGTTCAAATCCTGCTTCCTTGTCATTTGATAAAGTCCAACAAGAAATACTGAATGCTTCTGTAATGTTCTTAAGAAGAAAGACTTCTTCTTACATGATGCTGTAGAGTGTTTTAACCATGTCTGTCTCGAAGAGATCAAGCCCATAAAATCTGTTGCTTTAAGGACCTGAAGTAGGAAAGTCTTCTGGCATAAACAGCTTTTCTTCCTGTGGGTTTCCTGGTTTGACTTATGTTTCTCATTCGTAGTGGATGAGAGAAGTTGATGGATTGTGGAGAGGAGCACAAGTGAACCAGGCATTAGCTGGAGGTTGTCACCAGTTGGATCAGGAGGTGCCTTCATTTTTATCCTCACGTTGCTCCAGCACACAGGAGCTTTAGCCAGTTTCTGTGAATTACCACAGCCCACACCAAACCACAGCCTAGGTCACCTGATACAGACGGTGCATGAGGTGGACTAACTTTCTGATTAACCAGCTCCTCATAACGGTGACCAAGCTAAACCTGAACTGGTCTGAAAGGAACTGTTCTGTGATCTACTTGAGCAGAGCTCCTGCTTCCTCTGCTCCAGAGCTGAGCATTAGCTTCTGCACCTAATTATGTCAATTAAAATGATTAATTTGGAAGAATTAATTTAGAATTTCTAAATTAATTTAGAAGAATGAATATGCTTCCACCTGAAAGCTTCATCCTACTAATATTCCAAGGGCACCATGGCTGTAAAGTAGTATTTGTCTCACACAGGCAATAGGACTTAACCAAAGCAGGACTCTGATTAAATCAGAGCATTTGTATGTAAAAGCAATTCTTTCTGTAAGATCTGGCTTAAAGATCCACGCAGCTTTCAGAACTATTTTGGACCGACAAAGAGAGTGACATCTTCTCTGACCAGAAAGAGATCAGAAGTGCTCAGTGATTGAGAACAGTCCCCACCAAAGGAGACACTTGCATGAAGCAGGTTTGTGCGACAAGGACTAATAAAAGGTGGCTTATTACACCAAAGCTCTCTTTGTCCCAAAGGCTTCTAGGTCCTGAAGCTTCAAAAACCGATGCTGTGTCAGAGAAGAAATGAAAACCCACCAAATGTGGCTTCTTTCCCATTAACCACTTCCAAAAGGATATCTGACTGCACACAAAAACCCCCACAGTTTAAAATGCTGCTGTTGGTTGTAGCAGTTCTGAAACATTTATAAGCTCAGCCTGTGTGTGTTCTAATCCCAGCGGCTGGTGGAACAACGGCCCGAGGATCCTAGGCTGTCAGGAACAACAAATTGCCAACAAGAAACACATCCTGTAAAACACTGCCTGGGTAGTTTATTTAAATTTGAATCCGTATCTCCGTTGCTGGCACATGGCATTAGTCATGACTTAAACCATTAGTAGCAGCTCTCCGCCACCTCACGCACAACGCAGTAACAAATGCGACTACCATATCAGCAGAGAGCAGGCCTTTTTATCGGTCCATTTTAAAATGCTAGTTATTTGTTAAAATCAAATCAAATCACAAAGCCTAAACAGAGCGCACTCCCGTTTCCAGCTGGTTATCTAGCGCACGGAGCAGCCACAGAAGCCCGAGCGCTAAGAGCTGTGGCGTGCCCGTTGCACTGGCTCCCGTGCCAGCACGCTTGGCATGGCGCAAGAGCATCGGTACATGACAAACTGCGGTGCGTTTCGTAATGGGATGGTTTGCATCAGAAAGGGGAAACAAGGGCCGCTTGCTGGATGCAGGCTCTGGCATGAAATTCTTGCTGTCTTGGGGCAGCATGATTTATGGTACACCAGCAGGCACCAGTTTCTATCTAGCTGCACCAGCTTTGTTTAATAATCTTAACTCTCCAAGAAGAAAGCACCCACGAGCCAGCGGTGCAGTCAGCCTTCATGCCTGTGAGAAACCCGTGCAATCCACCTGGGAGAATCTGCTCTCCTAATGAGGCTCGAATAAACAGCCAAAGAAAATGCACAGAAATCTAGGTTTTTTCCGCTGCACCAGGGTTATAAAACACCTCCAACAGGGACTGAGTCAGCTTGAGGTCCCTCTGCAGTCAGTGGATGGATGTGGATGGGTCACCTCCAGAGATAATGACTAAGTGGGTCTGGGGAAGGTTAACACCACTCTCTGATGGTACCTGTTTTGTCTCCATTAAGAACACAATCACTTACCAGCGCCCTGGTGCATCTCGCTTTGGCATCTGAAGTAAGTGCTAGAGAAGGATGGGATGAATCCGTGCACCTGTACACTTGTTTTGTTCACCCTTTATTCTCCCAGTGCAAGCAGCTAAAGCCTGGACGTACTTGCAGGTGCAGAGGTAGATGTAGTAGCACCTGTGAATCCTATATCTCAACCAGAAGACATTAAGCAGCCTTAAAATATATGTATAAAAAAATACCAAAAAACCCCCTTCACACTTTGCCACAATTCTAGTGTCTCTGACTTAGCAGCTTACAAAAGGACGCGGCCATCTCTCGCAAGGTCACCTAGCACAATGGGGCTGATCAGAAAAGAGCATTCACGGGAAGCTGCAGCAAGCTGCAGAGGAGTTGGATTTAAATGACAAAGCCGTAATGACTGGGTTTTTAAGACAAAACCACAACCTTCATTTTCATCAGATGCTGAATGTAAAGTGCATTTTTCGCGTCTTTCTCTCCTTTTAAGCAAGCACTGCAGAGTTTGGTGCTCACAAGACAACTGATGTGCAGACTCAGACCAATTCCGTGCTCGGAGAAAGTCATGACAGCCCTTGCTCACAGACCTCACAGAAGCTCATTCTTCAAAGCCAGCTCGTTGCTTTTGCAGACAAAGAGAAAGCTGAAATTTACAGAAGTTTGTATTTTTTCCTTCTTTCACTCGTTCATTTCCTGCATCTGGAAAGCTTTTCTCCTGATCCAATTATCTCCACCTCTGACTTAGGAGGCCACAGAGGGCAGTAAACAGGCTCTTTCCGCACCCTACCCTGGCTTGCTGGTCAGGTTCTTTACCATCTCCACACAAAACCACTTCTACTTAGCTTAAGTAGAAATTTAAGCTTCTTGTCAGACTCCCTCTTCCATTCTCCCCGCAAGGGTCCAGCAGGGTTTAACGTTGTCTTTAGAACCGTGCCTGAGCCTTGCAAAGAGCAGAAGCACTTGCAGCCCGAGCACAGCCGTGAGTGAGGCTCTCCTGCACAGGAGAGTTTCTCTGTTCTTTCCTCAAGGATTCCAGCTGTCAGGCTTTTGTCACTTCTGCTTGAATGTTTCAATAAACACCTCTGATTTAGCAAAATGCAGCCTGAAAAGATAATAATAGGCTGGAAAAGCTAGCAGGCATCATGCCGTACCAGTCATTCACCAGGACAGAACTGTGGCCGCTCGTTTATGAGCTGCTTGGTTCCTGCACGCAGACTCGTTAAGCTTTACCTGCGCTCAAATGTTTACAAGCAAAACAAATTAAAAAGGAAAATTAAGATATCAAAAACTTTAATTATTTGGGGCTGAGCAAAAGGAGGCAGTTGAAGCCTAAAGTATTTTACAAATGAAATTAAGGGTTGATAAACAGTTTTCCCCTAAAGTGCAATAGTCTGTTAAGAGATAACAAGGAGGGGAGAGTTAGCAAACAAATAGCAGACTTGATCACAACAGACCTGTTAATCTGGAGCGGACTCAACTGCACTGATAAACACACACATTCACATTCCAGCTGAATTCTCTTCTAGGTGTCCTGAGATGTTTATTAATCGCTCTGCAGGCAATATATGTGTCCCCTAAGGTTTTTCATGTACTTCCTACCATGTTTATGAGAGAATAATTACCAGCTGCCTTTTCCCGACTTACATTTCCTGCTTTGAAGAAACTTAGGCTTTCATATGGCACCGAAATGAAAACTGTGTCTTCCGAAAGCAGTTATAATTGCTTCAGAAACCTTGATCAATTTAAAACATGTAGCTCTGCTTTGAACTAGTAAGAGTCAGTCTAAGCAGAAATATTAAAAGTGTGTTCAGATATCCACTAAAAGGTGACAAGCAGGGAAGCTAGAAAAAAGCTGCCAAGAAAGAAAACCTTTAACTCCACGAAAATGGGATTAAGGAAGGAATGTTAAAATAAAGAGACAAAGATATTAAGCTCCTAATCCAACACAAGTGAGCTGAAAAACATGTTGTGCTGCGTTCCTAATCATCTGTTTTGATCACAACACGCTGTGGTGACTGTTTAATATGCGCAGTGTCTGATCAAACCCTTTCTGCAAATAAAAAAGCAGATCTGGGAATGTAATTGCCTTAAGTACACTCTGGAAACAACAGCTCCAGATAAAAAACCCCTTGGTAGAACTGCTCTTAGACCAACCTGAAGCTTCAGAGCTCGGTACTGGCTTTTAACACTTCTCCAGGTCAGTTCTGCTGCCCTGCCCATTCCACACCCCAGCCCTCCCTTGAATATTTGATAAATCCCTCTCTTGCAAAGGCCACACACGCCATTCGTGAACCCTCGTGTTCTTTACGTAACACTGCAGGCTGAACCCTTTCCTCCAGAAAGCCGACTGCTCCCCTCTGCTAGTCCAAAATACAGGACATTTTCCACTGAAGTCACAGAAGTTTTCCAACGTTTCTTGCCCAGGAGAATCGCTTGGGCTTTTTTAATAGCCGTGCTTTATCTGCGCGCTGGCCCTGCGATGATTTTGCCAGGCATTCCTAAGAGAACACGTTTCTCAAGCCTAATAACTCCACATAAAAGCACTGCTGGGCTCTCTGCAGTTGCAAGCCCAGGGGCCAGCTGGCAGCAGACTGGTATTTGAACCGATGGCCTGGTTGCAGATAGGCCAGCTGGAAGAAGTCTGGCATCTGTTGGGGATAAATGGTCATTTGAATGCTTCGGACAGGACAAAATGCATTTGTCATCATCCTCCTGCTCCACCAGAAACCTCTTTCAATTACTGCATGTGACAGCTGCTTTTCTTCCTTCTATGGCAAACCAGGATTCTGACCCCTGACAGCCTCGCCGAGAACTGGGCATTTCAATTTCTGCCGTGCCAGGACGGCTGGATTCCCATGTCTGTCACATCTGTGTGACTTGAGCTCGGTCCTACAGACTTCATTTATGACAACTGCCCATCGCTTTTTCATCTGTTCCCCACATTGCTGAGACACTAGCCCAGAATCTACTGGTACCCCAATGGTTTGGAGGGTTGTAGGCAATACTGCTTCTCCGACTCTTCCTTTCCCCTCCAGAGCAAAGGGAAGCACATGCTAGTCTCATCACCTTCCTTTCCAGGTCTAGATGATCTAGCAGGAGAGTTCAACTGCTTTTGCAGTTTCTCAGTTGTCCTGCAGTCCAGTAACCTCAGAGATCCGTAAGTCAGTACACAGCTTGTTAGGTTTGCTCCTACATGTTGTATTTGCACACCCTCCCTGGGCAGCCTGCTAATGGCAGTGTTTCCTTTTATTATCTTTCACTCCAGTCCCCAGGCAAATCAGTAGAAAGAGGTCTCTACACCATGTAAAGTACAACTTGGAATAAGCAGTCGGAACACTATTATTCACCTTCCAACTACTCCACTGCAAAAGATGCCTTTCTGTTGACTGCGCAACATCAAATTGCCTCACTTGAATAACAGAGGAGAAATTATACATGACCTTTCATCCTTATACTCAGTCTCCTCTATCCTGGAGCTTTTTAATACAATTTAGTACAATTATTTAGAGTGATTTCACAGCAATATGAAGGCAATATTTTTTCTACAGCCTTCTAAAAAGATATCTGAGGTATAAATTCATTTCATGGACACTAATTTTGCTGAGGTCTCAAAAGAAAACACAACTAAGAAAGTTCCACTGACAAAGAGGATGCAACTATGTAATTACAGAACATTTTATGGGGGGAAGAAAAAAGCTGAGTGTTAACTTACCTTTGGCATTTGCACTGTTAATGCAAGAATTTACTCTTCAATGAATCACAGAACTATTGAGGTCCTCTGAAGTCCAGCCCATGACCTAACATCACCACAATCATCTAGACCAGGGCACTAAGTGCCACAGCCAGTCCCTCCAGGGATAGGGACTCTACCACCACTCCATCACATTCCAGTGTGTGATCACTCCTATGAGAAAGGGCTTCCTAACATCCAACCTAGCCCTCCCCTGGCAGCTTCAGGTCATGCCCTCTCATCCTAGCACTAGTTGCCTGAGGGAAGCACCTGACCCCCGTCTGTCTACACTTCTCTTCAGGTAGTTACTTCCAGCACTTTGGAATAACTCTATTGAAAGAGAAAACGTTAACAATCCGCAGCTCTGGGTCAGCCATGACATGAGGCCACGTACAAACAATGTAAGACCCCGGCTGAGGTGAAACCAACTGATTAAGAACCGGAGGCTCCAGAAGGCTGCATCCATGGTGCCCAAAAAAGCAAGACACAAGCACGCACTACTACTATTCTATTTATTTAAACAAAGTCCTCTTTATCTGCCAAATCAAAACCACCTTTTACCCAAATAAAAACATGTCTTAGCAATGAGCAATACAGTGTTACTGCATTTCAGCTGTCCTCCTACTCTAGCTGAACTGTGTGCTGCACAGGGTTTGTTTTTGCAGAAAGAAAATGGGCATTTTTATTTCTGCTGCATATAAAAATACCTGCTTTCCTTTCTCAGCTGAGGAGTGTTTTGCTCTTTTTGGTTTGAGGGTTTTTAAGACAAAATACAAAACAAACTCAACAAAAAAATAGGCAACAACTAAAGAGAAATACCCTGGATGCAAGAAGTGAAGGAAACTAGTTAGTGAAACACAAACGCTTAGGCAACCTTAACGGCACCTGCACTTATGTTTCATGGAATCATCAGGGATTGGAAGGGACCCTGAAAGATCATCCAGTCCAATCCCCCTACTACAGCAGGGTCACCTAGACCAAGTCACACAGGAATATGTCCAGGTGGGTTTTATATGTCTCCAGTGAAGGAGACTCCACAACCTCCCTGGGCAGCCTGTTCCAGAGCTTGGTTGTTTTTTTCAAAGCAATACAGTTTAGGATGTTGGTGTGATCTACATGAGGAAGAGAGAAGAAAGACACTTGCTATTCCAGAGAGGAAAGTAATCCTTGAAAGGTTCACTGTATACATAACAACTGAGTATTTTCAGAGAGGATACATGATTAAATAATTAAGTAGCTGCACAAGAGAGACAATATTGACAGAAAAACCCCTCTGGACCAAAGACACATCTAGGAGCCTGTGCTTCGTCTAATTTCTTTCTCAAGATGGCCAGCACTCACAACATCAGGCATTTGAAGATAACTCAGATTTAGCATGACAGATAACGACGACTCTTCCTTCAAAATAAAAGTTGTTAAAAACATTCTCGGAGATGCTGAAATTTTATAACGTGTTCCCTGACTTCCAACAGCAGTCAGCAGTTCTTCCCTATGTTTTTTGAAATAAAGTGGCAATTCAGACAGCAAAGTCTCACAAAATCTTCTCCTTCAGTTTTGCTGGCCTCAAGTTGGTATCTTCACACTCGCAGATGCCCAGCTTTACCACAGATGGCCAACATCTAGTGAAAGTCGTCAAACAAATGGATGCTTTGAAGCTTTTGGCCAAATCTATACCAGGTAACGATGCAGAACCCTCCAGAAAAGGACTGACATTTGAACACTGCAGAACAGACCCCACGAGAGGGGAAAGGACACTTAAACTTTGTCTATTCCTAATTACTAGCCAAGCCTTTTGTCAGCATATTCAGCTTATTGACAGACCGAGAGCTACACGGTGTTTAACTGCTCTCACTGCACTGGTTCTATACTGTAGTTAACTCAAATTGAGCAGCCTTAACCTAACAAATATGGATCCATTTAAAAAAAAAATGCTACAAGCATCTGAGCTTATTCATTACACAGCTGAGGACCTGCCGTGCGCGCACTGCAGCCCGGGCAAGTGAAGTTAACCAGTTCTCCAGTTACGGCTACTCACGGGCAAAATCATAGAATCATTAGGGATTGGAAGAGGCCTCAAAAGATCACTAGTCGAATCCCTCTGCCACAGCAGGATCGCCTAGACCAAGACACACAGGAACACATCCAGGCAGAGATGTTGCACATCAGCAGTAGCTCAGACTGTTGAGAGCATGAACAGTGTTGATCCTCACACTAGAAACCTGCTAGTCACGCCTGGTGTGTGCTGGCATTGCCAAACGGGCTCAGACCAACAGCCAGCCATGCAAACTACACCTCTGATGGAAAAAGTTGCTAACAAAACTGGTGAATTTGATCTGTCAGCTACCACAAAGTGCACAGAACTGGCAGGCAAATGAGATCTAAATGACGCTGGGATGTTTCATTTGTATTTGAAAATTAAGAGTTCACTGGGGAGCTTTGGGAGGCTTGAAGGCCAGTAATTTGAAAAGGGCTCTGGAGAACCGGGTCGTTTCAAATCAGGTCTCCTCCAGGCAGACTGAGCTGGGGGAGACACTGGGAGCCTTTGCAAAGGAGCAGCCCGAGAAAGCAGCTCCGCTCTCAAAGGAGCGGATCCAAGATCTGCTGCAGACTACAGTGGCCGAGCACTGCTGCTAATTAGCTTGTGTTGGGAGGGAGGAACAAATAATATTCCAAGCACGACTTTGGTCTAAGCGTTCAAACGCTGAGTGAGTTATGTTCAGCAATATATTTCACACGACACTGTCCATTACTCCTAAATTAATGCCACCCTCCGCAGAGTCTGGTGGGTTTTGTTAATAGACAGCCAACAAGAATGGCAATTAAAGCAAAACAAAGTGTGCAGCGACGGGTACGTGTTACCAGCAAAATGCTCCCTTTGATCCTGCAGGTTGAAAGGCCTGCTGAAAAACCTTTATCTTGCGAGGAGATAAACACAATGTTTTAAAACCTTTTGACTTCTCTGCTATCAGCCTTGAAACTTTCCTAGTCAGTTTTTAATGACTGTCTATGTAATTAGTAGCACTGAGGTAGAAGCTGACTGACAAGCCACCGGCAAGCTATTTATGCAGTGGGAAACAAACAGGAACATTGTAGCAGTGCGAGGTGTTTGTTTAACATCCTGTGCAAACACAGCACAGCCACACGACACCTGCACCACAAACAGTGCGGGGCTGGAAGACCTGCTGCTCACAGCCAGCCAGATCTCTTCGTGCTGGCTCTGCACAGAACATTCCAGCAGGCACACACCGAGGCACCGGAAGACGCTGCCAGCCTCCCCAAGTGCAAAACCACCTGCATCTGCTCTGTTCACCACAGAGACTAATCTGGCCACTGAGATTTGCTGAGACCAAACCTCAGAATGAACGTTTCGAGAAGCAGCCACGTCAAACACCTAAAAGGTCTCCCCCACCATCAATGTACATCGCAGTAAATCACAGTTCAGTCGTCGCTGTGCCAAGTAGCACAGTGGCCTTCTCTTACACGTGGTTTCTTCAAGCTTCAGACTGGGTCAGTTTCTGTGCACCCACTTGAATAGGAGGCAGACAGGCACACAAGAGGAAGCCTCTTGTTTCATCCTCAGAGGTAAGAAAAATGGGGATTGGGCTAGATGATCTTTCGAGGTCCCTTCCAATCCCTAATGATTCTATGATTCTTTTCGTCCAAGTGAATAAATGGGTAGGTAGAAATGGCATCAGAACAATGGTTCCAGGAATTAAGTCACAGAATCAGAGAACATTAGGGGTTGGAAGGGACCCTCGAAAGATCATCCAGGCCAATCCTCCTGCCACAGCAGGATCACCTAGAACAAGTTGCACAGGAACGTGGCCAGGTGGGTTTTGAACGTCTCCAGACAAGGAGACTCCACAACCCCCCTGGGCAGCCTGCATCTTCAACAAATGTCTGGAGCAAACTCCTCAGCACCTGCCATTATTTCACATTATTCTTCAGCCTTCCAAACACAGCAACCAAATCACTTGCAAATACGAGTTTAATTAACCAACTGGCACTTTTAAAGAAAGAAGGAGCCCTGATTCCGCGTGATATGACTGATAGAGGCGAGTACCTAGGCACAGACCATCACAAGAACTTTAACACCACCTTGTGAGAATCTGGGTTCAAATGCCCTACCTGTAGGAAGTTTATGGCTGCCGGGGAACAAACAGACATCTCCATACGTCCTAGCAAATGCCTCGTCTCTCGACTGGCATTTATTCCTCATTTTCTAGTGCTGTAGTCGTGAGGAGTCTGGGCAGGGCCCATGTGCATATTCCTCTGCGCTTGTGCTCATTTTTGCTACTGGCCATTGGGATGTTGAACCAACTCATCAAAACTCAGCGGGATTTGAGTTTCCAAAATACTACCTTGTATTTGATCGATCTCTGTTGTTTTATGGTTTCAAGAAGAGCCTGACTCAATGCAGGAAAGAGAGAAGAATGTACCTATCAGAGCAGCAATATCAGACAAAAGCAAAACACATTATTTTCACTCCATTTCTCCCACTGTTTAATAGCTTGACTTTTGTAAACCACCATTCCAGTTATAATATGGAGCCAGCTACAGCATAATGTGTTTTCTTTTAAAAGGTCATCATTATATTAGCAGTATTTGATGCATTGTGACCGCGGCGCACATTTTTCAGAGATAAGCGTGTATCTAACATTTTTCTATAATTTATTGGCATCAAGAAAGTCTATTTAATTTTTGCTTTCAGAAGAACATCTGCAAATGATTGGCATAACTCAAGGAACCTTTGCAGCTGCAACTTTCCCTACGAGCAGAGCAGAAAGTCATGTTTGACAATATGCCTGAGTAGGATTAAAAACGAACAAAGAGGGGGGAAAAACCAACCCCCAAGCTGCAAACCAGCTAATTATTGGATGTAAATGTCTCGTGATCTCTGCATGGCACCCAGAGATGAATAGATCGTTAGCCAAACTTCCAGTCAGCATTCCCCATAAGCTGTTCTCCTCCTAAGCGCTGGCAACCATTTGCTGTGAGTCTCTGAGACTTAACTGAGACTGGGTTTACGTAAGGTTGTGCAGTGGCAGGGCGAGGATAAGATATGATTTTTCCAGGGTTTTAACTCCATGCTCATCTCCACTTCCAACAGCCCTATGCATGCTTTCCAGCACTTTTCCCTCCACAGCGGATGCTCAGTAGAAAGCCACTAGAGCTAGCACACGCTGTGAAGTGCTACACCTGAACTCCCAAGGCCGTTTAGCACAGCTCCTTCTGTTGTCTGTTTGTGCTTCCCTGTGGCAGCCTAATTGCATGTGTTCCCAGACCTCGTTGGAGAGCGTGCGGGGGTCAGGGATCACGCGCAGTAACAGTTTGCACACAGCCACCCGCGTTTTGAGAGCAAGAGAATGTACCGGCACGGGTACAGGCAGTTCAGTGCCAGCTGGCCCTACTGCCACGGAGTAGTCCCAGGCATGTTCGATTTCCTACTAGAGATGTAGCTGTAGAGCATTAATGAACAACGTGGACAAGAGTCTGTGAGGGTAGGAGGCAGGAATTCGCAATGTACACACTGTGCTGCTTGAATGCTGCCTGCAAATTAGTTGGCGGTGAAGATCAATACACAGAGAACAAATAAAAAGTCCTCTTAGAAAACAAAGACCCTGAGGGAGCCCCATGAGTGGCTAAGACAACAGGGCCTGACAGTGACTTCAGGTCAGATCTGACCCAAAACTAACTGTTCAGGCCATTTTTAGTATGATGGGTTCAAAGTGACTATCTGGGTTGTAAAGGTGCTTTCAGCACTGGGTCCCCAGTTTTGCAGGACAGCTGCCTCTGCACAGCACAGTCTGGCCCCAGACAACCCTGAGAAACATCCCAACTCAAAACTTCTAAGCTGTGAGCACTGTCTTCATGTTTATCTTTCGAGATTGTATTTAATTATTTTAATATTTTCAACCTTCTGTAAATCACTGTAAAGCCAGGAAAACATACTAGTCTCTATCTACTTCCAGCAGTGACCTGCTAAGATCATCACCAACCGAAAGCAGATGTAGGAAGATAGTCCCTGCCTCAGAGGTCGTATTACTTGTAGCAGTTAGAATTTATTTACCAGCTAGAGGATGTTTCTGCATGTGTTGTAAACAGGATGCAATTTCAGTAATGGACCTCCCCTCTCTATCCCCCCCAAACAGGCTGTTTCGAGGTAGGTTCTGCATCTCATTTAATTTTAGAACAAGAGGGACATGTTGTTTGCTGAAACCTTCTGGTCAGATCTGTTTGTTTGCTTATTTCTGGTCTGCAGGTGGGCTGGTGCTTGGAGCTTTTGAGCTCAAAGAAGCAGGTGGGTGCCAGGGACCTCGTTTTCTGTGCTGTACTAATTTCCAAAGACTGAAATAAACATAAAAGGAAGAATTGCAGCTCACAAAAGGTGTTCAAACACACAAAACGAGTTCAAAAGCCTCCTGGAGGTAGAGTCTTCCTGAACAGAGAAGGCTACAGTACTAAAGGAGCAATATTAATTAAGTATAACTTCACAGCATCTGCTGGAAGATACCTAACAGGAACCTGGCTTTTAATGCAATTCTCAAAACGTGGCCATGGACAAAGAGTGGCGAACACTGGACTTTCTTTCATGCAAAACATTTCTTTTAAACTCTCATTTTAATGGATAAGCACCTACGTGAAGAAAGAAGAGCTTCCACTGAGCTTTGTTACAGCAGGAGTTGTGTGACCCCCAGAAAACATTAACGCTCTAGAATAAAAAAATCAAGAGAGCCAACACCAGGTGCTGAAGCAGCCCCACGTCTTCCTCACTGGTCCCATTTTTCATAAGCTTCATTACTATATTAAATGCTGGTGCTGCTCAGCCACTGTGTATTGATTGTGATCTCAGCTCAATTTTCGTTGCTACAGAGCATCCCTCACATGCTTAAACACCCCCCACCTGCATCTGCCTGAGAAACCTACCTCAAATTACTGAAACACTGAGGCATTTGAGCTCATTAGTTAGCCCTTGTTAATGAAGAACAGTCCTGCACTGCTGAGGCTCAACGGCCCTCCCGTCCAGACCAGCAGAGGAGCACGAGTGACCAGCCTGTACAAGAGCAACAGGTGTAAGTGCAGCTACACGGTTTCTAAATCACAGAGGGGTCAAAGGAACTAAATACATTATAGGTGAAATGAGTAAATAAATCCCAAGAAATGGAATTAAGATGAGCATTAATCAGGAAGGTTTTGAGCGTGGCACGTGCATGGACCAGTTCACAGGAATCTGCTAATTGCCTTTCAAAGGCCACTTTATCCTATTAAGATTATCCTCAGGAGGCTCGAGACTTTGGGGGTGCTGGGAAAGACTGGAACACACAACCACATTTATCATGTTTAGGAACAAATAGAAATTGATTTTTATTTATCTTATGAAGCAAAACCTCTGTTATCTGTCTCTCCTGCTATTTAATCCTGGGTTTTTTGCCTAGCACTATAAATAATGAGACACACCAATTAAGCTGAGGGTAACCTTCTGAGCAATGGGAGATTAATACCTCGATGCCAACTTGAGTAAGCAGGATGTGGAATTTCTCTTGTGCACAAGTGTTGATGCAGATTACATGACAGTTTTAGACTTATTGCAGTGACCGAGCAAGGTATAATTTATGATAGGTCCGCGTGGATTAAAGATGATTTAAAGCAAATCAAAGGCATTAACTTTAATAAGGTGCTTTGTCTCTCTTAAATGCCACTCTTACTTTCTGTTACAGCAGCCACTAAAAATCAATGATCAGAGACCTCTGCATGCAACAGAGCTGTTAACCTCTGGAACTTCAGCCAAAGGAGCCCAAGCATCCAGAACCACAAACCCGCCTTCCAGATTCTGTCTCTGCAACATGCAGCATCTACAACAGCTCCAGCAGCAAAATTCAAAGTTAAAAAAGTAGTTGATTTTCACTTCTAAAGTCAACTGTAGCAGTGTCTGTCCAAAAGCTGCAGTCAGGAACTGCAGCACCCTACACACCAATACACATAGCAGGACCACATGCACAGATCTAAAATATAAGACCATGAAAGATGTTCAAAATTGAATCAAAATGCTTTTGATACTTTCAATAGTGATCGTTCAAGCCAAATCTCAGCCAGCTCTCAGTGAGTCAATGAGAGTTGTTTCACTGAACCCAAACAATATGTGATTAGGTCCTCAAAGAATTATAAGGAATAGTCTATTCAAAACGGTCAGGAGTTCCAGGCTGACATCTAAAAGCCTATTTCCTTCTGCAATTCTGCAATGAAGCTACTGTAAAAAAAGAAATCTACATGTAAACCAATGTAGTGGGCAGCTTATCATCAGGGGTTATTAACTACAAAAAATGAAACCCCTCACGGCCTCCATCACGCTGGACTGACTGACACCAAACACACAGCTTCAGACTACAAAAATCCTGTCCCACATTTCTAATTGGAACCTCTAACAGCATCATTTTGCAAAAGGAAGGGGTGGGACTGGATGATCCTGTGGTCCCTTCTAACCCAGACCGACTGTGTGACTTGGTCTAGGGGATCCTGCTCTGGCAGGGGGACTGATGATCGTTCAAGATCCCTTCCAATCCCTAATGATTCTGTTACTCTAAGTTCCTAAAGCACAAGCCAATATCAGTGTGCAAAAGCAAAACTTCACATTTATTTTTTCATGAATTGTTCCAGGACAAGGCAAGAAAGCGTTTCCTAACTTAGTTTGCCAACTGTACTCGCAGGCCAGCGCTGTTATTGACAATAACCATCACAATTCTTTGTCTTCCCAACGGGCTGGCAGAAGTATCTGAGGAAGTGCTGACTCGCACACCTCAACACCTCCCTGTCAAAGTTAATCTGAAATTGATTTTGCTTTCCAAAGGTAAAACAGAGCCGCATGAAGTCAGCTACAAATGGCATTCAGAGATCAGTGTTCAGCACTTTTTGTAAGGCCTCTAAGATCCCACGAGAGTACCGCGGGGGTTTTCTACTAAACCCTTGGAAGCTCTAGATCAAAATACTCAATTGCATTCCTGTCCTTTTCTTGGGGAAGGAAAAAAATAAATATTATTTCAGTTCCTGTAATCCTTGTAATTAGATTTTTAGCAGTAAATTGGGAGGGGAGTGGCATTTGCATTCATCACTGAGCATCAGGCTTTGCAGAGCTCACTAGCAGACCTGGCAAACGCGGTCACTGGTTGCGGTGTGACAGAAAAGGAGGTTAACAGCAGGCTAAGTTACTAGAGGCAAATGAGCTGTTGCTATTCAAAAATTCCTCTTTATAGATGATTTGTTCATCTTTGTCTCGCTCCTTGCTTTCAAGGGAAGATGTCTCCATTGTGTTCTCTGAAATAAATACAGCACGGGAAGCACGCGCTTGCTAAATCCACCGAGCACGTGGAAATCACCCGTTAGCACTTCAAGTTGAAGTTTCAAGCTTTGCTCTAAAAAAATGAGTAGAATACCAACCGTGCTTGTCTCCTGCTGGCAGGCAGCACGGCAGGCCCAGGCAACACAGCTCCATAATCTCCTCTCCTTTTGATAACACTGCGCTTAGAGTGAGCAGAAGATGCTCTTTGAGCGAGCCAGATGGCAAATAAATCAGAGGATGGCTTCTCCATAATCTAATCGTGACCAAGGAGCAGATGACGTGCAAAGGAAGCGATGCGCGGGATCCTTCAAGGGCATCCGTGTTGCTGTTCTCATTTCACAGCAACACCTCAGTTATTAATTTCCCTGCAAAATTTCTGTTGTCATTTATCATTAATAATGATCACTTTAGGGCATTCCAGAGAGGAAATGCAGTCTTGTGTTCTATGGAAATCAATTTACTGACACCATTAGGGCTGTGCATATAATTTATTTTGGGTTCAGCTGCCAAGCAGAAGATGTTGAGGGAAAGGATTCCACCAGAATCAAAAGAAAAATCATGTTCTTGTCCAAATGAAGAAAAAAAAATGCTCAGTGGAACAGAAAGCATTCCTCAAAGAAAGGCTGGGTTTCTAACAAGTGCAGGAACATGAAGCGAGGTTCCAGAATAACACAACTATGAGGTGGAGGAGGATGAGCTGTGATGTTCTTTATGCACCCTGGCAGCTCCAGTATTCCTCCAGGATCTGGAAGGCTCTAGTTTAGCTGCTCTGATTGCTCAAAGCAACTGGAATTTTCACTCCAGTACGAGTAAGCTGTGTCGGCCCCTTTTGTTGGAACCACTTCAGTTGTGTCCAGTTAACCATTGCAGGAAAGAGGAAACAAAAAGGCAGATCACAGGGATGCTACTCTAGCTTGAAAATCCAAACAACAAAGTTTTTCTTTGATTCCTGCTGAAAATGGCGATGAAATGTTTCCTGTGTTCTTTAAAACCATTACATCCAAGCAGCACCTGGCACACAATGCAAGCAAGTTCCAGTCACTGAGTACTTATTAAAGTAGCTATAAAAATACTTATTTAAAATCACTTTTCATGGGATTATTGTTTTAAAGCACTAACAAAAGCACGAGCACTCGGGTGAGAGAGGATTGAAACCACCACTCGCTCACGTGGAAATGAGCAAAATACCAGACTATGGAGTCACTCATTTATTCCACACATAATTAATCACTTTCAATTAGAACAGGTCAAAGTGAAGGAAGAGGCAACAAAAGGGCAAAGCAGGGACATATGAGTATAGTTCAAATATTTCACAGTCCTCAAGCAGTAAAAAGTGTAGATTCAAGTCAAGGCTGCTCACAAGGAAAGCCCAGATGAGAACACGCTGTGCGGCACAAAACGCACATGACAGGAAACCTCCATGCCTTTCCCTTTGCATGGCTGCAGAGATCATAGAATCATTAGGGACTGGAAGGGACCTCCAAAGATCATCTAGTCCAATCCCGCTGCCACAGCAGGATCACCCAGACCAAGTCGCACAGGAACACCTCCAGGCAGGTCTTAAACATCTCCAGTGAAAGAGACTCCACAACCTCAGTGGGCAGCTTGTTCCAGTGCTCCATCACCCTCACTGAGATGTCAACTCCCAGTTCTGCCATCGCCAAGCCCTTCCCCAAAGGGTAAACCATTTTCCATAAGCCAAAGCTGGTGCTGAAGTGAACACAATTTATGCTCATGGAAAGAGCCATTTCAGTAGAGTGCAGAGGGAACTTCAATTGCTGCTTAAATACCTAATTAAGTCAGGAGCTAAAGCACTGCTGTGTAGCCAGAAAGAGTTAAGTCAGACGTGTCCAGCACTCATTCATCATAAAAGTACTTCCATTTCAATTAATTATCAGTGTTATCTGTAGTCAGTATCACACACTTCTGGGAAATGATGCTGACTTATAAAAACAGTAGTAAGTCGTCAATGCCTATTATTTCCAGAAGCATTAAGAATAATAGATTTACTTTGTTATATAGAAGTGTTAAAGCTTCTATATTTCTGTTTCTTCTAACTTTATTGGAGAAGCTATTAAAGACAGAGTCTTAAAGAAAAGGAGTGCCAGAAGGAATAATATCATTTTAAGTAAAGTTTCTTATTTTGATTTACAGTCGACAGAAGCTGCTACTCTATTGTGCCAAAAAGCTTCTGCCTACCTGCATGAGACCTGACATCTCTCAGAAGAAACACCAAATCTCACAGAACATTGGGAGCATTCTATTTTATTAATCAAAAGAATGAAGCGATGGGCTCCGTTATTAAAGATAATTTTATACTATTTCCTATGTCACAAACCTAACTTTAAAAAATTTAAATGAAATGAGCTATTTGGCTGTAAATTACCCTGCAGAACTCACACAATACTGCCTTCATTTCTCTAGAAAAACATTGTGAAATCACCATGTCCTATTTTCTTGTATGTCACACTTGAGTTGTTTCTCCGCAAATACAAGCCTGGCTGAATAACACTTTTGCCTGGAAGAGCTAAGATTAAAAATAAAGAAAACCACCAAAAATAAAAACCAACAGGGACCAGACACACAGATCCTTAAGGCAGCAGAGCTCACTGCCTTTCTTTCAGCCACAATGAATCCCTGGAAAGCTCGCAGCCCACAATAGCTGCCGTCCTTCCCTACACTGCAATTTTCGTACCCAACACCACGTTTGAACACCGAGCTCATGCAGAGGAATTAAAGGAATTCCCTTGTGCTGCTGTCAGTCCTGCCCGGCCCGCAGGGCTAACAAAACTCTTTGGTCAACAAGGATGTGACTGAGCATTGCACACCAAATGAGAAGAGACGCTGTCCCACGAAGATCCCATCCCCTCCTTCCTCAAGCACCCAGACAGCAGAAGAAACCTCTCCTTCAATGCAAAGAGAGCAATTAATAGAGCAGTGCTGTTCACCACACGCATGCTCCTCAAGACAACTTCTAACCTTAAACGGGCTTGGAAACCATTAAGTTGATGAAAGTTTGAGTCCTGAAACATTCCTTTCTCAGCAACTGATACACACTCTAAATCTTTCCTTCCCTTCTCCAGTAGATCTGGCATAAAACATCACACATTGCAGACCTGGGTGCACCTCACTAGCAGCAGATGCCCATAGTGGCCCAGGAGACAATTCACAACACCGGACTGTTGTGAAAGCTTTCCCTTCCAGGGAACACGGCAAGGGAGAGGGGACAGATGTGGCAAGAAGAGGTTCAGAGGGAACAAGCAGGCACTCAAAGTTTCCAGAGTTCACTCTTTTGGGGAAAGAAGAAAGTCTGGTTCCTTACACATCAACATTTCCCCTGTGGTTCCTATCGTACCCTCTGTCTTGAGCCTCGCAGCAGGACTGGTTTTCCCAAGGCATGACAAACCCTAAGATCGGCAGAAAAGCTTCTGACAGCTGTGTAGCACGAGGACCAAAAGATGGACAGAGGGAACCAAACGCTACTCTCACTTTGCTGTCCACGCTGCCATTTTTATAGGGCCTTTTCCAAAAGCAAAAATATGATGTGCAAGCTTTGTTTTCATAATTTCTTAAATTTTGCTGCCCACTATATTTATTCTTTAAAATTGAAGTTATATTTTTGTGTAGGTTGGTGTTAATGTTTTATGAAGGTCAAAGCATAATGGTCTCCCTACTGTTTTATTGTAGGGGTTAAGGGCTAGCACTGTAATTAAAATTCCAGCTAAATAAAGCCTGCAGGAGCTCTACTTGTAACCAGGCAATTCCGTTTTCTAGCAAACCCAAGAACATTTTCTGTGCCGCTGGTTCACTGCCACGGAAAAGAATGTAAACAAGACCCACAAGCCTGAACTCATTTGCACAAACAGTGTTCCTTATCAGCAAGATTAGCAGGGAATATAAATATATTCTGCTTATAAAGTGTAAACACAATTATAACTCCAAAACCCACCCCTTTTGTACAGACTGCTTTTCAGTCTTTTGGCAAAAGCTGCAAGGTAGGGCAGCTCAGTTTATACAGACCTGGCCAAAGCGTGCTCACAGCACTGCTGATAAGGAATGCAGAGATTAGGAGTTTGCCTGTCAGCAGAACAAACCTGGCTCCCTGGCTGCAGAATGGTCCCATGCTTCAGTTAGGTTACCATTTCCTTGAGTCTGACCTGCACTTAAGGTTTGCTAGTGGCTAGCGGCTAGCAAGCGCTTCAGAAGTGTCAAAGACGCACCAGCGCTTGCTAAGCTCCAGAGCTGGATCTCTTGGATGTCTGCTACCTGGAGCTGTGTTGCTGCTACTGGCTATGAGCCATCTGCTACCTGTGCTGCCTCTGCTTTGCTGCCTTGTTTACAGGTGTCTCAGTTCTGCCTCAGTCGTCTCCACAGCCCAGGCAGAGAGCAGGTCGCACTAATTTTCATTCTTAAGAAAAGCAGCAAATCCAAGGCAGCAGGGAAAGTGCAGCTCCTGGCTGAAAAGCAGCCCCCAGACTGCTGCAGGAATCACTTCTCAGGCCTTCCCCTGGCTCTCAGTTCTGTTTTCACCTCGTTTAAGAAGAATTCTTCGGTAAAGGAATTTCAGATTTCTGTTAAAGATAATCCCTTTCAGCCAGGCCTTCTTCAGCCAATTGCTTCTTTCAGCAAATCCTATTTCCCACCCAGGTTGATTTATTTCTTTAATCCCTGAAACACAGACACAAACGTTTTAGCTAATATTCACTTCAGCAAACGTGACGGGCGCTTACTCCGCTACCCCCAGCCTTACTTGTTTGCCCAGGAAGCAGCAGTAGGTACAGAGCATGCAACTGCACAAACTCACTCCAAAAGGAGCAGGGTTTTCAGGATCAATCCACAAAAAGTTGGTTTTTTTCTTTCTCATCTCCAGAGGAAAGAGTTTGTGGGGGCATGAGCTGAACAGACACATAAGACACAAGCAAGAACACCAGCCTCCAGCTAAAATAAAAGCACTTGATCTAACAAATTTCAGGGAGGCTTCACGAGTTTACTGCTGGTGTTACTCTCAAAGCAAGCAGAGGTCCCACGCCACGGGAAACCTACAGAAAAGACGAGATGAGTCCATTAAAGCAGAGCACAGTTGGTGCCTACAGACAGGCTGCTCTGTCCAGAACAGACGGCTTTAAACAAGCAAAGGGAAGGAAAAACTGAGTTGAAGCATGATTACATTAGAAAAGTTATAATTTGATTTAGATTAACAGAGAGAAATCCTAAAAGCTAAGAATTAGTTGTGAACTACGTCCACGATTATTTTCAAGAATACCCGCACGCTTTAAGATATCATTAACTTAAATGAGATTCTATGTTTAAAGGAAGATTTAACCTCACACACTCCCATTAATTCTTGCTAAATGTCCACGCGACACTTTGAAACGTAATGGAAAAGGTTAGCTAGCCATGATTCTTTTGAATGGGGCCTTCCTAAGATCCTCAAATTAAAAGTTCTGTCAGAAATGCCATCTTTGAAAATACAAAGCTCTCTGCTGCAGAAATGCATTAACTGCTCTGCATGAAGTCATTCCTGTTGCACAAGAAGTGCTTCCCTGGCACAAAGTAAGCCTCAGGCCTCTTCAGCACAACCCCATCTCTAAAATCCAACCCCAAGTCCCACATCTCTACCCCTCGTTTCCCCAGGACGGCCCTGTTCAGTTTTGTCAGCCATGAGCATTTAGCATCTGCGTTTGCTCACTGAGTTTGTCCAAAACTAAGCTACCTACATTCTCCTACAAGACTTTGGCCTCACAACATGTTTGTACACCTGCAGAGAAGGAGGCTGCTTCTTGGCCAGCCTGATTAATCAGTTAGGGAGTAATAGCTCGGTTAATCTCATTTTTTGCTCTAGAATTGCCAACTGGAAATGAACAGAGAAATCTTCCACTGAAGCACCTGGGGACATTATTAATACAAGGCTTGCACTGATGGAGCAAGAGACCCATCTTGCTAATACTGAGCAGTTGGTCATTGATTTAGACTATTAGAACAGCAGCTGGCATGCTTCAGCCAACCAAAGCCGACACATATTTCAAAAAAGTATTATCTGCAAGACATTATGGCTCTTGGAAAGTCTCCAGAAACAAATCAAATCACAAACCAAGTTTGCTGCTACTTGTATCTTCCTAAGTCTGGACCAACCTGTTACGCTCACCGGCACCGCAAAGTTCTGCATCCACGTTTTGTTTTTAAAACCAGGGTTACGTGGTTTTTCTCAGCCAGACACTTCATGAGTTTAAATCTTCATTTACTCCACACAGGAATTATAGTGTCAAAGAGGGATTTCACCAACTTGCATTTCTCTTGTAGAGCTGCCTACTCCCCTGAGACATTGTGATTTAGCCCTGAAGATGCTTTTTCAGAGTCTAAATAATTCTTTCACATTGTTCAGTCTTGTGTCCTACCTTTGCAGAAACTATCTTAATTAAATTATGTATGGATTAAAATATGAAACCATCTCTTTTCAACTAATTTCCCCCCAGGGAATAAGCGAAGAAACTGACCCATTCTGTCTGAAAGGTGTCTGACCACCTGGCATTCAACCACATTGTTTTCCTGTTTTGTTTAGACTTAATCACACTTAATCAGGCCAGACTCAGAGGTGGGACTGTTCAGTCTGCAGAATAGGAGGCTCCCAGGTGACCTTATTGTGGCTTTTCAGTATCTGAGGTGGCCTACAAAAAGGCTGGGGAGGGGCTTTTTAGGATGTCAGGTAGCGACAGGACCAGGGGGAATGGAGCAAAGCTGGAGATGGGTAGATTTAGAGTGGATGTGAGGAGGAAGTTCTTCACTGTGAGAGTGGCGAGAGCCTGGAATGGGTTGCCCAGGGAGGTGGTTGGGGCCCCATCCTTGGAGGTGTCTAAAGCCAGTCTGGATGGGGCTCTGGGCAGCCTGATCTAGGGTGGGGTGTCCCTGTCCATTGTAGGGCAGTTGGAACTGGATGATCCTGTGGTCCCTTCTAACCCTGACTGACTGTATGACTTGGTCTGGGTGATCCTGCTGTGGTGGGGGGATTGGACTGGATGATCTTTTGAGGTCCTTTCCAATCCCTAATGATTCTATGAAAGGAGTTGAACAGACAAGAAGCTCTATTATGTGGCAGCATACATCTACTCAGACACACATCTGAGATGTTCTACATTACTTAGTCACCATACACATTCGCAACAGATACAGAGACAAACCTTTCCCTCTGTGTAAGAGTTTGGCATCAAACTTCACTTAAAAAGCAATGCCTTAGGTAATTAAGTGCAAAAGAGTCTTCCTTTTGAAGATCTTCCTTACTGTACCTCCATGAACGTGCAAAGTCCTCAATCTCCCACTTTAAAAAGCACTTCCATGAGTTTGCAACCTTTTTGCACCACCTGCCAGATATTTCCTGGAAATGTAATAGCATGAGTTTGGTTCTCTACAGGCATTTAAGGAGGAATAGTGTGATTAAGATACATCCTCAATGGCTGACTTCAGGTTCTGACCAAATGGCTTCAGATCCTGCCCAGTATCTCTGTCCATAGTGAAGCCCATGACTCTGGAGTTTACCACGTGTCCAGAGTCAGAAGAGAAGCTCTAGCACTCAGGTGCTATACACGGGTACGTGCATGCTAAGACACAGAGTATAGAAAGCAGTCCACTGTTTGAGTTGGACAAGTTGTTGAAGAGTTGAGACATTTCTGTAGAACCTGCTACCACACACCAAACACAGGAACCAAGTAATTTGTCAGCATTTTCCGAGAAGCACATTTCCTACCCCAGTGAGCGATTTGTGTGAAATGCAAGTCGTAATAACATGTCTGTAGGATTCAAAACACATTAAAGTCTTGCTTGTTTTAAAAGCCACAACCATGTTTCAGCAAGGATGCACTGCAGACATGTGCACCTGAAAAATGAAAAATTCATAGTTATCTGACTGTCACCCAGAAGTCCAGGCAGTTTTCGCTGCAAGAAATTACTAAGCCAAAAATTTCATCTCACTTGAACATGTTCTTTTGCAAGCTACAACTACCAATTCTACAACTACCAAGGACCTGCAGTTCCCATTACCTAAACCCTGCAATAGTCAGCATCAAGAGCTAACACTAGCATATAAAACTCGTGTTAGAACTCCACAGAGGGTTTGTTGTGTTGAAGGAAACTGCCATGCTGGCTTATGCGAGCTGAACCAAGCACGTGTGACAACACTACGGATCACAAGAATCAGGAGGGTCACAGCATGGTACAGGCATGAAAGAGTCACACGTTGGGTGAAGTGGAAGTGATAAATCACAAATCTCATGGAATCACCTGAGAATCAGTAGGGAATACTTTGATGCAAGTGGATCGGTACTGTGATTTAAACTACTAACAGGAAGGATGTTCTCTCACCATGGGTGTTTGTTAGTTTGAGTAAAGGGAGTCTTTCTGGAGGGTTCAGCTTTGCTACACAACACAAGAACTGCCTTTAAGCATTAATGATAAGCAGACTAATATATTCCCCATCATATGAGTAAACACAGACTTTCAATGCAGTTGAACAGAGAAGCCTCTCTTAAAATCTACAGAACAAAAAGGTACCCAAATGCGGGCAGACAAAGCCCTGATCTTTGAGGATCCCAAGCTCTGAAACATGCAATCTATCACGTAAGAGACAGAAGAGGTCAGCCATTAATTAACACCCAAATTAAAGCTTTTCAAGTAAGGGTCAGAACTTCCTTTGTTTTGACATTTAAAGCACCAGCAGTGCATTTCCCAGCTTAGCATGTGTGACACATCACCTAACACTTTTATGTTAATTGGCTCCATTTTTCAAGTGCACTATTTGATTCATCGTCAATTAAAAATACCCCCAAAAGCCACGACTCATGTGCGTTAAGTATAAACATGATTAATGTAGCACAATTACATTTCCACATTTGATGAGTCTGATTAGGAGCTTCTTTTAAGTCAGCCTGGCATGAAGGAGCATTGTCACGAGAAGAGACGCGTCAGTGTCACGGAGGGCAAGCTGTCTGATGGGGAAGCACGTTCTGGCCAGAAAGGTATCAGCAAGGTGTGAAACCTGTAATCAAATGCTGCCAATTATCACTTCATGACAAATGCAACAACCTTTGTGTCTGTCTGACCACAGAAGATGGTCCTAGTTCTAAACTAAGAGAAGATCTAAGGAAGAAACTCCAGTAATGTAATTGCTCGTTAAAGCACTAATGACATTCTTAATGTCATGTAGTGATAGGACAAGAGGCAATGGGTGTGAGCTGGAACAGAGGAGGTTCCATCTAAATAGCAGAAGGAACTTCCCAGTGAGGGTGATGAAGCACTAGAAGGGGCTACCCAGAAGTGTTGTGGTGTCTCCTTCTCTGGAGACGCCTAAAACCTGCCTGGATGCCTTCCTGTGCGACTTGGTCTAGGTGATCCTGCTGTGCCAGGGGGATTGGACTAGATCTCTCAAGGTCTCTTCCAATCCCTAATGATTCTATGATACATGGACAGACCCTCTACTATTTCCAGAACGTGACTCTATGGATCGCCTCGTGCTACATCACAGTTTAAGAAAACTCTACTCAGGTAAAGGAACTGGGCAGACCAGGAGTGGGAGAGCAATGTCTGATTTCACTTTTGGGAATAGAAAGCTTAAGTTATGTGGAGACAAAGAGAAAAGTCAAAATCAGAAGAAACTAACTGCTAACTCAAGAAAATGAAATAGTCTGAGCCTGGAGGTTGTTGTTAAAGGGATTGCAGTGGTAAATGGGGAGAGAAACCTGAGCATGATGAAATAAAATCTGCGAAACAGCAACAGAATTCCAGCAAACTAATGGGAAGGAGGGCACCCAT
This sequence comes from Rhinopomastus cyanomelas, assembly GCA_013400115.1. Taxonomy (NCBI): domain Eukaryota; kingdom Metazoa; phylum Chordata; class Aves; order Bucerotiformes; family Rhinopomastidae; genus Rhinopomastus; species Rhinopomastus cyanomelas. The sequence continues at coordinate 1,070,359 of VXBP01010050.1, forward strand.
AAACAACTGGACTGATGTGATTGTTGCGGCCAACTTACAAGTAGGCTTTGGTAAGAATAAGGATAGACTCTGTACCCTCAAGTTTGGGCTTCTCCTCATTCCTCCCATGAGTTGATATAAAATATAATTAACATTACCATGTGTATAAGTAATAAACGCGTAAGCAGCAGCCATAACCTATAGTTAATTACAAGGATGATACCAGCTATGAGATGTACAGTAGGTCCTTATTTAAATTGAAAAATTAGTAAAGAGACTGCTCTATTGTACTTCAGGAAAGAACTAAGGAGCTCCTTTTCTTATCAAGGACTACAGAAACAATCACAGCTATAGGCCTGCTTTGCATATTCACTCTATTAATTTACATAGTCCTTGTAAGCCTCGCGTCGCAATGCAACTGCTAAATTGCACCACTCCTGGGTAACGGGTACAGAAAGATGTAAGAGCGTGCAGAGTGTATTCAAACAGACAATTAAAAATATCAATTCTGTTGACAGCTAAAATGAAGAAACTGTGCAGAGGTTTAGTGCTGCCGCATGAAGGACACAGGGCTTACGAGTGATTGAATTAACGAGAATTATGCATCGACAGTCTGCCTTTGTCGAACACTGCACATTAGGCCAATTTAGCGGCTGCTTATTAAAATAATTTAATTCTGAAGATTGTTTCCAGGCATTTCTAAATCTCCTCCTGGTCTTCCCTCCTCCTCACGTTAATGATGGCATCTTAATTATTGCACAAGTTTCACACTAGTGCAATTTGCTGGGTCACCACAGAGCAGCTCAGTCAGCTGTGGCTTAACCAGCCCATCCTTTCAGGCACAAATCAGCAGATCGGGCCAGACACGCTACAGCTCCGAGTTCTAAAGCAGACAGAAGAGACAGTAAAGGTTATTTTTAGTCAACTCATTACTAACCTCTTAATATTGATTCTCTTTACAGAGGTCGTCTTCTACACTTTTATTGAATCTATTATACTCCCTATATTCTAAGAACAACTACTTTTAGCCACGATGTGATCATCAACTCTAAGATGATAATTTAAAATAAAACAAAATTGCCTTAAGAAATTAGAGGTTTGAAATTTCACTTCCAAGCTGAATAACAACCTCACATCTCTCCGATTAGCATGACTACTTGTGAGCAAAATTTTCTCTGGAAATGCAATTCAATTAAGAAACATTCAGGATGCTCTGACTAGAGCTGCTATCCTACAAGTTTATTTTAGCACCCGTTAAAGACTGAGCGACTTAAGAGAGGCATTTCAATAGGCTCTGGCAACTGACTCCGACACCTCATATGGAAAAGTTAACACTGCTTTGAAATGAGAGTCATCCAAACACACATATCAGTGGAAATATATCGATATGTAGTAGTGATATCTGGAAAGAAGGGATGTGGGAAGAGTCTGCGTTTAATGAGCGATACTGCTTTGCACTTCTTGACTTTGAACCAGGACCATACATCCCACTGTAGGATCCAGACACTGTGCACGATGCCAAGCACTGCTGTTTCTTGCAGCATACCTAGCTCAACAGTTCCTGGCTCAACGGCAAGCACTCGAGCATGGCAAGGAAACTGTAAGAAATATGCATCACATCTAGTGACGCAGACACGTTTACAAGTTATGAAAACAGTAGCACTTAATGTAAGTCTTCCAAGTCACTGATCTCTAGTTTGACAACCTTGAAGTCCCAAAGCCACAGAGTAAATTGTAAAAATCAATTAGGAAACAAATCAGAGTTTCTCATATTACTGAAGTATTTGAATCATAGAATCACAGAATTATTAGGGGACCTCGAAAGATCATCTAGTCCAGTCCCCCTGCTAGAGCAGGATCACATAGACCAAGTTTTGAAGGAGCTAGTAGAAGGTATAATAAATGTCAGTGGTGTGTGCAGGCAGGGTCCATTCCACTGCCTCCCAAATGTGCTAAGACGAGGAGTGAAGGACAGTTAAACCTCCATCAGTTAAAGGACTTGAGCACTTAGTGACAGACATTGGCTCGTTGAAACTTCTAGTAAATATCTCAGTTGTCCAACAATCTGCTGTCATGGATGATCACAAGCTTCACCCAAATTCCTCTGAATTTCACATGAATACTTGGACTTACACTGACTTTGAATGAAACATCTAAGATACACACGTCTAAATACAAAGTGGAGATACTATTGATACTGAACTGTTGATAGACGAGCTCTGATTTCCAAGACTATAGGAAAGACTATAAAAAAAAATCAGAGTAAGTTTACTTTTTAAAAAATGAATGACAAAGTTCTCACAGTATTTATAGTCTCCTAAATGATTATATACAGTGTACTCTAGTAGACAGAGCCCAGTAACATCTGTAGAGACCTAGGACTAAAGCAGGGGAACTCGGGAAGGATCATGGCAACATTCAAGATCCCAGGCACAGTGGCAGCAGCGACAGGAACACAAACAATTCTGACTTTTGTGCAATAGTAACGTGTGAAAATAACATACGGTTCAGGATTGGCTGGTCCTCTCTGAATTCAAATGGCTCTTCAATATAAAAAACCTTTTGCTGGAATCCAGGGACACATTCTAGATCTTCTGCACACGCAAGCAACAGAACCTGAGGAAAAAGGGGAAATGAACTTTTAATGCAACTGTTCATCTGTCATGATGACTTGTGGGAATGGTAGTGGGTTTAGGCTTGGTGTTCTTAAAACATTGGGCTCCATTCTCATAAAGCAAAACACCTATCACATCACACTTCCGCCGTCAAATCTCTTTTTAATGTAAAGGTTTTGCTTCTACACCTGTGGGCTAGCATGGAAATTACAAGATGGTAGCTTTCAAAGTTAAGTTCAGTTCAGATTTACAATAAAAGATCATAGAATCATAGAATCATTATGGATCGGAAGGGACCTGGAAAGATCATCTAGTCCAATCCGACCTCGTAAGATCATCCAGTCCAATCCCCCTGCCACAGCAGGATGTTCTTGGTCATGAAAGTATAGGATACAGTGTTGTCCCTAAAAATCCCATGTGAATTCAACTAGGCTTAAATACAGACTTAAGTGCTTTCAAGTTTATTTAAACCATTAATAAATTTGGATCTGAAAACCTAGTTTCAGAAAGATGATCACAAAGTTATAAAAGGAATCAAGTCTCTTACTAGAGGAATCTTCTATGATAACATGTAAAACTGTTGCCTTTTTTTTCCCCACTCCACTACAAGGGTTTGTCCATTTTCCCTGTAATCAGAAGCTTTTTTTACATCAAAGGAAATCTGAAAGTGAAATACGTGCATCACAGTGGAAGTGAATCTGAGGGCTGAAGTTCAATACGGTTTATATCAGTATGTGGTCACCCAAGTTCCCTGTCACCACAGAATCACAAAACATTAGGGATTGGAAGGGACCTCAAAGACCATCTAGTCCAATCCCCCTACCACAGCAGGATCACCTAGACCAAGTCACACAGGAACACCTCAACATAAAAGAAATTTTAAAGCAAAATCAAATTGGTTGGAAATAGTGACAATGCTAACGATTAGTCTCTGAAGATGTGAACTCCTCCTCTCAGCAAAGGCAACCTGAACAACTTCTCTTGGCAGCTTTTAAATGAGAGAACCTCCAATAAAGAGGCAGCAAGAAAAACATCACTACAAAGCTTAAAAGGTTAAAGAAAGAGGTAAAATGAGGGAAATTCAGGGTAGGAAAAGACAAATCTGTGTTTTTCAGGCTATATATTTCTGACTGCACTTTCAAAAGTACTTTCTGCTTCAGAGCCTCCAAAGATGTTTTCCAAAACCTGAACTTCAGCTGGCGTTCAGAGTACTCTGATCTCAAAGTTATTATGGCCAATCTGCTGCTTGTTGCCAAAGAAAAATCCAATAGGGAGGGCAAGCACAGCAACCAAGAAGAAAATGGTCAAACACAATGGTTCTGAATGGCTTTTGCTCTGAAACTCAAGTGGCCCTGCTCAAGTGAGTCATTTTCAATGTGGTAATCATCTTGCAAATAAAGCTCTGCAGCTGCAAAGTGAGGACAATTGCTCCCCTCAACCACATGTGTGAATGCTGAAGGCTCCACTGTCCTTCAGCAGTTCAGGTGACAAACTGCTCCCCACCCCTGAGCAACCTCTCACAGTTTGCTCACTTCTACCTCCACAATGTTCTTACCTAGGCATGTCAAGCCTGATACTACAGAGATGCTCTGCTCAATGTTTACACCTGCACGTTTCTCTCCTTACCACCACCTCATCCCCTCCCGAATCAGAGCAACGCAGTATCTGCTCTCTCCCTTCACACACTTCACACTTACTACAAGTTTTAAGTGCCCAGCAATACCCCACCTGGGCTGCATCAGCTCTTACTGAAATTAACTGCTAGATCACTTGCATCACATCCCTGACATTTGCTATAAAAGTTTGGCTACAAGTGCCAAGCAGACAGAGAGACAGCTAGAAAATTTTAGGATAATTTAGCTGATGGTAGTCAAATGCAGCCTTTGCCTTCCACCCTGACCTGCTCTTTGTTCCTTTGAAGGAAAAACCCAGAAAGAAGAGAACTAAAAGGAACAGACCAAGCAAGGTGCACTGCACTTGACTACTCACTTGTATATATCCACATAAAGGCTGAGTTTCTTCCAAAGGCTTGGCAGTGCCTAATCCCTCATTCCATTTATGACACTATAGATTGATTTCACTGGAAATCTGGCACGCTGCTGAGAATTGGATCTGTCCCTTCGCTCTTCCGGTACGAGACATCTGCAAAGCTGACGTGAGGTATTCCAAGCCTGCCCTCAAAACTGGGCATCAAACCCGATCACCAGTTATTAAAGAGCAATAAAACAGACTTTTATGCATTTAATTTGTCACGTGCAGCAAAAGACCGACACGGGTGTGGTTTTTTCTGGACGCATCTCTCATTTTCTGTGCTCACAGCACATTTTTTAAGTGTCTGCATGTCTGACTCACGGTGCAAATGAATGACTACACAGAAAAACGCAATCGCAGCACGAGGAAAAGTCTTCCAGTCGAGATGCAGCAACAACTGAAACAAAAGTTATATAACGAGCCCACACCAGGAAAAAAACCCTGGCAATACACGCAGACAAGTATCTCCAAACCAACCCTTCTGCTGCAGGACTAACCCAGCAAGTAAGAGGAAAATCATGTTCTGATCTCCAAGCTACCGGCATCTTAAAGTTGGAACTCTTGTCTTACAGGGCTATAAATAAAAAACCTTTGGACATCATCTGTGTCGCTACTTAGAAAAGGAGCATGTCTGCTTTATCCGATTTGTGACAGCACATGTTGACTTTGAGATCTGGGCAAACTAAATAGGTCAGAGTTAACTTCTGTGAGCCGGGGCAGAAGCCTCACATAATACAGATGCAGCAAAGAGAAAATGACCTTTACTCCCTTTGAAATAATTACAAGACTCGGGCTCGGCCTTGCTGCAAAACAGAACATTTTCTTCTCGTTTCGCAATTCCAGGCACTTTCTTCCTCTCAACGTGTCAGGCAAGATGTGTCACCACACTAGGAGTTTTTTTAATTAATTACCTTCTAAAAGCACAATTATTCTTTTAATTTATTTTTCTCACGAAGACACTTCTGTTGAACTAAATGCCTATCTCATTAAAGTAGTTTCTGATGAGGTTTCTCCACTTTGGGGAAAAAATACCTTGAAAACTCATCTGGGAAACTCATCTGAGCTGAGATATGTAGAAGGCAAAGAGAATATTGTTCAAAGCAGAATCCATTCGGAATGTAAGCGCCGGGTGGAGTTCTTATTTCGTGATAAAAGGGCTTCTGGGCTCATAGCTGTCTAAAGAAAGACTTGAGCTAAGCCTACTGAAAATAATGTTGGAGTGTCATACGTGTAGGACGCAGAATATATAAATATTGTTCACACATCCAGCCAAGTAAGTACTGGGCAATTAGTACAAGAGGATCCTTCACCCGCTGCCGAGAAAAAAGTCGCGTTCTTGAAAGAATATGACAATTACGCAGCAAATATCGTTTGCTCACGAAACCTAAAGGGGTGGAAGTCTGCAAAGCAAAGCAGGCAGTCATGCCTAGTCAGTCCTACAGATCCTACACTCACTGACATGCAGAATCAAAGTTTTTCATAACCTACTGCTTTCCGGAACCGTACCCGGTGAAGACTCATTTTTAATATCCTGACAATTTGTCTTTTGGAATTTATTACGAGTCACTATAAGGAAAATGTCACCAGTTCAGATAACTCCTATGCAAGTTTGGTCACTGGGCTAGAACTATAGTCCTGGTGAGTTATTAAAACTAAGAAGCACTGGCTTTTTTAGTTAATAGAAGAGCACGCACTCGCCGGTGACCTTGATAGACCTCAACATTTGCACTGAAAGCTGCTCACATGGAACAGACTGGAAAGCAAAAGAGGGTGACAATTTTATACCACACTGCAGAGGAAATTAATAAAGCCCCTGATGGCAGAGTACCTTTGGGTATTACCACACCGCAAAAACAAGGGCTCTTCTATCGCCATTGCTGATCACAAAGTTAGTCACTGAAATGGCCTTCCAACTCATCTAAAAATCTTTGTGTCTTTCTGAGTCTCCCAGGTTCAGCACATCAAGCAGCTTCATCCAGGTTTGATTGGCCACATCCTCACCTTAGAAGTTCTTCTCCTCACTGTCTACTGTAAAGGCTGTCCTACCTTCATTAGCCCTACCTGTATGAGATCAACTGTCATAAAAATTCCACCTTCATTGCACTTCACACACATTCTGATGGTGTGAAATTCATCCTTGTGCAAAGCTTTATTTAATTAGAGATGTAAATGGTGCAGACACCTGCGAAAGCCATCTGCCCGGGCATGAGTTTTGCACACGGTAAGCGCAGACAAGTCTCGTTTCACAGGGCAATATTCTGCAGGGCCACACTCTACTGTTGACTTCAGGACAGTAATTTGATAGGCAAACGTAAAACCCCACAGAAGAAGAGCTAAAATAGAAGCCACACTCATCTTTAGTAATAGTAGTAATCTGAAAAGCTCAAAAATTAAGAGTCGCTTGCTGAGAAATGAGGTTTCCAATTGTTTTGGGTTTTTTTAAATTGAAGCTTTTTGTGAGGGGAGGAGTTTAAGTAGTTCTTTTTTATTCATTTCCCTGAAAGTCAGTATTGAAAATTTATGCTTCTGAGCTCTTCTCTGAACATATGAGAACTAGAAATTGGCTTTTTGCATATGAAAACTTCAGATATTCATATAGAATACGGTGATCCCAGAAGCTGAGAACCGAGAGGGAAAAAACCTAATCAGAATGCGAACTGCCAACACTGAATTAAATTGCACATGTCAAAATATTTTTATCATGCAGATCAAGATCTTTGAATCTTAAAGCCCTTCCTATCTTCTTCAGGTGCTGCAACACTAAGCCTGCAGAACATGGGTAGGGAAGAAGCCATCAGGAAAGAAAAACAAGCAACGAGCAGCACAGGCATGACATTTTGCAGAGGGATGATGAAATCTTGTCTTCACTGGAGTCAGTGAGAACTGTTCATTGATTTTAGGGTTTTATTCAAGATTTAAGTGAGGGAGTTATTTAAGTGAAATTAGCAGAGGGATACTGAAACAGAATAAAGAGAGCACTGCTTTAACAACAGTCCTGGGTTTGCATTGTGCAAACTGCAGTTAGTGTCAGCAGGTCCTGAGGCAATTGTTTCATCAAAGCACGGAGACTGGACATGAAGATCTCATCTTCTGTATTTAACTCTCTTTTTTTTTTTAATGAATTGGAACAGAACAACTCTCAAAAGTCTGAATAACTTACCCTCTGATTGGTATAACTCATAAAGGTATTTTAACATTGTGAAAACATGTGTTGAATTATTTATTCCCAAAATTGACTAAATCCAAGAAAACACACAGTTCTCGGCACTAACCAGAATGCTACAGTTTGGGAAACTCTTTATACAATATTTTTGTTTTGGAGAGAAAGTTCTCACTGTTTTTGGCTTTCAGCTCTCTTCCTTTTATCAGGACAGAGTCTCAGAAAGTGAGCATCCACAATCTCTACCTCCGAATCTGATAGCGAATTCCAGTCATTTTTGTAAGAAATGCTATTAAGATTTGGCACCAAGATTCTTCAAGGATGACAAATATTCTTTTAAAGGACCTACATCCCCATTTACTGCACAGCTCTGTTCTGAAAGTGAAAGTCACACCCGGAGTACTGAAAAGTGGGCTATGAAAATGCAAATTAGAATCACTTTATTGGCTCAAATGAATTCAGTTCTCCTGTCACTGAGCAATACGACTGCAGTAGACATCCGTTATCTGGAAACAAAATATGACAAACTCTTTTGTGAGACTACCTGGCACTGAAGCTGGTTTTTTATGAGCACTTTCCTTGTGAATGTCTGTTTGTCATAAGAGTTTTCTCACCTATTCGGGAAGAAATGTGCATCTCCTGTGACACTGGAAATGTTCAGTTATTCTAGAAGCAATTTGCCAGCACTAGTGGCTGAACAGAGTTTTCTTCTGAAATCCTGGATCTCTGGAAGGGGCACTAGCAAGTTGTCAAAACATGACCACGGGGTCTGTTCAGAGCCCAGAGCAGCACTGGAGTCCACTCCAGGGTGAAGGAAAACACGAGAGGTGGACTAGAAAGTATGGGAGCACTTCCATGTGACCTTTCTTCTCTCCTCAGGCTCTGAACCACCTCAAAACAATCACTTCTTCTGCTCTTCTTCCAGTCACATCTGCCCCCTGGATCAAGTCATCTGGCAGCTCTGCAAAAGCCAGTGCCCACAAAATAAATGTGGACAGAAGAATCCTAGAATCATTAGGGTTTGGAAGGGACCTTGAAAGAAGACCGTCACAGTTTGCACCACAAGCTGATTTAGCCACAATGAAACTGCACCCCAAAATCAAGCTGTTTAATAAGCTCTTGCTAACACATCTTCCATGCATCATGACATGAGAGCAAAGAAAGACTTCCTACAGGCATGGATAGAGTCACCTCTGGCATCACAAGCAGGCACAGCCTACAGTTTCTCTTGGCCAGATCACTTGATCCTGATCATAAATAATTCTTCCCACATTCCACAATAATGAACCTTTCCTCCGACGGTTATTTCATAGCTTCCACAATAAATTTGTTCCTGGTCAAATAACCACTTATTCTTGTACAAGTCTTGTTCATAACTAATTAACCTTTTCCTAAAGCCTTCAATTCATTAGGCTAGAAAAGCCAAGCTCTTTCACTCTCCTCCTGCAAGGACACCTTTCTTTGATCCTTTCCACAACCTTTCATGCTGCCTGCCTACGTTCGCTGATGATGAATTCCAGCTAAGCGTTCTTCAGGGTCTGCCAAGTGATCCTATCCATACGTTGGGCTTAAGGAAATCTAGTAGTTGCCTAGTGCTTCTTGAAATTCCACTTTTCCTTTTTAAAGTCTGGTCATACTGATGGATCATCATCATTTGAAATTAACAAAGAAAGAGCTGAAAAATGTGACATCGACCGAGATATTACCTCCATTTAGCTACAAAAATGTTAAGCAGCTTTTGCAAACAGAGTCAGGATTAAACTTTATGAAAGACAAACACAGATGCAAACCCTCATGCATTGCTAAATCTGTGCCCTTTCTGACCAGATGAGAACAAACTCTGCGCCCAAGTGGCAGACATCCTGCCAAGCAGAGCCCAAACTTAACCTTCCTTCTCAACACTGCTTCTTAGCTGAGACTCAGAAACTGCTGGTAGCTTCCAGTATCCAAGCTCAAGATGGCCCCTATGGCTCAGAGCACAGGATCAACTTAACATTTCATCACTGTAGACCTGTCTGAACATTGCTCACTTTGTAACCCAATAACTACCATCCTAGTCACACAATAATAGAACGGTTTGGGTTGGGAGAGACTTGGAAGGGACCTCAAAAGATCATCTGGTCCAATCTCTATAGACACAGCAGGATCACCTAGACCAAGTTGCACAGGAATATATCCAGGCAGGTTTTAAACATCTACAGAGAAGGAGACTCCACAAACCCCCTGGGCAGCCCTTCCAGTGCTCCATCACCCTCACTGGGAAGAAGTTCCTTCTTATATGAAGGATTCTATGATTCTACTATTATATTGATGTGGAACCTCCCTTGTTCCAGATTACACCCATTGCTCCTCATCCTACACTAGATGACATTGAGAAGAGCCTGGGTCCATCCTCCTGACACCCACCCTTCTTCCTTTTAGAAGAGACTTTATAGAAGACACCTACAGGAAGGCTTCTATAAAGTCTCCCCAAAACCTTCTTTTCTCTGGGCTCAACAACCCCAGCTTCTTCAGCCCATATTTACAGGAAAGGTGCTCCAGCCCTCTCATCATCCTCCTGACCCTCCTCTGGACTTGATCCAACAAGTCCACACCCTTCTCATGCTGGGAGTCCCGAAGCTGAGGCAGTCCTCCAGATGTATTCTCATGAGAGCAGAGTAGAGGGGGAGAATCACCTCCCTCATCCTGCTGGGTCACAGCAGTACGTTAATGATTAATAACAGAGGCCAAATTGCGGTACTTGTGCTCAAAGTAAGTAATATTTTAAATTACTCAACTATTTAACAAGTAAATACCTACCCTCCATGATTAATAACCCAGTTTAGCAAATAAGACTCCTTAGACAAAGGGACAGGTTCCTGCTGCTCCAAGGTTATATTTTTGTTTATTTTTAGGCATCATGGAAAAAGGAATCGTGTTTTGCTGAAAACCGATACACCCCTGGAATGAGATTACAACTGGTTAGCCTGTTTAGAGAGGCTGCATAATAAATTCATTTTACAGGGCACAGAATAATGCAAATGAGCCATTCAATAGCACTCCTGCACCACTGAAAGAGGCATAAAGAAGAAGCATTAAAAGCCAGAGTTCTGATCTGGTTATACTGCAGGGTATGGAATTACTGAGACCTAAACTGCATCACAATAACCTGCTCAAGGATCTGCTTATACAAAACATTTTAGTTATTTATCACCTAATGACATAAACAGGTTGATCCCATTTTCCCACAGTAATGACTTCATGAAACACTTAGATGAATGAAAATATGGATCTCTGGTTTCAAAAAAGAAAAAACCAAGAAAAGGAAATAAATTAAGAATTCTTTAAACATATTTATAACCCTTTGCATGCAGTTACAAGGGGCAAAGTCATTATCCCCCACACAAAAACAACGAGGTGGCAAAAGCCAATGGACAAGAAAGAATTAAAATCATATTTCTTCGAGAAGATAGTGGGTTTTGGATAGGATGGCTGGAAAATACAAGGAATATGATACATGTTTAATTTCCCAACAGTGTGATCATTATCAAAAAAAGTGCAACCTTCCACCCACCGTTTTCTTTATATCCCACCAAGCTCCAGCACAGAGCAATTACCGCTGCGCGCAGAACCGAGCTCGGCGGAACGCCAAACATTTGTCTTTGGCGCCAATAAGCTAGAACCAAAAATGAGCTGGCTGAAAACAATCCTTCAAGGAGCAGCGTGGCCGTGAGCATTAAACACGTACACAGGGCTATTTTCACGAGACTCCTTTATGAACTTGACACAGCTCAGCTACCCACTGCAGCTGAAACTGCCCAGTGGTTTCCAGTGTTATAAGGGGAATCGTGGAGAACATGGGGAAGCACTGAGACAACATGGCTTGTACAGTCTCAGCAAGCCAGACCAAAGCCATGCAAGTGATCCAGGGTGGCATGCAGCGCTACTTCTGCTCATCCTATCTGCTGGTTGCTCCAGGAAGCCAAGAGGTGCATGGCAGTTTTTACTGCAGCTGGTAAAGTTTAGGGGCATGGATCATTCCAGAATATCAACGAACCCTAAGAAATCTCTTTCTAACTAACTCAGAACAACATGTTCTTACATCATGCTCATACTGTATGTCTTTAGGAGAGGGAGCTGACCTTGGAAATCCAAATAGTAAAAACAATACGAAACAACCACTGCCAGCCTGTACATTAACCAATAGGAGAGAGTAAAGCCTTAAAACACTGCGTAGTTAATAAGTAGTTCACCCTAAAAAAGGCTGTACTAAGGAGGTAATTTCAGCCTTTAGTAGATGTACAGACTGAGGGCACAGGAACTGGAGCCTGCTGCTCTACACAGTTCACCACAGGAAGACATACTACCTGTTTTACCTTTATCTCAGAGCCCACAGAACAGAAATTCCAGATAGTAGATTAGCTGTTACCTGCCCGGTCAACCTTGTTAAGGACATGCTTTTACAGATCATAAAAGATCAGCCAGTAAGGCTGAGCTACATAACTACACTGCGGTAAATTCATTTAAGCTCTTCTGTTGTCTTAGCCCCTGGCCCAGCTCACCAGCTCCGTCTGTCAAAATAAAGCATCACTATCCGTCCCCAGTTGACCTTAACTGGCTAAGAAGCTACTGCAAGAAATCATGAATTTTCATAGAAAGACAGAAAACTGATGAACTTTGGAATTATTATTACAAGGGAAGAAAGATACTTGAATGAAATGAGGGAAAATATGTGCAGTGTAGACCTATCCTACATCGTACGTATCTGATATTTGTATGAACCTCCTATGTTCCAGCTCACACCCATTGCCCCTTGTCCTATTACTAGATGACACTGCGAAGAGCCTGGCTCCATCCTCCTGACACCAACCCTTCACATATTTATAGACATTAATGAGATCATCCCTCAGTCTTCTCTTCTCCAAGCTGAAGAGACTCAGCTCCCTCAGCCTTTCCTCATAAGGGAGGTGTTCCACTCCCTTCATCATCCTCGTTGCTCTACGCTGGACTCCCTCCAGCAGCTCTTGAACTGAGGGGTCCAGAACTGGACACAATACTCCAAATGTGGTCTCACCATACATCTATGTAACTCAAATTCTTGGATCACTGCTCATTTTACCAGTTAAGGGGCTTGTGTATTTGTTTACAAGAGGCAGCAATTTTTGAGTTCTTAGAATGGTCCAGAAACACAGAGAAAAGGTTAAAAAAAAAAAAAACAGACCCCGGTCTTTTTGGCACTGCCGGCTGCTACTGGAGGAGTGTTTGTAAGGTATTGCAAGAACACAGTCAAAAATTTAAAGGAACTTGTACCAGCTCTTCAGAGTTTAGAGAAAGGATGCCCTGGGGGAAAGACAGCAAGTAGTTGAACATTTTTGAGCACATCACAATAAAGCAAAATCTCTAAAGCTTACAGGCTCCCTTGTGTTAACCGTGACATTACATCAAGAATGACCTTTCCAAAGAAATAAAACCCATTAACACTAGGAACATGACAACTATTAAAGATCAACATTTAGTAGCCAAAGCAGGAGAAATGGAAAAAAATAACACCAGTCTGGTAAATTAATTAGAACATAAATAAAATGAAATCAAGACCTTGGTCTATAACCCTCTCTGCTATAATTGCTTGCCATTTAAAAGTTGAATGAAATCTTTTATGTAACAGATACAGCCATTGACCCTGCGTGCATTAGGGAGTCAGAGAAAATTCTGACACGTGGAGAATGGCATCTCAGAAGTACTGGCAAATGTCTTTGTAAGATCCTGCTGAATACCTATTTCTTGGGGGTTTTGACAGTAGAACTATCAGCCATCACAAAGTGATGCTGCTGGGAAATAGTGAAGGTTTATTGTTAAATATTTCAAGGTGGTACAAGCAACCAGCACAGAAAGTTACCTGTGCTCAGGGGAACAGAATGGTGGGGTTTTTTTTCCTTACATGGAGGGATGGCCACCAGTTCTTGAGAGATGAGGTCACATGTATGGTTGCATCCCAGAAAGTCCATCGTGAAACCTCTATCAGTAAACTAACATTTGCTTCTGAAGTCCATAGTTGAAATCAAGTTAGGTTTCTGCAGTGGCTAAGGAAACTCTTTAACTGAGGCCTCCCCACTTCAGTTTTCAGTGCATTTACTAGTTTTATAATGATCTACTTTTACCATGTCTGTCATCTGCTCCACATGAGATTCAATAGGTAAACACAACCTATAAACATAAAACACACAAAAGGCTTTGAAAAATGTGAATCTCTGCCTTGGATCTTGCTTTTACAACCTATATCCACCACTAAATATTAATAGCTGTAGTTGAGAGAAGTCAGACAGATCCTTGTCTACAGTTCCCAGACAGAGTGTGAGGACCTGCTTGGATCTGTCCAGACCGAGCAGGTAAGAAGGTCTAAACCAATCCACACCTGGAAGACCTGCAGGAACTCACACAGATCTGGAGGGTTTGTTTTTTATCAGTCGGTCACACCAAGAAATACCAGTGTCTAAGCCACTTTCTTTATAGGGTTATATTTGATTTCTGTTTTGCCTGAACTACATGGAATAGTGAGTATAAGTATAGTAAACTAATAAACAAACTGTATTTCCTACACCAGGATATAGTCATTTAATCACGCGCTGTCCCACTATTACTGCTTGTAACAGGGGTTAATTTAGAATTTTTGCACTTTCATATAACCAGATTTCTTGATTCATTTTATCAAAGTCAAGCTGTTTGAGTCATACATAAGAATAAGAAATCTTGAAGAAAAAAAGTCAAGAATCCAGCAATTTAAAAATCCTTTTCCTTGTACATAGCAATTTAAATTTACTAGAGCACTTCAATTTTTTTTGTTGGGTTTTTCTTCTTGCAAGTGCTTCAGTGTGGAAGTGATTGAGGTTCTGTGCTTGCACAGTACAAAGCAATTTAAAATTATTCAACTGCTTCCATTTTTATAGGTACTTTTATTTGGAAATGATTGAGGTTCTGATCATGCTCAGCATTGCACAATTTTAAATTATTTAAATGCCTTTTTATAATCAATGTTTGGGACTGAATTCTGGGAGGGTACAGGACATTATCAGGCAGCTTAAATTACACAATAATTTTATGTTTCACACAATCTTTCACCTCCTAAATAAGAATCAGGTTGCAGGGGTGGAAGCATAAAGCATTACACTTCAAAATAATTCCGCATGATGCAAAAGCAGAAACCTGACTTCTCTTTTTCAAGTATTGTAAGAGACACTTCTTCCATTCTCCAGTTCTCCTGTCTTACTGCGTATTATGAAGCAGAAGCTACATATTCCAGATAAACAAAGTAGAAGTAAGTAATTTCAAAGGCAGACAACAAAGTCAAAAAGAAGTTTTCCAAGTCCATGGAAAATGAGAAGAATTTATTCCCGTAGCATGTGACTTATCAAACTTCACGTCAGGAAACCATTCGAGTCCTCTGCTCAATTCGAGTTTGTCTGCTCAACAGCTTCCAGTTCAAGATTACTGTAAACATTCAGTAGCTGAAGTAGGAAATTCAGTCTGGACTCCAGCCTGATTTAATAGGACTAATACACAGAAAACTGTGTATAGACGTTTGATCAGCGGAGTTATTGTTCTCAATGGTCAAAAGCCTGCTCTGCTCTTAAGTGTTGGCACATGAAAGGCGAGGAAATTAGGGTGCAAAGTTTGGAAGTGGTGCTGGAGATGTACAAATGGAGAACTGAGAGACAGACACTGGCAGGAATCCTCCACTCCCTTCTTACCTGGGATCCTTCATTAGTAACGCTGCCAATGCACTTACTACCTAACAAGAATCCAATGCAAGGGCTTTTGTACTCTCCTCCAAGATATTCAATACACGCGAACGTTATCTAACCTCTGTTTTAAAATGTGACACCGTAGAAAGAACAACATCCTGACTAATTTCCTCAAAAAGTTTGTCTTCATATTTCACCTCTCGCTTTTTATCACAAATGACATAGAAGAAGTAGGACAATGTCTCAGCAAGAAAAACAACCCAGTGCTCCTCCACACATTCATTTGGGGAGACAGCAGCTAGTCCTTGTAGGTATTGGCATCCCTTACTAATCATAGGCTTTTAATTCTGTGTCTCCAATTTCAATTAGTAGGTAAACACTGACATCCTCAATTGCTCTACACAGAGCTCCCCTTTATCCAGCTAATCATGTTCACTGCAGCTATTCCCCAGGCTGAGCTCTCAGAGTTCCTAGCTTCTGTAAATCCTCGGCATTACATCTTTCGATTCAGAAACAAAAATACTGACATATCTTATCATTCAAAAACACGTGTCCTGGGTTCAGTGAGAACTGTGTTCTCCTCTCTCCCAGTAGTCAGCTGTTGTGCTCCATGTTTAGAATTCAGTAGCAAATCATCACTAAACTCATCTGAAATATTTTGCTTAAGTTAAATCTCATATTATAGTAATTAAAGACGCTGCGAGGAAACCATAATTAGGCTAAGTGTCCAACAAATATTAATCAGCAAAGTAATATTCTATTATTAAGAAGCAGCTATTCACAGTAGGAGTTTCTCTTGCGAGAAACAAGATTAGGAACTCAGCCAAGAGCAAATGAGAAGGCACAGCAAATTGGGTCATTTGGTGCCTCTCGTTAATTTGTGAATGCTTTCACTGGTGTTTTACTTGGTTTGCACTGCTGTTTGAGTGGAGAAGGTGTAAGCAGGCTTCACACTGTGATCCTAGGTCTGTTGGTCAGTCCCAGTGTTTCCAGGCACTGTGATAAGGATTTCCCTTCCTGGAATCTAATTCAAGCCAAGAGAAAAACTCTTGAGCGCACACCACGGGCAAAGCACTTAACCTCCCTATGTTCCCCCATCTGCAAACGAGAACAATACAATTAACACACATAGCAGGGAGGCTCCGGGACTTACTCAAGTGTTTTCAAGAGATCTGAAACGTTGAGCAAGAAGAACAGTATAAATGCTGACAAACATTGCCTGCTTGAGGCAACTCTGGGAACCATGGTGAGTGTACAAGCACCAGGATCATGCCAGAAGGCATCAGACTGCTGGACCAGAGGAAGATTCTTGTTTTCTTGTCACACCCGACCCACTGAGATCAGTTGAAACTAGTGAGAGCACTCATAACACACTCTTCTCCTTTGCTGAGATCAGTGTTAGAGCTTTCCACCTCTGTCTGTGCAAGACCACAGTTCTGCTTGGTGAAGAAATCTGATGCTGCGAGCTACAAGACAAGAAGAACCCATTCTGAGGTATTTCACATAGCTTCTGATGAGGCAGTGGACTGTGCTAGTAGCTTCTGCCACTGCTGTCCAGAAGAATTATTTCTCCAAATGGCATGTTAAGTCACAGAGAGTTACCTGGGCTGTTATAAACTAGAGCTTAGATGAATTTGCAATGTTAAAAGATATTTGCTATATCTATATACCCTAGTAACTTCCTCATGTACTGCTTCAACATGTACTGACCACTCCTAAAGAGAGCTACCTTCTTCAGAGAACAGAAGGAAGAAATATCTACAATACGCAAGAAGAAGTATCTACAATACACAAGATTTTAAAGTCTAAAAGTCTGAAGTGCTTTTTGTTTTCTAACTAGGCTAAATGGTTGTGTTTCTGCAGAAATACCCAAGGCAAATATCCAGGCATCATGATCTTTTCAGCACCACTGAAAATCAAGTTCTTTATTTACTACTGTGGATGCGACAAGTCAACCAAGCATACTGTCACAGAATCACAGAATGTTAGGGACTGGAAGGGACCTCGAAAGATCATCCACTCCAATCTCCCCACCACAGCAGGATCACTTAGATGAAGTTACACAGGAACATGTCCAGGTGGGTTTGAAACATCCCCAGCGAAGGAGACTCTACAACCCCCGTGGGCAGCCCCTTCCAGTGCTCTGTCACCATCACTGGGAAGAAGTTCCTTCTCATATTGATGTGGAACCTCCTGTGTTCCAGCTCACACCCATTGCCCCTTGTCCTATCATTCGATG
Organism: Rhinopomastus cyanomelas; assembly: GCA_013400115.1. Taxonomy (NCBI): domain Eukaryota; kingdom Metazoa; phylum Chordata; class Aves; order Bucerotiformes; family Rhinopomastidae; genus Rhinopomastus; species Rhinopomastus cyanomelas. The sequence continues at coordinate 1,088,101 of VXBP01010050.1, forward strand.
ATACTGAGCAGAGCCTGGCTCCATCCTCCTGACACCACCCTTCACATATTTATAAACATTAATGAGGTCACCCCTCAGACTCCTTTTTTCCAAGCTCAGGAGACTTTCCTCATCAGGGAGATGTTCCTCTCCATCATCTTTATCACCTTGCGCTGGACTCTCAACAGCAGTTCTGTGTTCTTCCTGAACTGAGGGGCCCAGAACTGCTCTGTCCACAGTCTCCAGAAAAACTGCCTTTTGTACATCATGAAACCCTCCTCATCAGTGAGAAGAGTCGCTCCAGCAGGTTCATGTGTTACTTTTCCCTTTCGCACTCATTTGCGCCTTGACAACAGCAAAGGCTTCATTAACATCCAACACAAAATCAATATTAATATCCAAAATTGAAGGATAAAACTCTCGCAAGAGATTTATGCTCAATGTGATATGAGGTTTCGAATCCTCACAGGACAAGATTTAAATTTCTAATGTTAAGCAGTGATCTACAAAGCGAAAGACACAAGAAACTTTGGAAAACTAAGGCAAAACACAAGTGAGACAGTGATGTAGGCTTCTGCCAGCAACACAATCACAGAGTCAACGAGTCACATAGTCCTTCTGGTTGGAAGAGACCTTCAAGAATACCCAGTCCAACCCTCAGTCCAGCATCACCAGCTCACCCCTAATTCATGTCCCTTAGGACATGCCTTTTAAATCCCCCCAGGGTTGGTGACTCCACCACTGCCCTGGGCAGCCTGTTCTAACGATTGATAACCCTTTCAGTGAAGAAATCCTTCCTAACATCCAGCCTAAACCTCTCCTGGCACAGCTTGCAGCCTTTTCCTCTGGTCCTCGTTTCCTCCACAGAAATAAAAGCCAAGCAGCAACAAGGACAAATGTTGCGTGGAGCAGATGAAGAATGAGAAAAAGTTGGAGCAGATGTCAGGGAAAACCACTCATTGTATTACTTCTACTGAAAAACACAACCTAAAATTCAGCAAAAAGCAGCACAGCAGATTCTGTAACAGGTTTCTACTAGTAGAAAAGTTCTTGAAAAGCAAACAGAAAGGACATGAAGGGGAAGGGAAGTGGAAGGAAGGATTAGAGTCTCAAAGCTTGCTCTTGGAGCTCTCAGATGTGACAGAGCAGTGTGTGTGCATGATGACCTCCAAATAGCTCACAGACAACATCTCAGACAACATGCTTCTGCATCCAGTACAAACACTTCAGCGGGTTTTGGCACGTGATTTGTTTCACTAACGCGGCTCATATTGTTTCCACGCTCACTAAAAGCTGCTACAAGAGGCTAAGGAAGGAGGAATAATTGCTCATTTTTTCAGAGCTTTCTCTAGTCAGCTTAGAGGGTGAGGAATTCTCCTGCCAACCTACAAGGGCAGAATCCTAACCCCTCATGAAAGTCTCATCTGTGGCAGAGCCAGAATCCCGTCCCACTTATTTTTATTTAAAATCCATGCCTTTTCACTTGGCAATTTACTTCTTGTCATTAGCTAGCTTTTATGTCCTAGATTGGGTTTCTCTCTCTTTTTGGCTTTCATTTCTGCTCCCTTATCCTACATCCCAGAGGCTGCCAGGATTATTGGACAGTTGAAAGGGGCACATGTGCATGAATTCCCTTCACAGCCACGACAAAGACAAGAGCATCCGTTTCACTCTAAGCAGTGTTCAGCTGCCAGCTATAAAAACGCAGGTGGTCCGCGTGCTTGTAGCAAGTAGCTTCAGAGAGGATTTAGCGCAGCGCACATCCATAACCGTATTTAACTCCACTTTCCCCTGGAAACTGCACTACGGCTGACAGGCTACGACAAGACTAATACACTTGATAACCTGCACCTCCACAACAATACTAACTCATTTTAAAGCTTAGTGCACTGACACATCAAGACTTGAAGAGCCAAAAATTATTAGCTTTGTTAGCTCATTACCAGACAACCATTTCTAAACAAGTGGAAGGATAAATGAAGCAATAAAATGTTTAGAGGTCTATCTTCAGTTGAGATATCAAGGGAAAATTCTATCACGGAGAAAATTTCTGCTGAATAATTGATATCCATCTTTCTGCCTGTGAAAAGGCCCAGGGAACAAACAACGAAGTCAATATCTTTAAGGTAGGTCACTATTAAAGCACCAGTGTGCCAGAGCAGAAGACCACCTGAGACAAGCAAAGATTAAATTAGGACCAGAAATTATATTAAACTGAGGATTTTCCCCTCCCCAGAGCTTAGCGTGGAGATGAACGAGACTTCACATAGCAGAAATGAAATAAAACGATCCAAGTCTGTTAATATTAATGACATTTGTTGTCATTTGTTACGCATAACTTAAAATATTCCATAAAAATAATTGCAATGTGATTTTTCTCCCCTCCCCAGGGCAGAATTACTGGTTTGCGGGGGGTACTGGAACAGTAGAAACACAAACAGCCAAACACAAACAGCCAAACATTTCTTCAAATTTAGAAGTGTGTGGGGAAAAAGAACAAATATTGTGGAAGCACTGAATCACTTTGTTTTACCATTCTTGAACAAAATGAGCAGTTAAAAGACTCCAAAATCAGATTGTTTCATTTTTAAGAAGCCAAATTATATGATTTCATTCACATTAGCTCAACATTATATTTCAGCTGCGGCTGTATAATCTGGCAGCCAGAAATTCTGTCTCTTTTGTCCTGTGTGAGAGGGTCTGCATCTCGACAACAGTTCTGGATGTGGCTTTGCAATTCAGTGGTACAAGAGAACTGGGTTCACAAACGAGGCACCTGAGCTGCAGCCACAGTGGCCACACACCTCAGCAAGGAAACGCAAATCACTGTTAATAACTGGCACAAAGGAACATTCCTGGTTATTTATCTCTCAAAAGTGAAGTGAACCGAATGGAGATGGTGCAGTCTAAAATACATCCTCATTTCTGCTTTCCAAACTGAGGAGAAGAAAGATAAAACACTGCAAAAGACATCACAGAGCAGTTACAGCATGAGCCCAACAGACTTGTTTGCAGTGACCAAACCGGTCCTTCTATAGTAGTGCAAAGTCAAGCGCTGCCCAGCTGTGGAGACATTTCCCAACCCCCAGCCTAGTTTGTGAAACTAGGTAATGATTTTTTCTTGCAGCACAACCTAGAACAAATAAACCAATGTTGGGAGCAGAAATGTTAACATTAAGGAGCGATGGCAGACATCTCCGAATCAGAGCGATGTCCTGAACCGGCACAAGTAACAACCAAGTTCCCTACGTACAACCTCCTAAAGTACCGAAAACCAGACTTGTCACCTTTTCCCAGTCTCCATGCACTGGATCACACTACAGCTTTGCAACGGCCACTAATGAAAACTACCTTTCTAAAAGGTTTTGTTTGAACTTTAGATCTACAGATCAAGAGAGAGTGAAGCTCCGACAGCATCTCCAGTTTACCTGACCTAGTTTCTACAGAGCTATATTGTAAGCTGCACTTTCATTCTGCTGAAGTGAACACTCTCCAAAGCAAACTCTGGCAAGCAGGAATAATGCACAAACTCCAGAGGTATTGCAGGGTGCCTTCCTTCTCCATTATCCTCTTTAGTTTGTATTCCCCATTATATTTAGGGTCCCCTGTTGTGCCATAAAGAACGGCGAATCTATCTTGAGCATAAATTAATGTGAAGCTATTGCAGCAGTTTCTTGTTCCCCTATGAATTCTTTCTACACCACACCTGTTTCAAACATACAGGAATTATTTTGCTGCTGTCTGCTACTAGAAGCAGGGAAGCTTGAGAGCAATGAATTGAACTTGCCCTCTGTCCCCTTCCATTGTATCTACCTATGGCAGACGGCACCAAAACGCGACTCAATTAAACAGCCTTCTCGTTGTGATATCAACAGCAGCTCTCCTCTCGGTGAAAGCAGGAAAGTTTTGCCGTGACACTCCTTGTTGCATTTGACAAGTTTATTCAAAAGCAAGTATTTCAGTGGGGAGGTCTGTCATTCTAATCCTGTTCTTTATGCGAGAGCAGCTAATGCAATTTCAGCTACCTGAATAGAAGGGCTCTTGCTTCCAGATGTTCCATTGTGCCTCGCAGACAACAGCGGCTATAGAACTGACACCAGAAGACGGGCATTATGAGTATTTTTCCATCGTTAACTTCCTCTTGGCACAGGGCTTACAGCTTCCTTGTTGATTCCTGTAATTCTGATAGGTATTAGTAGAAGACAGCGTAATGCTATCACTCTCCAGGTCTATCATAATAGCAGCAGAAAGAGAGCAATTGTACTGAAAGAGGTGGAAAACTTAAGTTACTTCTGAGCTATTGAAAGACTGTTTAAAAGATGAAAGAGACTGATTCAATGAATTAAGGCTTGAAGAAAATTGTAGACTCTCTATAGTTCCAGGACACATACCTCAAATTGCAGTGTCACAGATTAGCTCTACTTACGCTGACCTGAGCTACAGCAAACCTGCAGGAACACCTCTGTGGGGACAGCAGGGCGCTGGGAGAGATAAGGAGCTTGAGTTGCCAAGCCAGAATGAATCTCACAGCCAACTGAGGAGAAAACCTGGTAAAAAGGTCTTAACTAACTTCAGCAGCAGCCTGTGAAGATGTATAGACATCGCTGTTGCCTGGCAGGTTGCTAATTGAAAGAAAATACGCACAAGTAAATCCTGCTAACAGACAGGTTGTGGCTTTTCCTGTGGCATCGTTAGCATGGACCAGCCAATGAGCTGGGTTTGTTTCATTAATAATGTATTAGTGTTTATAATCAGCTCTTTGTCCACCCAGCCTCCACAAGTGCTAAGGAAATAAGCCTTGTCATGAAACTCGTGAAGTTTTTTTATTAATCCCACTGGAAAACAGCAAACAAATGTAAATAAAGCCATGCAGGAAGAGGAACAGAAGAGTTCAAGTCTACGTGTAGAAATGCTTTTAATAGATTGAGATTTACATTTGTCTTTGCTTCTTGTTGTCCATTCGCATTGTTTGACGTGCTGTTTATTGCACAAAAGCAACGTGTTTTCTTCCCCCATCGGTGATTTGCAATGTATTAGCAGTGTTCATCTAGATAGCAGGGGTTTTTAACCATGAGCTTCTGCTAGGAAATAAAGAGATTTCCTTATAATACGTAACATAACTAACAAGCTGCTCCACGGGACTGCCTAGCATTTGCAGTTCTCTCTAAAGGCAGTGGAAGCTGTAGGTGCTGTTATTTTCCATGGTTTGAACTCAGGTAGGTAATCACACAGGATTGAGAATAAGCTTTGCCCCAGAACAAGCTACCACCCAGAGCAACTGAGAGTAAGGACACTTCCGTACAGGTGCTGCAGTTACCCAGTGCCACAGTCAGACTTTCATTCCACATGCAGTTACTCAGACATGAGCAACCACTACATAACGGCCTCACAGATACGATTTCTAGATGCCAAAACTATGTGAAAAACAGTCATTTTCTCCTTCATAACAGAATAACACAGAACTATCTAGGTTGGAAAAGGCCTTCAAGATCACCAAGTCCAACCACTAACACACATGACCCAAGCCCACCACTAAACCATACCCCTGAGCTCTAGACCTGTGCAACTTCTAAACACATCCAAGGATGGCAGTTCAAATCCTTCCCTGAGCAGCTTGTTCCAAGGCCCGATGACCCTTTCAATAAAGAAGTTTCCTAATGCCCAATCTAAACTTCCCCTGTCCCCTTTGTCTTGTCCTATCACTTCTTACTTGTGAGAAAGGACCAAAACCCACCTCTCTATAACCTCATTTCAGGTAGTTGTAGGCAACAATAAGGTCTCCTCTCAGTCTCCTCCTCTTCAGACTAATCAGCTCCCTCAACCACTTCTTACAAGGCCTGTTTTCCAGAACCTTTGCCAACCTTGTCACCTCTCTATGGATCCCCTCCTCAATGTCTTTCCTGTATTGATGTGTCCAAACTGAACAGGTTGCCTGGGGGAGTTGTAGAGTCTCCTCCTCTAGAGACATTTAAAACCCACTTGGGCACATTTCTGCACAACTCAATCTAGGCAGTCCTGCTCTGGCAGGGGAATTGGACTAGATGATCTTTCGAGGTCCTTTCCAATCCCTAATGTTCTGTGACTCTGTGAACCCAGTACTCAAGGTGTACGCTCACCAGTGCCAAGTACAAGGGGACAATCAGTTCCCTACTCCTGCTGGTTACACGATTTCTCACACAAGTCAGGATGCCATAGGCTACCTGAGCACACTGCTGGCTCATACTTAGCCCAGGAGCAATCAATGTGTGTTAAAAAAGAACAACCTCATCCAACTGAACAAGAAGAAGGTGGTATCTGAGAAGTGGCATCACCACAGCTCATCCAGTTCAACAGCAGTAACCTACTGCCTAAGTGCAGAGATGCATTCACACCCCACAAATGGCTGGCACTCAGCAGGATGGAAAGAAATGGTACTGTCTCAGCTTACACAGAGAATTACTATTATTCTCTAGGCCACTGGAAAAAGTCTTCTTATTTTGAAGTCCTGTAAGTGATCCCTTTTTCTGTGAAAGAAAAAAGTAATTGCTTCTGATTTGCTTGTTATCAAAGCATGATGATGCATCCTTTTCTTCTACACCAATTCATTTAATAGACACACGTAGCCATTCAGATGTGCCACTTCTCATCCCTATGCTATTACCTTTACCTGGAGTTTTGGGGGAAAAAAGGGCTATAGCACAAAAGAACATGAGCAAAAATGCAAAGCTGTGCAGTGATGCTAAACAGCAATAGAGATGTTCTTCCAGAGACCTGACTGCAGGCTGCATCCTCCCTCGTTAAACATACTAACTAATGTGAGCAAATTAACCACCTGGTATGCTACATCCAGATTCCTTTTCAAATATCAATTGTCTTGCAATTCCTTCTCCTGTTAATCAAGTGTTGAAATGAGAAAAAACAAGTCAGTACAACCTTGGAATCTAAATTGTTACTGGATGCTAATGCTGTGCTCCATCTATACAAAGCATATTGTTTGTCTAACTACAGACAGGCAGGAGGGCTGGGTTGTAGTTAAAATCCTGTACTCTGTCTTATAAAAGTGGGTCAAGTCTCCAGCATTTGTCTTTCAGAGTGGCTGGCAGACTTCTGACAGACTGACATCCATGGAGGTTTGGCTCAGGTCCCTCACAACTTTGAGGAAACCATGATAACAGCTGCTTTTTCTGCCAGTCTGATCCCCATCTCCCTTATTCACCTAATAATTTGGGGGGACAGATCATCATTTGTGTCTTTTGGCAGCATAGAGCCTCACACTTCCCATTCTGGGTCAAGACTTAAGAAATCCTTGAGGCCATGTCTAGATTTTCTCCCTGGTCTACAGCACAGAGCCCACAGCTCTGTTACAATAAATCATTCCCTGAGATAGTAACCGGCAGAGTAAGAACACTTTGAATAGCAGCATATTTACACCAGATGTGAGCACAGGTCAACAGTAAGATGTTCACATTAAAACAGATGGAGAATCAATGAGGCAGAGAGCTATAGGAAAACACTTCTGGATGGCAGAAGCAGCAAAGGCTGCGTCTTGACTCTGGAAAAGCAGACACTCTGATGGAAGAAAGCTGCCAAGACCCCTGTGATCTTTTTTCTGCACTGACACGAGCTGCTTTTGAAGTGAGAGACCCTATGACCTTTTCCAAAACTGATGGAAATCAACAAGAGTCTGCTTAGAAACTCTAATGGGGTTTGGATCACACAAGCAATTAAATCTTTCCCCCTAATGAAAACAAAATCATGTTTATAAGATCACACAGTGTGAGCAGTAAGTATCCTACCACATTCCAGTGTTTTCCAGGGGATAACACCACACATGTAACACAGGTGATTCACTTTCACACTGCCACACAGCAGGAGACAGAATCAATTGACAGGAAAAGATAAGGTACTGCAGGATCTGACCATGGGAAAATAATGTCAACAGAAACAAAGGCAGAGTATCTTAAAATGAGTCATGGATTATATGTTGAGAGAAAACCTGTGTAGGCATTATTTTACTCATATGAACATCCATTGTCTATAGAAGATATTTCTTGCTATCTTATATTTTATCCCAACAAGTCAGAACCTAAAGCAAAGAAGAATCATCACTTGCTTTTTCTGAGACTTCAGAAACTTCATTGAATAAACAGCAGTGGTTTGTGTCCTTCCTTTTCAGACTTCACTGTTTTAATTACCTAAATCAACAGTAGATGCTTCAAAATGCCTACTTCTTTGTGGAAGATGTTTTAACAGCATTGGTGTGATTTTATAAGACACAGAAAGTGTACAAAGTATAAGAACTAGGTGACCCACAATTGACCTTAGCAACGATCTGGTAGCATCCACCAAACAGACCCATCCCTCTCTAGATATCTAGAATACATTTGCACACTAGTTGATGATGCCTCAGCACTCTGATAAGCCAAGCCTTGTTAGTGCTCTAAATTTGCTTCATGATAGTCTCAGATCAGAGACATCAAGCTTTCAGATCACTGCTTTCCAGAGCACAGGCAAAAGCCCTTGGTGTTCTGACGACTACTAGCACATTCACAGCCAACAATTTCCTTCATAAGAGTCTCTTACACGTTCTTCTGTCCCAGTCTTCTCAGTTTCTTTTCATAGCTCAAAAAATGGGACTTGTGAGAAATTTTCCACTTATTTCCGTGCACTAGCAGCATGATAGTAATCGACACGAAAAGAAACCACAGCATTTAAGGAATAAAGCAATGATGCCAAAGATGTGTTTGCTACTATAGTCAGTGTTAAAAAACACACTTACTGGGTTTTTGACTTTTAAATTACATGGCTCAGTAAGGGTCCCCCAAGTGTGAGGACAGGCTGACAGAAGTAGAGAATAATCATTTGCAAGAACAGTCTTTGACACTGGGTACTGTACTCAGCTGAATAATGAAACAACAGCAGCTCCACGGGCAATATTTTTTACTTGTGTAAAGAACAAAGTTATAATTTTTTTTCATTTAGAGAGCTTTGAAATAAAATAAAAAACAAACAATAACCACCCTCTTTACTTGGGCTCTAAACATTTTCTTCTCACCCTCAGCCCCACCTTTCTGCTAACTCCTTTCAGTGCTCCCCGATATGAAAATGCTCTACATCAATGTAATTTCATGATACCTTCCTTCATTTCCTCACTGCCTTCAAATTATTTCCTGGATAGACAGAGCAATCACCTTTGGAAGATATCCAGTCACCCAATGCTTTATTTTTCACTTAGAGCAGACCTAGCCATGCACACACTGCCAGAGATGCCAATCTGCAGGGCTGAAACAGGATGAGCATCAAACAGACCCATCCCGCTCCATGCTGCTTGACTTGTAGCCATCAAACAGACCCATCCCTCTCCATGCTGCTTGACTTGTAGCCATCAAACAGACCCATCCCGCTCCATGCTGCTTGACTTGTAGCCATCAAACAGACCCATCCCGCTCCATGCTGCTTGACTTGTAGCCATCAAACAGACCCATCCCTCTATATGACTTGTTGCCAAGACACTTTAACCAGACTTGTTCACCAATTCACAACTTCTGTTGCCCAGTTGCTACACAGCAAGGTAGTTCCCTTTTCCTAGCTCACTTTCATAAGCCCATTTCAATACAAGTCTAACTATGTGGCAAACAAAAGCCATCTGTCAAAGGGAAGAGCTAACTTTGCTAGCTGAGGTTTCATCCCACATATTGCACACTCAGTGATCCCACTTTGCTACCTCAATCTGGCCAAAGCAGCCAGGAAATGTAGATGGAAAAAAACCTGTTGGACTGGTAACTTCACTCCTGAGGCACTTTTCCCAGCCGCTCCAAAGAGAATCCCATCCAACAGTGCTGCTGCTGTACTTTGGGTTCATGATCACAATAAGCAGATGCAATTGCTAGGTGGGAATTGGATGGCAGCAAAGAACCCCTTGAAGGTCGGTGATAAATGAGAGGTATAGCAGAGGAAAGCACGCTCAGAAGTCCTGTTGTTTTTGCAAACTGTGCAGCAAATCACTAGAGAATCACAGCTGAGAACTCCAGTTTCAGACAGCACTAAGTTCTCTCTTGCTTAGACGTCAGTGGACATTCACATCAGGCCTGTGGCTTGAGACTGCTTGTGATCCCTCTCAGTATTACAATGACGCTATCACTAGGAACACTTCCAAAGCAGCAAACAGTAGATCTTCTTAAAATTCTTAAGATGACAGATTTTCAAGTAGGGAAAAAAAAAAAACCCCACCACAATGATCATCCAGGTCCAAGCTACTGCAAAAAACCCCCCAGTAATTCCTCCTTCTAGTTCAATGACTGTAGCTGTGTGCCAAGGATGAGATGATGTTTTTCCTCATTGAAATGTCCTACTTGGGGACTTAATTTCAGTAAGGGATATAAAAGTATTAGATCAGTCTTCATGTGATAGAAACCCTAAATACAGAGGTTTCTCAGTGGAACTCTGCATGACAGAGTAATGACACTACCAGCAACTGCTAAAATATTAAAGAAGCCTTTCCATTTGCTGGAAGGTGGGACTTGCCCACCTCATCCCAGGAGGGCTTTCCATGGTGTGGGGCTTCAGGCAATGGCCACTCAGGAGGAGCCTGTTCAACAATTCCATCATGTAGCATGTTCTAACAATAAATCCATCCCATATTAAGTGGTTGATACGACCATGCCAACACAGGAATAACAAGCAGAGCCCGCAGTGGGTAATGATTATTATTTCTCCATACACAGCATGTATGGACAAGCCCATGCCAAAAACTAACCGTTGCCCACTCTGCAGTCAGAAAACAGAAGCTGAAAGTCTGGTAGAAGAACCTTATCCCATTTGTCTGAAACACGCAGTTGACCAGTTAGTTTCCATTACGGCAGCATTTCATCAGAAAAGGCATTTCCACCAAGCACAAAGTATTGCCAGGGCATTTATTTCTGTTTAAACCCGATTTCAGGGCTGTCAAAAGAAATTAATGATGTTTTTGACCTACGTAATATTGAACTATGTAATGCCAAAGTATTTAATAATTAAAATTAGAATACACCGATTCAGCATTTAAATGAATCCAGAGAATTGGTTTGTTTGGGCATTTAAGTTTCACAGCAATTTTTACTGGGACAAATTCAGAACACACAGCTTCCTTGAAGTATTTTCCTTTCACTCAGAGTATCAGTTCTGCTTCCTAGCCGGTGCTAATCCAATTCACCTCACTGAAATTTTGTTTCCCTCGATCTCAGAAACCCCAAACCCAGATGCTCTAAGCTTGACTGTCTCCTAGGGGTGGCATCTCCAACTGTGACCCTGAGAAGAAACACAAGTTACCTCTTGATTCAATAAGCAGGGGAAGGTTCCTCAGCTTGAAGCACCATGAACAGCAAAACCAACCTTAGTTATAAGCCTCACAGACACTCTTCTGCCTGAATTGCTTTCCATGTATGCTCTGCAGTTGTCTGGCTTTACATCTGGTTCTCAAAAGCGGCCACCTTATTCCTCTGAAGGTACTGGGACTTCTTGTACAGTCTAGTCTACATGAGGTGCATTGAGAAAGATTCCCACCATTTAAATGCATTCACACCACTACAGTTTTTTCCCCAAAATCAACTGAGGTTTTCAACCCTGACTACACCGAATCACAGAATGTTTTGGGTTGGAATGGACCTTCAAAGCTCATCCAGTTCCAACACCCCTGCAGTGAGCAGGTTGCATCATAGTCCCATGCAACCTGACCTGAAACGTTTCCAGGGACTCCTACCACCACTTTGGGTGACCTGTGACAGTGTTTCACCACCTTCAGTGTTAAAAAATTAGTCCTTATATGTAATTTAAATTACCCTTTCTTAATTTAAAACCATCACCACTTGTCCTATCACAATAGGCCCTAGTAAAAAGATTGCCTTTTGTATCTGCTCCTTTAAATACTGGAAGGATGCACTAAGGTCTCCCCAGCAATTTCTTCTGCCTGAGCAACCCCAAAGCTTTCAGCCTGTCCTTGCTACAGAGATGTTTCACAATGGTGATCAGCTTTGTGGCCTCCTCTGGACTTGCTTCAACAGGTCTGTGTCACTCCTGTACTGAGGACGCTAGAGCTGGACAAAGACCACTAAGTCAGCTTCTCACAAGAGCAGAGAACCATGTCTCTCAGCCTGTTGGCCATGCTGCTTTTGATGCAGACCGAGAGAAGTTGGTCTTTCTTTTGGGCTGCAAGCACACACAGCCAGCTCGTGTCCACCTTTTCATCTATCACTACCAACATCCTCCTCTGCAGGGCTGCTCGCAATCCCCAGCATATATTGAGCATGGGGACTGGCCAGTCCATAGGCAGGAACCTGTGTTCGGCCTTGTTAAATCTTGGGAGGATCGCAAAGGCCCCACTTCTCAGGTTTCTACACAACCTGTTTCTACTCTGGTGAGTAAAAAAGTTAGATGCAGATCAGCCTGCTCTTAAGAGGCGATGCACAGGTGCAGTTTAATCCTTCAGAGCCGTATCTGCCCCAGCAGAGAGCAGCTCTGCTCATATAGGTGAACTGGCACAACCCTTGTTGTCCTGGCAAAGCACTAAATGAAAGCAGAATGCGGCCAAGAAGGAGCACTTCTGAAAATGTCCACTTATCACCCTTAGGGTGGGAGCCAAAACAATAGTGCTCAGAAAGCTGATACAAGGCAACAATGGAAAGCGGCAGCACACGTCAGCAGCCTCCGCCGCGGCACTCGAGGACGTGTATAATCAAATGAAGAGCGGCACAAAACACATGCAATCACACATGTCTTTAAGGCAGAACTACTCCATCCCTCCCACCACTGCAGTTGGGAAAATTGTAGGCTCACCTCCTTCCTACAAGGGTTCACCTGAACTCTTAATCGAGATGCAGAGGGCATCACTACTGATGCACGCAAGTATCATCTCTGACACCGCTTCACTAATCTGATACAAACGATGATGCCTGGGTGCCACATCTGAAAACCGGCATGATTTCCCTCAACCCTTAATTGTCATGCAGCATGTAACACACCTTACTCTGATATTCCTAGCAGGAGACAACAATATTAGCTATGAAATCTGTAGGCTTCTGCCAAATTCACAAATACTGGCAGCAAAACCTGGGGAAGGGGCAGACAGGGCTGGGAAAATGAGGAGTAATTTAATGCAAATGTTCTGTAGCGCTCCCCAGGCTCCATGATTAGGGATGTCAAAAAATTTAAGTGCTCCTTCTGGTTAATAGTATGGAGAACTGATTATTACTTGCTGTATATAAGGTTTTCTAAAAATGATTGTATTTTTCATAAGTAAGGCTCATTATTTTGTTCACTAAAGCATATTTTGCATTGTGCTCAATAATTTCCCCCCCAAAGTGAATGCTAATTGTTAAGTTCTGATTTTAACCTTGATTTCCTTTTACTTAACTTATTTTTACTCCCTGGTGTAGTAGATAATGGTTTATGGGTTTTTTAAAAAAATAGAGAAGGAAAAAGTAAAAAGAAATACATTTGCTGATGGAGGCAGGCACTGCTTACATTGAGGACTAGGTTGTCTCAAACACATACCACCTAATTTTCTCAGGGAAATGTTTAAAAAGCCCTTCTAGAGATTGCTTTTGAAGGTGAAAGTCCAAGGGGAGTGAAAGTTGTGTGTATACATTTGCCCATCCTTCCAAGCACTGAAGAGTATGATCGTACAGGTCACTTTGACTCACTGAGCTGGATACACCTTAGTTGCCTCTACGTAGCAGAAATAATCCTGATTAATTACTGAAAATGTCTGGATTAGCAGCTGTGCTCTCATGCACAGCTGAATAGTTCATTAGACAATTTCACCTAAAGTGCAATATGTCTAAAGAAGAGTAAAATACATTGAGGAAGGACTGTAATGAGCTAAGCAGCCAGCAGTCACCTGTGAAAACAAATTAAGCCAATCTCTTATCTATGGACTCTTTTTCCTTCAAGGAGGGGCTGATGGGACAGTTTGCTTCTGCAATCAGTATTAAAAAACTGCTACTAAAACTTCCTCATCTCTATGAGTTATAAAAGCATTTCCAACCCTAATGAGTCAGGTCTTACGTGACAGCATCCAATAGATAATTCTCCATCGAAAACCAATCCACTATCTTGAAAACCCAAAGATCTTGATGGAAATATGGACTGGACTTGCTCAGAAATGTCTTTGGTTTGGTGTGGTTTTGGTAATCAAGCTGTGTTCAACGTCTGGTAGGTGTGTCCCTGAAAGAGAGATCAGTCCTGGACAGTCCTACAACTACACAGATCAACAGTTGTGGTAAAACTCTGAAGAGAGCCAGTACAAAACGGTGTGAGCACATGCTGGAAAGTACCACTGTTTCCCAGTACTTCATCTTCATGTGTGCTGGATCTCAGTATTGAGCTGGCGTCAGGCATCAGTCTAATATTCTATTATCTGTCAGCGGTCCATAAATTCACATCTAAGAATGTGATTCACCCATTCTTAGTTGTCCGATCGACAGAAGGAGAGATGTTTCTTTAATACGACCGTTCAGACCCATTTTAGAACAGTACATCAGGTAAAGATTAACTCTTGAGAGTACCTAATCTTTTTCACTATTAAAATAGCCATCAGAACTAGGTCAGATACAGACGTGCACTGCCAAAGCCTAAAATAAGATGAGACTAACAGAACAGAGCGCCCAAAGAAGGGTCGTTTATGATAATCTGATTATCTTTCATCCTACACGCACAAATACACTTAGTCTGATCAAGTGCTCCTGTAGTTGATTAAAAAGCCACCTCCTTTTAATGCAGAGAAGTCTGATTCCTCAGATCCTATTACAGACACAAAACTGTCTTCAGCTGCTTTTCAAAGGTACATAATTTTAATCTCCCCTTATTTACTGAAAACAGTCATAATGAAACTCAACCAGTTCCTTAGCCTTACTTCGAACAGCCACATAGTTAAGATAAAGTCACTGCTGGAAAGCTGATGGAATGAAAGTGTTCATTAATCACTAGTGCCTAAGTGCACAGGAGCAGCAAGGCTGTATTTTTGGTTGGGAAAGAAGTAATTTACAGTTGCCCACATTCCTCAGAATCGATCCAAATTCTGTAAGAGATGCATAGCAATTCAGTCCATAATCAAATGTTCTCTAATAAGATTTAAACTTTTTTTCAAGTCAATCCACAGGCACTGGGAGGTTTGCTTATTATCCAAAGTCTAGAACTGAACGTGAAATTAAGGATAAGTTATTCGCCACTCTGAGACAGTATCTGCTATTGGAATTCGAAGTACAATTAATTAAGCACATACAGAGTGATTCATCTTACCCCTGTCTCCACCAGTGCTGTGAATGCCTGCTGTGGACATCAGGTGGGACAGTGTGCTTTACATACTAATCTGGTTCTAGAGCTCTAGAGCTGTGCACAAAACATTGAGATTTACTAAAATTCTCCAGAACTTCATCATTTCTAAGATTTCCATCCAAATAAATGGATATCCAGAGGTATATCCAAGCTCAGTGGATAAGCTCAATCATGCAGCTGCAGAGCTTCACACTTCTGTTTTCACATCTTAGCTCCATCAGGTTTTTCCAGCCTCCAGTAGCCACATATACAGGTTTGACAACACAGACAAGTACATCCTCCTGGATGCGTTCCTCTGTGATCTGTGTTAGATAGTTTTGTCCTGCTCCGGCAGGGGGGTTGGACTTGATGATCTCTTGGGTCCCTTCCAACCCCTAACATCCTATGATCCTTAAGCATTTTGCTGACTAAGGGTTGGTGTCAGAATACACTCGAGTACCTCAGCCCAAGCACAACAGGCTGCCTATCCACCCAAACAAAACAGCAAGAGTTGAAGAGCCTTGACTATCCTACTGCTGTACCTTAGCCTTGTAAGAGTTACAGATTTAGCTCATTTCTACCTCAAAACTTTCCTGAGAGCCTGCTTGAATATTTTTAGTTTCACTGTTTGTAATCAAACTGAGAATGTGCCCATCGCTCACGGAAAACTCAGAATTTACTAAGGTGCTGGTTATTAAGCAGCAGTGAACGAGGTGAAAAAGGTTCTTATGTGCCACATATTCCGCAGCTGGAAGTTCTTTCCTGTATCAGAAGCTCAGGAGGAATTTGTTTCAATAAGCACATTTGCTGCTGGGTTTGAGTAACAGGAGCACTAGCATTTCTAACGCGCAGAAGTGTCATTTCCCAGATGGAAAGGCTCTGCAGAAGTCATTGATTTTATGGCTTCAAACCACCACTTAATCTGACTTTATATATCTCTCTTCTATGCCAACAATAAGCTGTAGTTTCTAATGTTTGGATGCTCATTCTGTTGTCATTTGTCTGGTCAATAAAAGGGCAAAAGATAAGAAAGGGTAACATGACAGTTTGCAAACATCTGACAGCTGAAGGCACTAAGCTGCAATGCAGGAGATACAATTGAAAAGATGAAGATTAATAAATGAAAATAAACAAAAATAGCCTTTCTGTTAGACATAACACCTGCACTTCATTCTGCTGGCTGCAAGAACTTGCAGCACTCCAACTCATGACCTAGAAGTAAAGATGAAGGTTGATTTTGACTGGTGTCTGGATAGAGAATTCGGGTACAACAGCATGCACACGTCTAAGATTAACAACCCCTTTTAACACTCCTGATACAAAAATCTCTTGATTTGGTCAATTTTCTTATCTGGACCATATAAAGCAATGAGGTCCTTTTGTATCTTCTGCACTTGTTCAGGCAGTTAGAAAGCAAAGCCAGATCTTTCCAGGAACTGATCAAAAGAGAAAACAGATTTCTGAACCAAAAGGAAGCAGTCAAAACACATGGGCTCTGTTCAGCTGCCAAAACCACAACATCCAGATTTGTGTCCAAACAGAGCCCATCATAATGTAGTCATTAATCAGTCTGATTTAGAATAATGTTTGCAACAACTGATTACTGCTGCACGTAACTATTTATCCTTTAAAAATCAGGAAACGTTCCCCCTTCCATCCAGGACAATGTGGCTAATTCTGCCAGTGTGCCGGGGCACAAATGCCAGTGACTCATCGCAAAGAGATGGAGTCTTGCCTAAAATAAATACATTCTGAATATTCAAAGGCTAAAAGCCACCATTCCCCCAGAAACACTCATGACAGGCATCTGCACCCAGTTACACTGGGACTTGTGACTTTAAACACCATCGCTACCGAATCTTGTGCTGCAAGTATCCAGAGTTTGTTTGATCCGATTATCGGATCAAATCTACATATGTACAAGTTTGAGACAAGAGGAAACTTCATGTCTTACAAACCAGGAGCTATAGAAATAGCTGTCAGGCATGTAAACCAGAACTAGAACCAGACTTGGTGAGCACGAATTGAAATGAGAACTGATCTGACTTTGTGCGAGAATGATTCAGGCCAGTTTTTTGTTCAATACACACAACCCAAACAAACTTGCGTCTCTGCTTCACACTTAACTGGGAAGTTTAACGCTGTCAGCATCGTTGAAAGACCAAGACAAGTTTCTTGCACAGGAACAAATTGTTTTATCTGCCTTAACGTACAGCCTGGTAGGTACGTGGTGACACACAAGTGCTATCAGAAGACACCACGGTAAAGTGCCTACACAGCACCACTCAGCATCTCTAGGATTAGAAGTGCTTCTCTCCAGACTAACCACTTGTACTTTGGCTCTCAAAAAACAGTAAAAGCAACTTTTGCCACCAGGTTTCAGTAATCCTGAAGCTGCAGGAGGACACAATGAAGCCAACACTCAGCAGTGATAGTGGAATCCATCCCTCACTGTGGCAGACCAGTTTCAAAGAAGAGCGTTAGACTTTTAACATATGAACACTGGACCCCATCTGCAAAATACCTGTAACCATGTCACAGCAAGAAAATCAGTGGAGATCCTTATCATCACTCTCTGCAAGGACCCCCTGAGAAAACTGCCAACACAGCTGGCTAGGAGCAATTAACTTGGAAAAGCCTCTGAGGAGGAGTTCTCACCGCTCAGTATCACATTTACCATGATGGGGTCTCAGGGAAAGATTAAGACACAACTACGGTGTAATTATATAATTATTTTAAAAACTCAGGAGGTTTCATTCCTCTCACTTCAGAACTAGACCACCTTCGACCAAAACAAATCCGCAGTACAAAAATGGAAGTAAGGACTGCCAAAGAGCTAATGAGAAAAGCTAGCAAGTGGAGCTTTCTCACAGCCAGACACACTGAAGAGCTGCTCATGAGCCACACTGTGAGCTGAGACTTGATGGAAGTTTAGTCATTGGCTTGTCCCTTGTGGCTACACGGCTTTCCCAAATCCCTGCTGCTAAATTCTTTAACAAAAAAGCTAAAAATCTATTTATTTTTCTTTCCTGTTGCTACCCTCTCGTTCAGTTGATTATCTGGTTACAAGCAGAAATGCTACAGGGGTGAGAAAAGGCAAAAGAAAAAGGTGGGTCTGAGCACAAAAGGCACTACAGTTTTCAAGCCAAGGCACACACCACATCGCTTTGTGGTTTGAATTGCAAGATCTGCAGGGCTCCCACATAACTAAAATGATACCCAGTATTTCCAAGGGCCACAGGCACGTAACTGAACCTGGTCACACTTTGACCAGCAAGACTGTTCTTACACAGAATTGCATATGATTTGCAGCACAAAAATTGGGACATTTTACCATTTTTCTGGCTCATTCATTAAAAAAGTTGAAGATAAGTTTGGGGGGAGGGGGTGCCTGTTTCCCATTTTAGAAGCTTCATTTGGAACTACAGAACATTAGGGATTGGAAGGGGCGTTGAAAGATCGCCTAGTCCAACACCCCTGCCACAGCAGGATCCCCTAGATCAAATCACACAGGAACATGTCTATGATTCTATGTCCAGATGAATTTGAAACATCTCCAGAGAAGAAGACTGCACAATCCCCCTGGGCAGCCCCTTCCAGGGCTCTGTCACCCTCACCCAGAAGTTCCTTCTCAGGCCCTCCTCTGTTCCAACTCACACCCACTGCATCCTCCTGTTGCTAGGAAAACTAAAGTGAAAGCTTTTTCTCCAGTTCTGAATTAACACTAAATAGATGACTCTACAGCTATAAGTATTGAGTTGATAACACTGAAGACACAGATTAATTGGTAAAGAGACTTAAACAGTTTCTCTCAGGAAAAAGTTAACTCCTGGCCAAGGTGGCTGGGTAAGTGCCTGCAGTGTGTTCACTAGAGATTAACTTTGATGAAAGATTCTATATCAGCAGCAGTGCTACAAAAGCAGTGAGGGGAATCAAGTCAATACAGCCGTACATGAACACAAGAGATCCTGATATTCCATATGAAATACGTGCATACTGCATTTCGTAATTACAGTAGTAAAAATGAGATTCAGCTCTATGAAAGACTCATAATTTGATTAAGAATGTAATTAGATATTCAAAGAGGCTACTGGAATACCTTTGAAGCTATATCAGGAATAAGAAATAGCATAAGCCCTTTGGTATCACTCAGACTAATTAAACACCAAAAAAAACTAATATATGTAGTCAGTCAATGAAGAACCTTTCTTTAAGGCCGCACTATCATCAAGTAAAAATACAGCCTGTACTTCTCTTTATACAGGTCATCAAGAAGGGTTAAATCATGCTCCAAAACTTCCCCAAGCAACCAAAGTGGAGGGTACACAGATTAAATTAGAGGCAGAATTTGCTCCTGCAGTGCAGTCATTTGCTCAGTTACCAGCTTGGCAGTAACTGCTCTGTGTGACAGACAGACATCATTACTCCCTGGTCAAACATCCAAGGAGACATAGACCATGCCCTCAAGAGTTTGAAGACCTGAGAGACAAAAGACAGAAGAGTGATGGGATCTCAGCCAAGAGCTGTTTCCCCTCCACATATCTTCTATGCAAGTTCAGAAGACTCAAGTGATTTTGCATTAGGAAATAAAAGTAAACAGGGAACTGCAATTTAATTAAGCTCATAATAAAACCAGAGCGCAGCTGTATTGCACCTGCAGCTTCTTCATGGATCCACACCGGTCATTAACTCTGCCAGTGTCCAAACCCCTGTGACAGCTCAGGCAGCAGCAAAGTTATTTTCAGAGCTGGTGCAGTCCAAAGAGCATTTCAAATCAGTCTTTCACATCACATTTCCTGACTCAATAGCACAGGTAAAAGGAAGCCATCTGTCTGTGCCCTTATTTTCATAACCTCATTTGCATGCCATTAATGAAATTATTACATAGCCATTTATACCAAAGTATTTCCGCAACACTCCAGCTTGTGGATTGCAAGATAATTCAAACATGAGAGAAGCTGAGGTCACTTCAGAAACCAACTAACTCCGGAAAAATAAATCTCATACAGTTTAGTTTTGATGTGACAGGACACTTGAATCCTAAACAAGTTTCTTTCAATGGCAAGTTACATTTTTGTCTGAATCAAAGAATCAACTAATTCAAAAGAACACCAGAACAATCTTTAAATAAATGGAAATTTATGTTACTCTTGGAATTTAAACAGGTTCTTTTTAACTCTGTTTCCAATTTTGGTAACACCACATGTCGAGAGGCAATTACAGCACCTATAAAGTTATTAGGATTTTTGCTTTCTTTTGCAATGACACTTTGCTTCAGATGCAAATCCAATAAGCCATCTGAAATACTCCTTGAAATTGTGCGCAGAACAGTTACTTGAAACTACAGAAGCATCATCATTTCACTAACATTGTTTATTTTTTGACAGAGGGAGGGAACCTTTCATTTCTGTACTTGCACAAAGAGATTGATCGTAGAATCATTAGATAGGATCTCAAAAGATCATTTAGTCCAGGAGTCCTCCAACTTTTTAAACAGGGGGCCAGTTCACTGTCCCTCAGACAGCATTGGGGGCTGAGCTATAGTTTGTGCTGCCTGGCTTATCCTGCCTGGGAGCTGGAGGGAGGGAGAGACAGGGGAGCTGCCCGCTTCAGCCCGGCCGCGCAGTCAGCAGGAAGTCATCTGCGGCTGCTCGGTTTCCGCTCCTCAACCCCCTGGTGGGAGGGGGGGGTGTAAATACCAGCAGGTCACACTGGAGACCCTGGGGGGGGGAGTGTATCCAGCCCACAGGCCAGGGTTTGAGGACCCCTGATCTAGTCCAATCCCCCTGCCATAGAATCACCTAGACCAAACCACATAGGTGTTAGACTATGATCAATTCAGAGCAACAGGTTCTCACCCGCGCTTGTTAAACATGCTGCATCATACACGAGCATTACTAGGGTATGAAGCAGCCTGTTACTACATTAACCTCTACTATCCCTTTGCCCTTAACAGTTACATTCATTTAGCAACAACTACAAGGCAAATGTATTGCCTGGGCCATATGTACCTACAATACACAGTAGGAACACACTGTGATGTGATGTCCCACAGCCATGGTATTTCCTATTTCCTATACTCACTTTGGGAAGGGTTTTGGAGGTTTCGATAATCATCCAGCACAATTTTTAACATAACAGCACTAACGAGAGATGAGCGGGAAGACAACAGCTAATACTTCATCATCACAACAGCCTGCTCAGGGATGTGCACTCAGACAACTTGCCAAAGCACTGGCCTCTGCAGAGAACTAGACACATGCAGAACAAGGGAAGTTCACAGCTGTGCAGGAACCATTAACCCTTAACACTGAAGGATAACAAAAGGGTGTGCACGAAGCAGTGTTAATGTTAGCCAATGGCAAAAGCACTACCTGGAGACACGAGAATTCTGCAAGCCTTTGAGCTAAAGTGGCTTTTCTAAAATTACTCAAGTACTGAGAGAATTTCTCAGATCAGTGAAACTGCCAAAGAAGTTCTAGTTGAAGGAATGAAACCGTATTATTTTTTAGATCATGGCTAAACAGCTGTGAAGTAAATAACTGGCTCAGGAAGACAGACCAGTCTGTTGGTCATAAAGGAACCTCTGTAGAAACACCACCTGTGTTACAGTGATAAACCATTTAAGAAGAAAGAACAACTCTGCTTGCTGGTTAACCTGACAAATTAATTGAGGAGGTCTGTGGAGGAGATGCCAACACGAACAAGTCAGAATAGTTGCTTTATCACCAACACCACATCCCTCTCTTTTCTATCAGCAATTTCCAGTTATAGGAGTGGAGCCAGATGAACTGTCTGAGTAGGATCCAGACCACTGCCTGCACAACAATAAGCCTGAAGGAGATTGTCTGGGTGAATGAAATAAGGACAGGCAGGTTCTGTAACCTTCAGAGACAGCAGAGTTACTGGAAGGACATAAATCAGGGTACAGTGTCACTGCAGGGGAGGAAGAGCTTCACAGTGCCAGCCCCAAACTCCAGAGCTGGAATCAGCTTTAGCCCATTACAGAGTATCATTTAGAGTCTATTAAAGAACCTTTTATAATCACATTTACTACTGATACACGTTTTTAGCCTTCATAGTTACCCATCTACTTAAAATGGCATGCATTAAGAAATCATATTTTAGGTGAAACAAGGTTAAATCTGGTGCCAAAAAGAAGGAGAAAGAGCAATTTCCCTTTTATGAACAGCAGATAACATTTAAAGGCAATCGTTTAACTCCACTGAGCCCTCAAAATCTTGCTTCTGTAACAGTAGCTGGGACAGGAATTGTCCTTCTGCACATCAGGTGATGGCTTCAAATCAGTCCTTTAATGAACAAACTACCCTCTTCAGACATTAGATTTTTTTATTGATGTCCACTTTTGTCCACTGTTTGGACTTAAAGGCAATCAGAACACCTCTTCCTCATGAAGACATTTTCCACCAGAAGGTCTCAATTGTCCTGCCTTCGCTTATACCTGTTGCCTGGCGGTGGGGGAGGTTGGTTGTGGGGTAGGGGCTGGCATAGTTTTGTCCAAAGTACTTAATGTGAGACAATTACATTAATGAATCTCTGGGTAGCTGTGTGGGAATAAAAGGATATGCACAGCTGGAGCAAAGAAAAGGAAGAGGGAAGGTTGATGGCCAGTGTCTCTATAGTTACTCACACCGCCTGAGGCAGTGATATCCTTATCTTCCCTTCCTCTGTCTCCCACATAATTTTTTTTTTAATTAATTTATTTTAAACATAAATCTACTATTCAAGTCAGTCAGGACTATTTGGATTATAAATGCTTTGAAGTAGTAGCAGCTCTGTGTTAGGCTGTGTCCAGGCACAAGAAGAAGAATTAAGACTGACATCCGAGGCAGAGCTGAAGGAGAGTTTCTCTAAACGTGAACCAATTATAACAACTGCGAGAAGAAATAAGTCTTTAGTCTGCTTGATTCCCTTCCACTGAACGTTAGGCTGACCTATATATAAGTGTGTCCAGCAAAGTGAGTACCGTGTCCTTGAGGGACATCTTGCTTCTGTCCCAGATCCTCGAGATTACATTTAGCACTCTCGAATAGCTCAGGAAGGCATGCACTACTGACTGCAAACTGCAAGGCGTTCTCTCTTCATTAGCAACGCGATCCTCTCCAGATAGTCAGCAGGGACTACACTAGCACACATAGCAATGATCATTTCAGCTAATTAATTTTATCTGAGATGCTCAAGCTGACAGTTTCTGAAGTTGTGCATCTGTAAGTTGAGACGTGTTTCCCCAGCAGAGATTCACTTATTCCGAGAAGGGTTGCCCCAACGAGTAAATCTCCATTGGCTTGTCCCTCACCTTGGCTAGCGCTGATAAGAGCTTTAGAGCATTAAGGCACCACATCACCCATCTCTAGACCCACAGTTATCTCATGGTTAGTCCTTGCAATGCAGCTACTCCTATCTCCTTGCCCAAAACTACCAACAGCATGACCACAGCTATTCTACATCAACAAAGAGTATTAATTTCCACTCAGGATCAGCCTGCTTAGACAGGAAAGTTGAAACACCCAATATTGGTGTGTGAAACATTTCAATGGAGGAGAAACAAACAGTCCTTGCTGATACAGGCCAGTGTCATCATTCAAGGTATTTTTTCCTTCATTCCTGTGATGCTGAAGTGGAATATAATTTCATATCTGCAAAACTGAAAGTGACTGAACTGTGGCCATTCACCACTGGAAGGGCACAGACCTTCCAATACTACAAAGCTCAGCCTAACCATCCTTTCTGTACTTTCTCACAGTGTTTTTTAGTAGTAAGTCACACTTCTTACTACAAACTCCAGTTCTACCTCTCCACCTTGAAGAACTTCTGACTGTTTCAGAATGTCTTTGCATGTTGCTAAATCCAAGTGTCCCAAAGGCTTTTTCCCAGCCCTCCTACACTTTATTAATGACTTGGGCATCAGAGAATACTTTTTTCCCCTAACTTTTAAGACTGATATGGAAAAACACAAATGCGATGTTGACTTATGGAATGACAGTCAAAATTATTACAGCGATCTATCCAATCTCTGAAATATTAAACAAGCAAAGATACACTTTTTGTGTTTTAAACAACATTGTGGCTGTTGTATAAGCCCCATTGCTCAACCTCAGTCTTCATCTCAAGCTTAGTGCAAGTGGCATGTATAGCTATTCAGAAACAGTCGGGAATAGGTTAAAGATTAATTCAGTAGTTAAGTTACTTGTTTAAACACATATCTCACCTTTACCAGGAAGGCTTAAATAAAATAGATTATTGCATGTGAGGATAACAGATAAAGTACACTGCCCTGTACAAGGAAACTTCCTCATCTCTAACTGTATCTCAGCCTGTTCAAAAACCCACAAGACCAACCAGTAGTTTATTTTATTTTAAGCCAAGTAACTTCCTAACCATGACAGAAGATCCATAACCTCAGGTTTATGACAGCTGCATCCAGAAATCATCCCGAGATGCAAAACATTCATGCTGAGGCACATTCACACACCTTATTTGTGCATGGAATAACCATGATGGTGTTTGTAATCTGGGTAATTGTGCATGCACAACTGGCCAGCTGCATGCAGTTTGCACATGTTGCCTTAATTGCCACTTGAGCAATGACATTTTACAGTCCTGTGCATGCAAATACGAGCAGAAAGGCTCATCTGACAAACCAAGCACTTTGCACTGGTTTTCAGTCCCTCCTGATCAGTCAGTACTCAGGGCCGCTCTAGCTGACACTTCAAAAGGGAGATGGTACCATCCTGAATTTGGTACTGAAGAAGCTTCTCCCAACCTCACGCATGCAGGGAAGCATCAGCTATTGGAAAACAGAGTAATACAACATGAGAATTCAAAAGGAAGTCCCTAGTCACGGTAGGTAGATGTAGACCTCTAGCTACATATCACTTCTAGCCACCCTGGATGCTAAATAGTCCTTGATAATGAAGGATCTTAATATTCTTGAAGAATGAACAAGTAGAGCTGGATCTCCCACTTCAGAAGGAGGTTTGAAACTCAAGACAAAGACTTCAAGAATCTTTAGCTCAGTAGTCCAAAGCCATGCCAACACAGACAGACTCCATAAGCTAAAGCACCCACAAGACCACCAGATTAAAGACATTATAACAGAATTCACATCATCTAGCAAGCTTGATTCTAAAGATAAACTGCATCTGCCATAGAAAACACTGGAATTCCAAAATTACTATGGTTGCTAATTTTTCAACTCCCAGTTATGAAGGAATAGGAAAAGAAAAACTAAGTAAACAACATCCGTGTTCCAAACTAGATTATCAAATCTATTCTAGTGAGTATTTCTTATACCAATGGCTTGAAAGCAAATGGACAGCAATAGTCAGAGATCACAGTACAGTTATAAAAGATGAAGAGAGTTGCATTTGCAGGTTCTTCTCCCCCCAACACGTATAGTTCTCTAAAGACACATCTGAGGTAGTATACACACATCTCAGTAATATTCAGATTCGTTTTGTTACACGCTTTAAAATACTCCTGTTTTCCACCCATCTACCCGACATGAGTTGTACAAACACCCAAGTAGTCATTTTGAGTATTTCAAAGACTTTTCTATAAGAAAGACACATTGGTTTATTTGATGGGGCTTGTTTTAAAGCACCATCTGTTGAGCGTCTCCAGAGCTTTGCAAAGATGCCCCAAATTCTTTCTCCACAGTTCATCTTGTATTTATCAGTGCTATGGGATGAGGCTGAAGAGGTCTATTTCCTCACATATAGAAGCATGACCGGACAGAAAGACCCTGGAGATTACACCATCCTACACATCACTTAAAAAATAATGCTGCCAGAGGTAGCATTAAGTGCTGACTTCCAGCATATGAAAGTTTGAGGACTGAATTTCCCAGACTAAGTAGCTCTCCAGATAGGTATTTCTGTCCCAAATTTCATCGCTTTGCTAGGATGAAAATTTATCTTCCTCTCCCAAAAGTCAAGCTCTGAATTGTCTGTATGGGTTTTGAGCTTCCACCCCTGTATTTGGAACCAGATTTCTTTTTCAATCATCTGCAAAAATACATTACTTTCCAAATAACAGGATTGTATTTGTTCAGAAAAATGCTTTTCAAGTATCAGCACAGACAGGACAACAAATACTGGAATCAACACTCTTGTTCCAGACTTAGTTCCAGCTAGACCTTACTGCTGCCTGCCTGAAGGGAGGCTGTAGAGAGGTGGGGGTTGGTCTCTTCTCACAACTAACAAGTGATAGGACAAGAGGAAATGTCCTCAGTTTGCACCAGGGGAGGTTTAGGTCAGATGTTAGGAAAAACATCTTAAAGGAAAGGGTCATCAGGCCATGGAACAGGTAGCCCAGGGAGGGGGTTGAATCATCAACCCTGGATATGTTTAAAAGTCATGGAGATCTGGAGGTCAAGGACATGGTTTAGCTGTGGGCTTGGTACAGTTGGGTTAATGGTTGGATGCAGTGATCTTGAAGGTCTTTTCCAACCTAAACAATCCTATAATTCTGTCTCGGTGACACATCCTTAATGTCTGAAGGAACGACCACGTAGTATTTCATTCAGATACTTCTTTTTCCACACAGGGCTAAATCACTGCAGAATCTGGAAATCATCTCAGTTTCTGAATTTATTCTCTAAAGACTTCATTGCAGCTGGGAAGTCTTTGCCTTCTCTTTTAAATCAAGTGTTGAACTAGGGAAAACAGGAACAGATCTTCCTTTCCCATTCTGTCTGAATAGACATATGTGTCTGATAGAGAAGTCTTATCAGAGTGATATTTCTTTGCTGTCACAAGTACCAGTCTGAATAAACTCAGGCTGCAAATCGAGTAACCTCAGAGCAGACTGTTCCCTAAAACAAGTCTTCAGTCTGGGTAAACAATACAAAGAGTGTCTTCACAGAGTCAGTTTCACCTCTCCTAAATCACCTGTCACATTAACACTGCTTATGACCACAATTATAATGGCAAACCTGCACTCCCTCCCACGGACACTTTCCAGAACACCAGTCAGATAATAGATGCTAATTGATAAGCTACTGAGGTCAGACACATGAAGGCTGTAACTGCTAATTCACACCCAGTCATGCAACTTGTCCACACATTAAGGAAAGAAGGATGAAACTCTGATTTCCTTAATACCATTGGACATAAACTGCATCTTTCCACTTCTTTTCTACACTCTATAAGCAATTCATAAACACTGATGATTTAAGCAAGTATAAAGATACTACCCAGTATATGAATTTCAAAATAATCATTTTATAGAGCCATATAGTGCAATTCTCACATGAGACTTAATTCTCTCTTTATTCTTTACGTATTACACACAGGTAGTTGAAGAACAAAGTTCCAGGCTCTGGCAGTCATCTGCCAAAAAAACAAATACTCAGTATTCAACTTTAAACCAAAAGAAAAAGCTTTTTACTCACAACCTCCCACAGGAAATAAAAAGAAAATTTAAGCAAGATTCCATGTGCTTGAAATGATCTCATCCAAACTGTGGCCTCTTCCCATTTCTAAGCTTTTGTTTAGCCCTGGTTTTTAAATGTAAGGTTTTTCCTACTGAGTCATGGTACATCGATGCATTTCAGCAGTGTTACTAATACCCAGCTGAACAAACTGATTCACTGCTTGGTAATGCTAAATCCCAGCAGGGACATGGCAAGTTTCAGCTGATGCCAGCCTTGGGTGCAGTTCTCCGAAGGTTACAGATACACTCTCTAGCTTTTTGAATAAAAACAGTTAATTAAGAGAAATGGCAATTGGATAAGACAAATAATAATCTAAATAAAACTGAAGTATCTGCACTAAATTAATCCTTGAATTAAGCATCTATAAACTCAAGGAAGCCACTACTCATCTCCCCAGTACTCCCTTCCGTGGGGTGCAGAGACTGCTGCAAGCTTTCAACTATTCCAAAGAACTGCAGTAAGAAATGAAAGGTCCCTTCAGTTGAGAAACAACAATTAGATTGGGACAGACCCTTTATCTCCTTGAGTTTCAATATTTTCTCAGCGAGACATCCAGTGCGCACTGCAGATCTCCAAAACACCCACCTCCTTCAGCGATGTGCATCAGTCCAAGTTAATGTCAGCAGGATTTCAACTACTCCTCCTGTGATCCCACAATTCTATATAAAAAAGCACTACAAAGAAAATTTCCTACCACCCTTCAGGTGGTCTTCATTTAAAGCCATGAAATATGCATCTATATTTTTGAATTATCTATGAGTGAAGGAGTACACTTAATAGAAGTGTACTTTCCGATATCCATTTTTAGAAAAGCACTACAAGCCCAGCTACCCATAAAGTTTCCTACTAGTGCTTTGTGCATTTTGGATCTTGGTGTTACAACTTACCGTGCTGCTGTAAATCTGACACTCGTAAGCATAAAAATCTAAATTAAACATGGGGCATTTTTACCAACATGATTTATAAATGCACTGATCATTTCCTAAAAGGAAGGTCTTATCCTGTATTGACTAGGAGCCACTTTTGATTATTCTGCACAATTGCTGTCCACCAAGTTTGCAATTCTGAGCTCTACGCACAGCGGGGAGGGAACACGCGTGTTGCTGTCACTTACAATTTATTACGATGTCCTGAAATTAAGTCAAGCAATTTATTTTTAATAGACTCCTAAAAGAATTTTAAGTATATTCCTTAAGACTTATTGTAGTTCACCAACTCTTTCGTTCAACACATGATGGATAGTTTCCATTTTAAAATATGACATTTGTTGTAATATAGCTTAAATTACTTTTCTTCCTGGAGCATGTGTTACTCAGCGTTACCATTATGCGGTAGGAAATTGTACATTATGCCGCTGCTTTATGTCCTTTTATGGCTCATGTTGCCGTTGCACCCATTCAGGTACAATTACATGGGGGAAAATGATTTAACATTTGTATTAAGAACCGTCCTGTTCAGCAAATTCATTTTCGCTTTTGGTTAATTACTGGAGAGTAGCGAGAATAACCCGAAACAGCTGCAGTATGTGCAGGCTTTTTAATTAAATAAATAAAACCTCTCTCGTTCCCCCCAATACATGTACTCACAGTAAAACAGATTTATGGCACTGTACTCATGGGCGAAGTTATCGCAACCTCTGTGTATTCCATAAATTGACTGCAACACAGGTTAAGGAAATCTCTCCCTAAGGCTTAGCTTTTACTTAGGCTTTATGTCTGAGCGATCTCAAATTTCACCGAGAGCTATCTCACAAGCTATTTTTATCAACGAAATTCAAAGTTACTGTACATGCACGTAGCACTATATGAACAGAGAGCGCCAAGATTCTCCGGTTCTACGCGCTATCGTGCTGTTACGGGGGACTCTAAACAGCGTAACTAATATTTGTTCAGAATTGAAGTGTTCCTCTCTTTGGCTTCCAACGTGAATCCAAAGCATTCCACCCCCCAGTTGTTATATATGTGGACACACACAATAAAAAGTTATGCTGTAAATTAGAACCTGTTTTGTTCCCACTGCCAGTAAGATAGAGAAACAATATTTTTATATATACAGAGGGTAACCTGTTGGACACGTACAAAGGCATTTTAATCAGGATGTAATAGGTATTCTTATTCTGTTCATTAAGATAAAGAAATGTTTGGCAGGCAAATGTTTCATTAGGTTGTAATTTGCTTTGATATGCAAATTAAGATGTAATTAGTTTTGAATTTCTGAAGAGGTAGAGGCTATGTGCTAGACATATTTTTATGTGTTCAACAATGAAAGTTCAAGTAGCTACCTTCCCTACCCCCAGGAAAGAGCTTCCAAAACCCTTCTCCATTCCCTTGCATTTAAGCCAAGAGCCTTCACACCTTTCCCTCAGATGTGTGAAGCGTGGATCTAAGTAAACACTCTAAGAACTCCCACAGCAGAATATTTCAGCTCTATCTTGCAATGTTAGAAATTGAGAGACAGAACAAAAAGGTGCTGTGGATAAAAAAGGTATCAATAGGACAACTATAGCCATTTACAGCTGTGAACCTGATGTGTACTGGGGAAAGGGCTTGAGGTTAAGTGGCATTACACGTTGAAAATGAGAGAGTTTAATAAACCCAGGTACCTCTGCACCTCATCAAGGAAAGCATGATTCAGACCATACTGGAAGTACAGAGTTAAAATTTAAAACAATCTACTTGACTCAGCTCACTAAATTGAATCAGGGGGGATTAGTTGTTCTCAAACTGTGAAACGAGCCACAACGGTACAGATCTTTCTTGGGCCATACAGGAGTTTCTGCACATCCTCAGCTGTCACACTTGACATCAAGTGCTCAGTCCATGGCAACATCAGAAACTAAACCAGAGCTGGAGCTGGTGATACCACCCAACAATAACAGCAGTGCCACATAGCAACCCCCCATAGCGACATTCTTACCAAGACTAAGCACTGCTGCTCGATAAACCATCTCTTTGGCACACTGGTGGGTCAGGAGAGCCACAGTCAAACCTCTGGCAGTGATTCCCAGTACAAATATGCCTAAGGACTGGAAGTTGCACTGGAGTCTGCCAGGCTGCACATTCCAGCTGCTTAGCCCTCTAATGCCTCAAAAATTATGAGCAGCCACTCAGCTACGGTTTGGGCCTGCTGGAGTTTCATCGTTTGAACGACATTTTGTTAGAACAAGCTTTTTCCCTTAGTTTGACTTAGAAATGCAGTAGATCAAAAAAAAAAAAAACAAAACCCAAACTATTTGTGTTCAAGATCTCAGGTACCTTCTATTGGGACTCAAGCAGTGAACAAATTCTTAGCAGCTCTATCAACACTGCTGAGGGCTTCCTGAATTAAAAAAGAAAAACCCTCCTATTTTGCCAGTGTTTCAAGGAATCATCACAAGGAAAATTGAAACAAAACACTGTTCAAGAGCTTTATCACAAAGGGGTTGGGAGGCAATACACCTTTTATTACCTATTAGTAATTTCTGCAACCCATGAGCATTTCAACTGTTTCAGTACCTCATCGCATTAATTTGCAATAATTGGTTTAAAAGAAATCAATGAAAATGTCAAGAATAAAGCCAATAGAAATGTTACTTAAAACCTCATATATGTAGTTTAAAAATACATCTTAATAAACAGACTTACTTTCATCCTAAGGCAGGCTGAAAGGAATTTAACATACTCCACATAAGAGTGAAGACTTTAACTGGCTCCATCCTTATAGTTTGCAAGTGAGGAGCCTGGCTGCTTTTCTTCTCAGAGAGGTTGGCAGAACTGAAAACCATTACAGAATGCAGGTATAACTCGGTATTCTTGTTCAGATAACCCTAGCCAGTGCTGTCCTACTTAGATGCCCAATTGCCACTCTAGCAAAGCAATGATTCCACCTCAGTACAAGTTGTCTCTTGCATGACTCTTGAGCAGGCTGCCCAGGGCAGTGGTGGAGTCACCATCCCTAGAGGTATTTAGAAGTTGTGTAGATGTGGTGTTGAGGGACATGATTTAGTGGTGACCTGGCAGTCAGTTCTGGGTTAAAATCACTTGGACAAGATGACTTGGTGATAAAAGAGGATATTAGTCCAAAAACACTGCACGTTGTCTGTAAATTCTGGTTAAGAATTTGGACTTCACATGCTCCAAAAGAGCGACCACAAACATGTGGGAAGAACAAAGCATTCCAAGAAGTTTGAGATGGGTATGTGCTTAGCCCATCGTGGTAGCTGTTCACTTCTTAGCTGACATGCTGTCATTTAGAGATTTTTTTGTATTCACTGCCACCTAAAATGCAGACCATGCCGCAGTACTCTGCGTGGCATACTCACATGCTTCACCTGACAGCTCCAAACAGGTTACAGGTGTCACTGGAGACAAACAATAATGTTCTTTGGCTGTAATCACGACAACTGTGACCTTCAAACGCATTAGTGGCACTTACAGTTCATCTCTCAGTTTTAAGATAAATCATTCTTCAGAGTACAGGCACCTTTTATCCCACAGGCATAAAGTGTTGAGATCTATCACGCTGAGATTTGACTAAACTTGCAAACAGAAGTACAACATTCAGAAACACATGAGTTTACAAGGATCTTTCATCTTGACACTACACACTGTGTAGCACAGTCAGTTCCCTCTAGTTTCACTGTCTGAAATAGGAAGATGACATGGATTTAATGAATTTACCTGTGTTTTATTAAGACATGACCCAAGAGAGGAGGCTTGCAATTTAAAAACTTCAAGTTTTGACAATGGAAATAATGAGGAGACATTCGCAAGAGATAAGGCATGATTGACACTGATCTACAAAGATTTACAGGCGCCATTTGTCATGTTCTGAACAGGGCTGATGTTACGCCTGTCAAGCTCAATAGAAATACTCCCTTGAACTCCACTCTGCTTAGGTTCAAACCCTTTATCTGTAATCTTAACAAGATCTACAGGCTAGAATTTCAAGCTAGAAATGCCTGGCTGGAAAAGGGATCACAGTTTAAGTGAGCCGCTCCCCAGCTTTCCATGATTTATAGCAGTCAGACCATCAGAACAGTCTTTAGGAAGTCATTGACTATTGATTTATAGATAGACAAGGTTTTTGAGACCAAAATTGCCTTTCAGATCTATAGATGCACCATGAAAGTCCCCAGTTGCAACCTTTCACTCTACTCCGAAAACCCCTTGAGGCCACTGCTACAGCATTGATTTAACTTCTTAGCCTGTTTGCTACAGAAAAAAAAAAGACACCAGATCAACTTTTTCTTTAGGTGTTTGGTGGTGTCACTGTTCCTAGAAGGGAGGAGAGATGAGAGGAGAGATGAATTGCTCATTTGCAAAGGCAGGTTCTAGCAGTTTGCGTGCAGGATGACACCCGGAGCACTGCACTTAAGACGAACAGCACCAAAGCTCCATCACAGAGATATCTGAGAAGCTCTGCCAACAGTCTAGAATAAAAATTAAAATTGTTTCTTCTATGGCATGTCTCCTTTGATAATCTTCAAGCGCATTGCAAACATGAATTAATCAGTTCTAAAATCACTGTGAGCTCAACTGTCTTCGAGACAGGGGAAACAAGATAAAAGAGTTATGACTGCTTGTGCTGCAGAAGTCATAAGCAGCTAATGTAACACTATATTATCCCGTGTTTGAATGGAAGAGCTTGTGATAGCCTACAAGAAATTAACAACATATTAAAGGATGCCATTTAAGAGGTCACTCTGCATTAGCCTACATCTTGTATTTATTAACAGCCTCATTGTGCTACAACAGAAATATTTAGGAGCTTTATTACAGACTTCCACATTTGCACAGAAAGACCAGTAGCACATGCTTTGAGCAAAAGGCCGAGGGTGACTGTACAAGTTCATCATAAAATGCTGTATGGAAATGCCCGTTCTCTGCTCACCAGTTTTATTGCCTTCTTTTGTAACAGAACAAGTGCTGCCGACAGCTGTAGATGAGGTCTTGAAGTGAAATTCAAACCACAACAATTAATGATATGAAACTGCACAATTTAAGTGACAGCTGTGATCCACATAACCTGCATCACGGTGTTAATTGCTATTAGGGTAATTTAAAAAATAAAAATCTTTACAATAGTAGCATTCAGTAATCCCATCGACAGTCTTCTTCATGTATTCCTATTACTCAACTGTTTTTGAGTATCATAGAATCATAGAGTCATCCAGGTTGGAAAAGTCTCTTGGGATCCTCGAGTCCAACCATTAACCCTACTCTACAAGTTCATCCCTAAACCAGATCCCCCAACATCACATCTAAGCAACTTTCAAACACATCCAGGGGTGGTGACTCAACCCCCACCCTGAGCAGCCCATTCCAGGGCCTGACTACTCTCTCCAGGAAGAATTTCTTCCTGATGTCCACTCTAAACCTGCCCTGCTGAAGCTTAAATCCCTCCCCTCTGGTTCTTTTGCTAATTACCTGTGAGAAGAGGCCAGCACCAACATCTCTACAGTTTCCTTTCAGAGAACGGTAGAGTGTGATGAGGTCTCCCCTCAGCCTCCTCTTCCTCAAACTAAACAGTCCAAACTCTCTCAATCTCTCCTCATAAGATTTATTCTCCAGGCCCTCCACCAGCTTCATTGCCCTCCTCTGTGGTAAAGCATAAATTTATACTTTTTTTTAATGTCTAACGCTCTCACGTCTATCAAAAATGTGACTTAATTGTTTCTGATGTTGATGAGCAATAGGAAGTGTACAGCACAGGTAGGAAAGGCACATCTGCAAAGGAGAACCATGTAGATTTAATTACCCACTAATCTACTTCAAACTTGCAGCAAAACATAATTCTAGAGGAAAACAGGTCCCAATAAGTTTTCAAACATTCTCAGTCACCTGTCCAGTATAGGCAGATGTGACAGATTCTACCTCATCCCTTGAGTTCCTTAAAAGAAGACAATGTCTTTATAGAAATATCTGGCCAAGACAGCAACTTGATACCCAGATTGTATTATGGAACTCTCAGGATCACTAAACTCAGGAATTTTGTCTCCACGCATTTGGTCCGAGAAATTCCTCTACAAACCCATTTGTAACACTTCACCTTCAGTCTCCCACAAGTGAACATTAGAAGGAGTTTCAGCTGGTAACTTGAACAACACGAAGATGCAACAAGTCCTTCTTGATTCTTCTCTAGGCTGCCATGAAAAATACATTTACAAATATCTCATTGACTTGGAAGTTTTAACCATATGCAGACTGATGCAGTGAAATTTTAACTGTGCTTGTCTTGACAAAGCAGAGAGATATATACAAGGCAATGGTTGCACGACCCTAGTAGTGACTCTTCCCTGCTCACCCAGAATGAATATACAAGGAAAAGGATGTTCAGCCTTATTGATCTTCAGACCACGACTAAGTGCTCTAATGCCTGAAGCATACCAAAGATGTTTCACTCTTTTCCTCACTCCCTTTTTTTTTTTGGTTTCATTATGCTAACCTCTGCTAAGTGTTTTATATTACTTGATATGTTGGGCTTTTCACCTTGAAACTGTTGACAGAAGAATAGAGTGCTCTGTGTTGTATTTTTAATCTCTATTCAAATACACATCTTGCTGTTTTTCACCCCGTCAAGTTAATCCCTTGGAAGTATCATAAAATAGCAACGAGGTATGAAACTGTAGAACTGCTCAGTATGGGACAGAGCCTCAAACGTGCCAAGCATCTGCACTGAAGGTTTGTGCCTCCCTCCGAACGGGGAAAGAATTCCTTCGGCCTTTCTGTTTGTCATCTTACACTGAAAGCTGTCTCAACGATAAGGTGACTTGAAATAGAACCCTTGCAAATGAAGCAGCCTGCCTTTGTGCTTTCGAGGATCAAGTGGAGGTTTTTTGTTTGCTTGCTTTTATAATATGTTTCTTTACTCAACAGCTATTGCTCTCTAGGATTTTAATTATAAGCTGCACTGAGTCTAATACTTCTCTTTTTTTTCCCCTTTAACTACTTCTCACTCATGTTCTGAAATGTTCATAACCAGCTTATTACAAGAGATATAACAAAAAGCCTTTGAAAGTGCTGGCACACAGAACAGATGATATCACAGGGCAGCAATCAGCTGTTCTATCCCTGCAAGCATACCTTCAGGAGATGAAAGGAAGCGCTAAGATTCTGATCCCTCCATGGATCCATAGAAAGGAGCAGATGAAGGTTTGTCTTTCATGAGACATGAACAGGACACTCTCACCCTAATGTATTCAAATCACATGTGCAATTCACTGCCAGGATTTCCTCACTGCAAAGCAAGGAGATTCTTCTAGATTTGTGAGGTGCTTCGTGCCTTTTGACCCACCAGGTTTGGAGGGCAACTACAGTAACTCCTGCAGAGGAAAACTAATTGCTTATGTTTACACAGCCCCCCTGAACCACGTACCCTTCTGTAAAACACACAGAGTTTGCTTAGATGTTAAAGGACGTGTTAATCAAAGTTTCATGAGCTATAAATCAAGAAACACAGAAAGATACTTCTGTTTTGTGTTTAAGACTGTTCACCACATCTTTTATTTATGTTTGTTCATGTTGTTTTAAGTTGGATGCAATCTGTGCCAAAATACAACCTGTAACTTCAAAATAAGGTGCTTGAAATGGGAGTCTTGAAAGTTCGTTAGCTGCTCCTCAACAGCCAAAAAAGGGAAGAAGCCAGAAGTTCTGTGCCATGTAACACCCATGGCAGAGAACCAAATTAAGCAGCCATGCAGAAAAAAAAAGAATCCTTGTCTAGAAATATCCGAATTCCTGTCACACAATCTCAGCCTTGACCAGTGGTTTTGTGACAGTGAGATGTAACACGTCACCTGGACTCAAATGCCACTTGAACAGTTTCCTGTTGATTTACATGAAAGCTTCAGCAAAATCAGTTTTAACACAGAACTCATTTAAATGTTCTTTGAATTAGGCCCTGGATTTAGTAATAGTTGAATTAATCCTGGAGCTATTGTCTCCATTTGAAGCTGATGTTTTAAAAAATAGACAAAAGTTGAGCTATTCAAACAGATTCTCTACTTGATTTTCACTACAGGTAGTCACTGTTCTTTTCTTCAAGGAAGAACAGTAGGATAAAATTGAAATTGAATTAATAACAGGTATTACCTGCTAATAGCATCAGACTGGTATTAACTGGACACTGAGTGTAGGAATACATTTTATGTGAGGCTTTAATCCATTCCCATGAGACATTTTAATGCTTCATGCTGTCATTTGCCAGCATAACATTTGCATCTACTCACATTCAATAAAGCACTTAAATCTATGGAGGGCCCAATAGTCTAAGGGTTAAAACACACAACTGGGGTAGAAACATTAAAATTCTATTTCTTGCATTTATTTTTGCAGGTGATAGCTGGAATAAAAGTATTCTACTGATGCTTCATGGTTGGCTCACAACCTGAAGAACAGGTTTGGTTCAAGTTTGTTCTTGCTTCTTCAGTGAACCAAGCCACATTAGCACTTTGCTATGGCATCTAAAGTCAAGGAGGAAATGTTTTGGAGAGCGTGTTTTGAGTGAACCCACAGGCAAGGTTATGGGGTCGCTCCATCTATATTGTACTTGTCTGAACAATCATTCACACATCTATCATGTAAGCCACAATTAGAATCGCTAGGCTTTCATCTCCTTTCCAATGATTTACAGCTGTTAAACCCCAACCTTTCTGTGGGAATATGCTGATTTGATTAAGGTTTTGTCAGAAAAAGCACCCCTTAGCTGTACATCTTAGGTAGGTTCAGAAAGGCCCTTTCCCAGGCAGCCAACAAATCAATGGTTAGAGCAGATCAGTTAAAGCTCTGCTACGTTTTCCTACTGGCTATTCAAGAGTGCCTGTATTGATTATTTAAGAAACAAATTCAAAAAGCTTTAGAAGAACCTGGGGTCATAGCAGTATGCCAAAGGAAAAACCATTAAAATCCCAAACACTTTCATGAGAAAATTATTTCCCACAAAAACCCACGTTCAAAGTACTTTGACCTCAACTTCACAATCTACGATAAAGTGCTCTTTGCAAACCTCATGAGAAGTTACACTTCCCACTGCTAGCCGTTATGAAAAGCACGCCAGTTTTATTTTAGCCTTCAGTTTAATCATACATCAAGCACACAAATTTAGGATTAGAACTCCATTTAGACCCGTCGTCGCTTTTGTTTACTCATTGCTGGCTCAGTTGTAGTTACTTACCCATTCCCACGCAAATAAAAATATTGATGTTATACAAAGTAAGTTGCACTCTCAGCTGCTTATTGTGATTAGATACCAAGCGTGGATTGCACAGGATTAACACCTACAGAATTTTCTTCAAAAAGACAAATTCAGGCAGTACAGGAGAAGCTGCATTCAGAATGCCTGTTAGAAGGCTAAGAATACGTTGAACACAACACTACACTAAACTTCTTCTAAAGTAAAACTCCATTTGACTATTTCTGACTGAAAACACAAACACCTCTGGAATTACAGCAGAACAAACACATTCCAGGGTAGTTATGGTTTTCAATCAGCTCTAGTCCTAGGTAATGTTACTGTAAACTAAAAGCAACTTACTGATTCTGTCTTTACCCAAAAGCTTAGAGCATTTTTGGTGTCATATACTGTGTGATCAAGGCGCACATTGCCAGCTTCAAAGAAACTGAACAAGTTCTCCATTGGCAGAACGTGCTCTTCCAGTTACAGTAAACTTGAGATTTTTTGCTTCACTGGAGAAGGAGTACAAAGAACAGAGAAACTAGCACCACACCATGAAAAGAGAGGTTGGGGAATCTAGCTGAAGGGAAGCCACAATACACAGGGGTCTAAAAAAACTTACTGATGCACAGGAAATCCATAGCGCTAACTGCCATTAGTACTAATTGACCTTGTACTAATGCTAATGGCAGTCGGAATGTCTAAGTCAGCCCCTGACTCAGGAAGGCAAGCAGACCCTATGAAATGGAGAGCAGAAATACAACCTGCGTTTCCTCAGTTGTTTCTGCTTCCAAGTCCATCTCAACTTCAAATGCATCCGCTGAACAAAAGCCAACAATGAGAACAAAAGTGGGTGCAAACACAATTTTCAGGTCGGCACACAAAGACCTCAACTCGTTTTTCCTACTCCACTGTTTGACAGGCTCTGAAACAGGCTGGGTAAATACAAACCTGAGAACTAATTAAAACAGAGCAAAGAGAGAAAAGCACATCACTACATTATCTTTTTTGAGAGGCATCTCAAAAAGGAGGGACTATGGATCTAGGTTTTGATTTTCGAAAGCACTAGAGGGTTGCATGCACAAATTGCCTTACATTTTAAATTACTGAGTGCCACAAGCATGTAAAATTCCCAATTGCTCTGAAGGGAGTACAGGCACAGGTAGGTCAAAGCCATACATTTCTCTCAAGTTCACCTTTGTTATTTTTAATAAGGCTAAGCCTGGAACGCTGCTCTTATTTCCCTTCAGACCCAAGAAATATTAGCACCCTGAATAACGGGGACCAGAACAAATAAAACTCAGCTAAATTAAAATTAGAGTCAGTCAGCAAAAGTGACTCTGCGTGTCTGTAAAGCTCCAGAATGTGTCACCACAGATGACTCAGCAGAAGATCTATGCTTTCACTGCAGAGCCCCGGGATCGTGCAAGTTAGCCCATACCAAGGCTTTATAGAAATAGTTTCCCATTAGTTATTACAAACAGGGACGAAGAGAAGGTGAGAGATGGGATGCGATGGCAAATATGCTGGTAGAAGTTGTTTATAACAGCTATAAACTACATGGGGGAAATGTTGCCCTTCTACATCAGCAAAAGGCAATTTTCAGGCAAGATAATGTAGATGTCCCGATAATTCACACGGTGCTATTCACATCACTATGAATCATTCCACGGAACATGCCTCGGCGTCCTGCTTAGCCTGTTGCAAAGGCAGGGATAACATTCTGGTGACGGCTACACCTCTGCAACGTGTTCAGTAGACTGCCAAAGTGATGCTTTGCTCTGTGCACTTTGTTCTGGTCGTGATGGGACAGCTGCTGAATGCACACCGTGTGCCCAAAGCACAGGGTGACAATGGCCAGATTAAAAACTCTTCCTAACTTCTTGAAAATGTTTAAGTAGTTTTTGCACTCAACCCTTGGGATGCATCTCACTTAGAATTTGTTTATATGGCTGTTGCAGTTGCTACTGGACTGTGGTATCTTAGTTCAAGCGAGATACTCATGCTTTGAAGAAAAACCCTCTAGGTTTGTTTACCAGTTAAATTGATTGTTCAGAGAGTCCAACCAGTAGCACATGGGAAGATAGCAGGTTACAAAGGCTGTCATACAGAATCACAGAATTATTGAGGCTGGAAAAACCTCTAAGATCATCCAGCCCAGACTATGACCTAACATCACCACATTAGCTAGACCATCCCACCTCCAAGGATGGGGACCACTGCCCCAGGCAGTCCATTCCAGTGTCTGATCATCCTTTCTATGAGGAAGGGCTTCCTAGTATCCAACCTAACCCTCCCACAGTGCAGCTTCAGGCCATCCTGTCACTAGTTGCCCGGGATAAGAGCCTGACCCCCACCTGACTACAATCTCCCTTGGGTAGTTACAGAGAGGGATAAGGTCCCCCCTGAATCTCATCTTCTCCAGGCTAAACACCTCCAGCTCCTTCAGCCTCTCCTCATCAGACCTTCCCTCCAGTCTCTTCACCAGCCTCATTGCTCTCCTCTGGACCCACTCCAGCGCTTCAATCTCTTGAAGTGAAAGCTATCAGAGCAGCTCTTTCCTCTTGACCACAGGATAATAAAAGGCTTGTTAGGGAGCCTTGTTCCACTTGCAACACCTTTGGTTTATATGTGAACAAAACCTCCACTCCTGCCAAGCAACAGACATCTGCTGTGAGGTGTTCAGGGGCTACCAAAGGCACAAGCAACTACCCTTTTCAAAAGGATGTTCTTAATTGCATGCTTAATGACTGGTAAAAATTACAGTTTTGATGCATAAACAAGCAGCTGCTTCATCTATCTGGAACCCATTAAATTAAACCTATCAGAGAAGTCACCTGCTCTGTCAATCCTCATGCTGAAAGCACAACATACAAGCAGGAGCTAACCGTACCACCAGTGATCACACACAAGAAACACCAGATGAAGTTATGAACAGAATAATTTGGGCCGTATTTCAGTAATAGCTGTTCAAATGGAACCATTCTGGCTCACAAGCCAACACCAATGGCCTTTTTTTTTTTTCAAGCCTATGGTAAGGAAAAACTACAAATTTTAGCAAGGATGTGTTTGACTGACGATTGGCAGAAGGAAGTTCTCTAGAATCATAGAATCACATACAACCAATTAAATAAGCTAATATAATAAATATTCAAATTGAAGGGAGAAAAATTATTAGATACCATCTCTCAGGTGGGTGCCCTGCTATCAAACCAAAATGGCCCTAACTCTTAACCTTACCTCAGCAGTCTAATCCTCTGCAAGATTGCAGAGATTATGTTTCCTGGCCCAAATTAGCACAGCATCAGTATGTGGTCCAGGTACGAGCAAACGTGTGCACGGAGGGAACTGAGCTGCAGCGTCTGACAGCAACTGCTTATCTCTATTTTTAAAAGTAATTTGCTAACGCTGCAGTGAATTCCACAGCTCAGTACTGATAATTTGGACACAATCTACCTCAGGCAACAGCAAGGCTGAGATGTGACCTCCTCTCTCCCAGTCAGCCCCAATTAGGTACCGTGTACAGCTGCCTTCTCATCTGGATGCGTGCATTTTCACAGCACACCAGAGGGGAGGGTGGAATCAAGTCCTGATGCCAAGGGACAGTTCAGAACTGAGCCTCAAAGTCAGAAAAGTAGAAAGATGTAAATGCAAGTAGTTTGATGAAATGTTGGGTGATTAACTCTAGAAGGACAAGAAAGGGAAAACACTCATTTGTTCCTCGAAGGGAGAAAATCCATACTCCATTGTCACCAGATTATGTGTAGACAAAAGAACTGCACTTGCATGGGCTAAAGCACACCGGCCGTTCCACGGAACAGATTCATTTACCATATCTAATCCCATTTTTGCTTCTGAAAGAGATAGTCAAGAGGGCACTGTCAAGGTATTTTGGCACAAGGATAGATACATCCTGACAGCAGCTGCTCAACCTGGAAGATGTGGCCTCCTAGAGAGCAAGAATTTAGCTCTCCTACCAGCTGCCACATGCTTCATTTTCATAGGCTAGAGCTTTGAACTAGCAAAAAGAAGCCAGTCTGTTGTAAAACTGGCTGAATCAAGTGCCTCCTTTTTACTTCAGTTTCACAGGACACATTGAGCAGGTGGGAAGCAATAAGGACACCTCAAAGTCCCTGTTGAGGGCCAGAGGGTTTATGACACTGAAAACTGAAAAAAATGGCTTTAAAGAGGCTAGAAGTTACGTATCTTCCTTCCACGCACGAAGTGCCTGTTCACCACGGAAGCACCAATCCTTAATAAAAAACATTGAAGATTTATGCACATGAATACTGACCAAGTCTCAAATGGCTCAATCCTAGAAAATCCCACTGACTTTTGGGGCAGCATTTAAGGGAACACTACAAGAAACGCACTTGCAGACTTTTTTAGAGGAATGCACAACCAGCCCGGAATGAATCGTGTGTGAACATTTCATTAACTAATTCTCATACCGTTCATAAATATGGATAAATATTTGGGGCTCATTCTTTGCCATTTGGAGCCTGCTCTAAAGTCTTCTAAAGTCAATACAGAGATTTCCATTAAGTTCTCTGGAAGCTGGGCCTGCCACCTAAGCCGAGATGATAATGAAAATGAAAATAAATTATATGCAGTGAATATTTTTTAAGACATGATAAAATTAACTGGGGGAAAAATGTTATTCTGTCAGCTCTAATCTTTATCCTCATCTGTGTTCATTTTTTTCCTTGGGAAATCTCCTAATACTAGTTACAAACTATGTTTATTTATTTTTTTTCTCCTCCCAATTCAAATCCACTAGTTCCCATGACACATTCCAAGGTCACAAATGAAACTGGTCCTGCACATTTTGTTGATATACTCCTCTCACTGTGTCAATCAAGAAGTTAGCACTGAATAAATTCAGCTCTGTTGGAAAAACAGCTTAAGTGCACTTAAAGGCTAAGGGTAGTAAAATAAACAGTCTGCTAATCCTCCAAATGCAAATAAAGGCTCAACATCCCAAACAGCCTATATCTTCAGGCAATTATATGGAAAATACATGCACAGGCCTTTGAAGTGGCATCACTTATGACATTTTATTTGCATAATAAATCTCCCAATAAACTTCTCTCGGCATAGACATATGGCTGTAGGATTTGCACTTCAGTGTCCCCACACTCCTGTGCTTACACTCATCTCGCAGCCCACTTACTCATCACTGCCCCTAACCTGTGGGTTGTGAAATCTATCATGTTTTACCAACAGTTAGACCAAACATTGCAACTGCAATCATCCAGTGCTGCAGCCGAGGAACCAGCCAACTGCTTCAGTTGTAAGGAAGTAGTCAAGAGATTAATCCTGATCGTTTTTATGTCCACGTGTACAAACGTACCACCCAGCCTTATTAGAAGAGGTGAGCTGTGCCACTTGAAAAGCTGTAAATGGTAGTAGCCAGAAGCCATACTTGAGTAACTCAAGCTTGCTTTCATAAAGACATCTTTCACAAGGAAGGTGGGCTTTCATTAAGTGAACACAAAGGCACTTCCAAATCATCTCCAGTACTTTCAAAGCTTTCATATGACAAGTTTCCATCTGAAACTTCTTTAATAACAGAAATAGATGACAGTTTACCATGGCTGATTATTTATGAGACTGCAGCTAAACCCAAAATTTCACAGTTGGCTTGATCCAGTGTAACCTCAACTCACCCCAACTCTTTCATAACTCCCTAGTGCAAATACAAGCATTATGCATAGAATATTATGTACAACACACTGAAGGCAACAGAAAGACCATAAGTGATTCAGTTTGTCTTTTTTTTTTTAAGCTCTATACCAAATTGAGTCCCACTGTGTGTGTATCTTGAGTGCTTCGAGTCAAACTGCCACAGAGCAAGGTCTGACATGGTCTGTCAGTCGCTGCTGTGGAGAAAGCTGAATGTTTCCCTGCTGATTAGGGAAAACTTCATTTCATACTATTGCTGAACTGTAAAGAGCATCTTATTTTTAAATTACCACATGATGATCTCATCATGTCTCAATTCTGTAAGAAATACAAAAGCACTGCATAACTGACACAAACTTGTTTTGGAGAGTAAGGAGGAAAGTATTACTGAAATTCCATTCAATACCCCGAGTAAATCACAACCGAAGAACTCCCTATCATTTCTTACCAGCAGTGCTTTGGTGCTTTTTCACTGCAGCTGAAGTGAATCATAGAATCAAAAATTGTTTAGGCTGGAAGGGATTCTCAGAGATCATCTGGTTCCACCCCTGCTGCCATCTCTCACCTAGGACAGGGGTTGGTGCAACCAGACCTTGAAGACTTCTGGGGATGGGGCAATAGAAACAATAGAAAGTCCAGAACCAATACTTGCATTTTGTAGTACCAGATGT
Source organism: Rhinopomastus cyanomelas (assembly GCA_013400115.1). Taxonomy (NCBI): domain Eukaryota; kingdom Metazoa; phylum Chordata; class Aves; order Bucerotiformes; family Rhinopomastidae; genus Rhinopomastus; species Rhinopomastus cyanomelas. Next base: position 1,132,312 of record VXBP01010050.1, read on the forward strand.
TGGCATTTCATTTTTGTGCCAAAGAGGAAGTATTCCTACAGTATACAGCCAGGTGACCTGTTCATGGCAGAGCTGAACAGAAATCACGGTGTCAAGAGCGTGAGCGAGGAAAGAAAAAAGGCAGCCTCAAATTTATCTTCTCTGAAAACAGACAACTAGAGTAGAAGAAGAAAAGAGAAACCTGCAAAAAGACAGCATTCAACTCTTGACTGTCTTGCAACAAGACTATTATAGATTTCTAAATTTTTCATCCTTGAATTTTGCTTTATAAATATGAAGCTCAACTGCTTTGAGATTACACCTCCTCGGTCCTATTAAATTCTTAGCACAATGTTAATCTAAAGTAAAACTGATGGTTTTCAAATACCATAAATCTAGACACCTTACCTCATCTCATGCAGGATCAGTTAGTCCTACCAGCAGTGGAGGTGGGACTTACACAGAGAATGAACATGTCTAATGTTCCCTAAACACCTACCTAATTAGGACAGATCTAAAACCCTAGAATTCTCCTTCTTGAATAGCTATTTCAGAAGTCCCCAGCTGCCTCTCCCATCTGCTGGCACAGAGTACAGGAATTTGATTTTTCTGTTGTAAGATCTCTTATGGACCGTTTGGTAAGGAATTCTTTGTTAGAGGGTTTTTCACTTGGTTCATGCTTAGGTTCTTAATTTGTCCAACAAACCTTGAGTATGTTCCATACATTTTCATTACCTGCTTGTTTTATACAAGCACATTCTGACATCTCCCTTCAAATAAGACAGTTGTGAAATGCGATACTGGATTCTTGGATATGATAAAGCTCTTGTGAATACACAGAATGCTGCTTCAATAAACCTAACCTAACTGAAAAGGTTAAAACAGGGCATCAGTCAAACATACAAAACTTAAAACACAGCTGCATTAGTCTTCCAGAAGACTTCCAGAAGAATGATGCTGTGCACAGATGTTCCTCTATTTTCACTTATTGTCAGACATCCTCACTTCTGTAGCCAGCCATGCGAGGGAATGAGGATTTAGGGAAGGTCATGCACATTCAACTCCAGGTTTTACACACTCTTCCTTCATGAAACATCAGATACATTTCTTCATCTTCTCATCTCAATTTGTACTCTGTATAATTAAAACAGACAATCAAGCCTTTCCTGGTCAGTTAATATAAGCCACCATGAGCTGCTGTGAGCAACATCATAACTACTACAAGTAATAAGGAAGACAACAGTCTACCATTCTTACTTCCAGCTTCCATTTACCAGCACAAGTTTGCCCGTGATTGGGATGGGTTGAATTGACCAACATTTCATTATGAGGACGTGGACCAGAGGAAAGGGCTTCAAGTTTCAACACTGTAGGTTTAGACTAGATATCAGGAAAAAATTCTTCACAGAAAGAGTAGTCAAGCACTGGAATGGGCTGCCCAGGGTGGTGGTTGAGTCAACGCCCCTGGATTGAAAGTTGCTTAGATGTAGTGTTGGGGGATCTTGTTTAAGGGTGAATTTGTAGAGTAGGGTTGCTAGTTGGACTTGATGATCCCAGGGATCTTTTCCAACCTGAATGATTCTGTGGTTCTAAACAGGGAAATCCCACCCCTTTCAGAGCAGGCAGCTAGATGAAATGTGAATGTTTCAGCCGCTCCCACACTCCATTCCTTATCACACCACTAGGAGCTGGCTGCTGGAACTCGCTGCAGAGGTAGGAGCTCAACATCTTTTGCTGTTCCACTTCAGCCTACAGGCTTCAAACATTACTTTTCCAGATTTAACAAAGCACAGTTGCACTTACAGACTCCTAGGGAAAGGTTTACAACATAAAACTACAGATAATTACAGCAAGAAGGAATCTAACAGCATCTTCAAACTGCACAGATAAGAATCAAAGTAACGAAACCTGAAAGCCATCAGTTTCCAAGCCATAGAAAATTTGGCCACATGTGTAAAGTTTTAAGAAGAAACAAATTACAGTTTCTATCAAGCATGATGTTATTAAAGTAGTAATACTAGATAATGGGATGGACTACAAACTGCTTGAGTTAAGAACAGAGTCAGACTAACATGCTCAGCACTGAGGAAGAAAACCTCTCAGGTAACGAGATCAAAGAATGCTTCTGCCAACGCTTTCGACAGACATGTTAGTCTGAGAATGACTATTGATCTTCCTCTATCCTTCAGACTCCTTTTCTCTCATTAAAAGAATCCTAAGACATAAAGAAGCATTTTTCAGAGGGCAAAACTGCAGAGAACATGCAGCAAGTCATCAGTGTCGAGCACAGACACAATGAAGAGACAGAAAGTAAACTTAGCACAGTGACAGATTTTACAAAACGGACCAGAATAAGGACTGGTCTTGCTCTATGCTGATTCCAGCTGGTCCCTTCTGTCAGAACCCTTATCAGAATTAATTGCTCACGTGTAATGCTGTGTGTAAAGCCCAGGAAAAAGACAAGATACTCAAGCTCCTGCAGAAACAAGTCTCCTCTGGATGTACCAAGCCTAGAGTAGGTGCTTTTTTGAATCATGTGGAAGGCTGGAATCAGATATTTTTGTCCTACTCTGGCAGGGGGGTTTGACTCTATGATCTCTTGGGTCCCTTCCAACCCCTAACATCCTATGATCCTATGAACTCCACTTCTCTATCATACCCAAGCTGTGAAGCCAACGGATTTGTAGTTTTGTTGTTGAGAATTGTCATAGCTGCATGTTTCCAGGTAGCTCTGCTTGTAGAAATCTTTCACCATAAAACATCGTAAATAGTTAACTAATTTGAGAGCAACTATTACCCTGTCACCCAACCTAGTAACAGCAACATCCCAGATGTTTTGTTTTTACAGTTGAGGTTATAAAACAGTAACAGCTAGCTCTTACACAGAGCTTCGACAGCGCATTGCTAGAGCTTAACGTGATTTACAGGAGATCTCGGCATCATTTTCCACATCCTGACGTGTCGAATATGAGGTAGCAGAGCCTGCAGGCAAACACCCCAGGCAGTCACCCCCACCACCTAGGGCAAACCCTAGACCAGGTTAAACCAGCTTTTAAAGACAGTTTAATGAAACTGCTAATTAAAATCAAGCATTTTCTCTTTTAAAGCTTTTAAAGGAAACATCTCAAACTCTAACAGAGAACAGTGTCTCAATTTTTTTTCTTCTTCAGACTTAAATTGTAAAACCAACTGATGTTTATATCAGCAGCAACACCTTGCTCCATCTCAACCAAGCAAGCAAAACAGGAAACAGCATCCCTTCTCCCTAGCTGCCATGGGCCCTTACCTTTCCATCCATGACAAGCAAAATCGTACCAGCTTGACTGCCATGGACTCAGTGTAGCATACACTGACATTCACACCTGGTACCCAGTGCTCCAGTAGTCATTCATAGATGCTGGATTCATGGCAGCAAGGTCAAAAACCGAGTCAGAGCAGGTATTGGTTGATTTGTCATATGAACAAGTACTGAGCAAAGATGCCAACAAACCATTGCAATAAATTGTCAAATAAGCAGTAGCACGGGGGGGGAATAAAACTATTGAAGTTCTTGCTGGAGAGAGCACAGCAGAGCAGTGTGTTCCTAGAGTCAACATCAGAAGCAAGCCCATGAAAGGATTTGCAAAGCATGTGGTTTGCCAGCACTCGTTAACAGACGCCCTAGTGTTACAACCAGAGCTCAGGAACCACACGCAGAAGCGCACGCTCACAGCTCTGCTGTGGTTACACCCTGCACTCAGTACAAGAATCTCCCTGAACCTCAGATGCCCAGGGCTTGTCCTGGGGAACAGAGGCGTAACTTCTGCTGGAGTAAGTGGGTGATGTAAAAGTAAAGAGGGCTCCATTTTGTCCTCAAGGTAACAGGAAACCAAGGAGATAGAGAAGAGGTTGGCTGCATTGTATTACCATCTATTGTAAGGGAGTGCTGGAAGGAACCTTCTCTGGAGAAGTTTAAAACCCCTCTGGATGTGCACCTATGCAACTGGATCTAGGTGATCCTGCTGTGGCAGGGTGATTGGACTGGATGATCTTTCGAGGTCCCTTCCAATCCCTAATGCTCTGTGATTCTGTGAAACCCTGACACCTCTAAATCTGTATTCAATCTGACATTAATCTTACTCTACAGTGCACAGCTGCACCAAGGATGATGGTGATCATACTTTAACAGTTTTCAGCATGTACACAGCAACTCAGCTAAACGGAAGCTACCAGATCAGTGCTGGTTACAAATATTTAAGCTGATGGCCCCAGCTGAACACGGCCATAAGGCTTCTGCTGCCACAAATTCAGACCTCTGCAAGATCACCCAGCCTGCACTGCAGCTATGTAGTAGAGCCATTCCTAGTGAGAACCATCTGAACACTCAGATTTCATCAAAGTCACACATTTAAGTCCACATTATAACTTGCAAACAGCAAAACACCCCAAAATCCCTCACATACCAACCAGTTTATCAAAGTCACAAGAGATGGCACAAGGTCCAGCAGGAAAACATACATTGGAAAACTGTTCATGGTGAAATCATGGAAGTACACAGGAGTGTCTGCAGTAATTACAGGGAGGAGAAAGTTTAATTATGCTCACTCTGCCTCTCCTCAAACAGTCTGGATGCCTACAAAACTCTGCCTTCCTTCTTTTCTATTCATTAACTGCATCGTTCTACTTGGTTATTTGCCTGGTTCGCACAAAGAGAGAAACAGGGATTGTAGAGAGCTGCTGGCAACATCCTCATCCAGCACAACCAGTCTCTTGGGTCCTACACTAAAAATCAATCCCCTCTTCTTCACAACTTGCACGCAGAGAGGGGCACTCGAAAGCCTTCAGGGAGGGAGTTCAGAGGTCTGTCTCCGCAGCTCAGTCTCCCCTTTTCATGCTCACAGGGCCTTGAAAAATAAATGAGACTGTAGCTCGGATTATTCCCACCACAGAACTTGTCAGAATTAGATACACAGCTTCATGACACTGTCAGAAGAAAGAAGCAGGTTCCTAATTTAGATGCTTTCATTTGCCTTCTAAAGGCTCAATTACCATCAGAAAGCCTAGGTACCTAGCCTAGGCTTTTAAATCTGGATGGTATGAATACATCTCCTTCTCCTTTCTGGCTTTCAAAGCTGCCTTTTATTCACTAATTGATAAGTGCTAGAAGGGAGCAAAACAGGAAACACCATTAGCAAATCTGCCTGTGAATTAGTACACCAGGCATCATGAGTGTGTTCAAGAGCTTCAGGTGCAGTGCCAATATCACAGACATTTCTAAGCTTGCTGGGGTTCATCTAATGCCTACCAAGCTCTCTGGGATTTGCATTAATATTTGTTGTACAGTGGTAGGCTTCCCCGGGTAAGGATCTGTCTGCACACAAATTCAGAAGCAATTCCCATGCCCCAGGGGATATATAGCTGAGGATACAAATGATAGCTCAGAGAGGAGTGTAAGATAGTGCTGTAGTGTTACTTGCTACTGACCACTGAGCAGTTACTGATTCATTACAACAGAGGACAATTTTAAAGAACAGGTGAAAGAGGACAATAAAGTGGTCTTGAGAAAGTTGGCAGCACAGCAGTATGGGAGAAAGTGTTTGTATCGGTGGTAGGAGAGAGAGCTGACATTTCAATAAATAGGATCTGCACTGTAAAAGGCCATAAAAGTACCCCTATTCAATGAAGATCAATGGCTGTCCCTTTAAAGGAAAAAAAGAATCTGAAAAAGTTGCTGCATTATTCAAATCAAAATCTCTTCAACATTCACCTATGGTTGCAGCAACAGGCAACTATCATGGGCTGCTAAGAAGCCGAGAAGGCTGTTACACTCTTAACAGCACTTGCATTGTGCTCTTCCCATCGATACCTTGCATTCCCTCTCAATGAGAAATACAAGAACTGTTTTCAAAAGATAAGCAATATACTTGGTCTTGAATACAAAAATCTCTATTTTATGCTTCAGTGACAGAAAAAAGGTAATGAAATGCTGGAATCATAAAAGACTTCCACACCTTCCTGAGCGACATTAAAACTTCCATTTAACAAAGCCATTGAACCTCTTCAGAACAGTCAGGCACAATCCAAGCCCATCTTACTCGCTACTTCCAGTTTCAGGAAGTTTAGCATTTGTTTTGTGATGAAAGTCCCCTTCCCTGTTGCACTTAATCATAGAATGCATTGAGTTGGGAGGGATCTTTACAGATCACCCAGTAAAACCTCCCTGCAGTAAGCAGGGACACCTTCAATTGCTCAGAACTTCATTCAGCTTGACCTTGTAAGTCCCAAGGGACAGGTCCCCACCACCACTCTGGACAATCTGCATCTAGTGTTTCACTTGTAAACACTGAAAGGACTTGCTTATCTTTCAGAAAATGTCATGACAAACATTAGCACAGTAGAATGTCCTCCACAGTATCAACCCACTTACTGGAGCACAGATGTGGCAAAACAGAGAGCCAGCATTAGCTTGCTAGGAACAGGAAGTCACATTCAAAGCCCATCAACTGTAAGTTGCTGTTACATCATGACACAAGCTACCAACAGCACTTGGGAAATTACTGAAATTGCAGTTGATAACATTTTGTCATCAAAAAGCCAGAATGAATTACAGGCAATGAAAGACAAGCAGAACTGCTGACAGTATTAGATCTTCTTCCTCCTGTTTATCAGCTATCAAAAGCCTCCTCGCAGTTTGCGGTCGTAGCAGGGAGTTATTTCCTTTGCAATACATAACTTCAAGTCTTCCAATTTTTAAAAGGTAGAATAAAACCTTGAGCAAATTTAAGTTAGGAAGACAAATATGTCCGTAAGGAGAAAGCAGAGCATTCTGAAAGAAGAGCGTTACAGATAACGAGATCACCAGAGTCACAGAATACTTGAGGCTGGAAGAGGCCTCTGAAGGTCAACTAGTCCAACGTCCTGTTGCCTTCAAAGTCAGCCCATGTTGCTCAGGGCCTCCTCCATTTGCGTTTTGAAGACTCCAAAAATATCCCTCTCACTCTCTAACACAGAAGTACTCTACCAGCCAGACCAAAGCTCACCCAAATGTGGTTTAAAAAAAAAAAGTAACTATTACAGAGTTTTTCTTGCTTTGGGTAAAGCCAGTTAGAGAAGCAGCAGCTCTTGATGTGATGACATTTTGCATGCTCTACACTAAATAAATCTTTACCATCTCAACCAGCCTCTCTCACAGATTTGCAATTAAATAATCTGAGGTGAAGCAGCAGTTGTCTTTTATGGGCTTCTTGGCCCCACTGCAGTTCAGAAGACCCAGCACAACAGACAGAAGTCTGAATGTGTGCAGATGTTCAAAGGCAGCTGGTGCTATGCAAAGTCTTTTGGGCTATCCCAGCTATCTCCCACTGATGGCTCCCTGGCACATCTGGGAATCCACACAGAGAAGCCATTTCTCATTGGCATTTTGCATGCAGAGGAAGACAAAGGTATAGATACAGACAACAGCAAGGCTGTTAGTGCTAGATCAGTGCTAACCATCTATGAGAACAGGAAATGTCACATCAAGCTCCCTCTACCTGAAATACTGAATACTTAATTTTTTCCCTTTCATTGTGACCTATTATTTCTCATTTAGGGGATCAATCTTCTCAAGTGACAGAGGAAGATGACAAGATAATGGTTTTGGATGCTCTTCATTTTCGTGTCTGATGCCAACAGCATTCACTCACACTCCATTTCATCCTCCATCCAGAAATGACTCAAATCCTCACCTCTCTCCTTCTCAAGGACAGAACCCAGCTTGTTAATACAGACCGAAAACTCTTCTGTTCAAGCTGCAACAGCTGTAACCTAGTGATGATTTGTTGCATTTGCCGTTTGAAAGAGCATCACATTCCTGACAGCAACAGCTAAGGTTTAGTTGAAAGGGAATACACTGCACACACAATCAAGCCGAGATTTACGTATGCGCTTACAAGAACTTGCATTTCATAGGTGACTTAAAAACTGCAGGATATAGCTCGCAGTTTGTGCTTCACTTCCAAGCCTTCAGAATTACGATAGCATTAGTTAAATTAAGATTAATTATATCAAGTAAGGATTGAAACGTCATAAATTTCATTTTTAGGGTGAAATCCTGATGTTACTGAGGCCAAGAGAATTTCACAATCAGCTCACTAAGAGAGAGAATGTAATCTATAATGAGTTATAATGCAAAGTTACTGATATCGGGCATCCTCCAGCACGAGGCTATGATTACAGATTATTTACACTTGAACATTCATACTGCATAACATTTTTAAAAATCCAGCTTACAGGTAAACCACCTGAATCATCCATTAAAATTGTCACTGTAACAGAAAATACAGAATATTTCTAGTTAGAGGTGCCTAGAGTGAATCAAAAATTGTGCCTACACAGCCATGGATGTATTTGTTCTGCGAGTACAGACTCACAGATCAAGGTGCTGGAGGGGCAATTTCTAATTGCTGCTGGAAATAAACAAACATCAAACGAAAACCAATGCCCCAGACAGAAATAAACTTCACTGTGCTCATGTTCTTAAAGAGTCCTTTTGTGTCCTTACTAGGAAGTGAAAAGGAAAGACAGCCAGCATCAGAGTTAACTGTTTGTCCTCATTTTGGATCCTTACCATAAATACAGCGAGAAAACCCATTCATGTGTTAAATACCAACATTATTCTGTCCTTGAAGTGAACAGCTACTTGACCGTGCACCCTACACTCTACAAATTCTACCACACACCACACCCCTATTGCTAGAAGTGTCTCAAATACAATAGATGAGCAATGCCCAAAAGTTAGGTCTCTCAACTCAAGGGGAGCCTCAATGGGTACGAGTGATGCTACACTATCATCTCCGTCTCAGCGACCAAGCACACCTACTGCCCTGGGACAGAGAGAAGGCTTGAACACTGAAACCTCCAATTGGTTATCCAGGTGGTGTTACAGGTTGCCACATGAACTGCAGCAGCCCAAAGGTGCACTCTGCGCTCTCCAGTCCACGTGACATTGCAGCCTACACATTTCCTTTGAATCCCAAGTTAGAACTAGACAGTAAAAGCAGCAAGTGAATTGCAAAAGGGAAAACACACCGCTGTCACCTCATTTCACCACTTGTATTTTTTCCTTCCTCAGTTCTGTTTGTGGGGTGTTGGATATTTTTTCCTTCTAGGGCTCAAGGGACAGGAATGCAATTATACGTGTGTGAGCAGTCATAGCACCGGATAATTTCCCCTGCTGGAATAGGCTTTGAAAAGGCAATATGAAAAATTTGTGATCTGTTAAAATTGTGTTAATACGATGCACTTCAGTACCAGAGCACAACGTATTTAAGGGCCATATTCATCACAGATTTCTTTTATTTCGTTAGAAATAAAACAATACTATAAACTCACCACTAGGCTGGATCTTATGCAATCCTGATCCATTTATTCACGTTTTGAACAACACACAGGTTTCCACACACTCTTTTTCTGGTCAGACCTCGTGCATCTACTCCAAAACTAGCACTTGCAGAAAAAGTAACTGACAACTATGGATAAAATCATGTTTTGTTTGTATTTCAGGTTCTAAACAGCTGCTGCTAGATATTGGTACCAGATGTTCTAGAATTATATGCAACATTATGCTCAATTTTAACTTTTACAAGATTATATGCTAATAAAAGATGACACTACTGTAGTCAAATGATTTATTAAAGGAAAAGCCATTAAGTTCCTTTTAAGCTTCACACCCTACTACCCCAAATAACTTGTCATTATATACATCAGTGAACAGATGCAAATGTCTGTACCACTTTTGAGATTTCAGTACTATCCCATACAGCAATTTTACATCCAGATGCTTTCTGCTGTAGCAGCCTCATGCACATCTGTCCATCTGAACCTGAACGCATGACGACTGTTCATTTCATGGTTAAACTACCTGCAGAATGACACAAGTCTGGGTTTCACACAGTTCAGATAAGGACTTCTCTTTCTGCCACACAAATGAGCTTCTGTACAGCTGAGGTAACGTTTTACACGCTGAAAAGAGCTGGAATCTAAACAATGGGACTAGGGTAACAGATCATACATAAGTTTGCTGTGTTATGTTTACTTTCACTTAGAAATCTCACTTTCCGAATAATTTTAAAAAGCCAGAACATTATTGTGGTTTTGAGGGTGGGAAGGGAGTACTTAAATGAAGTCTTATGGTGACAATCGACGTACAGGGTTTATTTTGCACAAGCTCCCCAATTAAAGTCGGAGAGCAGCGTGCAACAGCCAACTGAGCTAACAGCCTTTCCATCCACAATCACAATGAACATCAGTAACATCAAACAGGACTGACAGCCAGTAATTATGGAACTGAAAACTGCCACAGATCCTCATGTGCTAATGAAACCAGGCACAAACATAGTGAAACTGAACAACTCTTTCCAATCTTCTAACAGGAAAACCCACGCGTTAGCCGGTCCACAGAGTACTTTAAGAGTTTGCGTAAATCTACGGCTAAGCAAACAAATAAAACATTCCCCCTAATTCTGCCCTCACATGTAGCAGCAGCAGGTCTCACCAAGTAAAGAAAATTGCGACAACTCGAAGCCTGTAACAGAGCCCATTAGAGTCAGAGACACTGCGAAAAGGTCCTGGAACTGTCTTCTAAATCAGGAGAAAGTTCATTTAAGTCAGCGAACTCCCCTTGGGATGACACAGGGGAAAAGAAATGCAAGTGTCAAGTGGCTCCAGCTTAATTTCAGCAGTTCAACAGCTTGTACTGGAGACCAGAATTTATATGTATTACCTCAAACTTACTCTATGACAACTACATCATTTAGAGGAAAAAAAACCAAAAACCTACCACACATCAGAAAGGAAGAGAAAAGGAGAAATAGTGAGAGAGATGAGGCAGGAACAACTGTTTACAGCTTTAGATATCAAACTCTCTGTTAATATACACTGGTCTGGCTCCACTGAGGTAGAGCAGCCACACGATTTACACAGCTGAGCATCTGGCTCTAAATATCTAACTGCTCAAAATTCCAGTGTGCATCCTTGCGTAGCAAAGCTTCTCTGACTAATCACACTAGAGGTAGCCCCATCTTAAGTGTGTAGTTCTAAATTGAGTAATATTACCATTAATAATGGTGCCTAATTAAGACATCTATGATGTTTTTAATGAGAAAAATTGAAAGTCCTTCTGGAATTTTTCCAGTCAAATTAATTCTGAGGACTTTAGACATTATTACAAGTAATGTTACAGGAATGAAAATTAGGTCTAAATTAGGACATGTCACTGTATTTAAAAGCAGCAGAAAAAAGGAAACACATTCCCATTGCCTCCTTTAAATACAATTCTCTGCCATAAAATCACACCACAGGGGAAGATAAAGAAAACATTTTGTAGCCTAAGCTACTCTGCATATAGTTATACCCGATGCATCTCCAAGATCTGCACATATCCTGACACACTGATTTAAGGGGGGATTTTTAAACATCACATCAGTATTCTCTTGCAAACAGGCTTTTCCAGAGTCTTAAAGTGATACCTCCTATGGCTTATACAGGCCCAAATCCTCTTGGCTAAACTTAACATGAGTTATACTTGTCCAAATAAGAAATCCCACTGGCAGGCTGCATGTTTAGGCAGGGAGCACTTGTGATTAAAAACGATCGGATCCAGCCTGCTAAGAGTATACAGCAAGGAAAGAATCCACATGATGCTCTTCAGGGTAACAGCCAGAGATTCTAATGGCTGTCAGACCTGGCAAGTCTTAATCTGCACATCTAATACACCAGTCCCTCAAACTACTCCATGCACATTTTTGGTTCACAGTTTCTTTACCACCATTGTAAGAATTCAGGCAAACAAATCTACTGTGCAGCTGGACCGGGTTACTTTGAAGATACAGACACTCAATCCTTGCTCTTCAAAACAGCTTATTTGAGCAGTTACTTTCATACCAGTAACACAAGCTCAAGTGTGTTCAAAAATACACACAGGGTCAACACACAAGAGCAAGAGTCAGGATGATGCTCTGACTGGATTTTACATTACTATCTCGTACTCAATTTACAGAAACCTTAAGGCTAAATTGAGCCAATTTCTGTATCATTTAAAAAACAAACAAAACCAACCAAACTTCTGAAGCTTCAGTCTTAAGGCATGAATGTAAGTGAAGAGAATGAGTTACGAACCCAAGAATTACCTTCAGAAGTAGAAAAGCCACAGAAGCCTGACAAAAGCCACTTACTTTGCTTTTGTCTCACCTACACTGTGTGTACGATCCTACACGTACTCATGTTCCTCCACACGTTTATACACACACACACATTCATAATGTTCTCTTGATCATGGTACCAAACACCTTTGCATATCATCTCCCCACTCTACCATGAAATGCTTTGCTCTCCAGGTTATTCCAATTAAGAAAAAAAATTTCAACCCTGCAAATCCGTGGTGCTTCAAAAACAGAATCACAACAATTTCTGGCAGGTCAGCCAATTAGACAGTTTGTCCTTGAGAGCAGAGATCGCACTAAAGACTTTTTCATGCATTGTACCACTACTGAGGATATTGTCAGCACTTTGAGAACATTTTGAATGAGCTTACAACACACAACGATTAGAGTTGTGAGACTAGCAGGGACATTCAAATACACACGCATTCCCTAAAAGCTAAGGGAGGTTTACCTGCTTTCGAACCATAGTTTGTTTAGTAAATCATAGCTTAATTGAATTGTAAAGGCTCCTCAAGGAAAATCTGATCTTTATCTTCTGTTAATACCATAAAAAAAGAATAAAACACACCAAATGCTTCACTCTTACTGGTACTTGACAGATCAGATACACAACGTCAATGTGCATTTTTAGAAACATCACTACAATTACTGCTCTCAAGCAGAAAGCCAAAACGATGACGAAGTTTAAAAATCAAGCTTTGCTTTTCAAGGTCTTGCAATTCAAATGTTATGCAGCACCTAACCCATAGGAATCTAAGAGAAGAGGACTAGTGTTTGGCTAACACGTGCACATGGCTGCCATCAGTGCAAATCCATTTTTAAATTGTATCTGTCCTACTAGCCAACAGTAGTTTCTCCTCGTATCCATCAGATACGAGAATCCGGTAGCATTTAAGTAGCTAATTCTCAGCTATTAGGTTTAGCATGCAGTTGGAATCTTGCTATAAAGAAACAAAAATCCATTTGAAGTAGTCAGCTGTGAAGTATTTGATGTAAGACATCTAGCTGATATTTCACTGAGAACACTGAAGATTATTACAGCAGTATTTCTGCACTGCACAGGACACTACACACAGAAAGGAGACCAGAGTCCTGGTCTTGTGGGGAAGTCCAGGCAGATAACACTTCTCATTGTTTGCTTCTTCAGACCATCTCAGAGTAAGGCTGCAAAAATGGGAAAGAGTGACTTAGGAGGCAGTTTGAGCCATCTGAGAGAATTCAGAACACTTTACCAAGAGTTGTTGAGTGAGCTCAGAAGCAGATGAACATATTATGCCAATGAAGGAGAAAACTGGAGTAATTTGTTCTTTCATGCAGAAGGAGAGAGGCACTCCTAGTAGACCACCTCCACTCTTTTCTTTGATCAGCACTAACTGCAGACAGCACGGAGAGAATAAGAGCCCAATTCTTTCAACAAGTTTAAAGCATGACAGAAACATGGATCCAGCAATCGTCACACATGTTGTTCGACATCGGATCTCTAATACCTACAATTTCATTCCATAATTCCCAAAACGCCTTCACACATTAACACCCACCACGATGACAAAGGAGGATGAACTTGAAATGAAGGACAACCTGACAAACTTCTCTGAGTCTGTGAAAGATGAGGTTTATCCAGCAACAATGAAAAGCAGCTGAGAGGATTCCCTTTTCCATCTGCCAGGACTCGCATGGATCCTCAAAACGTTTTTTGCTATCTAATTATAATGACTTAAGGGTAGATGGAATGAGATACAGAGAGAATAAAAAAGGATATTACAAGAGAAATCTTCCCCGCTTTAAATCTCACATTTGTAGGGACACAGCTGCTTTTAAATGCTTACAGGCAAGATTTCATTTAAGTAGTCAAGAAAAAAAAAAGACAACAGTATTCCTGAAATAAAAGAGACCAAACTACTGTGATAGGAAAAATACCTTTTAAAAAAAGCCATTGATCCTAATCTTATTTTACTTTTAGTAAAGCATCGGTGTCAGCAATGGATTATTGAACAAGAACCAAATTACAACAGTCAAGCTTCCCCTTTGGGTGAAGTCATTCTGCTCACCGCAATTCCCCAAGTAGACTAAAAATACATCTTCTTTGTCCTAAGAAGGCTGCAACATACCTTTAGGATGAGGATTAAATGCTGGCACTTTGATGCACTGCAGAAACGGAGGGATGGATTTTTCATTAAGATACAAACTAGTTAATGTAATTAAAGTTTTAGTTCTAAAAAGCACAAAGAGGGCAAGATGCTTTCTGAGATGCCCCACTCCCCTCACAGTAAGGCCTGTTGCTCTGGGTTCTCAGCACCAGGGACAATGTGTTTTGGTGTGTGATTTGGGCTCCTGACTTGTTAAAGGATATCCTACTACAGGACTTTGAACAAGCTCTTTTCCTGCTTTGTACTTTAGTTTTCCCCACTCTTAAGCGATATTATCAGCTAACTTCTCACAGAAGTCAGGACAATAAAAGTTATATCTCTAACAGCATACAGAAAGTGAAATGCCTTCATTATATAACTGTATTCGTAGCCCCCAGTGATGCGATTCTGCCTTGAAAGATACATTCACAAAGTGTTTTTAACTACAACAAATAGCTGTAAAAGGCAATTGAGAAGAGGCACTCTGAATATCGGCCGTCTGTCTTTGCCTGTTATTTGCACTGCTCTCCAACTAATGCCTTGGCTTCAAGCAATCCCCATGCAGCTCTGTATTCACCACAGGCAAGCACCCCAACTTTAGTCAAAGCACAAGAAGCACCCCGAGTGACTTGAAACTCCGCTCACCTGCCTCACGGTTACACTTCCACATTATAACCTCAAAGGGACACAAAATCTCACGGCTTGATTTCTCACTCCCCTAAATGCTGCCATCTTTTGAGGAAGAACTTGTAGTTTTTTCATTTATCAGTTTCTGCAGCTCTGCAGCCAACATGTCGAAATCCCTCACTGATTGGCCTCCAGCCGTCCATAAAAATCTGACAGTAAATCCTGTCACTGGAGACACTACTGGTACCTTGCTGGATGCACTAGGCAGCAAAAAGAAATAAATGGCCAGTGTAAGAAGGAGTATTAACTTGATTCCACAGAGCATTTAGAGATTGTTTTACTTCTGGTTCCACTTGGTTCATAAAGTAATTGAAAACTTCTAAAGCTCTCTGCAAAGCAGTGTTACTGTTCCCTCCCTAAAAGACCCACCTCTGGGACAATTGATCTGGGAGATAGACCCAACATTCAGAAATCCCGGAGACACGATTCCAGGACAGTCTGTCAGAGAGCAACTGACTCCTCCTCCAAGAAAAACAAGTTACTTCTTTGTGTTAAGAAAATTTTCTAATAGTACATTGGAGATTTCCCAGTAGTATGATTCAAGGGCCTTTGCAGACAGGGAAGATGAGGAAGAGATTTCTCATGCAATCGTAGGAAACTCTGGATAACAGAAGTTCATCTTTACAGTCATCGTACACACACAGGACCCAGTTACAGGTCCCTACAGTGATGCTGCAGCTCTGAGATCTTGACACCAGTCATTTCACAGACAGGTATACTGAGAGTCCTTGTTTCCAATACACTTTCTTTATGTATTACCAGAACAATGCAGTGCTGAACACATGGAGGACCGCTACGGTGGCCAATGAAAGGTTAACGCTTCCCAAAGTGCAGTTACTCACAAGAGCATTCTGACATTTCAAAAGTCAAAAGGAACTATTATTAGCTGTGTCTAATAATATTGCAAGTTCCCACCCATGGAATCTGTGTGCAAGCCTGGACTGAACTGGCAGCCTTCAGCAGTATCGCTGCCACATGATTTGAACCAGGCGAGTCTCAAGCACTACCACAGCACTGCGTAGCCAGCTTGAAAATATCTTCACTGCTTTAGGGAGATGAGTGATCCCTTTGGAATTGGTTTTTGGAAGTGTAAACTAATGAATCACTAACAGCTTTAAAGTAGACAAAATGTATTGCAACACAGCGTGTAGCGCCACAGAACCAAAGGAAATCTGTTTACAGTGCTTCAACAGACACTTGAAATCAAGATGCTCGAGAAGGATGAGTCTGTTAAAAGAGAAACAAAGCTCCAAGTGCTGTGCGTGCAGCTAACCCCATCAGGGCCAGCAGCCCTTGTTACCTGATGCCAGGGGTGGGCTCTGACCCCAGGCAAGACACAGCTCAAGCAAGGATGTCCTCATGGAAGGCACAGAGCACAGACCAGTCTTGTCCTGGGCCTGGTGGTGCCTGGGCTTCAGTGCTCAGGACAGAGATCAGGAATCACTTCTGCCTTGCAGATGCGTTCAGTACGTACATTCCCCCAGCCGTGGCTGTCAGGAAACCTCACAGTGAGATTTACACTGAATTTGGTAATGGGACAAAGTTGACACAAAACTTTGTATGCAAGTCAAAGGTCAGCTGGTGGGCTGGGAGCAAAGGCATTGCTTTACAGTTCACATCCTTAATGAGGCAGCACAGTCTGAAGAGAGGCTAAAAATATATGAAAAAAATGTCAGAGCCTGTAGAGGATTTGATGGGCAAGGGGAAGGCCAAAGCTCAAAACCCTTCTCAACATAAGCAAAGCTGTGGCTTTGCTGTGTCCTTAAGAAAGCTCCTTGCCCTACTTCTGTCCAGCCAAAGCCAGCCCGTTACACAAATAAGATGCCTCCAGCCAGAAGACAACTAAGTAGAAAGGAACTTAACTTTAAAGGGGCCAGTTAAAAGCCTTCCTGGGCAAGATGTCAAATTTGATGTACCGGTGCTGCTTATCCAGGCAATAATTAAACATTTTACAGCAAACAGTAACAAAATAAGACAGAACACAAAAGAATCCCTTCCTTGAAATCTGGTTTCTACTTGTTAAACTGCAGTCACACTTTCTACTCTCCCTCCCTTTCTAGGTACTATCTCCTTGGCACTTGCAGAGAACCCTGCCTGACCAGAGTCAGAGGGATTTGCTTACAGGTAGTGATCTGATCAGATAGTTCACCAATTTCTACAAAACGTACAGAAGTAGGGCACATAATTACTATTTAAGCAGATTATTATTTAAATAGATTGCTCAAGATTTGCTGTTAATGAAATTCATGTAACCACAGCCACAGGAGGTGACTACACAGTGAACCAAGATATAGGAAAGTGGGACAAGAAGGGAAAAGGGCTTGTCCCAGCTCCACCGGGCTGTACTGGCACACAACAGGCAACACGGTAGGACAAACAAAAAACATAAAGGGGCTGTTGTTAGCAGTTAGGCAGGTTGAGACCCAAAACACAGCCGAATTCCAGTGCACCAACTGCAAAATAGGTGTAGGAAAACCAGAAATAGTTGCAGCAACGGCAGATCCAAGCCCTACCCCAGGTGCTGCAGAGCCTTCCCTCCCCCTTCCCCAAAGCAGCTTAAAAGAAAATTCTACCCTGACCATTCAAAACCTCCCTCCACACCCAGGGCTCGTACAGAATTCTGCACACCATGGACATCTCTAGCTCGTAGGCTGGGAGAGATGTACTGCGTGAACTTGCTCGGCTTTTAAAGCACAGGAATGTGCAAAAAGTTTTATGAGGAAAATGAGGTAGGATCTTCAGTTCTCTTCACATATGGGGCTACATACAGAACTAGATTTCCTCAGGAGCAGTCTATGCTGGCGTGGCAGCGTGACTGGCCTGGCATGCCCCTGACTCAGCCACGCTGCAGTTTAAGAACCAAGCCCTTCCAGGGGAGGACAACCCAGGGCTCGACAGAACCCTGCAGCAGCCCCCTTGTTCAGCATTAGCTGAACAAGGTTATTTACACCACACAGCGCCCAGGGAATTACTCACTTTTTAAAGTCACTCACAAAAATATTATGAGGTAGCTTCATTCGAGCTAAGGCTACAGCTGGCTGAGGACTGGCAGAAACATTCCACTGGTACCTGAGCCTGCTAGATGTGAAGTGACCGTTGTGGTGATACCCTACACTTGAAATACAAACTCGTTCCCCTCAGGCAGGTGAGCCAAGACACCAATTATACAACCACAGCTTAGCAAGCCGTTAAGGTTTTGGCATGTGGCAGACCTCAACTACTGGCCAGTTCCTGAACTGGAGAAATCCAGGTTGACTCGTACATCCAGTCCACCACCAGGCCAACTCACAAACATTGTTCTGGGAACAGCAGGGATAAAATAGCCAGTCTCAGGCCCAGAAGCCCCTGTGCTACCGAGGCTCTCAAGGCATAAGGAAGAACACAACTTTGCTCTCAGCCGTTACACATGTGCATGGAAAAAATGGCAAAATAACTAGTTTTCCATTCTGGTTTTCTTTTCAGTGTTTTGAAAGGTCAAATGTATTTGCACTCTGCTGTGTTCTTTTTATCAGTGCTTAAGCTCCAAGAACTGCTGGATGAATCACAAGTCATTCAAACACCCCAGAAACATGGTGCCAGACATAGAGCTATTGTACACCAGACGTACGCTCAGCTGTCAGGGGACAGTTGTTTCCATTTTAAGCACAGAAGGACCTGTAGAAAACTAACAGCTAGCTTGAAAACATTCCCAAAGTCAGGTTCTCTTCCCTTTGCTCTTCAGCTGACCTCTAAGAGGGATCAGAAAAATATCAGAAAGGGGGTAAAGTGTGTGGAAATTATACATTGGCAAAAGCAGCAGGGGGAGAGAAATCATGTAACTTTGGAGCATTTCTCTCTCGCAACAGCTGCACCCTACACAATATTCATTTCTGCAAGGCACTGCCCAGCTTTTGCTGGTATCTGACTTGCCTCATGTATTGCTACAAAGCCATAACAGAGCTGTCTTCCTCCACTCCCAGGTTCTCCAGCCCATCCATACATTTCTATTTGCTCTGGGATATACTCAGTTCACCACTATGCAGCCAAGAAATATCCTCGCGTCACACAGAGGAACGAGACACAACTCATCTGACGTACATGAAATGATTTCCATTAAAGAAGTGGCATGCAAACAGTTCCAGAAGAAATTTCAAAGAGGGCTGGTTTAGTCTCATATCTTATACCAAGTTTGTCATGTCTCTCCTTTCCCTATTCCCTCCCCAGTCAACTAGTCAATTAAAATAAAACTTAGGGGATGTCTTCTTCTATCTGTATGGCAACGAGTTTCCCAAAGCATCAGTAGAATGAACCTAACAATCATGAACACAAAAACTTTTTTGTGATTTAGAGCTTGATTTCTCAGCCAGCCAAGGACAAGAAATGCCACAGCAACGTCGGCATGGTTATTGTTAAATAACTGTCTCAGAACTGCTCCAAGAGATCACCAACCTAAAGTCATTAATGGGGCAGCAAAATTAAAGTGTTCCCCCAACACCACAAACCCTGGAGAAAAGTCTAAGTAAAAAACCTGAAAGCACTCACTCTCATTTCTTTGAGCAGATGAAGTTTAACTACACAATCTTTGAGGTTCTCTTCCAACCTAAGTCATTCTATAAATACAGAAAAATTTTAACAGAGAAACTACAGGAACGCTGGTGTTTCCAGCTGGCCTGGAGGGAAGGCTGCGAGAACCATTCGTATCCCAGCCAGGCTCCACAAACACTGAGCATGCAGAAATCAAAAGTCAAGAACAAGCTGGAAAAGCAATTTTGTTCAGGTTCTACATGAGTTATGGCAGACAATCAAGTTTGCTTCTGTTTTAGCCAAACTCCTTCAGCTAAACATAATCAATGTTTAAGTTTCCTCACACAGCAAGAAATAGGTTTTGTACTTACTTGCCTCTGGAAGGAATGAAAACTTTGACAACTGTATTTTGGGGAAGCACATGTAAGAAGATTGAATCACAATTTCAGAGGAACATAATCACACAGGGAGAGGGAGCTGCTCCACAAAGTCAGAGATTAGCTTTCAGTAGTCCATACAAGTCTACAGAAGCTTGTTTCGGGCTTGTAACAAATGGTCCATCCACATGTCATTGTCCCCCCAGGAATTTAAATATTTAGACGCACCTCATCAACAATGAGCTTCAGGACAGCAAGTTCAGAATCTAGACATACATGTGGAACAGCATATCAGAGGGTCCCAAGCTTTTGGTATCTCTGCCTCCTCCAGTCTGAGGACGGGAACCTTTACCAATGAGCAGATAGTGAGGGAAACAATCTGCAGTGGAGACTGTCTCTTGCACTGCAGTGGAAATACCCAGCACCTCTTCCTACACCACACTGGAAGCTTAGCCGGTTGTGTATTAATCTGCCCCCATCTTCTGCCCAAACTGTTTTGATTTCAAATTCCATCAGCATATGTAACACTGCCAGCCTCATCCTCCTCCTCTACTCCAACTCTCATTTTGCCAGCAGCCATCACAAACACCCGTTATAAGCAAGAACATTCCGTTTCCCTCACACCCAAAAGAACTCTGTGCAATTATGATTAGCTAAACATTTTCTCTTCTTAGTTTCCTCTATATGCAAAATACTAGCTCTATAGAAATAGCAGTTCTTTGGCAAATCATAACTAATTATATTCTTGAAAGTTAAGCTACATTATTAAAATAGTATTGGATACAGCAGCTTCTCATTGGCCTAGGGACTGAATTTATTCTGGGCCCCCTCCAATCAGAATTAATCTTTCTATAGCACAATGAACTGTCACTACTGAATCAACACCAGCAGCAGAAGTGACAGCAGCCTACATCATTACTCAACTAAGATAATAGAACTAAAGTCATTGAAACAGGCAGATGTTGGAGGCTGTCTCCCATTTCAGAATAATGTTCCTGTCGTAACTCAGCATTTATTTTAGGGAAGCAAGGATAAATTCATTACCATTTGCAGGGTGCTCAGCTATAACAGTAATAGAAGCCATGTAAACTTCCCAGTACATACACAGCAGAAATCCACACGGCATCGGTACTAGCCATCCTTCACCTAGAGAATGTGGAACAGGGCAATGCAATCAATCCACATCCACTGGAGACTGGCTCCTACATTAGCATGAGCAACAGTGTTCTGCTCTTGCAAACTCTGAAACTAACGACAAGAGGTGTGCAAGACCAGAAACCCTTTTCCATAAGATACAAAAGTTTCACCATTTATTCCCAGCACAGAACAACAATGGTAGGGGTTTGAAGGAACCTCTAGAGATCATCTAGTCCTAGGGTTGTCTAGAGAAGGTTGCACAGGAACATGTCCAGGTGGGTTCTGAATGTCTCCAGAGAAGGAGCCTCCATAACCTCTCTAGACATCCTTATTGTATTTCCTGGTAACACGTTTTACCCAAAATTCTAAGCTAAACAGACACTCTTATCAGAAATATCCTCAGAGCACAGAACACCACTGTAGTGTGTACATCCAACAATCAGAGAAAATTATTTATGACATTTAAAACTGGAAATTGTTTTCTTTAGCATTTTTACAACAGACCTTTTAATTACTGTATTAAAAAAAAAAATGGAAGCAAGTGCCAGAGAATAATCTGTTTCTGAACAGCAGTGTAAGCAGGTGCACAGACTTGCACTGTCCTTTACTGGTGGGTTCTAGTGGCCATCCTTGCAACCTTGCCACACCAAATAACATCTTCTGCAATGATTTTGCCACATATTAAGGAAAGGTGATCAAATGCAGGCCTAACCAATTCTGCATTCAGGTCAGAGCCATCGATCAGTAAATTGAAAGGATTATCGATATATTCATATATCGAGATTTATAGACTTCAGAGTCCAGTTTGTTCAATCAGATCATGAATAATGAAGACAAAAGGCATTTTGGAAAAGAATAAAACCACTTAGCCTGACACACAATGCAACCTCCAGGTAGGAGGCTAATACAACTCAGTTTTTATTTCAGGGCATCTGTATGAATTGTTCTATTTTAATTTCATCCTCATTTATCTTTACCCACAGGTTTTTCATTTTACAGTTCACCTGAGAAAGGATGGGAGATAATATCCATGCCCATCCAATTCTAATGGCTAATTCCATCTCCTTTCACTTAGAGAGCAAAGTACCAGATGCTCTGGATTTCCTGCTTTGTCAGCAACAGAGCAGCACTATGTTCAGCTCTCACATTTTGATCCAGCTCTTTGTTGTTCGATAAAACACGTTCCTCAGGGAAAACAGAGGGCTGTCTCTAGGGAAACGTATAAATACACCTTATTTGGCAGTAGGAGGACTCAAAGCCAGCAAGTTAGGCTATGGGAAAAATGCAAGACCTTGGGAAGAGCGGTCCCAGTGTTTTCCTTGCAAGCAGTTCCCAACAGTTGGCTCAAAGTTAAACTATAATAGACACACTTCAACAACCATCTTATATCAATTATGGGCTGGAGAAAGGGCAAATTTACACTATTTCCCCTCTGTCTGTGTCCTTGTATGCCATCTATGCAGGCTATGGATCACGCTCCTAATTCCTGCTTGCTGGGATAGCTCCCTGTGGGATCCAGACGATTTTACAGCAGCTTAGAATTTCTGCCTTTACACAGTGACTCCATGGACAGCTGCCAGATTTTCTTTCACGGGTTCAAAATCCCCTATGCTTCACTCAGAGACTCTTCTTTAAAGACAGCTTGCAGAGAAACCCTTCCTGCAATTCCAGGTTATGCCAAAACAATGAAAAGACATAGATTAAGTGTCTATAAAGTAGATGAGCCAATTATCAGCACGCTAAGTATGTTGTAACATACTTATTTCCTCCGCAGCAATCCAAACAAGCTCAATGTGCTAACGGTTTTATGGATTGATTCGAAGCCATATGAGAAGCTATTCATCCTCCCTCTACCTCAGAGGCATTACTGTCCATGTGGCAGGCAGCCAGGAACGTACGGGATCAGTGCTCCCCTGGCTCTGTTCCCCTAGAGCAGGTAAGGAACACTCACACCTAACACAGCCCAGAAGAAGAAAAGGGGGGAACCTTCAACACTAGTCTTCAGTAGACAAGGAGTAACAGCTCAGAGAAGTTTACAGCTACAGATATCTGAAAGTGAGCACCTCCCATCCTGATTCCAAGTTGTGTATACACATATTTCTTTGCATACAGGCTTATTAACAGCGCTGTGACAGCTTAATGGCCTAGAACCTGTGGTTGCAGCATCCCAAGTCCTTGTTACACACAAGTACCAGAAGGTCCATCTGCTGCAATTACTCATTCGACAAGAACTTCTTCAAAAACTTTTAGAAATCCACTTTCTGTCTGTGCTCCTATTAGCAGAGCCTTCATACACACAAGAATTATTTGCTCTTCATTACATACCTGACTGAAAAGTCCTTGGGAATTAAATATTAGCTTTTAGAAATATATATATTGCCATTACCAATAAGGAATTAGATGTTAGTTGTTCTCAGCAAGAGAAATAAGAAGTTCCGACTGAAATAGATAGTTGTTAGTAGGGTGGGCTAGAGATTTTTAAATTATCATTTGGGGAGCAGAACCTTTACCAAATAGTGTCTGAGGAACCTTAGGCAATAAAAACCTTACTCATTTCAGAGAGCTGCATATGGGTGCCCAATTTTAAGACACTTCAAAGGTTTGAAAGGTGGGTGCCCAGCTCTCTAAATCAAGGCCCATGAAGATACCAAATTAGGCACCCACATATGGGTATTCCTAGATATCAGAAGTTATTTAAACACCTTAATCAGCTTTTCCAAGTGGTTCAAGATAGTGATAACTGCAATGTGCTGAAAAAATTCACTCCACCCCACTGTTAATAGCTCATATTTATTTCATTCTGTTCTTAGAACTGTTTTAACCAGCTCCATCAAAACAGATCTTAATCCCTCCTTTTTTTGGTACAGCCAAGAAAATTAATGGTTCAAAACAGCAGAATATTGGATAAGTTAGTAGTGGAATGAGTTCCCTTCATACAAAACAGTAAGGCTCTCAAAGAACTAGAGTCTGCCATTTGACAGAGAATACAGTCCACATCACACCCTTAAATAAAAAGCATTAGGCAAATTTCCAACATCTTTGGAAAATGAAATGGTGGTTAATAAAGCAAATCTTATTTTTCACTCCTCTTTGGCATTTAGTGTCCTACAGATTTGTATGCACTAACATCGTACTAGCCGTGGGACGCTTGAAGTGACAGAAAATCACAGTGTCCCATCTGGGCTGGTCACATCCATCTGGTGATTAGGGCAGGGCACAGTGCTACCATATGGCCATGATCAAGAACCCACTAATATCATCCAGAGTTAAGTGGGAAGAGCTATAGCCCACTTACTCTCCTAAGGATGATAAATCCTTCTCATTCTGTCTCTCCTCCCTAGTCGACATGGTAGATTTGTCTCCTTTTTTGCCTGCACAGATGAATCTTTGCTGGTTAGAATACTGGTGATACACAAAAAAGTGAGTTTGGTGCTTACACCTGTCAAAGTTAGAACGAAGAAACTAGTTCCATGAAACAATTAACCCACTAACCTCACATTTCTGCCTCAAGTCCCAAATGAAGCTCCCCTCTTCCCCAAAGGTTTATGCTGGCATAGGACCTCTGCAACCCGAGGCCAAACTCCTGATACACAGCACATTAATCTTCAGCTGCTGGGTTTTACCAGAGATGCGACTCCAGCAGTGATGCAGGAAGAGCATAAACAGTAACAGCTCTGTTATCTAGCTCGCTTGTACAGATTAACAGAATATGAAGAGCCTCCTTATCTAACAGTGAAAAGGAAGAAACTGAAAGGCAGGACTTCTCTTCTAGAGGAGGCACCGCTGTTGCCATCTACACAATTCTAGTTGCACAGGTCTACTGAGGTACTTCTTAGAAATACTTGCTTCTTATCTGACAAGTGACTGAAAACCAAGTCAGCAACCCCCAATGGGTCTCAGCACAAAGATATTGCATATGTTAGAATAATATTTTTCATGTTTGAACATCAGAAACAGAATCCAGGTCCCAATGTGTTGCCTGAGCTACACCTTAAATTGAAAGATAAAGTCTCGAGTGGTGTACCTGTAATGCCATAACTCTAGCAGCATTTTTATGACCTGTTTCCACTCATGTATCCTAGCAAGTCCCCCTCAGTTTGCAGTGAGACGACTTGACCAGGCTCTTTAAGAGCTTTAAAAAACTTTTGTCCAAAGTCATAGTAATTCACTGGAAGGGGGTGCAGTCTTCCCTCCAAGGCAGCATTTGACATGTGGAACAGCCAGGCATCTACAATGGCTCTGCGCTTTGGGAGGCACCACCTTCGGAATGAGATCTACAAGTGGAAGATCTTTTTGACAACATAAGCAAAACTTGTGGACTGAAGCTGCCAGGAACATCAGCCTGCCCACAAAACACTCCCCAGTACAAATAACCAGGCTTCATAAGTGGCAATTGAGCTTTCTAACATTTATCCACATATTTACAATATCAATACAGCACAAGAGATACAGGACTTCTTCTTTAGAACTCTCAAACATTCAGCTTTAACAAAGTAAGATCTACGGCAACAGGCAAACGCCTGGACATGATTTGAGAATAAACTTTAGAGTTGTATCAAAAGACTGAGTGAACAAGACTTGTCTTTTTTCCCCGAAGCTGATCAATTTATTTCGCTTTCAGTGCACGGGTGCTGACTTTCAAGCTGTGCATGGAGCCCTCTTCTGGAGGCATTTGAAGAAATGAGAGCTGAAACACACAGCAGTGCGTGCTATGCATTTGGGGAAAGTTTTAGAACTGATTTTCTCTATTCACCATAATGACAAGCTTGTAAAATCTATACATCCTTCCAATTGACTTAGCTGCAGCCCAGTGGAACATGACAATTATTGTTAAAGCCATCAAAAACTGATTTTTCCCCTCTCATTTTGTAAGCTTTACTTACAAATTTCATGTTGATTCATCTGTCTGTGTGAAATGCATAACATACAAAAAGAAGTCTGTAAACATTTTTGTAAGAAACAAATATATTTGGTCTTAGAAAATATCCTTTGGGGGAAAAATGTTAAAACCCACTTTAATGTGATAGATTTAAAACTGTATGTATGTGCTTCCTGCTTACCGTACACTGTAAAGTGAACTGCATTTCAGTTTTTATGGTCTGCTTCAGATCAATAAAGCTGTATATTATAGATAAGCTTTGTAGCTTTAAATTTTTAAAGGTGATCCTGAATTAAAGGGTTACTTGAAATATCTTTAACTGCTCCAGCTAGCATCCAGTTTGAACACTGAACATTGTTCTTCATTGCTGGCAGTAGTGTACGCTCAACCTCTGCAAAAGTTATTCATCACCCACCTGTTTAGCACAATTTTTAAACATATTTAACAGGCTGCTTGGAGATGACGATGTGATTCCCCATCCTTTTAATGCCTCAGAAGGCCTTTCTAAAAATATTTAGCGAATGCAATTGAATTAGATGAAGACCAGGAAATCACAAAACCAAAAAGTTACTAATTTTAGAAGTGACCTTTTATTATAAGATAAACCTTGTTCTGTTCATGTTATGAACATGATTTCCTGAAACTTTCTTCTACACTGTAAACTTTGGAAGGAGAAGGTAGGAGTAACTTCATTTCAAAATAATAGTAGCAGAGCATAAGTAGATTGCCATTTCTTAGATGAAATTTCATCCAAACTGAGCTTTGCTGGTTCCAGCAGCACTGCATTGTACAAGGCATTGTTGCTACTGCTAAGGGAGGGGGGAAAAGGCAAACTGATGAAAAGAAATCCCAAAATGTGTTACAACCACTACGCAGCCAGATGGCTGCATTTGTTTAATACGTTGTTTCCCACATTCTTCTGTTTACTTTTCCTGTCACATGAAAGTTGTGCATGCCGTGTGCCAAAAACAAGAGCCAGCCAGCCAGCAGCAATGCACTCCTCTTTCCCTAGCACACTTTAACCCACCAATACTCAATAACCTCACACCTGAACATGGAATTACATACACTTCATATTCTAGTTTAATCTACTCTCACACATGATATATAAAGCAACTTGGGATATGTGTAAGACACGAGGTAGAGTTAAGTCATGAGGCAAATCATATAGAGCTGGATAAAGCTGTATATGCTGAAGAAGGTGAGTTGCAGTTTAAGCATCTTAACACAAAGCAATACTAAAGCAGCACAAGGTCAGCCCTGCAGTATACTAGAACTCAGCCCAGCAAGAAACTCTGAAGTCTTGCTGAAAGTTATCAATGAAGTGCACAGTTGTAATCAGAACCAAGTGTTCTGCACCTCATCAGATTTAGGTAGGCAGAGGTTAAAAAAAAAGTTATGTTGCTTAACAGGACTCAGAAAATCCAAACTCAAGCTAATTGATTCAGTAGCAAATATGGACCAAAAATAGACTGAATACACTGAAAACAGAGATAGCATCAAGCAGACTGCATCCCAGATAGCAGGTCTCAAACCCATGGTGAGGGAGCAGCAGCTGAGTATATCCACAAGTTGCCTTTCCACTGCCTGTGCCCTCTGAACATTAACTCCCATTGGCAGCTTTGCCAGCCCAGCTGCCTGCCCAGGATGGATCTCAGCCCACTTTTACAACTTCTCCTTAGGAGCCCTTTGGGCATCCCAAGCCAACCAGCCCTCCCCAGAAAGCACCAGCCTGCCCTCTTGGTGCAGAGTGTCCCAGCAGCACTGGCAACCTGCCTGCTGGCCAGCCCTCCTACACAGTCCAGAGCCTCAGCCGGAGCTGTTAGGGAGGCCCTGGAAGAAAGTCTACCTCCATCAGGTTCTCTGGCTCCCCAAACTCATCCTTCACCAGTGCATTCGGGCACCACATCTATGGCACAAAGCAGCTGCTTTCATTTGTTCCAGTCCCTGGAGCAGGGTTGCTATCCTGAACCCACCCAGATGCCAATGTGCTTGCTCACATCAGCCACTAGTCACCGAGTCTCCCGCTGTCCCATAACTTCAGCCACCCACGCTCATGATTTTACTCCTTATCAGGTTAAGCCAGGACTCAAATATCCCAGCCTTGGTTCACAGCATAGATGCATTCAGTTCTCTCTACTGCTTCCTACTTACACACTCTCGGTGCATCTTCTCTCAACAGTAAAGCTCTCCCAGCGGTGATCCTTCACCATTTTTTCTCCTTATCACTGTATTTTGAAACAAGCAGGCTAATCGCCTGCTGGGGATTGCAGGACACAAACACGAGAACACAGGCTCAGCGTCCCGAGCACTAGTTTGACACTCGAGAACCTACCAACTCCCTAAGGGTTAACAAAAGCACTCGATCGCGAGTCAAAAAGGAATTAACTTTTCTCCCTACTCAGTGACCAGGGTAGCAGTGTCACCGAACGCAAGAGTTTAAACGCATCCTTCCTTCTTTTGTCTTAGCAGCTCTCTAAGCTGGACAACAACAAAGGGCTTGCAAGCCTCCGCGGAGCTTCCGAAAAGTGAGCCCTGAACCAGCAGCAGGAGGAAGAGGGAGCAACCCGGAGGTATCGAGAAGTCGGAGCCCAGCGAGTCCCTCCGCTTTGACAGACAGCAGCAGCAGCAGGGCTGTAGCGGCTCCGTGGTTTTAAGGCTGGCTGTTTTTCCCTCTGCTTTCTGGCAGAGGGGGATCTATTACATTTAATAAGAGAAAGGCTACACAGCAAGTCAACTAACAGAGTATTACACATCTATCAAGAGAGTACGGGGAAGGAAACCTTTTGCAAGGTCTGATTTTATTTTTCCTCCATATTCCTCCCCCCCTCTCCTCTTTCTTTCTTTCTTTCAAGCAATAAATAATGTGAGCTGCCTCTAACAGCCTGCTACCCGGCAAAAGCCACAGAGGGAAGAGGCAAATCAAAGTTGCAGCATTTGATATGACAGAAAATATCGCTGCTGCAGCTGCAACCGAGACACTTGGAAGATTCCCCCCCCACCACCCTTCCTAAAGGGAAACAAAAAATGCTACGTATCGCACAGCAAATTTGTTGTAATTGTAAATCAAGGTACTGTGAGATTCTACGTTCCTAGCAACTGGCTTATAGCAGAGATCTTGCATCTTTCAGCAGTAATTCGAGCAGCATTTAATTACTCAGAAATCAGACCTGAATTACAAATACTTTCAAATCCAAGCACACAAGAGAAAGAAGGTGAAAGAAAGCAAGGGGAAAAAAATACACATTTCTTACCTGGGACAGCAGAAAGGACAGAGTAAGTTGAGTTTTGTGCTGCATTTTGCCAGACTAGAAGGTACCAGAGGCTTTTTCATTCATGCACTTGGCTGCACTGAGCATATTTTCACTGTGAAACAGCCTTTGAGAAGAGACTCTGCCTTGAGAGCCAGCCAACTTCCCAAATAGATCAGCAGCATCATCACTAAAGCATTGGATAGAGTCTGATGACCAGAACCAATGGCTTTACAAGGATGATTTCTTCACAAAGCATCCCCATTTTGCATCACACATATTGGGCAAGCACCTCTCACAAACACAGCACCTTTAGAAAGCATTTTGCTTTGGTGTATTCGGTGTTTAGTTTCAGTCTAACAAATCATGCCTTACAGATCTCAGTAGTGTTTTCCCTTTTAGAGAATGGAATTGCACTGGGAGAAATAAGAGCAACTCTGAGCACTGCTGCAAAGAGATTCTCTTTATTAAAATGTTAATAAGGTACGCTTTATTTTCAATAAATCAAAAAAATGACCGCTGCAGTTTTAGTTACTTCCAAGCCCCTAGAATAGGAGCACAGTGAAATTTTTCAGTGCTGCAGAAACACAGATTATATTTTGTGTTTTCCCCCCCCTCAATCTCACAAATCACCTCAAAGACAGATCAATTCTAGCCTGCAGAAAGAATCCATCATAAGGCAATAGATTTTATTAACTGTTCAGGTAATGGCAGGACTGGCTTTTAAGTCAATGGATTTGAATCCAGAACAGAGTTTCAAAGGTGCATGCCCTTCAATTATGAAAACTTTTCCTATTTGGAAGAGGGGACCTGATGTTTGAGGAACCTGCTTTCTCTGGATGGGTTATGTTGCAACCCAGCAAGTAACACTAGGCAGATGGACCAAAGATTACAAATCATATTCCCCCCCCATCTGCATTTCCAGCTCCACCTCTCTTGCCACTCCCATTACCACAATAGTCCAGTCCTTTTTTGACTTGTCTGCTTACAATCACCAGGTTACTTTCACCATTTTGAGTATGGTCCAGAAGGCTCCTTTCTCATGTTCCCTTGACTGCTCACACAACAAAGCCAGCCACCACCAATTTCTGCTGCACCCTACCACAGGTGCCTGCTGCATGAGTGTAGATGAGCAGAAACATGGAGTGGGGAAGGCAGGTTGGCAGACAGGTAGGATTATACATTCAGAGGAGCTGCCAACCACTTTAAGTTCCTCAGCATCAGCAGGAGCTTCCTGCTGTGATTAATGCTGTTTGATAGCTTCTTCAAGCACTGCTAGCCTACTGCTCACATCTTCCTTTAACACAGGACAAAACTGAGGGAAAACACTGTCCTTGCGTGTCAGAACCCTCACATGCAACAACTCAGCTCTAGCACCTTCACCACATAAGCATAAAGTAACTCTCAAGATAGAACAGAATCCAAACCAAACCCAGCAAGAACTACCACTGCCAATTACAATGCTCTGTATCTGCAAAATGTCTATCACTTATGCCTAAAAATGCAGGTAGAGCTCTATTATTTACTCATTTTTCAGTCAGAAAGCAAGCATAAAGGAGAAAATAAAACAACTTAAGAGCTCTATGTTATTTAAATTATCTCTCATTGCTACTACAGGTTTCAAAGTTTCCACCAAAAGTTTGTCTCAGCTTCAACATAAGCAACTCAGAAGTTTACAAACAAGGCTGTGAGGTTATCCTTGGAAGCACCAGCTGCACCACAGCTACCACCGCTTTGTATGGGAACACTGGGATCTGGACAGCCTCTTAAACCCCACAAATGGGCCAAACAGCTGAGCAGGCTACCAGACCAGCCAAGTAGGTGGTGGCTGAAAGAAACAAAGGCATATCTGCATCCTGTTTCACAGGAAAAGGAATCATTAAATGAAAAAAAAATTCCAAATCAAATTAAGGGGGGAAAAAAAATCATGTCATGGGGTAAATGATTCACTTTTAATAACACTTGCGGTAACGGGACATTTGTGCCAATATGAGCAGGTAAGCTCTGTACAAGGCACAGTACAGCTAAAGGGACACCCCACAAAGAGGGCAGAGAGAAGTTTGAGGTGTCCCCTGAGCTCCCCGACCCCAGGAGCAGGGCTGGGCTGCTACCAGGGCCTTTCCCTCCTCAGAGGCCCAGCAGGCCCAAGCAGGGCCTTGCCCTAACCCCGCCCTTCCCAGCCTCAGACGGCCACCATCACAGCCCTGGCCTCCAGAAACAGCCAGTGCCCTCTAACAAGGATAAAATAAGACTCTTTTGAAACAAAAACCCATAAAAATCACTAACCTTTTGCCTCTAGTTCCCTCCAGTACCAGACAGCCCATCTCTCCTCCTGCAGCGAGTCCCCCTGCTCACAGCTGCCCCTGCTTGTGCCCTGAGGGGTAATTAACCCCTCCTGGAGGGGTAATTAGCAGCTGCCACTGGTTAACTCGTCACAGGCCCAGCATAAAGCACCCGGATGAGGGCCCCTCAGGGCTTCTTCGTGTGGAGTCTGTGTTTTTGTCATCATTCACGAGGTAAAATCCAGCATACAGTAGCCTTGGGGCACTGAGGGGGCTTACTCAGGTGGACTGGGGCCTCCAGCAGCACAGGGTTGGTAGCTGCCGCACGCCAGGCCCCCAAAGCCCGGGAAGGGTATGTGGGCCCTTGCAGGTGGGCTCCCAGAAGGACTACATCTTCTAGGGTCAGAAACAGAGTCTGCTCTACTAATTGGATTATTAATGAAGATGTAGTAGGTTATTAGTTAGAAATTAAGAGTTGCTGCCTTAATTCTTTTCAACCTCGGGTGACAGGAGAAGGTTTGAACTCTGTAAAACATCTCTGAAGTGCAGGCTGGGAGATAAGGCTCTAGGTGATGGAAGATGGCTGCTCTCTAATCCTCTCCTTGAAGTAATTATCTATGCTAATGAAACATGAAGTTGTGGGGCCACTGAGGAACAGCAACAGAAATAATGGCTTTGGGTTTAGGACCTGATTAGGGGAGAGGCTCTGGGGTTCACACCTTCCCTTTTAGGGCAAATTCTGCTTCTCTTACCCCCTACTTGCTGATGCAAAGTGCACAGGAAGCTTAGGTGAGAACTATGGGGTCTTGGTGAGGAAAGAAAGCTCCTGTGGAGACCCCTTCTACATCTAAGTCTACATTAACAAGTAGGTGTAATATGTGCTGCCATTTTTAGATGCAAGGTGCCATCATTTGCATGTCTAAAATCTTGAGCAGCTTGACACTTCAGCTCTCTGTCTCGCCTTGACATCTTCTGGTGATAAAGGCCAACACTGAGCTGAGGCTAATATGAGCAGTATTAATTGCCAGCAACACATAAGGTGTTGTCAGAGACAGAGCCATTAACAGACAAGGGAGTGACTATGCTGCCAGAAATGCCTTTTGACCTTCGGAAGATTTGCCCTGATTGTTTTATAAAGGCTGAGGATTAGCTGCTATGAATCTACCAGAACAAGAGAAGTTTAATTTTACATTGAATTGAATCACATAAGAAACCTGGATGTGAGGGAGAGGGACTAATTTTCCTGCAGTAGCACTGGCAGTCTATGTACTCCTGGCTGCAACACTGTGCTGCAGCTTCTGACTCCTTCAAGCTTGTAATCAGGTTTTAGCATTGGGCAGCAACAGGGGTTGTGTAAGTTTATATGTCATGTCCCTAGGACAGAAGGAACAAAAAGGGGTGCACACCCAGCATAGACGCATAATGTAGTCCAAGATGACTTGGTCCTCATGTGCCCCTAAAGGACAGTTAGAGTTGAATTCCTTTTAGGGCAAATGGGCTAAGAACATAGAAGAACCAAGACTCAGTCAAGCAAGCTGAATCAAACAGTAAGTTATCTGCAGCATATTTCACATTGCCCCTGTTATTAGGAGAAACACGTGTTGGTTAAGGCTTTCTGAAATCTGACTGGGTTTGCTTGAAGAATGCCTACAGAAGAAAGTGAACCTGTCCTGCTGTGTCTGGCAGGTTTGGCACGTCACCCTCCTGCTATGGCTGCAGAGCCACAACCACTGAGGATGAGAAGCTGGAGTAGAGCTGGAATCAGTCGCAGGAGTGAAATCCCCCATTCATGCCTAAGGTTCTCCAGCAGGAAGTAAAGGAGCAACTGGCTGCAATAATGTTTTATTCTGAAGGCAGGAGATTCAGAAGACTGCAGCAGAGTTGATTTAGTGAAGAGCTAAGGAATGTGTTTCCAGGAACTGTGGTTCTCTACTTGGCAGTTCTGCCAAAGTAGGTTTGAGTAGGGATTCTCATTCTTAGTGTAGCTGAAGTTTCTTTAAGAAAGATTCACAAAAACAGTAAAAGAAGAGTTTTGCAGTTTGAAAATGAGCCCACAGCTTTTCATTATGTACCCAACTCAGCTCCTCCATAATACCTCAAACTCCTACCACTGTTTCTTACGCTAGGGACATACTGGCCACAGGAAGCCTGGCATTAGTGTAGCTTTCTCTAAAACCTGCGGGGCTGCTGAATGCTTTGTCTACTTTTTCCTCTACATCCCAGGCCAAGCTCTGATAGTAAATGGGGTTTGTTTTCTTACTTGCTAACAGGCAACTAAAATGAGCAAAAGGGCATTGAAAAGGAGTCAGTGAAAAGGAATAGGATGTGTTTCACTGTCAGAAGAGGACAAAACCAGTTGGTGAGTCAAATGGGAATCTTACTTTTTAAAAAACTCTTAAGAGACCATCACACCCTTTTCTCTTCAAATACTACTAATCCTGTTTATCATGACCACAGGAGACATTTCTTCAATTCTTACAGCAGAAAAACCTATTACTTCCTTGAGCCCTTTAAGCATAAACAAAATGTATGTTCGTCTCCTCAAATTGAGCTATTGTAAAGCATTCTAGAGTGACAATTTGCAATGGTGTGTATCTCATCTTCTAATCCTTACTTGGATCAGAAGCAAGCTATTCCTTAATTCAACCTCATGTGAACTAAGCTGGGGAGGGAGTGAGAAGAGCCTTAGGTATGTGTTGGGTGGGGTGTTTCACAGCATTTGAAATGAGTTTGTTTTCATCCCCTTCTCCCAGTGGACTCCCATGTGGAAGGAGGTCCTGTTCCACAGCTGACCTCCAGCATGTGTTTTCTGGAGTGGTGGCAAAGATTTTCCTGTATGTGTTATAGACTGGTGCCTTTCAGCTGAATCATAACAATTAAGATTCTACTGTGAGCTTGTGCCAACTGAGAAGTTCCCAGGCACTTTAAACTAAAGTCCACAGTAATTCAGTCACTTGCGGTCCTACAGCCATACCCAAGGACCCTGTATTTACTCAGTTTTCACTAATACAAAGTTACCCCACGTGCAGTACCATAATCTTCCTTTCTTGGGCATAGGGATATTGCAACATATTCCTGTAATGTCACAGAAGAAGGAAAACTGAGACACAAAGGGACCCGATTAAGATCATAAAGGTGGTCAAACACAGAGCTAAAAATTTGACTGCTTGCTACGTGCCATAGGCACCAGCCCTTCCGCCTATTGAAAGAACCTGTCAGCCCTCCTGGGAGACCTGGGAGCTTCCTCTAGTTTTGTGCAAAAGGCTATTTAGTTTTAAAAAGTCTTCATTGGCTGGTCTGTTTCCATTCCTCACATGTGCCTCTCCCTCCTTGTTTTGACACCACTACTCCTTAGCTCTTCCCCCATCTGCATGATTGTTTCTGGCCTATATACAGGTGTTCTGGAAACAATTAGGGGTCGTTGGAGCAGAGTATGATGCATGGTAGCTCATTAGTGGTTTGCCTGTATTAAGGGAATGACTCCTTGTTTCCCTTCTGACCTCACCTATTGTTTAGGAAATGAATGGATCTAGGAGTGAGAAAATTTGTTTTGGCAATGGGATCTGTACTTTCCAAGGCTGTTATACTGAATTCTGCCCAGAAATATAAATCAGAATAATTAGCCAAATACATGCACAAAAGAGCCTATCATTCCCTATTTTGGTAAGCAACTGTACAAAGTCAAAGTCACTACTTAAAAATTCACTGTGCAAGTTTATTAGACAAGTTACTCTTTTATACATTCAAAAAAATAACATTTCCACATTAAATGGGAGAAAAAGCAAGTTATCACTGTCAGAGGTTCTTCTAAGATGTATCCAAACTCAAGATATTCATCATGAGTTATGGGAAAGTTAATACTGCAGGAATAAATTAACCACAGAATTTTAATGGCTTTATTGTGTGAGATTTTCTAAAGCCCAACCAAGTATCAGCCAGGAAATTCAAATGTGAGATATATGTTCTTAATTCCCACAGTTATGGGTTTTTTTAAAATCCCTTCTTATGATATAAGGTCATTTAAAATATTCTACCATGAATATACAGCTTACTTATTGGTAGCACAGTTCACCATTCTTACCCAGCCAGAAGCCAGCTTAATCTTTCATCTTTTCATAGAGGAACAGCAGATGCATAAGTGTATTTTAGAGGGAATAAAACCGTTGAGAGGGAGAAGGAGAATGTGTCAGTCTTTGAATATCTGTACAGGACTTCAGCTGACACACAGGCCCAGAGCTGTTAAACCTCCTGACTTTATGAATAGCCGCTTGCACTGGATGTATTAAGAGATTGGTGCTCTGGTCCATGTTATTTTCAGCTACTGTGTTTGCCCTGGCCAGTGCAGCCCTGTATTTCACACTCTGTTACCATAAAGATGTAGTTGCAAAGCCCCTTGGTCAGAATCGCAATTATACCTGCCCTGGGCACGGCATCAAGCAAACTGTGTTGGGTCAAAAATGGGGACTTGTGTCCTAACAGCTGCTCCAAGACTAAGATGTGGCTGTAGGAAGTGAGACCTGAGAAAAACCAACCTGATAAAATGAAAAGGTACATTTATGACCTGACCTGGAAGAACAGGATGGGCAGCCTGAGCTCTGCAATAGGGGTAAGCGAAGGGATACCCTTGTCCCACTGAACTCATAATGGCATCGATTTCTGCAGCATCAAGATTTCACCCTCCATCCTTGGACTCGGTTTTCCCCATTTATATTCACAATCTTTTCTGTATGCAGCTGTCATGGCTTTTAGGAAGATAAATATCTTACATGCTTCTCAAGGGTGTCACACGCTATTTAGTATTTTCCCTCCAGTATCAGCACCTGTTAAGCATGGAAGTAAAGTGATTAGTCTTACATGTTTGCCTTCAAAAATTGATTTTAGGATACATCTCCTTATCATTGGCACATTTGTCAAATCAAAATAATGATATCCTCTTCAATAACTTTTCTCAGTCTTGAAAGGTAGGACTTGCATTGGAAAATCTTCTAGGCTTCCATTTCTCATGGAACTTTGTGTACCTGTCAAAACAGGTCCTCAAAAATGTACATGCACACAGAACTGAGTGTAAACCACGGGATCCTTCCTGCCCTCCTGCACTGTGCCTGAAGCATCTTTGGTTTCATCTGCTTAATGAGGAATATCTCTCCAACTTCTCTGTATTACACCAAAAACATCTGATTCTTGCACTGCTTCTTTCCATGCCTTTGAAATATTGTATATTATGCATGAATTCTTGGTTCATCATGTATCTTGAGATCTCTTTGTATTTCATTGTTTGTCTTCAATTTTGTATCTTTCTTATGTAAAATTCATTAAGCCTTTGTAAATATGAAGACAAAACCTGTTCCTTTTGCTTTCTCCCTTAGGATTCTAGAAGGTTACCTTGCCTTATGCTCGGCTGTAATATCTCTCTTGGGATTAGCTTTTAATGCACGCACCATTCCAAGAAAGAGGCAGTCTGTTTTACCAGGATAGCTTCAAAGTGAAGTAAATAATTTCTTTTGAATTGATGGAACTGGATCCTCCAGCACACGAACAAAATATTTTCATGTTATCTTGTCTTGGTCAGATTGTGACCACAAAATTACCTGCTTTTTGCTGAGTGGGCTCTCAGAGGAGGTGAAAACATATTGCAGTGGGTCATTCCAGGGCTCTAAGGCATCACATAACTCTTGTACTGAGGTCCGTTGTCAGCTGCTCTTGTGATAGAGCATGGGTTGGAAATTTACTTTCGTTGATGCAGGAGGAAAGCACTTAACTTGGAGGAACGGGATGCTGTGAGCATGACCCATATCCGGGAATTTAAGTCTGTATTTTTTCCTCAATGTTTTAAATCAAAATAGGACTTTGGTAAATCTGAGAAATCCCACTGGCCACGCTTGATAAAGCCTAGTGCTGCGTATTCTGGGGCATGCCATACAGCCAGTACTAGCAGGTCATCAGTCTCCTGGGAGCTGCAATAAACTGGCACATTTTAGAGCAGCTTTGGGCATG
The DNA here is from genome assembly GCA_013400115.1 of Rhinopomastus cyanomelas. Taxonomy (NCBI): domain Eukaryota; kingdom Metazoa; phylum Chordata; class Aves; order Bucerotiformes; family Rhinopomastidae; genus Rhinopomastus; species Rhinopomastus cyanomelas. The sequence continues at coordinate 1,169,706 of VXBP01010050.1, forward strand.
TTCTGCTTTAAACACAGCCCAGCACAGACAAGCCAGTAGATCAAAGAAGCCACATCAGCTCCACAATACCTATTTTCCTTATGCTGCGGTTAACAACATCAGATCAGGAAATCCCCTGAGCTGGAAGTAGTTGGAAGCTGGAAAAGAGCTCAGAGGAGAGATCATATGAGAGTGGCTTGTTCTTTCTCTTTCTTGGGCGTCTGTCTGTGGTGACTGTTGCAGCTGGTCTCCTGTGGGACACTGTAAATGCATTCCTAAAAAACATTGCCCAAGGAGGTGAGGGGGCAGAGCAAAGTGAAGCAAGGTGGTGCAGTTACCTGTGTAGTGGTACCCATGTAGCAGTGATGATGGTGGCAGAGGCTGACAAATTTGGTGAAAAGGCAGGATCATCTTTTGCAGGTAGCAGTCCCTAGGAGGTTGATAGGCTTCTCACTCACTCAGACAGTGGTCAGCATTTTGCTCTTTTCATTGGCATTTTTTTTTAATGAGGAAAGAGGATCCTTTAGTCTACTGTCACAAGTGGCGTTAACACAGGCAGCTTGCTGGCTGTGGGGTCTGTGCAGGTGCCTCGCCGATGGAAAGCTGTGGTCCTGTCAGGAAGGACACTGTCAGCCTGCAGGTGAGCTGGATGGAGCCAGTACAACAGTTTTGTTGTTAGGTACTGAATGGTCTTAGTAAGGAAGAAAAAAACCTACCAGAAAGACATAAGAATTATTCTGCAGTAGTAGTTGTATTCTGTAGAATTACAGGTATTTTTGTAAGAGGTGATTCTTTTCCTTCTTTAGGGAATACAAGAAACTTTGTGGTGAAACCAAAGCCATTTTCTGAGAGATTCCCCACTGTGATGAATGTCCGGTTCCAAAAACTGGCCAACATGAGCTCTGAAAATCTTGTGTAGCAAGACTGTCCAGCTTCAGTCCTAGGGAATGCAGATTCTGTGCATCACAGGCTGGGGATGCAGCGAAAATATTAAGATGCTGAGAGGTGCCAGTTTTCCACTTTTCATCAGGTTTCAAGACTACTCAATAGCATCAAGGCAACAAGAAGCCTTAATAGAAAACTCAGATGAAAGCATCTCAAGTACACTCCTGGAATAGCCTGGGTGGGTGGCACAGCATGAGGAAAGTCCCTGGGTCTGTTCCTGAAGTCTAAACTACTCCGAAAGCAAAGGGACTGAGCTGTTTTTCAGTCTGGGACCCCAGAACATGCAGGGCGCTGCAAGAGGAACATTTCATGATGAAATATACAGGTTGAGGTGTAGGCTCTGTTCCTGAAACTCAACCTATTTGAGAGAGATGCTGAGGTTTTGTGCCATGACAAAGAAGTTATCTTCTTCATACTTCTGGTATTTTTTTCTATCTTATTTTTATTTATTCCCTTTAAGTAAAGAGAGATTAAAATAATGCTTCAGACCAGAATGTACAAACTAAAATACCACTTTATTTTTGGAAGAGAGATTGTGGGAATGTGACTCGGGACTTCCCTGCTTTTCCTTACTTTGAGACCAGAGTTTAAGTAGTTAAGTGACAACAGCTAAACAGGAACCAGCAGTGTGTCCAGGTGGCATGAAAGGCCAATGGCATCTTAGCTTGTATCGGAGATAGTGTGGCCAGCAGGAGTAGGGACATCATTCTGCCCCTGTAGTGAACACTGGAGAAGGCTCTCCTCAAGTTCTGGGGGCAGTTCTGGGCCTCTCACTTCAAGAAAGAGATGGAGGGGCTGGAGTGGGTCCAGAGGAGCAACAAGGCTGGGGAAGGGACTGGAAGAAAAGGCTGATACGGAGAAGCTGAGGGAGCTGGGGGTGTTTAGCCTGGAGAAAAGGAGACACGAGGGACCCTATCACTCTTTACAACTGCTAGAAGGGAGGTTATAGACAGGTGAGGGCTGAGCTGTTCTCCCAGGCAACTAGTGATAGGATCAGAGGGCAGAGTCTGAAGCTGCCAGGGTAGGGTTAAGTTGGATGTCAGGAAACACTTCCTCATTGAAAGGGTGTTCAGACACTGGACCGGACTCCCAGGGAGGTGGTGGAGTCCCCATCCCTGGAGGTGTTTAAGGATGGACTGGCTGTGGCCCTTAGTGCCCTAGTCTACGTGATTGTGGTGATGTTAGGTCATAGCCTGGGCTTGATAATCTTACAGGTCTTTTTCAGCCTCAATAATTCTGTGGTTGTATAAGTGAGATACCCTGAAATGAAGGGGCACGGATGACTTTGCTAGCCAGTGGGTAGGAGATCCATCGCCGATCAGAAAGGCTATTCTGTGGAAGCAATGAAAGTAACTTTTTTGGTTCATTGAACAGTGAAAGCCAGAGATATAAAGTAGTAATAATCAAATGTTATTAAATGTGTCAAGTGTCTTAACAGATAAGCATATACAATCAAGCTCCAATAGTAAGAAGTAAAATGTACTTATTATTAGATCCAAATCAAAACAGTCAAAGCAGATGCAAAAAGGGGCTGGTAAACCTGGCAGAAAACATTCTCCAGGATATCAGCTTATGTCAAGATGCAATGGAGTTTACTAAATAATTAGGTTGACTAAAAAGTGATAAAAGCTGGTCTCTGAAGTAAGCAATCAGATTGTATGCTCTTTGGGAAATGTCATTCTATGTCTATATCGCACCATTTCAAAGCATGTAGTTCTAATGTTGCCAGGGTGCCATCAGCCTTACAGTGGGAAACAATAGTTGTTCCAGAACTTCTGAAAAACAGCTTTTACACCTGGGAAGCTGAGAAGAGATAGGTTTAATCATAGATCGAGTTAAGAAGGAAGAAAATAACAAAACAGGGTTGGAATGTAGACGCAACGCTGCATCAACATTTAAAAACAGTTGCAAAGAATAGCTGCAGACAATGTTTCGGCTTTATATTTTATTCACAAGATGTCAGCACATAAATTAGGAGCCCTATTCTACCATGACAGGATGCTGGATCACTAATACAGAAAAACAAAATACTAGTAATATTTTCTGCTTAATAGACAGAAGGGAATAGAGGGGCTTTTGCTGATGAGTGACTTTCGAACATTGTGAGATAGGTGTTGTCTTGGCTCAGTTATGCAGCCAGCTGACATGGGAGCTGAGAGAGTTTTTCTGTGGCTTTGAGGGGCGGTGGAAGAGAGAAAACCAAGCACCAACTGAGGCAGCTCCTGAGAGACAGCTTTTCCAACTGGTTTTTTTTTTTAAGAAGGCATGATTTCTCCCTCCAAGCTCTGCCTCACTGTGAACCCTTCTGCTCTTCTGCTTGGACAATGATGCAAAAAGAGAAGCAGGAAAATGTGTAATACTGTTGTCTTTCAACCAAAGCCTTCAGTTCTGACCCAATATTGCTGGTGTGTTGAACAGATTTGTAATACCGGGCTTTGGCAAGCTCCATTTTTCCAGTGGAAGACTGCAGTAAGCTGTTGACTGTGTGAGCTGATGTGATGATGTTCAGAGCCACCTCCTTCTCAGCCATCCCTCCCCAGCCTAATCCAAACTGGTTTCTGCATGCCTGCTGCTGCTCTTATGTAAAACACTTGGAGACCACAAGCCCCATAACAAGAATAGACAAAACTCACACGTACACTGAGGGAAAAAAGCCCTGGAGGTCTAACTGTGCCTGCTGGTGACACTTGCCCTAACTGGAAACTGTGTTTCTATTGATTAACCACAGAGGAATGAGAAGGCAGAGTGCTAATACATCCTGGGGGCATTGATTAAAGAAATCAATGCCGTCACATATTTATGCCAGATTCTGTTTCTTGGCATACCTGTTGTTTTACGGTTGTGTGGTTACGCAAAAGCCTGGTGAGACATTGCTGCTCCAGATACCCAGTGCTGAACATGCATTTTGCTGGAGTTCATGTGGCTTCGTTGGTTTTCGCAGCAGTAAGTTCAGTTAAGCTGAACTCCTTGCTCTTCCAGTTTGTAGGGAATTTATCCCAAACCATTTCTTCCACACCAAGAAATACATTAACCTTAGCCAGAAAGTAAGATGCTGTCAGAGACAACAGGTTGCCTCGTTCCTTACTCTTTGCTACGAAACGAGCAGCATGAAAACACATTTAGGCTGATACATTTTTCAGGCCTTTTACAATATGTACGCAGCTGCTTCAGTTGACAGAACTATCCAAGTATTATAAAGCATCTAAACATCACATCTTTATCCAAGACTAGCAGGCAAAAATATTGTTATTCCCCACTAGAGAACTGGAGCAGGTGCTATTTGTCTATGGTTTCATGTTCTACAGAAGTTCTTTCTTACTTTCTGAATTTGCTTTAGGGGAGCCATAACTTTGGCATAAATGGTCAGTTCATAGTGTTGACCATTAGTTGTGTGAGTAATGCAGATGACAGTTTCACCGAGCATTTTGATTCCTTTCAAACAGGATCTAAAAGAGCTTGTGGGTTTCATACCTGTGAACATAATTCTTCATCTGGCAAGTTCAGGCAAGAGGCAAGCTCTGCTGATGATTTTGGTAGGAGCTGCACCACAGCTGATGCTTTGCATTTTGTGAGGAGATTCCCCTGATGCACAGAAGCAGACAGACAATGTACAATAGCACCATCTGGTGACTCCCGATAATCTTACTGGTGTCCCCCATTCCCAAAGACAGGATCCATTACGAAAAGGAGGAAAAATAAGAATATTTATGTGCACAGAAAGGAGCACGATTGAGTAAGAAATTCTTTTAAAGAGCCAGCCACCTCTATGTCTGTGCAATTTTCATGTTGCATGAAGCGCTAACAGCAAAGGAGAGTGTTTTGTAAAGGATTTGAGGTGTCCATTTTTAGTTAAATATTGTGTGATTTCTCCTCCCTATTCTAGCAGATTCCAACATTTAACAAGACACTTAAAAATTGACCCAAGTCCCAAGAAAAACATAACTGGTTAGTATTTAACAACCAAGGACTCTGCACACACACGATTCAAATGAACTGGATCATGTTTGTGCTTTTGCTGGAACTAGATTGTGCCCTGTTGATGAATCTGCAGCCTCTGGTTGGAAGGGGCCTATCTGGCAACACTGTTTTGCAGGAACAATTGGAGGTGATGCAATCATATATGCCAGTGAAATAATTACCAAGCTATTTCTTTCTGAATAGCTACAAAAATATATCATAGAATCACCAAACTTTTGAGATTAGAAGGGATCTTGAAAGATCATGAGTCCAATCCTCCTGCAGGATCACCTAGATCAAGTCGTGCAGGAACGTGGCCAGGCAGGTTTTAAACATCTCCAGACAAGGAGACTCCACAACCTCCCCGGGCAGCCTGTTCCAGTGCTCTGTCACCCTCACTGTGAAGAAGTTCCTCCTCATATTGATGTGGAACCTCCTATGTTCCAGCTCACATCCATTGCCCCGTGTCCTATCATTCGATGCCACTGAGCAGAGCCTGGCTGCATCCTCCCGACGCCCAGCCTTTACATATTTATAGACATGAATAAAGGTCACCCCTAAGTCTATATTCTTACTGGGCTTAAAAGGTTTTCTGTAGTTTCATTTATTTCCTTTCTGGACTAGCCACAGAAAGACCCAAAACTGTGGGGTTTGCAGAGAACAGAAGTTTGCTTGATTAGAAACAGCATCTAGGCAATAAGCTGGCACTTGGGTAACAGTCTATCTTCTGAAACATAAAAGCCTGGAAGGTTTTCTGTAGAGCACAGGAGAAGCACAAGAATGTCAAGGGGTTTATTTGAATAGTTATGTGGCTGGTCATCCTTTAAAAAAGAGTTGCAGGAGAAATATTGGAGAAAAAGGTTCAACTTGCTGTGACTGCAGCTGTGTTTATCTCTTTCTAACAAAAATCTGGAATAGTTGAGCACAATAAAAATTTCTGCAGAGCTAAAGCCAAAGGAGAAAGCTTGGGAATTTAAGCAGCAGTCTTGGAGCTGATGAGAAGTCACTGGAGAGTGAAGCCAGTAATTACAGGGTCATTGTGTGTCTCATGGGTCCAAATGATACCCTTAATGCATTTTTCTGCTGTACATGGATCCCCAAACATTTCTATTTCTCTATTCGCGTCAGCTGGGATGTGAGTTTGGTCTGTGCCATGAATTCTTCACTGACAGTACTGCATGATTTTATATTGGCTGGAAACAGTCTCTTCAGGTGCTCTTTTCTGTATCCAGCCTTGTTGAAGGATGCATATGAAGGGACAGTATTGCTACAGAAGATTTTTATTTAGGTGCGTCTCAAAACTGTAAAGAAACCATTTTGAGCTGTCTTCTGTGGTTACGAATGATTTATCATCCTTTTGATTTATTATATATGCATCTAGTACTGCGATGACCTGCAGCCTGCAGGAGCTGAGGATTTTACTGTCACGTAACATGCACCATTTTTACTTATTCATGAAGAGTGAATATTCTGCTCTTCTGCTATGTGTACATGTAGATATTTTATTTTAGTGGGGATGCAAATTGGAAAAGTCCAGAGCATGGGATAGGAAATTATTGACTGAATGCCAGACATCTTCCCAAATCCAAATAAAGAAGGACTAATAATCCTTGTTGTGCCAGTCAGCTGTAGCCAAGTTAACGATACGATGATAAAAATAAACAAGCTGTTTCACAAATTGGCTGTAGCACACTGTGAAACTTTTAATGCTCTACTTGTGATTGGCCTTTCCTGCTGATTTTTCCATTTCTCAGGCAAAAGAGCTTCCTCCATGTTGTTTGCCATCTGAAAAACAAATTTCAGAGACTGAATGTGGCTCTGTACGACTGATAGATGAGTATGTGTGTGAGACAAGCTTTGCACATCACTACATCCTCTGAAGGTTTGAGCCATTCAGATCTTTTGGGCTGTGCCAGTTCCCTCTTTTGCACAGAAAAGCAGACAGCAAAAGCTGTTTTAGATGTAGAGATTTCTTCAAGGAGAGAGAACTTTGTTTTTTTCCTGTAACATCATCCTCTGGTGAGCAGTTGACTTCTTGTCTGGGATCCACGAAACATCATTTAGAATACAGAGAGCCATTTCAGGATGATTTATTGCATCAAAACAATTGGCACAAGCTTATTAGTGTAATCTGGTTACCTTGTTTTTTGATGTGCGCTCAGTCCCTCGTGTTCCCTTGCTAAATATGCAGGGGAATAAGTTTGTAGGTGTAAATATGTATTATTTATTTGTTAGGCTGAGAGTGAGATCTGAGGTGGATCATTTGCAGCATTTCCTGCATTTCACTTTAGGGAGCACATACAATGATAGCATAAACATTATTTAGTTCTCTTTAAGTAATTGTGAGGCTTTAGGAGAAAGTACAGCAAGTACTTAGGAATACAAAGCACCAGCCCCTCATATTGCCTTCCTCCCCCAAGACACATTCACAGCACCATGTTAGCACCCAGAGCATTAGGATATTAGAACAGAGAGTCACAGCCAGCATATTACTGCTCCTTACATACACACAAGTACAAGACAGGTCTGGCAGCGCTGCAGTGGTTATTTCTGCTGCCATTTTTATCTTTTTCCTGTTAGGAATCTTTAGAAAATCCCCTCCTGAATCAGCTGGCATCTTTTGATACTTAAATATTTAAACAGGCACAGGATTCCATTCCCGAAAGGAGTTTGTTCCCTCCGCTTGTAAACCTCATTGTATTTGCTGTCATGTTAAAGCAGCATATTGACGTTCTTGGAAATCCTGCCGTGGTTATGATTGGTAGGAGGAGCAGTCTCACAGGTATTACTGCTCTGAACATCAGGGCAGAAAGCTGTGCCTGGTACGACGCTCGTATGGAGAAGTCTAACAAGCTCCCGCATCGACACGTAGCTGCTCTGCTGTGCCATGCCCTCGAAGGTGCGCAGGCATGACAATGCCTTGTTCCGATGATTCATGGAAGGTGTTAACATCCACTGTGCCTTGCAGAGAGTGCTAATGTAACCCCTTACATTTCTGTAATCACTTAACTCCAGAGAAGTTCTTAATGTTTCGGTATAATTCTTCTCATCAATTCAGACCTGCTGCTCAGATGTTCTATCTTTATATCCCACTTCCTGCACCTACTAACTAGGTTGGGAGTTAAGAATGCAGCCTGGTGCAATTAAAAATAGGGCCCTCAATTAATATCTGTTCCAGCTCATTTCAGTTTTGCAGTCTTCATATAGTGAATCTTTCTTTTGCTGGGTGTTTTTTAAAGAACTGAATTTTAAATGTGAGGGGAGAAATATGGGAAGAAGCAGAGATCTGTTTATTCTTGGTACAATGTTCTTGTCATGTCCTAAACCCTTAAAAATGAGGTTTTCATTGTGGCCAGAGAGACATATCACACATGGAGTTTCTCAGGCTTATAAGCCATTCACTGAAAGTCAGAAGTTTACTGAAGGGTAGCTGCAATTTGAAGTTGGTTCCTCTACAGTATTATTAGCATTTGACGGATGCTGATAAATGTTACTAAAACATCTTTGAAAGGCAAAGGAATAATTCAGCCAACAGTTCCACTGATTTTGCTTTCTGATATATCCCCTCATAAAAATATTATCCCTTTGATGGATTTTTTTCCAGAATAGAGTGCTGTATCTGAAAAAGAGAAGCGAAATATTTCCTGCAGTATATTCTCATTGATGGAGAGCAAGAAGGAAAAAGTCACAGCACTGGGATGGAATGAAATAATTGATAGCTAAGACCCAATAGGGCAGAAATAAGTGATAGGCTTTGCCTGGAATACCCAGTGCTGTAACATGGGTTGCTTTCCTCATATAAACAGGAAAATTTGTGAGTTGATTCTTGAGGAAATCCCTAGCTGTTTTAGAATTGCTTCTCACTCATAAAAACCTATCCAGTATAAAATTTCATGTCTGCTTTTACTTTGCGTACCATCATTTTCTAACTCTTAGTTCTGCAGATGACTTTGTGCAGCTGAAGTTTTATGAGACTGTTCTGAAACTAGTTTTGCACAAGCATTTCCCCTACCTTCAACCCCTACTCTCTTCCTCTTGAATCATTTAGTAGTGCAGGTAACTTATTGGCATGAATCTGTCACCTTTGTCAAGAGATTATCTACCTCTTTTCTACGATAATCCCCTATGACTAGCTAATCTTTCCTTTTGACTCACACTCTATGAACCTTTGAGCCCTTATTTTTTTGTTGTTGCTACAGCACTACCAATTCAATCTCTGCTGAGAGTCTTATGTCTCAAGGACCAAAACTGCTCATAAAATGTCAATGGTGTCGAGCTTATTTCCCTATAACGCTAAAATAACTGTAGTGTTCTGCGGTCTTGTCTATCCCAAGAAACTAGCGCACGGTAAAGCGAGGCTTGAATTTATAGCTCCTCACTTCTCACATAGAGATTTTAAGGGCACACCAAGTAGCAGATGACTTCTTCCACTATTAAATGTGGAGTAAGCCACCATGAACTTAAATGTGCACAGAGCCTTAGAAAGTAGTAACTAGGGCAGAGAAAATCCATAACAGCTCTTGTAGAAGACAAGTCCTATATTCTTAAGCAGCTTCTTCCCTTTATCTAAGAAGGATTTTCTTGTGGTTATGTACCGTGGAAGAGAGTTGTGTCCTCTTACTGCATGCAGCTCTAGTTGGGTAGACACCAAATAGCTTTGTATAAGATGGTTGGAATTTTTCTTTCAAATTACTGCTTCCTTAAATTGGGATCTTGGCTTAGAGACAACTAATGTGTGTATTAATTCCTGCTTGTGCTTCCTTTGAAAAGGCTTTTCGTGGGAGGATGGTAAAGGAAAAGACATCCAAGAATATTTTCATTGGATTTAGCTGTAACCCAAAACACTGAGGGGTTTTACTGCAACTCAAAATTTCCCTTGAGAATTGTGGCAGAATTTAAATATTTTTCATTTTCAGCTGTATTTTTAATTAAAAGGTCACATTTTGCAAACTGCTCAAGCTTTACCATCTTGATGCCTCAGTTCTCTCTCTGTCATTTGGGATTATAGCTCTTTTCTATCTTTTTGTTTCTCCTGTCTATTTAGATTATGAAATGGCTCTTACTGTGTGTTGATACAGTGCCTAGCAGAATGGGATCCTGAACTTGGCTGGTACATGAAGTTGCTGCTGTAATGCAAATCAATATTAATAAATGAGCATCAACCTACTTTCCTTTTCACCTTTTACATTTCACATGTTTCAGTCAATATGTTCTTGCAATTATTGCTGGACATTCTCTACTCTTTTAAATATTAAATAACACAGTGTTTTACTGTATCGTCTATAATAATCTCTAAGCCCCCACCACAATCAATGTCTCCTAAGAGTAAAATGTTGTAATTATTTTCTGTCCCTGCTGCATTACCTTATGCTCTCTACTGGAAAGTGTAGCACGCATTTACTTGCACATAAACCTAATTAATTTTGTCAAATTATTCTTAAATTGTTGGCTTTGTTCCATCACATTTGTTGCCCTTCCTTCCTTGATACCCATAAATTTCTTCTCTTTTCAAAACACACCTGCTGCCAAGTTTACTTATGTAATATAAAAAGTAGTCCCTAAATCATCCTTGATGGGACCAATCCTATTGCCTCACTTACCCTTTTGAAACATTGCCTGTGGCTTATTTCTTGTCACTCAGCAGCCCTTTCTGGAGCCAAATGAATAGAGTTTTCCCCACTTACCAGGTACACTGACTTTGTAGATTAACCTTTTGTGTGGTATGGCATTTGAATTTGCATAATTTATATCATCTACCTCACCTCTGTCTGCTAAGTTGCTAGCGTACTCAGCAATGTCACCTGCATCCCTCACAGGAGCACAGCGGTGCAACTCAGCTGCTCTGCTGTGGGGCAGCTTTTTGTTCCACCTGGAGAGACCAAATGCTAAGAACATCAGGGCACCTCGTGACTAGACAAAGCAAAAAAATATCCCAGAACAGGGATACCAAATATTTAGGGAACAATTTGCTTTCCTTTGTGGTCAGAGGGATAGGAAAAAGGAGAAATGACAGTACTTTGATGGATTAAATGAAAGAAAGCAAGCTACAACTCATGCTATGCTATAAAACTAAGCAGGCTTTCTAATGAAATATTTTGAGACAATTTGAGAGAGAGTGAAGTTAATTTCATCATTGCACTAGCTGCGTGTTTGACAAGGTACCACAGCAGGTTGACCTTCCCATGCTGCCTAAGACATCTGAACCAGAAGGGCCTGATATCTCAGGAGCTCATCAGACATCTCGGGTAGCTCTTGCGACTGACAGGCCTTTTTTGCATCCATAGAATTAAGCTAGAGTATCTTTATGCTTTGATGCTATCAGGTCTGGCCTTCTGAGGGTTTTCCAGCAGAAGTACAGACTTTTCGCAGGGGGAAACTGGAACAAAGATAGGTGGTAATCTTTTGAAAAGAGAGACTCAATTAATAAACTCTCCTGGATGTGCTCCAGATGTAGCTTTGTGGTAGTGTCTTTGGAAGCACTGCCATCTACAAGCAGTCAGGGCTCCCCTGACAGCACCAGATCATTCAGTGTGTGAATTATAGACTTCAGCCTTGAGAGTATAAGTGATGGTCAGGAACAAGAGGGCAGATACAGATTGATAATCATGCCAGCTTCAAAGTTAACTCGGCCCTATATTGCCTCATTACAGTGCAGGAAATCAGCAAAGAGAGATCTGATTAATCCTTGATGTAACTTATTTGACATGCCCTGGTTGTTAAAACACAGTCTTTTCTCTTGCACCTTACTGCTGTTTCAACAATAAACATTTGAACAGCTACCACAGCACACAGGAAAACTGAGCAATCTGTATTTTAAGCTCATCCTTAGAAAGTGATGAGTCAAGATGACAAAATGTCCTGACACACCAGGAAAATTCACTTACTCAATCAGTTCATCACCCCATATTAATAATCTGATATGATGCTAGACCGTAACACAGAATGCAACGTTTGGTCTGAATTTAGTGAATGATAACTTTTTAAGGGTGACCATTAAAATCCAACTAGCTAGGTGTTCCTGCCTGGAACAACACACAGAGGGGACAGGATAGGAACCATTCTGTTGTATCAGACAGCAGCATGAGAATCTCTAAAAGCTAATACAAAGCAAACACCTGCACAGAAGCTCACAAGATCAGAGCAAAATCTGCATGTGCAGTAAATACAACTTGCAAACAACAGAAAGAGTCTGACAGATTAGCCAACAAGTGGACAGACTCAGCAATTAGCCTTATGTAAGAACTGATGTTACATATAGATGTAGAGAGATAGATAGATTGCATTAAATATGTGATTTAGATCCTATAAATCTGGAAGGGTAGTCAAGTATGAGGAGTAGTTGTAGTCTACAGAGCTATAGCCCCTGCAGCTAGTCACAAAAGCACAGAGCTGATTATTCTCAGAAATACTTTCTGGGGTTCTGAGATATATTTTGCTTAATACAGCAATGGCAGAGCTTGGGGTCACGGGAAAAGTGAATAGTGGGGTTTGTAATAAACCTTAAGAAGGGAATAGCTTCATCTTTTTACATCTTGACAAACAGATCGGTGTTTCCTGACTCTGCAATTCAAGACTAGATGTCAAACTGGATCACAAACACATGTGCCCATGTATATAGACACATACATAGAAACCAGCACTCACGCTAAAAATCCCTTTTGACACTGTTTCTCCTTCTTAATAATCTCTTCCCCTTGTGAAAAGTCTCTGTTCGGGATAATCTCATTACGGGGTATCTCCCTGACAGATTAATCTTCTCAGTTACCTCCTGAAGATTTTGTCATCTTTTAATCTGGAATACGATTGGATAACATCTGCAGATCAATATCTTCTTTGTAGTCATGTTCCAAAGACGATGAGAGCTGCTCTCCTCTGCAGTTCAAATGCCTCATTAAAGGTTTCTCAAACTGTAAAACCCTTCCAAAGATATCATGCCTTTATTTGCTATACATGCAGTATAATGTTCCCTAATTCACTCAAGTGTTTTAATGTCTGTCACGGTGACTGTTCCTTCCTTAAAGCCAATGTATTTCCTTAAAATAAACTTAACAGCTCCTACACATTTTCAACAAGTAGTATATTACTTTGAACAAGCTTTAAGTGAATTATATCAGAACATTTCATATGATGCTCTGTCATATTTACTGCCCCTTTCAAGACGAATATGGTATCTTCTCCTTTGTTAGCTTTATGTCTCTTGTGACAGTAAATTAAAATGATCCGTTGAACTCTGATTTTCTCTTTTTGCATTCACTTCAGAATGTAATTACTTTCCAACATTTTATTGGCCCCCTTTTTTTTTTTGGCAGTAGAATAATTTGCGTACATTAAGAGCTTTGAAATAATATGAAGGAAATTATGTAAGGTTATCTGTTAAACATTCTTTTCTTTGTGCCTGTTGTTATTCATTAACAAGATATATGATGCGTTTACAGAAAATGGGATGTGTTTCTTTTCTAAACAGCACTGATAAGGGGGCATTTCCTTCTGGGAGCAAATATCCCAATGACAAAAAAGGTAAAATGGATTCTATCAGGAAGATGTACGGAAAAAAACAGCCAAAATTCATGAAGGGAGAAGACTGAGGCTGACTGAGAGTTTCACTCACAACAGAGAGAAAAAAAAAAGCAGTGATTTACCATTTAATTCTTGTAGGCTTCAGTGATTAAGAGTCTGAAAATATACCTGGTCTCAATTTACACAGCAAGGTGTTTATTAGTTTGTCAGATCTCACATAGGCAGAAGCTAATTTGCTCATAGAGTATGCTGTAATTATATCACTGAATAGTTGTTTTAAGGGATCCAGTTTTAATTTCTTCCTATTTGATATAGTCATTTAATTACAACACAGCACGATTGATTAATTGCAATTACTCTATTTTCTGTCTGAGAATTCACCTACAAAGTGCAGTAGGGAATCGGAGAGTATAAGGGAAAGAACTGCAGGATTTAGTTTATGAGGTCAACAGAGTATATACGGACTGTGTTATCTGTTTTCTTTAGGTAGCAGTGCAGCATCAGCTGCACCAGTGAGATGATTCTGTGTTCATTTCACCCCTTCCCTCTCTATTTAATACGTGGTGGGGTTGAGGGGGGATCTCTAACCCTTCTGTATGCTCACTTGTTAAAGCTCTCTTAATGGCCCTCATCCACAACTCACTGAATTCAATGAAAAGATTTATCTTGTCTTCAGAAGCCTTTAGACTTGTCTGGTTACGAGCTCATCTTTCTTTCTGATCTGCAAGTTACCTCAAACCTTTGAGGGCAGTATAGATAGTCGTAATAATTGAATCAGCATGGACTTGTCACCTCTGCTTGCCACTTGGGTTATGCCAGCTCTGCCCAAAAGAGCTGCTGGAAATCAGAACCTGTCCAAAATTGCCTTGCTGCCTTCGTCTCAATAATTTTTCCAATAAACACAGAGGTTAGAGACAGGCTAATAGCCAGTGAGACAGTCGGTGTCAACAGAAAGCTGCTTCAGTGAGGGTCTAAATAGCAGTTAACTAAGCACAAGAGAGACAAAAGGATATAGACATTGCAATGCTGACACAAAACCTGGCTTTTGAGAACCCTCAGGAATCCACACAGCCTTGCGATAGGGTCAGAGGCTGCCAGTAATAAGAGCAGGTTAGCCAGTGTGCAGCTCTGTACTAATCCGATAATATTTCATATCATTCTAGGAGAGGGATGTCAGGGTGGGGTGTCCAAACCCTCAGGATACCGTATCGTAAGCCCAGTCACACAAGGCTTTTTTTGAGGCTAGAGACTGCAGTGTCAGTGACTCCAGGTCACACCCATGGGGTAATGTTGACAGGGAAATATAGCTCTTATTGTTCTCTTCTACGCACCTCAGGAGACACGGGAAGATGGGCAGCTGCAGCCTTGAACCCAAATACGTTCTGCCACAGTCCCTTTTAGGATCTTGTTCTTCAAGTCTTAGTTTCTCAAGCAATTTGCTGCCATGATCAGTAAAACAATATAGGAGTGTTCTTTAACTCACCATGAAAAGGTTGAGCTTTAAATCTAATGAATTTAATTACAGCTTTAACGTTGTACAGATACTGATTTCAATTCAGAACAGCAGAGTCATAGGGAACATCTCAAGAATTAACTCTGTCCTAACTCACTCTGCTTTACAAGGTAGATATTCCCCATAGAAATGAGGAAAATATTCTAGTACTAAAGTCACAGTTACGATGCTGCTTTAACATATCCCTGAATGGAGCATGCAGCAGAGTTCAAACAGCCTGACATTCAAGATTAATACTGTAAATTTGACCCCACAAATATCCAGAGTTACAAAGTAGTGGGCCATTAATTTTTAGAGTGTCTACCTATTCACTCTTACCTTGGTTTAATTAGTAAACAACATAAGGTATAAGAGTAAATACCGCATGGACAAGCATATAATCATTGTTGGCTTCAAACAGTTGAACTTCTTGATGAGCCACAAAGCATTAAAAATGCCACCCACGCACTGCCCACACATACCCATGGCAACACATATACATCAACATACAGCAGAAGAAAGCTGCCAACCTATCAGACTTTTAATATTCATCATCTGAGGCTAGCATGATTGCATTTGCATGCCTTTGCTGCCTTTTTTCCCCCCTAGGATGAAATGAGGGGAAAGAAGTGTACAAATGGGAGAAAAAAGTTCTTTGAAGCTTTCAAATGGTTTTGATCAAATGTCCAAAATGAATCAACAGTTACTTAGTGCAAGGGCATGTTATGGGACATTGCCTATGCCCTCTGAAAATAAATCAAGATGGACATGAATCAATATCTGAATGTGTGCAGAAAAGCAACTGGTGGCACTACAGCCCTGCCTGTGAAGTAAAAATAAATAAATGTAAAAGTAGATGAAAAGTGTCCAAGTTCAATGCAGTTAAGACTCTTCTTCATTGTCTTGAAAGAGGAAGGTCTTTGCTGTTTACATCTCTCTTATTTTTCAGTGGTAATAAACAAGAAGTTTATCATCATTTTAATGAGAAGTGATTACTATAAATTGCTATAAAATGTTGTCCTACATTCCTTCCCGTACATGTGTATTCACATCCCTTTCCTGGAATGAGCGTTCCTTCTGCTTTTTCCATTCTATTTATCTGGCACTTAGCCAAGGCTCTGGATCCTCCATCAAATAGTTTTTACAGTAGCAGAAAGGGACCCAAGCTTCCAAGAAGCCCAACCCTCCCCACGAACCACCAAGTGATTTCTGCTCAGTGAGATGAGAACATCCAACATCCTGCAGAACCTGTCTGTGTGAATGGGTCTCAGGACAACATCCAAAGGGTTATGAGCTTCTGTTGTTGTGTGGTTTTTCTTTTGTAATAGGTTGTGGAATGGGTCCTGACATTGTTTCAGCTTGAATTGGAAACCCCTGGCCTATGAGCATCTTCATTAATGTCAGTTCAACATCCTTTCCTGCTCTCCTCTGGAAAATTTTATGAACTCGACCACCCTGACTCAGAGAAGACACAATGTGCAGATATAGGCAATAAAAGTGATTAGCAGTCTGGAGAGGCTTCCACTTAAAGAGAGACAGAAAAAGAATAGACCAATCTGGAAGGAAAAGAAACCCCATGGTGGGGACAGAGGGAGTCAAGACAATTCAGTGGGATAGGAAAAAACACATCTGTCACTATTTACCCTCTCACTTAATGAAATCACAATCAATTGATCTGAAGGGCAACAAATTAAAAGGTGAAAAAAAGAAAAGAAAACACAGCGTGATGCATAGCAGCACTAACCAAAATGAAATATCATTGAGGACAAAACCTAAATTCAATCCCAAACCAGATTAGATATGCAAATACTGTAAAAGTGGATAGTCACACTACGGAGAAACACAATTGATTTTATTCATGCCAAGTAAAAATTACTGTGATATAAGTCATAAGTCAACTGCCACTAATAAGGTTTAGAGGAATTTTCCCTGGGATCATTTTCCTCTGGACTAGACAGACTAAAGAGCCAATAACTCCCGTGTTCTTCCAGCAATTACAGCTGTGCTTTTCACTGTAGATATATCGTTATGGTGGAGGGTGGAACAAAGTTTGCATATATACTCAATAGAGAAGACAATGTCTGGAAACAAATAGCTCTGTGCACAGTGGAGCAGGTGAGGCTTTGTGCAACCATCTTAAATCAGAGCTGCTGTGTGAATTCTCTTTTAATACCACTTTACTCATCGAGCACAAAAGGATTTTTTACCTTCTGTTTCTCTGAAAAGCAAAACATCCCAGGAAAAATATTCTTGGATACTGGTCACACATGTTAGCTCTTACCTCAATGGCAATATTAGTACAGTCTCTGTGTTCTCCTGATTTACCTACAGGAAACTTACTGGACCTTCACACCTCTCAGATTAGTCAATGGGTATTAATGGATAAATAAATATTCAGTGCAGATCAATAGATCAAAATGCAGACAGCATAATTGAATAAGCATTACAGTGAGAAACCAGGAAAGAAACATTAATATGGGAAGTGCACTCCAGCCCAGCCACTTGCCTCCCCCACACTCCCCCCCAAAAAAGCATTCGGGAACAGCAGATTGCAGAGAGCAATCATGCCGCCACAGGTTGGCAATCACATCTTCTCCAAACAGCAATCATGGCTCCTCCTGATGGACAACAACATGTGAGAAACTGTCATTCTGATATTTAAAATCTGTGGTGTGTAAAACACTGACTGTCAGTCTCGGCTGGTGGGAACTCAGTTACTGGAGACAGAGCTACAGAAATTACTGGATCAGAAATGGACCCTACACGTCAAGATGTTTGGGGTTTTTTTTCAACTTCTCAACGTTATCTGTCTGTGCTGCAGAATGCAGAGCTCATTTATTTACCTGACACTGTACTTCAGTGACAACACTTGGTCTTAGGACTTCAAAATACTGGTTTTTTTCTTCCAAGCTCTTCTTGCCAAGCGTATTTCTTCAATGTGTAGGGGGGGAAGAAGATGCATTCTTACCTTCAGCTCTAAGAGCTGAAAGCAAAGTTGTCTAAGGCCACTTGTCAGGGTAGAAAGACTATGTTAGCACCATCTCTCCTGTCCTCTCCCTATATGTAGTACTGCTGTAATGGTGGTAATGCGATCGGTGATGCTGAAAAGGGATTAAGGGCTTGACCTAGTCAAACTTTATGGTTTCACAGCTGGCAGTGAGAAACTACTTCCTGTGTTCCCAGTGCCAAAGAGTGACTTAACTGGAGGAATTGGATTTTATTTTTTTCTTTAAAGATAGGCAGAAGGAGGGAGCCCTGATGTTTTTTATGAGAAGAACAGAACAGCAAAAATCTTAATGGATTGTCCAGCACAAAACGTCCATGGGATGAATGAGGCCTTTAAAACTTCATGGCTTGGGCTGAAATATTGCCAGGCTTTTGAGTAGTTTCAAGACTTTGCTTTCAATCTGAACTTTAAATCAATTGTCCCATTCATTTCAAAATCGAATTTCAAAGCATTGGGAATAATGTAACCTTTCAGGGATATTTATAAAGAGCAGGAAGAGGGCTACGTGAATAATTTTATTAATGCAAAACTTTTAGATTGATAGACACCCTGAGAGACCAAAATTTCCTATCCAGTAACATGCAGAGTAGGGTTTCCTTCTGAAGAAACCTGCTAGGAGCTGCTAGTACTGAAAAGCAAGTTTCTTCCCCATCCAGAAGCCAGTACATGGTATACTACTCCAAAATAAACTGGTTCTTATACAGAGAATGGAGAAGAAAATCAGAGAAGCTGCCATGGAATGAAGCACCAATGTTAAGAAACCGGTGGGGACAACATCCGAAGTTTGAATTCTTGTGACAGACCAAATTCTGTTGACTTCATCATCTGAGAGAAGTGTCTGAGAAATGCCCTAATAATTGTCTATGATAAAGGAGCTACAGGCATTACACCCATTGATGAAAACCTGATTCAGCAATTTATGGGTTTAGAATGGGCTAATGCAAGTATCATAAAATGAGGAAAAGGTGCTCCTCATTAAGCAACACTTACTTACTCCAGTTGGAGTTTCTCCATTAAGCCCCACAAGCTTTGGAACAGGAGCTAAGTGTGCTTCTGCAGAGTCTTCTCTGAAGCAGATACAGTCATCTGTCTCAAAGGAGATCATTTGCCATAATTCACCAAAAAGACTTTAGTGATTTTTCAAGCCGAATGATTTCTTTCGGATAACCAATTGGAGAACTCAGCCTGCACCTTTTTGTTTTAGTATGGGTCAGTGATGAAGCAACAGATCTTATGGTGGCCTCAGCACTGCTTAAGCTGTGCTGCATCAGCACAACGGTGACCCAGGATACCTGTCTGCATGGTTTCCTCCTTCAGCCTGCCACATGTAAGCTGTGGGCAACGCAAAGCAAATCTGCCTTTGCCTTCTCTGCCAGGGCAAGCGTGTCTGAGAGACGTGCCAGTCGTGCGTCAGAGCCCCAGCTGAAACTTCTGCAAAAGTGCCAACTACAACAGTTGTTGTTGCTCTTGTTTGCGTGTTACTGCCGCTGACTAAGTCAGTGTCCTTTAGCTGTCACAAACCTGCACTGATTTGGTTCTCCTTTACAGAAATAAGCTCTCTAGCTGTATTTTCTTGCTACTATCAAAAAATTTGGCTGGGTGGCTTTTCAGGGCCATTGTTTAGGGGATTTTTTTGTTTTATTTCTTGGAGATCTACTGACAAAGCCCTTTCCTGAGCAGAGCACTGGTTAGTAATTCATGAATGTCAGGCAAATGTTCAGTGTTTCAGTGATGAAGAGCATTGCTGCTATTGGAAGGCAAGCTGATCTGGAGTAAAGCCCCATCTGTTCCTTAATAAAGTTTAGAGGCAATGTTCCATTTCTACCTGGAAGGCAAGGCTAGAGACAGAAAATAATAATTTTTGATGAGATATTTAGATAACTGTCAGAGACTCCTGCTTCTTATAACCGGTGGTATCAGCTATTGCTATTCCTCGTGCTTTAGTGGTTTTAGTGGTTTGGACTTGTGACAGAGAATTCGTCTCTGGGAGGATACATCTGTGAGTGCCACAGCATGTAAGATTGATCAACTTCAGCTATTGCTTTGCTCTGTGCAGTTCTTTTCCTGGATATATATCGGCACCGAGCAAGGCGGTCAATTTTCCCCTTTATTTTAGACCTCTGTTTACTTCCTACTCTTAAGGCATAAAAAGATGACAATAATTTACAAGGACATTGGACACTGTCCAGAACTGGTACTGGGAAAGATGGTGGAGTCCCTCCTCGCATCCATCTGAGCACCTAGATGAAAAGCAGGCTGCGAGCTCTGCAGAGGTTTCCGCATAGTAAATCTGAATCTTCAGGTTCTAAATAAATATAGAGTTCATTCCAGTGAATGACAGGAATGGAAAAGTAATCACAGCAAGAAAGGGAAAAGATAAAATGCTCTCGCTCTGTGGTGCCTTTCACAAGAGGATTTGACTCATGTTAATGAGGCCTTGTAACATAATAGTGATATTGAATTTCGTATGGAGGATGAATTCAGGCTTTCCGGAGATGTGTGGCATAAAGTCATAGTGCTGAGGGCAAAAGTGGAGCTTGGGTAGCAGTTTGGTGGTACAGAGCTCTGGTCCTTTAAACTAGCCATTAAATCATCTAGATTTAAGGGAAGAAAAAAGAGCAGCTTCCTCAGGCTCCCTCACATTGCTGTGCTGGCCAACCGCCACTCTACAGGTTGCACAGAGTTAGCCAAAGTGGAGAAGGGACCATGTCTGCCCAACTTCACTCTAATTAATCTTCTGGAGAGGCTCAGATGAGGTGGCTGTAGCTATTTTAGCACCTGTGCTCCATGGTGCATGAGCAGCGGCCACCACTGTCTGTGGCAGTTACCAGAACTAACACAAACCAGAAACAAGCTCTGGGCTGGTTGAGTCAAGACTAGGGAAGATCGTTCCAGTGCAAAAGCAATGCCAAAAGGCAAGGGCTCATCTCTGGCTGACTGTCCCAGCAGTCCTGAGAGAGACTTCCAGTCCTTTTGCATTCCTGTGAGCCGTTCTGATGGGTTTTGAGCATCAGCTTCATTACAGGAAGGTACACTAAGAGGTTATTTGATTTTCCCTTCTGCAGCACACCATTAGCTGGGGGACACTTCACAACATAATCACTCATGCTGGTATCCCTTTTGCCTGCAGATTTTCTTCACACAGTTTCATTCTTCACTTCCTACTCCTCCTCCTCCCCAGCTGACAGAGCCAGGATGCCCTTGCTGCACTTCACAAACATTATGAGCCTAATTATAGATTTTTTTCAGACTGGATCTTAGTGAGTTTAAGTGAAAGACAAAATATTTAGTTTCTACAAATTAATGAGGACAACAGAGCACGCATCCTTTGTATGTCAATTAGCAGCATATGGTGTAAGCCTCGCCAAACAATCAAGCGATCAAACAATAAAGAAATGAAAGGACGTAGCAGTTTCTCCCTCTCTTATTAGCTAAATATAGCACGTGATGCTTGTTTTACACATCCTCCAAGCAGATTGTGGAACACCTGCAAGCACACAGGTATTGTTTTATCAGCAGGTAGATTTTCTGTATTATCCATTTTGGCTAATTTCTTTTAAAGAGTTAGACTTGTATTGAGGGAAAAAAAATAGAGACATCAGACACCTTGGATTTTTTTTTTCATAAAAAAGAATCAGAGACAATAGAACAGCTTTCTTAAAACTTATTTTTTGAAAGCCAACCAGTTACTGGGTAATTTGTAAACACAGGAGCAGCAAAGGGAAATGGGAAGGATCTGAAGTAATCTTGCGTGTTGCACCCCCTGTCGCAAGCTCTCCATCTGAGGCAATGTGCATCTCTTTCATATTCTCACTTCTGAACTTGTCTCATGAGCCCAAAAGAGGCAAATATTTTCATTAACACTTCTGAAAACCCGGTCATTTACTTAAATGTGAAGTATAAATTAGGACTTGCATTGAAATCTGGCTCTAAAGGCTCATATAGCTTTGTTATATAAAACCTTTATTAGTCTCACACCAAGAGCTATCCGTAGAAAAATCTTCCTGTTACGACGGATAGCTATGCTCTTTGTAGATAATATATGTACATCCTCAGATCCTGATTTTCTAAGGTTATAAATCCAGTACTCCAAGGCACAGCAGCAAATCTAGTACTTGAAAACACACTTTACTGTTGATGGTGATGAAAAATAGTATTCACTGGTTTCAGCAGCAAAAATGCTGCTGATCCACTTTACCTAGATGCCTAAATTGCAGAGTATGTGTATTTGCCTGCAGAGGTACCTGTGGTGTGATGACAAGATACAGAAGGGCAAAAGGAGGTTATAGGGCCATGGGGATCAGGAGAAGCAGAAGAAAACTGGAGTATGAAAGCAGGATATGGGTGCAAATGTTCTTTAGCTGTGACAGCTCATGACATGGAGATAAATGACAGGAAAACATCACCATGTGGTGCACAAAACCATTCCTACAAGAAACAAATGTCTCAGGGGCTTGGGTAACAGACAAACTGTAATGGAAGTTTTACAGCTAAACTTGCAGAGATATTAAAAGTAGAAAGGTAGGAGGCAGGAGCATCATTGCACTAAATAAAGCTGAAAATGGGTAATTTCCCCAAACAAGCTCCAGAACTGCCTATCTCACCATGTCTTTCTTCTCAGGCTGTCTGCACAGTTCACTGGTCCCTGATCTGTCCTTCAACTGAATCCCATTTGGGAGGGGCGAGAGAGGAGTTTGGAGGAACTCAAGGTATTCCCAGAAGGGGAGAAAATATAGTGTAGGAAAACAGGAGAAAAACTTAGCATCTTGGAAAAATATGAGATTCTACAAATACTGAAGTGATAACCCAACTGTTCTTTAGAGTCAGTCATGAGGAGCTGTGGGCTGAAGAGGGGATTACCTGGAGTGGCTTCTATAAAATGAAGCAGTTCACACATAGGTTGGACTTGATGATCTCAGACATCTTTTCCAGCCTCAAAAGTTCAGTGATTCTGTGATTATCTCCCCTCTTTCCATATTGCAGGGAAAGATTCTGGGGTGGAGCAAAAGTGCAAGAAGGAAAGAAGCCCCAGCCACTGTAATACGGTATAGACCTTAAATTACTGAGGAGGCAGACAGAGTGGCAACCAGAGAAATTGCATTGCCAGGATAGACAGGGGAGAGGACACTGTGTGTGACGTGGCTGCAAGGACAGTCTCAGCACAGGCAGAGAAGTCCAGCATCTGTGGACTGAAAAGACGTCAGGATCCTCACAGCCTTACCAGTGATGCTGTGCCTCTGTGGCAAGAGTGAGCTATGTTTGTGATGCAAAGATATCCATCATAGAATATCTTCTGGGTGGAGAGAAAGCCAGCTAGCTTTCTCAGCTGCTCAAGGTCAAATCCAGATAGGGAATATAATGCTGTCCTTGACTAGACTGAAAAGGAAAAATTACTTCGGTGCCTTGACACACAGTTCAGCCATTTCTTGTAAATAATCATAGTGTAGAATCATGCCTGGTTTGTGTAGTGAGGAGTGGATTTTTGGGGTCTATCCATTGAAAACTAAACTGAAAACAACTTGTTTATACAAGTGTCGTGGTCTAATCCAGCCAGCAACTAAACCCCATGCAGCTGCTCACTTCCTGATGGTGAGAAAACCGGTGGGCTGAGATAAAGGCACCTTAATAGCAAAAGCCACACGCACAAGCAAAGCAAGGGATTCATTCAGCAATTCCCATGGGCAGACAGGTGTTCAACCATCTCCAGAAGAGCAGGGCTCCATTGTAACTACAGGTTTCTTGGGAAGACACCTGAATACCCACCCTCTCCTTCTTCCTTCTCCCAGCTTTCTATGCTGAGGACGATGTCATATGGTGTGGAGCACCCCTTTGGTCTGTTGGGATCAGCTGTCCTGGCTGTGTCCCCTCCAAACTTTTTGTGCTCCCCCAGCCCACTCGCTGCTGGGTTGGGAGACAGAAAAGGCTTTCACCCTGTGTAAGCTCTGCCCAGTAAAACACCCCTGTTTTCAGCATAAATCTAAAACACAGCCCCATACCAGCTACTGTGAAGCGAATTAACTCTATCCCAGCCAGTGGCACAATAGGCCACCAATCAGCTATTTAATTATAACAGCTCCACGTACAAGGCTGGATTTGAACCAGTGATCAAAGGATCCATAACTCATAGCAACAGCATAAAAAGAAATCGTCTGGATTGTTTTAGCTCATACAAGATTAAACATTCCTCTTTAAGCATTGTGATTTCTGCTTTCTTTCTTGTAGTATCAGGAATAAAAAATTCGTTTCCTCTTTGTTGTACCATGAAATCTCCCTTTTCTAATGAGTGTATGAACCAGTCATTTCGCTCTTAATAGGCCACTTACTGAATTTGATGGAGGAGATAATTAAATGTGACAGATATTCACATACATCTATCTTAAAACTAGCTCTCAAAGATTATAAAAGCCATAACATTCTTTTAATGAAATAGAGTTGAACATGAGAAAAACTGCATTACAGTGGATCTGAAAACAACTGCAAAAATTAGAGGTAAACACTGTTAACACTTGATAAGCCTCTACGCTTTTGGTGTGTACAGCAGATATAACAGTAGCAAACAAAACACCCTTTTCTGAAGTAGATGAAAGCTGGAGATAAATCTGTTTGGCATCCAAACAAGAGAGAATGAGCTTGTAGGGCCAAGAGAACATAAGCACTATAACTAGTGAAGCGAAAGTAAAGAAGATGCCAAGAAAAATTAATTGAAATAAACCTTGACAGTCAGTGGTGAATTTCAGTGGCCATCAGAGTCAGGACTTGTGTTCCTGGGTGTGGTTAAAAGGCTGGGCTGCACACTGAAATGTGCTGGGAAATCAACTGGATCGATAGCTCCCGGGATTCTTTTCACTGAGTCTCAGTCCTGCTCTATTTACCCAGCTGGTGTCTTGGCACTTAGACTTAGCCCATTTAATTAAGGGACAAGGAGATGTTATGCAAGGTGGAGAACTAATTATAAATGCATTCAGAAGCCATTAAAATGGGATGGTTCTTCGGGCTCATGACACGACAGATATAATCAAATGTACTTCCAGCAAACTACTGGTGTGCAGCTGTGACCCAAAGCTGGTGCAATGGGAAGGGAGCACCAGGGACCAGTGATACTCCCACTTCTCACTTGGTAATTTTTTTAATCTTGAGAAAACCCCAGTGAAAGGGATGTGAAGATAAAGAGTTCCTTACCAGGAAGAAAAATGAGAACGCAGGAACCCCCAGCCACGTAGCTTTGACTTTGTACATCCTATCCATGATGATAAGCAGTTCTATTTTAGTCTGTTTGTACTCTTTATTATGATGAACAGCTAAAACATTTCAGAGCTTGATGAGTTTTTGTGTCTTTCTTCAAAAAATGGGAAACACTCCTGATTCTGAAGCTGCTCAACTTATGCATCATCTCCTGGGTGGGAGAGGATGGCAGATGCCCTTGAGATTCAACAAGTGAAAGTGTGGGAATAAGAGAATCAGAGAAAGGGCAAAGGCAATAGCTATTTATTGTATCTGGGCACTTAATGCTGACTTTGAAGGAGCAGTAGTGCTGCTGATTATTACTTATACGATATGACTATAATTTTGCAATATCTCCTACCTGCTTGACTTGATTGCCATTCCGAGTTCCCTACTGAGACTTACTGAAGGAGCAGGAAAGGGCACTTGGTAGCCTTGCTACTGGGTCTCAGACGTGGAAAACATTGACTTCAGGCTACAGTGATCCACATAATGTCGAGCAGTATTTCAGTTGAATAGGATGATGCTCTGGGTTCACCTGAGACCTGCCCTTCAAGGACCTTGAGGTCTGTCAAGGGCTGTTTAGACCTTGTCTAAATAGTTGTTTGTGCAGTATTTAGACTTAAATTCTCAGGAGGGAAAACCCCACAACATTTCAGGGCTACAAAACCTGTTTCTAGCACAGATAAACTATTCTGTTTCTCCTCTGTCTCTAAGGATGCTGCTTCTTTTAGGAACTTCACTTTGTTAAATGGTTTGATGAGCAGATTCTGATGGAGAAAAATACTTATCCCACAGTTTTGCTTTGAGAGCTGAATACAAGGTTCCAAGGCAACAGTTGAGCTCTGTCATGCAGGAGGTTGGTAAATGCCCTCTCAGCTGATTACTGCTGTTAGAACCCAAAAGTCACCCTCATAAATAGGCATTTTGGAGCAGAGTGTTGCTGGAAGTTGCAGACCTTGTTCCAGGAGCAGAGTTTGCAGAGCTGAGTGAGATGCCTGAATTTCCTCTGGGGTGAATGGAGAGGATTAAGTGCCTCAGAATGAGATTCAAAGCAGGCAGCAAGTAAAGCAGGGAACACTTAAGCCTGCCTTAGGAAATACTAAAGAGAGGGGTGTATTTGAAATCCTCCATATATCCTGGGTTTAGCATTGACCCACATCCATGAGATAGGAGATGCTGTGAAAATGGGATTCAGAGCCCATAACCCCTTTCCAGAATTAATTTGTACTTTAAGCAAAAGACTTCTGCTTGCTGATGATGCCAAGGTCAGAAGCCAGATGGAGTGGGAAGTGGAGGCGCGAACTGCAGCCACCATTTGTAGTGATTTAGTAACTAAAGTACTTGCCTGGGAAGCTGAAAACCTATGTCTGAGATCCTCCTCAGGTTTGACAAGGCAAAACCACACCTTTCCCTTTTCAGGAGGGTGTATGTTAACCTCAAGATCTACTTTCTCCTTTGGGGGTAATATGTAGTATTAGAGGAGATTTGTGGAGCCAGAGATGGAGAAAGGAAACAAGCTTCTCCAGGGAGCTGCAAAGCGAGGAGCCTTAGCTGCTTGGAAGGACATGTAGCTTCACCTCTGTCATGTAAGGAGGGATACATGTGCTTTTATCAG